>CM061116.1:907000-1507000 GCA_030770115.1 Daphnia galeata | reverse complement strand
GTTTGACCCCATGCTGTCTCCATGTTGTATATAGGAGCTCAAAGGATCTCTCTCGCCTTGGTAACAACATTTCTAATAAAAATTAATCTCAAGATTTAAAAAAAAAATTATTTTCTATATAAAGGGAAAAGATTTTGGGTTTTTGGTATGTGATTGTTGTTAAATTATTATTCCACCTACGCAACGCTATTATGATAAATCATCAATTTGCACACGAAGGAACAAAAAGTGTTTTAAATGTTAATCCGTCGGATGAATTGATTGATTTGGCCTTCGACTTCACGTTGTGATCCCGTTTTTTTAATAAAAAAGAAAAAGGGAAAATTCCACCAAGTCATCGAGTTGACCGTCAACATTCAAGTGAAATAAGAAAGAAATTCAAGAACTAGTAGAAGAAATAAAAATCAAATAGGAAAAGGATGTGATGATGAGGGGAGAAGATTTTTTGTATTTGTTGTATTTTCTCCATCTCATCTGCGCTCTGCGTATGCGGATGGAGAGAGTCAAAAACTGATATATAATACACAAGAGCTGAAATGACCGAAACGGGTAATTATATACATTTCAAGTCGGCATAACTCGTCCCAGTGAACAGCGATGTATATAATATACACGGCCGATAGTCAGAGGGCAGATGATGAAAAGGAAACACAACAGCAAAGGGCAACCGTTTTATAATCATAGACATCTCCCGGTTAGACAAGTGAGAGCATACACACAGCACACACATATCCTTCAAGTCTAAAAAGAAACAAAAGAAAAACATTTTTTCCCTCAAACAAACACCAAAAATATTTGAAAAAATTCTTTCCTTTATTTCTCTTTGCTTGTGTTTTTCTCTTTCAATCGTCGACCCACATCCTCTGCTCTTTCATTCTGGGATGTTGGCTGAGTCAAACTGACGGCAATTATCGAGGCGTGTCCCACCGAATTGTGTGTGTGTTTATAATCCCCGCCGCGAGAGAGAGTCTTACATAGATATCCTGTTGTATTAATCACTACACGTAAAATCCAAATCCTCTTAACATCCTCCGAATTTTAAAAATGCCGCCGCTTCACGAACATTTGAAAAAAAAATCTGCGCTCGCGCCGCCGTCGCCATCATCGCCGAACTTTGTTTCCCGAGTGAGAAAATAACAGAATAAGATAAGAAATGGAGAGAATGAAAACATCGTTTCGTACAGTTACACACTGTGGGTTTTACTTGTGCATCGCACAATATGATCTATGATGACACGCGAAACAACATAGTTCACCGTCAACGCCAACGCGCCCTCGAACGCGCCCATCATCATCCGATAGATTTGTTATTACATCGTTCCATACCGACACAAAACACATTTCTAAGGCAGGAAGAGGATGTAACCTGCTCGTTTGTATAAATACAACATGAGTGAACACAGCGCAATAGATGGGGGTGTCAACAGGCTTGATCAATTCACGTCCGCTTTTAATGAGCTTACATATCCCGATATTACGTAGTTTCCATATATGCCGGCGTTATAATAACTCATTTTTAGTTTTGTTTCGTTTCAAAAATGATTACGTGATGTGTTATATTGTAGAACTGGTTATGTCATATATATGCAAACAATTAATTAAGGTCACGTCTGCTCTCTTTCTCTCCCTGTCTCCATGTCTACCTCCCTTTGATGATGTGTGTCGAATTCGGCGAAGGGATTCAACGGAAAAATGTCCCAGACGAACTTGATTTTTCTTGATCATTTGGCGACTGTGTCAAAGTCGTTGCGCACAACACGCAACACATGGCGACGTGATTCCTGGCCGATAAATGTGACACCGATGAATCATTTTCCGATTGCAAATGAATGTAAATGTATACCGATACAACAGAGTTGAGATTTGTTCTATTATTTTTTCTTTTTGTTTTTATTGAAATAGATCGTCGTTCTGATAAGAGAATATCTATAAAGGCGGTCAGAGAAAGTTTGATAGGGAATTTTTACGAATCAAGCGCGATGACATTTTGTTTTTGTTTTTTTGTCTTGTTATTTTCCAATTTTTGAAATAGGAAAATAACGTGCGATGCGATATCGAATGAAAGTGTGTGCTGCGGTTGCGTGGGTGGAGCGGCGTAGAATAAAAGGGGAGCGTGACATCAAAACCTCACCGCCGCTTTGAGTTGCGTGAAACTCGAGACAACACGCGCGCGCGCGGACACGGAAAGCGGCGCGGGCGGGCGATGAGAAATCGCCGTTAGATGGAAGATGAAAAAATAAATAAAATTCCTCGGAAAAAAACAAAACATGAAACATGGTGCGCACCTCTCACGATATCGAACGGAACGACGCGTTTCCGTTCAATTCACACACAATGCCCTAGCAGCATGAAGTATATACAAGTGTGTACATATAGATATAGTAAGAGTAATAATCATCAAACGGCGTCTCTATATTATTGAGTTACACTCAAATAACGCCGCTGCCGGCGGCTGTATGTAGAAAATCCCGGAAAATCCATAGAGTTAAACGACGATATACATCTGCGCAACACCTTCGCACTGTATGCATATGCAGACTTCACGCAGAACGAGCAACCGAATGTAAATGAGCCCATTACGTAAATTGGCCGATCCGTTTTATTCTTTTTTTTAAATCAACGCAAATTGGGAGGATTCCGAAAGGAAGTGACGTCATACGTGAACCACACGTTCATTATTTGATGCGATGAATACGTTGGAGGCGGGATGGTGTGTGTAATCACCGATATTCCCACGTCGGCCAACAACAACAAAATCAAAAGCGTTCGCGCCTTCAATCACGAATCGTAGCACAAGGATAGCAATTACAGCATATAGTCTCCTCCCTATTTTCCATCCTCCTCTTCCTTTTGGACTTTTTTTTCGTTGAAAACTCTATAGGAGCAGCAGTTTAAATAGATTCGTCCATCATTCATCGTTCGTTCGTTCGTTCCACGCTGCTCCGTAGACCGTATGAAAATGAGGGAGGAAATGGACGTCCTTATAATCATATGGATATGATGGGTAGGCAACTATACAGTGTTGTTAATGTTATATGTAAAAATGTCATCATTTTTTTTACTAAAATTTGATTTTCTTGTTATATAGTACAGAAACAAGGGCATCATAGATGATGATGATGATTACACAAACAACCGTAATAATATAGTTGTGTGTTTTGGGTTCAATTTCCTTCATTTCCATGCATGTTCCTCATTTATTATTCCGTTTGATGGAGAGGGACAGAGGAGCATAGTAGGAAGCTGTCGTCGTGTTCTGATTGGTTATGCGCATACATAGACAATAGAAAAAGAGAAAAATAATCATCATTTCTAGATGGCAATTAGTGAGAAATAGTAAAACCCCCCTGACGAAAGATCTAAAAACAAAAACAAAAAAATAAAAAACATTGTTTCCACAACCACAACAACAGTAGAAAAACAGAAATATAGAAATACAGTTGCTGCTGCTTCATATATGTATCCGGGAGCTCTTTTTAAAAAGGAAAGAAAGAAAAAGGAAAGGGGGCTCTTATGCAAATGGGAATGGTAATAATGCTTATAGGGATATATCTCCTCCCTCGTTTTCCACAAATCATTCAAATCAGAATTGAGCTGAAGAGAGCGATGAACGGCTGTGAGTAACATAGAGAGGGCGCGAGCCTATACCTCTCTACTGTTGCTGCTGCTGTTTTGCTACCTATACAGTGGAGCATTTCCCCAATAGACGAGCTGGGGAAACGGTTCCCTTCTTTTATTTTATATTCCTCCACTCATTTAACGATTAAAAAACCCTTATAAGAATATACAAAGAAATGGAATGAGCCTTTTTTTTATATTTTTGCCTATTGAAACAATGAAGCACACGCATATAGAAGTAGACGCGGGAGTTGGTCAGCTCATAAGCTTTGCCTTATAAGAGAGAGAGGAAAGGAAACTCGTTATCGAGTCGAATATGCATATCATAAATCTAGTCAGAGAAAGAGAGAAAAGTCGACGAGATTAACGATTTTTCTGGCTATATTTTCGATGTGTGTATATAAAATCCTGGCGAACGGCTAGCAAACGTTCGTGTGTGCCCCTTTTTTCTTATATTTTTCTCCTTTTTATTACCATTTCATTTTAATTCCTTTTTTTGATTTCTTTTCTCTCTCTCTTTTTTTTTAAAGAAGAAGAAGCTAAGAAGAAAAACCCCACAGGTTTCCATGTCTAATTATGTTTGAAACGACCATTAAGACGAAGAGAGTAGCCCGTACTATGGAAAACGATCGTTTTTCTCTTCTCGGGACGACTCCCGTGCGGCCAGCCAAGCGCCCAGCCTCCAGTACACATATTATTTTATCCCTGGGCCAACCAACAATAATTTTAACAACTTGAAATCATTCGTGGAAACTTTAGAGTCACGCCAAGCATTGCCTCCAGTTAACTATATACTATGTCGTATATCTAATACATACATATATATATATATATATATTCTAGCCATTGTAGCCGCCCAACTGCATATACACCTCGCCTGTTTGGCTGGGTGATATAAACAAGGAGTTATGACCAATTAAGACCAGTGCGCTAAAAAGCGATCAATCAACCAACTGTACCGTTCTTTGTGATGAAACGTCTCCCACAAAGCCCTCCACCTCTTCAAACGGAATAGGTTCTTTTTTTTTTTTGGTTTTGAAATGATTTTATTTGATTCCAGTCCGAATGTCAAAAGTTTTCGTTCGTTTTTCGGGGAGTCGACGCTGTTGACGATCGATGATCTTCATATGCAACTGACAGGTTCTTAATGCAGTTTTATATTCTTTCTTTCTTTATCTTCTTCTTCTTTTTATTATTATTATTATAAAGCTCGTTTGGTAAGTTATGTTATTGTAATGTTGTTGTTTAATCTATTTCAATCTGCGCTGAAGTGAATTAAACTCGCTTTAACCAAGGCTTTAACAAACAAGTGACTATAGTGGATTCGATTCGCGGGCGCAATCTATCTTGTGCTTGCTGGCCGCCAGACCGACGCATTCCCCGCTGTCAACTATCCGTGACGCGAAAACCTTTTCAAGCGAAACCCCTTTTGCCCTTATTTTTTTTTACTCTTGACAATCGTGTCCGTTGATTTGTTCCCTTTGAGAGGAGGTGGGCGCACACAAGACGATGACAACAGGATGTTTCTATATAACAAACGATACAAACCCTCAACATAAAAAGAATAAGGAAAGAATAAAGAAGAGAGACGAAAATTGTCTTCACAGGGTGAAAAAAGACTTCGGATGAAGACGAAAAAGAGATTCAGCATCAATTCAATAGAGTGAAAGAATAATCCATTGTAAATGTGTAGGTACATGCACATACTACGATACATTCATCAGGGACTCAATCTACACAATAGATAGAACTCGAATCGCCCCGATGAGACGATATAAATTGGCTATGGACCCCCCCTAAGATCATCTTGTATTATATGTATATATCTGTGTGGCACACTGTTGGACATGTAAAAGAGCGTTAGACGTGTGTGTGTGCACTATAGACTATAGAGCTATTGCACAGCTTCCGCGGCAAATCCAATCGATCACACAACATGGTGGGCGTCCCTTTTTCTTTTCTTGAAATTTGGAATTGTTGTAAACCTGCAGGGACGTTTTTTTCTTCTTTCTCGGGGGTTTTTACCTGCTGTTGCGCACCACAACCGGAACAATAGAACACAAGGTATACACACACACAGACGTACTATACTTCGTCTTCTTCTTCGTCTTCTTCATGATGGAATAATAATAATAATAATCATGTGCGAGCAGCAATTCGGCTTTGAAATGGAATAAGCGAAAAGGGAATAAACTTGAAGAAGAGGAAGAAGAAAACATGACAGAGAGGATTGTCGACTTTTCTCTGTGTGTTTACATTGTCGTCGGGCTGCATTTGTATATCGTGGCGAATTCCGGCAATAGATGGGTAGGATGACAATCGATTCTAGCGGATCTTGTTGTGAATATCCCAAAAAAAAGACGACAACCAGCAGAGAGGAATGTCGCCGCTTTCGCCGCCGCCGCTGCGGCGTCTTTTGTTCATCGCGTCCCATCGCGGCGTCAGATGTAATCGCTTCAAAATTTTGTCTTTTTATTTTCTTTTTTCCTATTTTTTTTTTGTACTAAATTTCATTTATAGTTTCATTTTTGTGTATTTTTATTATTATACGTGTACGGTATGTTTATTTGTTGGTTTTGTTATATAAGTCTCCAGGAAAAGTTACACAACACCTGAGCAACGCCCCCACCAGGTCGGATCGATTTACCTGCACTCCAATAACGGCCCCCAAATACGGTATAATAACACTAGACGATTCCTCCTACTCCACCGGTGGCCGGATGTAATTTCAGTTGCATTCCGTCCACGAGCCGGAATTAAAATACAAAAAATTTACTTAAAACAATTCATTTTTTGGGGGGATTTTAAATTGTCACTCGTATATTTTATATTTAGTTTCCTTTGCCCTTTTCCCCTTCGTGGTATATATTTATTTTAATGAAGAATCTCGCACGAGACGGACATTCCAGCAGAAGAAGAAGACCCAAATTTGACTGGCGTATTATAATGAGCGGTTATTGATACCGATCCAGGCGCAACCTGACCACCAATCATATATACACCACAACACACATAGCGTCGAGTATAGAGCGATTACGATTAGATACTTAATAATATTACTCCTTAAAGTCGTAAAGTAGTATTCACATTGGGGTCTAATGAAGAAAATGATGGCGAAATAAGAGCCCCACTGTAATAGATTTCCCTTTTTTTGGAAGATGGCCAAGAATGGTCCGTGTGCAGTTAACCTTCTGTCTGTATTTTTTTTTGTCTCTTTAATAAAGGGGTTACCATTTTTCACGTCTAGGAATCGAGACGCTCCGTGTGCGAGTCGCCTCATTGTCCACTAAACTCAAGAAAATAGGGACCCAGAAATATCTGCCGAATGTTCACTTTGCTCACTAATAATCATCACGGTCTAAAAGTGGCCAAGGAAAATAAGGAAAACAAAAAGGGTACGCTATTGGGAGAGAGTGAAAATATAATAGTAGAAAGATTGAGGGGGGCCAACGGCTGTCATTATGTGTCTGGAACTCCATCGTCCTAAAAGAAGAAAAAAGAAACCAAAAACATTTGATGACTTTGGCTCATGGTCGTAGACAGGTTCATTTAGAGAACGGCCGTCATTATTTTATACCGTCTCCAACGTTGGGGTATTATAGAAACATTTAAGGGGCTCGTCCAGTTGATGGCTCCCTTCTCTTTTTGTTTTTTTTCCAATTTGTAAACGTTATTATGGCACTGCCCAAGTTTTGATGTGTCTAACGCACATTGTCAGTCTGATGAGTGTGGCGTTATAAATTTTATTTAAAAAAAAAGATGGCTTTAAATAACTCATTACAACTCGATCGTGCAACAGCCTTGATTGAATTTCGAACAAAAAAGAACAATTAAACAAACCTGTTTTTTTTTATGTTATTATTGTTTCTAGATTTCTTTTTCCTTTTAAAAAAAAAAAGACAGAAGAAAGACGAAAAAAAATGATTAGACACATCAGTCGAAAGTTGATTAGTTTTCTCACAAGCTCAAGGCAGTATAAACTCTCCAAATCTTTTATATTTTATTTCTTGCTCATTACATTTGGATTATTATTCCAGCCCCAAATGTTTCTCATCAGTTGGAGATTTTTATTCTGAGTGTGTTTTCTTTATTTTAAATAGTTGCGGAAGAAATAGAAACACAAACAGTACGTATACATTCACTTTGCCCTGCCAAAGAAAGAGAAGAGAAAACCATCTGCCCCATACTGTGAGCCGGCTAAACAGCCATAGTGCGCACATCAGTGGGACCATTCTTTTGCTTATAGTTTCGAATTGTTCGTCATGTCACAGTCTGAGGGAGAAAGAAGGAAAAGGACAAGTCACAGAAGAGACTGGACCATCCAGAAGAGGAGGAGCGCAGAGGGAAATCAAGTGGCAAAGTTTTCAGCCACCATCAAAAACGTTTCTGGGTTTTTTTTAAATAATGAAATGCGGAGGAGGAATATATGGTCACTGCTGTTCACTGCTGCTGGATCTTCAAGTATATCCAGAAGCAGCTCTAGCAGATGGGTTGTAGTACATAGTAGGAGGAGTTTTCCCATTTTTTCTCGAAGAGTAGAGTTGAAAACCTTTCAGTTTTCTAACCTGATTTGAATTTCAAAATCAATGCGCCAAAAAAAAACATGGGGAACCAGCAGCGGATCCTCCTTCCTACCACCACGGGATCAAAACAATCAAATGAGGGGGTCGTAACTTCTGGAATTCCAACATCCCCTCGACAAAAAATAATCTATTCCTCCTCCTGTTCCCTATTCTATCATAGTGTATCAAATATATCAAATGATTTCTCCTAACAGACGGTAAGCCCATCGGATCAGATAGACTTCAATCCACGGTATAAACTCGGAGGAATCCGCGTATTATTGTTATAAAGACAAGACATATACAAGCACAGTATTTATTGTGTGTGTCCCTTGTCTTCCTCTTCCCAAGTTCTTGTATAGCACGTAATGAGATGCAAATATTTATGCAAAGAAAGGAAAGAAAAAAGAAGGGACGATATTTCATATTATTTTTTCTCTATCGATGAAGGAACTGACGATGGCCGGCCGGTTTCACACCTGATATCCTCCCTGCTGGATGTTTTCCGCTCCTATGCTTATAGATGTTGGCTGTCTGTCTATATGGCGCGTATAGGAATCTTTCGCATCGTTGTGTACAGGTTGTGTAGACGTTACTTTATAGATTTCCCCCCTGTATACATACAACAAACTCAGCGTGTGTTATATTATTGACTGGTTGGGTCTCTCTTCTTTTTTCCAACTTGTTTTTGTTTCTTATGTTATTCTTTTATTGTTGTATTTTTTTGGTGTTTTGGGGTTGGCCAAGAGTTGACAGAAAAGAGATGACAAGTTTTTTTCTTCTTTTCTATACTTGTTTTTGGGGCTGTTGCTGGTCTTGTTGTGCGCTGCGCTGAAAGTTGCTCTCGGCCAACAGCAGGTACTACGTGATGTTGTTCTCTTGTCGAAGAAGGGATAATGAGATTCCGCTCCTAGATATAATACACACCGTGTATATAGCTGCAGTATATAGTATATAAGATAATAAATATGCAGGAATTAGTCATCGACTTTTTGGACTTCGGGTTGAGCGCGGAGACAAGGGCAACGACAGGACTCGTTTTCTCCCCTTTTCTTTTCTTTCTTTTTTTGAATAACATTAAACGGATGACAATGTTTCTTATTCTTTTATTCTTCGACGTATAGGACAGAGCGATAGGAGCGCACAGAGAGGAACACGAAATAGGAGGGTGCCGATAAGCGCTGCGGTGATCGTGGTGGATATAAACAACTAGAGTGAACTGCCAATATACCAGTGAACTCCCTGCTGTTTCTCCAAACTCTTTCGACGCGCACAGCCAAAATATTTTTGGGATACATCAAACACAATCTTTGAAAGAGAAAAGACAACAAAAAAAAATACTTGATTATCTACAACAACCCACTTGTTGTAGATGATACCGCCCCGTCTATCTCATTCCTATATGGATATCGTCCATTTCTTTTTTGTGTCCCTTTCTTGTCGAACACGAAAAAGTGTCCTGCTGGCCGTCGTCGATCGTCGGCTGTACGCACAGTTTGATGGACGAGGACAGCCGCGCACCAATGTCCCCCTCACCAAAATGTTGTGACGGCAACGTGCCGCTTGTCCCCCCCGTCCTGTTGTATTTCGTTTTTTGGTCATCTTTTTTCTTTCGTTTTCTTATTTGGAGACAAGAGCCCCCCTACTGACCGTCTTTGGCACAACTATTTCGCCGTTCCAACAAACGTTCCATCTCCTTGTCTCTCCTATAGTTGGCCTTCTTCTTTGGCAGGGGGAAATGATGTACAAACCCCGGGAGTTGTGCGGTGTATATAACACACAAACAAGACGATGAGGACAGTTTTTGACCTCACGTCGTCAAGGATATACTAAAATAAGGACAATAAGAAGAAGAAAGAAAGAAAAAAGGGTCGGCCGTCGTTCGTCGAAGATTTTTATTTGATTTTTTCAACCCCGTCGTCGTTGTCACTCGCGTTTTCACAGCTTCGTATCTATTCGACTCGGTATATGTTTTGTTTTGCTATTTCCTAGGCCTGACATTTTGTAGTTTTCTCTCGCGGTCCATGTTATATGGAGCCGACACGGGCGGTCCGCTGGTATTTTAGATTCTCTTAGGACTTTTGAAACAAGAAAAAGTCGATGGCTATCATCAACAAAAGGCGAAAATCAAAAGATCCGACTTGAAGATTTTCACTTTTGTTTTAGGTGTTTTTGTGGTTTAAAGACGTGATGTTCTGGCGCGAGCCCGCAATTATTATCATCTTTCCTCTATAGTTGTGAGGCCCTTTAAAAAAAAAAATAATAATAAAAAAAAAGGAGATTAAATTGTGCGGCTCGAGCCAGCAGACAGTTTTGCAATGCAATGCAATCTAATCTTGAAATTTGACAGAGCCGAAATTAGTAAATCTTATTTCTATTGTTCTCTTCTTCTTTTCCCTTTTTTAACGCGGTGTCTATATATTTCTTTGATGCATGTGTATATACTCTATACGTACAAGCGGCAGCGATAGATCTGTATAGTCTTGTGTAGTATAAATGTATATATAGAAATAACCGGTTCGTCATGGACTGGAGGTCAGTTTCAATCCGCGCAACACGTAATAATAATGCGCAGACAGAGAGAAAGAAATAGGCTCTCCTCTTTCTCTCTCCGAGAGTCAAAAGGTAACACGAGAAGATGAGAAAAAGAAAAGAAAAAGAAGTTTTTTGATGAGTAAAACCGCAGGGGTTCGCGTGTAATTTCCACAGCCCTCCTCAAACTGATCTTCTCTTCTTCTTCTTTTTGTTCTTTTGTTTCATTTCGTTTCGTTCTTCTATATTTCATGTTGTGTACATGTACTCGCGATGGGATTATGCCATCCACAAACGATTCAAGTATTTCATGGAAGAAAAAGGGAGAGCTATAGCAGAAGGATTACGGTAGATATTTATATAGCTACACCATCTAATGGGGATCAATTTCAAATATAACAAAAAAAAAATTTCAATTAAATTTTTTCCACATCAACTGTTGATTCTTCTTTTAAAATGACACCGACAGTTATTTGTCACACACATAACGGTGTGTCAGCTGTAATATTACGTATTAACGTACGCTGTATATTATCGTGTTTAATAAAAGAGCTATGCTGGCATTTATTAGCATTGTTGTTATAATTGTTATTATGTATTTAAGTTGTATTCTACTATAATATGCAATAAGGCTTCTTCCAGTAGATTGAATTGATACCATTTCTCGTTTTCTTGTTCTTATAGCCATCATCATCTTTCCTTTTCGTTGAGGAGTCACCAGGTGCGTGATATCAGCCGAGTGGTTGGATAGTGTCCTGTGTGAGTTCTGCAAACGAGGTTATCACGATTCAAGCTCAGCACACTGTGTATAATGTCAGATGCGGTTAAGCGCACCCGTCCGAGACGGCCGGCGGAGAAGGAAACGTCATAAAGGACGTCATTTTTATTCCCTTTTTTTAAGTTTCTGGTGAAATGAACGCAGAAATAGAGTCTGACGGCTCTACCAGGTGGAACAAAAGTCAATCTTCCACATGTTACAGTGCAGCAAACTTATACACAGCACACCGTACACACTCAAGATTCTTTTTCTTTCTCTCTTTAAAAACAAATAAATAAATAAATTAAATTAAACAAAATCTCTAAAGGTGTAGATGATATCTGAAACATATAAAATATAACATGCTCATGCTATTTTTTATTTCTTATTTTCATGATATTTAATATCGACCCGTGCTGTGATTCATCTGCGCTGATTCTCACCTGGTTCCTTTAATGACAATGTTACAAAAAAGAAAGAAACAATTTCTCCTTTTTCTAGATTTTCGTATGGCAGTGAGAAATCGACACCTTTCTAATCATCATTGGCATTCAGAAATGTGTGAAAGCCTTCGGGAGTACACAGACAAGAGATCTGGGCTGAACCGATCATCATCACACCGTCAATAAGCCATCCATCCATCCATCCAGCAGCAACACGGAAACGTGTAATCCCGCCCTCTCCCCCCCATCATATGTTATATATATCGAAGACCAACAATTTGAGTTATAACCGATGAAAATTGCTCTTCATATAGAATGATTTGCCCATCGGCGACTTTATTTAGTTATATGACTGGCCGAGCGCCAATCGAGCGATAGAATAACGTCTGGCTGTTATGTTATTTTGTGATTCAATTTTTGATTTTACAAGATCGCGATAGAATAGACACATGTTGGCTTAAGAGTTCAATGATGAATCGCATTTGTTTTCTTTTTCTTTAATTTTACATTGAATATCATTGAAATCATTTTTGAAATGTTGCGCAAAGAATAAGGAAACTTGTTGCTTACTGCCATCTCGCGAAGACCAATCCAACTCTTCAGGTGTATCCGCATAATAAAAAATAACACAACAATGTTGTGACCCGCACAGTCCTCCCATGTAGAGTCCCCTTATACACACATAACGTGAAATATAATCGAGTCAAAATTGTTTTTTCTTTTCAAAGGCTTTTTTTCTTTTTCTCTTTTGTTCGCGTTGGAATAGAAGCGAAAGAAGACTCGGACTCTTACGAAAGGTTCTGACAGGGTTCGGACTATTTTCTCGAGAGCCCTGAAATAGGAGGAGAAGAAGCCGACCGAGACAAGAGCCAAGAAAAAACCCCAAAAGAAAAAAGACAAAAAGCCAACACTCTCTCTTTAACCAGTCGAGAGAGAGACAGAGAGAGAGTCTATAAGGAAATACATAAATGGAATAAAATACAGCAGTATACTACCAACAGTCTATACAGCGGAGGACACTCGGCTATCAGTTCTGGTGATCATTATCGATTGGCCCCTTCGGTGGTTCGCGTCTTTTGTTTCGACAAAAGAGACGACGGCCGAAACAAGAGAACCCGAAGAAGAACTTTTGCCCAACTTTTTTCTTTTCCTTTTTCTCCTCCTTTTTTTTTTAAGTTTCGTCCATCGGGGGGTCGGAGCACGCCGCTTGCCATCGATAAGAGAGACTCTCAAAATACAGAACAGCGAATGGCAAAGGTGAAGACTACTGGAAATTAAGGCGAAGGTTTAGCACCCCGCTGACTGGGGACAGTAGTGGCGCGTTGCGGACCGCATCAATACGCATCACGGTATATATCTACTATAGTGTATACATTGTATATACCTTGTGCTGGATACATGTACCGCCGTATATAGAGAGCAGCACTCGGCCCATCAAACGCCATCGATGGCAATTTTTCCATTTTCACATATATCCAATGGAAGAAGAACAAAAAATCTGTGTCTATAGGAGAAGAAAGAATCTTCATAAAAGTCAAAGCCGCTTTCGACTTCATGCTGTGCCCTACCGATCCTAGAAATTTAGACCCACAGTCAAAAGATCTAAGGTATATATATATATAGCCTAGTAAGTGTATCGAGTTCTATGTTTTGTTTCTCGTTTGAGGTCAACTTTTTGACTTGACCATCATTTCAAGACCAATCATCCCTTGCTCGCCTCCCTTTTCGGAGGATTCCTTCAACTTGTTCACCCACAATAACGCAAAAATAGAGGGGGATTCAGGGAGTTATATTAGAGTTTGTGCGTATACATAAACTGTACGAAAAAAAGGTATAGGCGTACGCTCAGTCCTCTGTAATATGTATTTGAGACCTATAGAAAAAAGAAGAATGGGTCAGCACTCAGCATCTATTATTCGATTTAAGATCAGACTTTATTTTCTTTCTTTTTCCCATTTTTGTTTTTTATCCCTTCTCCTCACAACTTTGGTGGACGGAAGCGTAATAAATTAATGATAAGGGACCATAAGCAATGTTGCGCATTGCACGGGTTTATTGCGGACCGCCGACGGACGCAGCGCGGCGGGAAAGAGAAAACAAAAGCGGATCAGCCCCCGCTGCGTTCACTGGCCCCTCCATATATCCACCTCATCGCCGGGCTTGTGTATCAAATAATGGCTGTCAAAATATGTATAAGGTGGGCTCAAATAAGTCTCTCTTTTTTCTTCTCCTTCTATATCCACCACGTGCTTCATTATTTCGTGGAAAAGGCCAGCCACATCAGCCATCACAGCACAGCGAGACTCTGTCAATTCATTAATCAAGCGCACGTTTTTTGTATTTTAATATTATTCTCTTGCGTTATAAAGGAGGAGCACGATCATCCCAAAGGATCTTGCTGGGGGAGCTTTCGCCTCTGCCTAAACATCCGCAATATACTCTTCTATTAGTACCATCGTCTGCAGGTTCTTCTTATTTAATAGCGTGAATAAAATTTAAAAAAAAAAAAAAACAACTAATGATGACCTGCTGCGACGCGCTCCATCAATAACTCAATCGTCAAAATGGGGAAGAAGAAAGAGAAGAAGAGTCGTAAACATGAGGAGCTCAGTTAAAGAACATCGCACAAGATGAAAAAAGAAAAACAATGAGCCAATTAAAAGGAATTCTATGAATCTTTAGTGATTATATTCTGTGTGCTTTTATCAAATTTCTATTTTGGATTTTTGCGCAACCAATCGGAAGATAAATAAAAAAACTAACAATAGAAACAGACGAAACACAATGGGAACTCCTTGTTTTCGGATGTGAACATATTTAGGAAAGAAAATTTGAATATCTAACTCATTATACTATGACGACGAAAACCAGGAAGCCAGTCGGCAGCATCTACCGATAGCAGTTAGATAGGTAAATTTATAATAAATGCAGCCCAAGAGGGCGAGGTAATAGGTTTTATACATATAACAACCGATAAAATGTATATCAATCCGAGAACCTTCGTCAAGGTGGTCTCTCTTATATAGTCGTATTGTTGGAATAAATCTTCTCTACTGATGCTGATCCCTTCACGTGTTGGGGCGGTACCATTTTGGGGATCGCCAGGATCACGAATGCTATAGCATCAGTATTCAGTACATCCATCTCCACTGTTTGTTTTTTCTGATCACCTATCGACAAGTCTCTCTTCTTTAAATATTTATTTAAAAATAAAATCCGCTTATAAGTCTGTATATGTAGGAAATATTCGCCATTAGACAATCCCCGTGATTAATAAATGAAGATAATAAACAAATATAAGATAATAACATTCACGACCCAATCAGCTTATCTCAAAGCAGTGGGATGACGTCATTTCAGTTCGTCGCCAACTTGCCGGATACGTTTCCTTATATTTTTTCCTTTCATTTCCAAATCCATATGGACTTAAAAGACTCACTTATATTATTTACTAAACGATAAGCTATTTATATTTCACTATATTTTCCATCCGAGTCATAACAGTGTGCAATACAGGTGGTCTTCTTTCACAAAAGCAATTTTTTTTTTTTCAAAACTAAATGAAGAGAAACCTCCAATTTTTCGGAACCTTTTTTTAATATTTCGATTATTATAAGGGGCACGGGTAAAAAGCCAGCAAGGCACGGGTCACTCAGCAGGTTACCTTTTTTATATTGCACTCGGTTTTTTATTTTGTTTCTCCGACCCGTGTCTGAGAAATTATTACTTTTTTTTTAACTTTAAAAAATGGCCAAAGATAATTCGAAAAAAAACGGGGATTGATAATGAGTGGGGGGATGATTGTTGACGCGACGGCGACGCACGCGAAGCCCCAAAATTTTATTTTTAAATTTTTATAGTATATACTATAGACACTCTAATTCAGTTGGAGCTAACGTATAATAGGGCTTATGTCCTATAGCTGCTGTGGGTCTGTGGGAAGAAATAAATACGCCTGGTGTATATAGCGTGTTTTGTTTCTCTTTTCCTTAGCTGCTGTGGTCCAATCCCATAAAACGGTTCCCCTCAATCACTATCTTTATACACACAGGTTGAAGCTGACTGACTGACCCCTTCAAAATTCTTATAGAAATGAAGAAAAGAAAAAAAGGTTTTTTTTTTTCGCTGTCGCCATTTTGGCGGTGACCGCAACGTTTCTCAAAGAGAAACCTTCGGCTGCTATTTCTGGAGTTTTTTTTTTAAAGAAAAAAGAAAGAAGAAGAAGAAAATCTTTTTCCTTTTTTTTATAATTTTTAAACACAAGGATTGTGCGCGGCTCTCCATCAACGGCCACCTGCCAATTTGACAGATGAGCTTTTGGTTTTGGAGTCACATCAAGTAGGAGAGAGTCCATGAATGATTTAAAGCTTAAGCTATATAAGCCTGTAATTCATTGCCATCTACGCCTTCCATTTGCTCCTACACGCGGAAACATTATCCGTTGCTTATAGGTAGCCAAAAAAGAATTGGGCAATTTTCCATCATTTCCTCAACCTCAGGGGGGATATCAAAAGATTTTGTTGCGTTTTATCAAACACTGTGTCATGTGCGACGAATTCACCATTATATACAAAACGATCGTTTCGTTTTAAAAAAAAATAAAATGAAAAAAAAAAATAAACTTTTGAGATTTTGTTTTATTACCCAGGCAAGAAGGTGACGCGGACGCCATGTCGTCGGAAAGCAACAACACGCCATAACATCTCTCTTTTTCCATGTACCAGCCCTCCGTAGTAGTAGTAGCTAGTAGCCTATACATGATGGTCAGCATATAGAGTTCGTTAGTCATTTCTCCAAGTGTGTGGTTCCGACAAGCGAAACTTTTCCATCATTTTAAATTTTTGATGGGTTGCCGCTGTTTCCATGTTTATATGCGCGTGGGAGGAAGGCAAAAAAAAATCTTTCTCCCCCTCGTCGCAATAATATAAGCATCAGTATATATAGAGAGAAACCAGAAGCGCAATGTCACCCGAAACATAGAACTCGAAAATTTCTTCCAACATTCAACCGTTTTGAAAGAAGAGAGAGAAAGAGACTTTTTTTGTGGACAAGACAAATGAGGCGGAATATCAGTTTTTTAAAAAGAGAAGAGCCACTGAAGAGAAACAAGAATCCTTCCTCGTCCTATTCCAAACGATGTGCAGCATGATGAACTTTCGAACCGTATGAGCTGCCCGTATCCCTTTTTATATATTGACACTATACATGGATAGACATAAAGTCAAGTCAGCTTCCAGCCGGAGCACTCCCTGCTGGATGCTGGCAGCGCAGTCAATCGTTGCTATCGCAGTGAATAGGAGCCGCACGTACCAACTTTGTGTATATAGGAGCGCGCTTAATGATTTTCCCACCACACATCTGATTCCACTTGAGAAAGAAGCTTATTCACAGCAGCAACCGTATCTATCTTTTGAGATAATCTCATTTTGAAATCTGTTTAGGAAGTCACTGGACTCTTTATTCCCTTGTTACGAAACCTTGAGACTAACAAAACAAGAATTCAGAGACGGGCGCACAACACGCACAATCGAAAAAGAAATGCATTTCAAACGGAAATTTTTTTTCTTGGGAACGGTCAGGAAGAGACGGAGGAAATTAGCCATTCAATGCGCCATTTCAACCTTCAGTCGATGCTAATCTCTTTTTCTCTTCTTTTCGGGTTGCCATGCTGATGCAATCACCGCCAACAATAATATAAGAAAATGGAATATATAGAAGAGACGGCGATGTTGTTGTGTGCGATACTTTTTTTTTAAATTTACCTGAGCTGACTGCTGCCGAAGGAATAATAGTCGTGAAACGAGAGTCAATGACCAATTTCATTTCCTTAAAAGATGGTGGTTTAAAAAATAAAAAAAACCTGTAACGGCAACACTATTAAAGCTAAATGTTAGACCATAAGATTATACGGTTCCTTCTTTGACTCGTTTTCATTTACACAGTACAACATCGACTATTCGACTTGGAGAGAAAATGTATTCCAAGAATAAGAAAAAAGGGGGGGCGAAAGGGCGCAACGGTTCAGAGAACAAGAAACGTTCCAGCAACAGCAGAAGCAAGAGCAGAAGGCCTCTCGAAGAAGAGAGGGCGGAGCGGACTACTATAACTACCATCAGAGTCGTATACATTCTGTGGATGCTGGCAACAATCTCATAAAGCACCAAGGGCTCCCATGTTTGAGAGGCAACGCGCTGCGAAAGATGAAACTTTGAAGCCGCCAGAAAAGCTATGAATTTCGACACTACGGCCATCAGCGGCGGCGGTTTTCTGACCGAAAGAAGAAGGAAAAAAAAAAAAAAAAAAAAAAAAACTTAACAAGCTTCTTCAACACTCCCAAAAACCACCCAACCCTCATCTCCAGAGTCCACCAGAAGCATCAGCGACACAACTATATGTATACAGACTGGAAAGGAAAAAAATAAGTCAAAATGCTCGTTTTGCCTGATTACCATCAGGTTTCAAATCTACAATCGGCAGCATCAGCGTTACATTTCCACAGCAAAATGTCGACATGTACAATATAGACACGAAAAATGTTTTGGGGCGACCTTTTTTTTCGAAATTGGCGGTCTCCGATTGCCTTTCACACTTGTCAACATTTGAACTGACAGGGCAATCTTCTCCAATAACAAACTATCAATCTGTCGAGGTTTTAGTTTTTAGTTTTTTAACACAAACAACTTGTTTGGCAAACTTGACGATTATTCAGGTGGAAACGGAATTGTTTCGTACAGCGATCAGATTTCAGATGTATATTGTCGCAAAGGTCAGAAGACCTAATTATACAATCGGGTGCGCAGTGTGACATGAATGTTTTAATTTTGAGTTATAGCTACGACATAATAACCAGCAAGTTCTATAAATGTCCTTGGTTGAAGGTAACACGTAGCAAAAGTCAATCTGAACTTTTAGGTTTGAACACATTACAAGTGTAAAATTACTTCTATAATTGCTATAGTTCATACAATTAAAGTATCTTCGTGACATTTTCAACAGGAAGTTTAATCAGGTTACTAAAAATTTGAAGGATCATAAATTTTTACTTCGATCCTCATCGTTAATGTTCATAATACAGACTTTAAAATAATTCAAAAAAACAAACTTGGAGGGGATATTTTTAGGGGTGAGTTATTTGAAAACGTTCATATTTTCAACTTAAAAATATCAACAAATTACATGGAAACAACTTGAAAACGCCGGGAAACGTTATCGTGTATGAGTATATCTTGACAGGAGTAGAATTGAGTTACATTTCTTTTATTTTTCTTTCTCTCTCTCTCTCTCTCTCTCTCTCTCTTAAATATTCTAGCTAGAGGAATTAGTCCATGTCAGCCGGCGAAGAAAGAGATATCCTTGTGGAGTGGGCGGTTTTTTCTCCTCTCTCTTTTCTCTCTTCAACGTTTTTAGTACACACGGCTCGAGTTTGACATTTGACCGTCAACTACACATCGTCTCCGACTATTAGGATTAGGGAGAAGTCTACAAGGGAATATGGGGCAGCGTACGTGGGGCGACATCCGAGAGCTCCCACACAGGATTTAATAGATGCAGCTCCTTTGGATAAAAATTCAGCAGCTCCTTTACATGTTTCAAAACGTTCATAATAGTTGTGACATTATTCATTCGACTGAAGAGTGTGGATGATAATTAGTTTATTTGCTTAAAAGCGACTTACATTATCATCAAGTCAAATAAAGGTCTTTCCTTTTTATTACCGGGACGTGTGTTGTATACAGTTATACACTACCGCACTTGTATACACGTCCAACATAGGAAAAAAGAAAAGGAAGAAAAAAAAGGTTATCTATAGGTCAACAGACGCACAAATCTATATAGTTGAACTGGTTTTTCTCGCGCCGAACCCTCGCAGTCCCCCCCCCCCCCCTGTGATCATCTTGTGCGTTATGTGTGCTTTGCTAATGGTGAAACAGTGTTTCGTATATATACACACACACACGGAGCGCTTGAACTTGTACATAAGTCATTCTTCTTCTTCTTCTTCTTCTTCTTCTATTTTTTCAAGTTTAAACAAACACTAACATGTGGCTGCCGTTGCCGCCGTTTCTTCTGTGTCCAGCCGAGTCAATGTGAAAAGAGACCGCGCCGACACCGCCACCCAATCGAGTCCAGCGGATGCCATGTGATCTCTCAAGCAATTCCAACTTCCATATCCCAAAGAAAGACGGAAAAATCGTTAACTGGTGGCTCTGTTCTATTTACTCAAGAGCTACACAGCAGAGAAGAATCATTTCTTATTTCGAAAGATGAAGGGAACAGAAGAAGAAAAAAGGCATCATTTATTATCTTAACGGTTGCTGTGGTCCTCTTGTACATTTAGAACTGGGAAAGGTGAAGCGGTGCAAGTGTTGGACAAAAGGAAAGGTCCTCCAGTTTTTTTTTCTTTTTTTTAAAGATCTATATAACTCCAAACTAGTCGTTTCTCGCCAGAAGGAAAGACAATAGATATTGTTAAGATTTCCGAATAGAAAATTCAAAGTCGAAAGAGGCAAGGTGATAAGGCGGTCGACAGTGGCTAAAGCAGTACCCATAAGAGGTTGGCTCCAATTTTCCAACCTCAATTTGGAGACGAGTTAAAAGAATAGAAAGAGCGCATCAAGAGAAGGCGAAAAAACAAAAGGGAAAAGACAATCAAGTCGCTCAAAATGCCGGTTCGTACTAATTTGTAGGCGGGGTCGCTCACCACTAGCTAGAACTTCATGATCTTTTTCTTTTTTTCCTTGAGAACTCAAACGTTCCGCTTTTTTTTTTGTCTTTCCCACCTGGATCAATATATACGTGTACATACTATATATACATATATATACCGCAGTATAGACGAGGGTGTAGTGCCACGGCGTTTACAGGGTTGCGCCGGCAACACATCTTGGTCCCCTCCGCCCTCACACCCACTTCAAATTATCTGTAAACTATCACCTCGCAATTAAATCTCCTCCAACCACGAGCACCACACACTTTTCTCCCCCTTCAGAATTAGAGACATTCAGAAAAATAGAGAAGAAAATCATTCCTTGATGGAAGGTATTCCTTTGGTGACTAGAAAACTATTGGACGGACATTTTTACAGAAAAAAAAGGTAATCGATTCAAAGCCAAAAGCAGAACTTGAGAAACAAAAGGAAAAGAGAGCAAATCTAATATATAACCTTCTAAGTTCATATACTGTGTCAGTTATGATTATCTGAGCGCGGGAAACCAAAACAAATATGAAACTATATCGTGTACTTGCCTCGTATTGTAAGCTGAAATGTGAAACGTTTTTTTCTCATACAAATCATCTGAGAGTTAGAAAACCAAAACATCTTGAGAGTTGCTTATTGAGAGAACATCCTTCCCGACCCACAACTCACCGGCCGCTTACATTATAACATGGACGAGTATAAAGATGGACCGCGTTTAAATTTCATCATACAAAAACTAGCAAGTCTTTAAGGTCATGCGCCATATATGATTAGTATTAAAAAGCAGACTCATCGTCAATAAACTGGCCTTTATTTTTCTCTGTTTGTTGTTTCTTTCTCCACATTTATAACTTACTGCTCAATAAAGAATACAGGCAGACTCTTAAAAAGAGAAGAATCCCGTCTGAGCCGTGCTATCCATTAATTACCTTCGGTTAGACTCAAAGGCAATTTTTCTCGCGCTATCCCATGGCCATCATTTTATTTTTATTTCGTAGGAGAAATCGATAAAATAAAATCATCGCCGTTTAACCCGCCCCAATGAGGGTCAAATTAGTGCGCGTGGGAAACAGCGTAGGCTACGCTCTACAATACTACAATGTTCGGTCTCTTTCTTGTCTCGCGTGAACTTTTTTTTTAGAATCTTTCCACTTGTATTCGTAGAACGAAGAACGGGAAATAACTTTGACTATCATGAAGATGTTCCCACGTCATCCCTTTATGTATTCAACTGGGTTTGATATGAGGTCGGTTTAAAATTCAAAGAAAAACGAAAAATCGCTTGTTTAACAAAGTTGACATGAAAGGAAAACAAGTTTGGCTCAACTTACTGTTTCGATCCCTAGGATTAATATAACCTGATTAATTCTAAATTTTTTTATGGGATTATTTTTTCTAAAGAATCGGGTCCAAAATAAAGAATGGCAGGTAAGACAGATCAAATGAGTTTCCATATCATGTATTGTGCAATTGTTAACTTTTGAAGAAAACGTGTACAGAAACTTTGCAACAACAACTTTCTGAAAACGAAATGAACAACATGACTGAATGAAATCTGTGTACAAAAACAACAGCAACGAGCTGAAAAAAAAAATAAACACAATTAAACACATTTTTTCTTTTATCGGCCTTGTTTGGCAAAAAATATGACAACCGCGAAATGAATCACATGATTAGATTGAGGATGCAAAATGAATGAAGTGTGGCATGTTTACACGCGACGTTTCTTCACTCCAACATTTTCCTTCTTGCGCTGGTTACGCTTAGTCCCAGGATCGTAAGCTTCATCAGGTTCGAAATCCGAATCGGGTTGGGAGTCATCCGTATCAAATAAGATATCGGGATCAACATATTCGGATACATTGGAAGTGTCTGCCGATCGATTACCTGGAACCGGACGAATGTTGGACTCGTGATCAATAACCTGTTTCTCTAAGTCAATTTTAAATTACCCCACTGTGAATTGTCTGAGGATCCGTTAACCAATCTACAAGGGACAGAGAAAGCAAGATCAACATGATTAATCAATGAAAGAAAAACCAACAAGCAAGATGATTGTGAAAATTCACTACTTGTTGAATCGTGTGCTCCGACTGCTCCGTGCGATACGTTCCGAACGTGGTCGCTCCTCCGTCACGTTATTGATGCAGCCGTCCACGTGATTCTTAAATAAAAAAAGAACTCAAGGTTATGAATGGTATTACGTACTCAATTGAGCTATTTCCGACACTTACCTCAATGGCACTGAGTGGAAATAACTTGTTACAGATCGGGCACTCTGTGGAATCCTATCAAAATAATGAATGCATCAAATGAAAAACAATTCTAAATACGGTAATAATATTGAAAAACCTCTTTGATAACAATGGGAGATTTTCTGTCGACTTCCATTTCAGTGTCGGAAATCCCGTTGGATCCACCCGATCGCTTTCGTGTTTTAAGTATGGGGCTTGACGGTGAAATATCCAATTTCCTCACAGAAGCCGCTGGTGGCGAATCGCAGACAATTTCAACGGCGTCGACGCTATCTTCTTGTGCATCTTTAGGTGGAGTTCGACGACTAGTAGAAGGTTGATTGAAAATCGGGCGTCGTCTCCTGCTGTTAGTTGCACTGAGGATGATAGGCTTACTCCATTTTATTGGCTCAAAGTTGGAACTCCGGGAAGCTTTCAACCGTTCCTCGTTTTCGATCAGTTGTTGGCGTGGTTCTGAGCTATCGAAGTTGGGATCTTCAGGAAACGGAAAGGCTGGAACATTTTCGATTTGAATAAGCATTTCAGAATATTTCTTGCACAACACTTTCATGGCTGCTACTTTCTGTTTTGGTCCGGGGTTGGATTGCTCCGTTTTGTTACGATTGATGGTTTTAATTTGGCGTGGAGGGGGATGGCCGGAAACGAAGTCATCGTCTTCCGTGTCCGATTTCTTTTCACTTAAAATATCGTTAATTTCGTCAGGTGAGATAATCAAGTCGCCTCTTCTTGATTTTAAAAGGCGACTGGAGTTGGGGGATTCTGTGTTATCTTCACCCTTTTTTCTTGATGCTAAAACCATTTTATTTCCATAACTCTCTACAGGTACTACTTTCTGGGAATCAGTGCTTGAAAGATTGGCTTTCTGTAGTTTTGAAGCATTCTTTAGAAAAGGTTTTGCTGCAACTTTCAAAGCACCATCAGCTTTCCCTTTAGTTTGAAAAAAGTCATCTTCATCGTCACTTATCTGATTCCATACAGGTTTCTTTTTCCCTGACTTTTGAGTTGTACTCGTATCCTTTTGTGTGATTTCTGTTAAGTCGTCGTCATCATTAACTATGTGGAAATCATCTTCAAATCCTGTTACTCTTTTGTCAACTGGTAAGTCAACTCTTTCTTCAGATGGCAAGTCTATTTCTTGGTCTGGTTTAGGAATTCTTTTTGCATCTTCTTTAGATTGCTGGATCACTGCATCAAGCTGTTTTTGTTCCTGATAGGTAGAATAGGAATCATACACACCAGCCTCTGGAAATAAGTAAACACAAATAATAAAACAAAGTGTTTTTAATTTGAAAAGAGCAAAGGCATACCTTTAAGTCGACGTATGATTTCTTCCTGTTCTATGGTCTCCTTGAGTGTTGTATTGAATTTTTTACCACTGTTTTTAGCCATGTTTAGTTTGAACCAACACCAGTTCTTTTTCTTGTTTTGATAAAAGAAAAACTGAATTATGTTACAATTATTCCAGGCAAAAAAGATTGGTACTGGAGGTTGAAATTATCATGAACAACCTCCTGCATGTGCCAGAAATATTTATAAATGAATAACGAACTAGTTCCGGTCGACCGGTCGACGTCTTTTGAGTCTCTGAAGTCTGAACAAGCGTCTGCTTCCTGATTATAAAATAACAAGGTTGCCTAAAATATTTATTACAGAAAATGTAAGGCAATTAAGCTGCATTATAAGGCAATTAGCTATTAAGCTGCATAATCAGGCCATTAGAAATTAAGCTGCATAAAAAAATAATAAAAAAACTTTTTGGATTAAAAGTTTTGAACCTACTATATTAATCATTTGACATTTTGAACGTCAGTACGTCAGTACTCGCGTCAGTAATCAGTATAATCAGGTATAATGTAGTATAAAACTAAGTTTATTAATGAAACTGATGAAACTGGCAGTAAGTTTTCTAATCGAGGTTTAGTCATATTTAGTACTTAAATAACGATGGTGATAGATTATATTACAAAATAAAACTTATTCACTCTTTCACGAAGTAGTTGCACAACTCGAATTTATTGGTTTGATTTATTCGTAATATATAGACAAATTAAACGTTATAGACGTGTTACAGTTAAACGAAAATGGGAGGGGGGGGGGGAATTCCAGTACTGATCCTTTTGTCGCGATCCTGTCCAGTTCTTGGTGGAATTTTCGTTTCTCCGTACACGGAAGGTGAGAAATGAAGGAATCAATATCGAAAACTTTAATAATACAATGCGATCGTTTGGACAGATTTGAACTCAATGATTGTCAACAAAATAGCGTGATTGAACTCCACAGGATTGTAATTTTAATTTCAGTTTCTGGTAAGAAGAGAATCGATGTCCTCAGACTACGCCGTGAGCCGCCTTATTATTTTGTTATACTTTCTTTGAAGCTATTCATCTTTTGACGTTCGAATAATCCTTAAAATAGGAGGATAAGGAATGTAGTAGTGGGAGACGGCGTCGCGAATCCATGCACTCATCGACTTCATTACCCAGTCTTTTATTTTTTGTTTTGCAGTGCAGGTTTGATCTGGAAATAACTGATGGCCATTGGAAGAATTTTTTTTCTGCTGCTGTCACTGAGGCCGAACTCGTCGTGTCTTAAGAAGTCCTGGTCCTCACTCCTGACATTTCCATATATTCAAAAGAAAAAAATCTAATTTCAACAGGGTTTATCACAATTAACCAACAATACAACTATCGACTATATACTTTTTCAAAGTATCTTAGGAAAGACAATTCTATGGATAACTATTTCCGTCCATAATTCTACGTAGCGTACAGTAAAAAAATGATTTGATTTGCGTATTACTCGTATACTCAGAATTTTTGCGATCTGTCATGACAAAGTTGTCACAGTGGACACAGGGAGATGCGTAGGTGTGTTAACTTATTCTACCTTCAACTTGAGTTAAATTTTTGATTACCATACCTCGATCTATCGCTGTCTATATAATTTGAGCACAATCCTAATCACGGCACCACGCCTTTTGTTTCGCGTTATTAAAAAGTTTTTATGTTATATCATTAACTAAAAACATTGAAACTATTAGATAGCTAGTTTTCTTTGAAACTATTGTTTAACTAGTTTTTTTTTAATGAAATAAAGATCGATGAAAAGTGTCATCAATCTGTGCTCATGGTCCACGTGACATAAAATAAGAATCTTCCTACGCAGAAAAGTTTGTGTGGTTTCATACGCAAGGACGTGATTAACTTTATTACTTTCTGTTAAAAGTTTGAAAGATTTTCTGTTGCTCCGTTATCAGTTAGGCTAAAAAGATCACCATCGCGCCCATCAGAAATAAAAGTCCTCCCTTGATTTCTTCACCGCGTAAAACATGGCACATTCTATCTCTTCCGATTCTGGACTAGAACATCACATTACATCCCACCCACTTTTATTCCAATATCTGATGTATATACTCTATATTTTCCTCTCTCGATCGTTACTGTAAGAGATTTGCGCAGATGGCATCTTGATAGGACGTCATAAGTCATAACATATTCTAAGCCTTAAATTCTGTATCTGGAAGGAAAAATCTTTAAATATTTCATGTCGACGAATATATAAGCAAAAAGTACAAAACACCAGCCTACAAACACAAAAAAATTATAGATTAGAGCTTACCAGGTGGGATCAGTTCGCTTAGCGGTGAAAAGAGTGAAACTGCAACGACATCCGCCAATCATTCCGTGATATCCGGTTAGTCTGCAAAAAAGGCGACAGTCAAACCGTTTGCCGCCCGGGTGTTTAGCGACTGCTGAAGAAGTCGGCCCACACAGTACCAGTGCCGCGATCAACATCGCGCACGAAGTGTACGTCAATATCGAAACTTTTGGTGACATTACCAAGATAGCAAAAGAAGAAACCTGCAAGCGTGGATTTAAAAAAAAAATAGATATTTTTATTTTTCAGCCTTTTTTTAATATTAATTTAAATTTGAAATAAATGATTAAATAAATAGAAAGCGGTTTTAAATAGAAGCAGTTTTTTTTTAATATTGTGGTCACACGATATGGCTCACACGTGCATGTGCGTTGTTGTGATTGATTTGTCTCCTCATGGTGCCTTGTCCTATATTGGTAACTGCTGATGCCGTTTGAGTTAAGCATCAGTAAAAGTGAGTCGGAACCAGAAGTTCGCGTAAGGTTTTGTTTGTTTCCTGGGAAACTGATAGCGTCAAAACACCCACGATAAAGCAATTATGCAGGTGAATACAACTTCTTGCAATGTTATGTTGTATCTATCGTGTAGAGCATCTTTCTTTGAATCGTAGTAGTTCACATATATGGGTTTGACGGTTTATTTCCCAAATTATAATACACGATGGAAATCAAGGCTACTGTAACTATAAACGAACTTCTTGATGAGCGTTTGAGTGTAAACATATAATCGACCTTATCGAATGTGTTACGCATTTCTCTAATTGGGGAAGGGCTATGAACTTGTGTTATTTGGACTATTTGACCTTCATCTAACTCAATAGGGCCTACTCCTTCTCCGTGTTATGAAACAGCAATTACCAACACTTGCCAAAAATAATAATGAATTGGTTTCTTGTTTTTCAGATTACATAATACCAAAGGATGTAAAACTGTGGAGTGAGGGGGCACAAGTTTAACAAGTACTCCCAGGTTTTGTACAGACTATTACATGGAAAATGTGAAACAACCGACGCATATAAATAGAACTCACACGTTAATATTTTTAAAGAAGCAATTTGCGTTTCGATTCAATCAAAGAATCAATATCGAAATCGTCAAATTTCTGCTGGCGAATTTATTTACGATAGCGTCTTTTGGGGGGGTCCGCTGGACACAACATACTGCTTTAATGAAAATAAATATAGTAGATAGTAGCGCAATTCTTAAATTAATTTTTGATAGATTACGTTTAATCATTAGTAGTCATTGTCCTCAGCCTTAAGTACCTAAATTGCCTCGTTGGACGCAACTGCGGACCTTTGTATTTCGCCAAACATTTTTTGAAGTCATGGGTTTACTTATATGCCGTATCGATTGTACAGCAACGTGAATCCAATAAAGAATTCAGTTGACAAAAGGCGGAGGACAAGCCTCTGTTTGGTCAAACTTATATAGCCACGGCTCTTTCTCCCGGGAGATATGTAGGACTGTTAGATAGTATTAAGTGGAAATTCCTTCGTAGTGATGGATGTTTAGAAAGAACTTTTTTTCACTCGTGGCTACGAGGTGCTTAGCACTTCAAAGGAAAAACAGGCCCAAATGTTTCGAAGGTAAAAATAATATATATAAGTCCAGTCATTTTCGGGAAAGAATGAACGATATAGAACAATCGATCCAATAAGAAGGACTTGTGATAAAATGGGTGAGATAGAGTTACCAAAACATGAAGGGATGTACTTCTTACGCTCCACTGAACGATCGAGAATGAATCAAGTTAGGACCATCAGTCACAGAAGCGGAATGAGTTAAGCACTGCTGGGGCGCGGGCGCTTTCATAAGAATAAGACAATAGTTTTCACTTTTACGATTGGATCTGTTATATAATTTTAAAACGGCGAAGACGATACTAGAAATAAATTCCTTATAAAAGGAACTAAAACTGTCGTAAGAGAAAAGAAGTTATAAAATATACCTTTATTATCACTTTTCAGGAAAATCTTAGCCCAGTTTGAATAGGGCTTTAGTATAAATAGTCACTGTATTTTTGGAACACCCCTTGTGTAGGCCTGCTTTAATTTCACTTGATTTTTAAAGGGCAATGAATTTTTAGTGATTTGATTTAATTGTTAAAATTTAAAAAGAGGCAGGTTAGCATCAATGTTTTTCAGAAACTTGAAGAACTCTAAAAAAGAAAAAAAAAAACTCGAATTGAACATGCAACAAGTATAGTAGACACGGCCCCAATTTCCGTTCTCTCAAGTATTCAAAGAGAGTATGACATACACCCAAAAAAGTTGCTATCGAAACTTGGAATTTTTTTCGATTTTTTCTCTTCCAGCTTAGTATAAATTATTCGACGAAAGAAAATCCTACGAACGTGATCTACATATAGCCCATGGATGTAAGACTTTGTAAAAATGAAACTGAAAGTTTCAACTAAACCGAAAAATGTTCAACACATCTATATTCAGTACACTGTGGGCAATAGAATTTTTCAGAATTTTTCCGTTTGACATTGTCCATCATTGGTTGCGTGAGTGCGAACTAATAACATGGCCTGTATACTTTTTCTCACAACTAAATTATTCGACAAATCTACATTAGACGACACTATACAACTCAACTACCTACACATCAACTTATGTTATAGGCTACCTGGTAGTCTATAAGATACTGCATTCTCTACTTGCGTGTTATTTAGCTACAATACAGGATTTAAAATTTTCAAACCAAATTTTACATTGCATAGGCCTACTGCAGGATAACAGAAGGTTCATTGCAGATAGATTGCAGGATTTTAGGCTCTTCAAGCTTATTTGAACATTCATTTCCTTTGCTTTCTTGTTGGGTCTTTGTGAAAACTGCAGTTTATTCCGTTTATATGGATTAATCAAGTCTCTTAAATGTCGTGCCTCTACCAATCTTCTATAAAGGCCACAATAAGTCTTTGTTTAAAAAACCTGTGTCCGGTATTAAACTCTGATTAACCATATAATGTTTCGCAACGATATTTCATGACCACATTCGCTATATGAACACGAGTAGCTATTGTGTCCCATTATCTTTGAAGTGATGCACAACAGAGAAGGATGATGCAGGTGATTTGGGTGCTGCCAAAGACACCCGATCATTAATCTCAAGTCGGTACAATAGAAAATGTAAGATGCGTTGCAGCTGAGAAAAATATTCAAATTGTCTTTTCAGAAAACCTTTAACTGAGAAATTAGCCTCTTAAAGTTTCATCTGGCCTTTCCTCCATTGACAAATGGATACTTTGCAGGGTACTATGCGACGTATAAAGAGATTAAATCTATAAAATGACGCAACCAACCTTTTATTCAGAAGAAACCTCTGAATGGGAAATTTGTAGCCGCCCAAATTACAGTCCGTGACAGGAGGTAACACACTTTTCGGGACTATACCTAATACCGTAGTTGATGGAACTCAATTTACTGAGGAATAAAATACTGACGCAGCAGCTATACCGATAGCAAGTGTCCGACGTGTCTGCGTAAAAGCTCCTTCCGCACGGTTTCCAGGTGAAGAATGAAGCGGACCGGCCGTGAGCAGAGAGCTTTATATCTATCCTCGCCTACTTCCCTTGATGTGGCTCAACTAACTCGCGCGTGTCTTACGTGAGTCACGCGGTAGATGCTTGCCGCTGTTTAACAGCGAGCAAGCATATTTTATCGTTACCAAGGAAATATTTAGGATGTCAAAAAAATTAAGATATTCTAAGAACCAGAAAAACGACAAAATTGAATGTTATCTCTGTGAAGGAATACCTTTAATTTGTAGATTTATGCAACATAAGAATTGTTCACCCATCCAGACAATTAAAGAATGTGGAACGTTTCTCTTTCAAAAGTCACCAGTGAAAAATGAGAATAGGATGGAAAGAAGATAAGCAACTGTTCATCTGTACATGCTGTGGATGAGAGGGCGTATATTCATGTAAGATATGTATCTATGCAATTGACAGTTTCATATTGCTACCCAGGAGCATACTCGGACACAATAATAGGTTCTTTGATAAGAAAAATAATAATGGCATCTGGTTGCAAAAAATTGGAGATAGGCCTACTGTAGGTAAGGTGGATATCGGTATACTATACAGAATACAATAACGCAATCGTATAAGAGCACTGCAATGGCTAAATAAATGTGATACTCTTATTATAGCTCCGGTTGACGCACTGCTTGACTTCTGAATGTAAAAAAAAATCTAATTCACGTTAGTAGGTTGAACCATTAATAAGATTTCTCTCCTATTGGCTGCGCTGTTCGCTGCGAGAATAGTTTACAACCTGGAAACTTTGATTTTGAATCAAGTCTCTTCATTCCCCAGTGCTCATCAAATATGGATCATGAGTGCTATTAACAAATGTATGGACTATACGTTACTTTAAAGAAAACTTTTCATCAATGATGCTTACTAGTTATCTTTGGATTTCGGGCGTCTCTCTTCAAGCTCGGCAAGGCAAAATCAAATCACCATTCACGACACATGGAATAAGGATTTTAGGGCACCTCTTGCCTGAGGATTTCATATACTTGCCGATCTCGATTATATCGTGTTCGTAAACCCATGTGTTAAACGTAATGAAATTAATAGACAAATAGATTTTCGAGCGTTATGAATTAATCTTAACTTTTTGTGATAAGGTTAAAAACGTGACGTGATTAATGAATACAACGATTAGCAAGGCATTTTAAAAGAGTGATTTTTCAGTTACAATGACTTCATAAAACAGACAAGAGAAAGACAAAAAGAATGCGGACCATGAAATGTGAATCATCCAGGAGTAGCCGTTAAGTTATAAGATGTTAAATAATGCCCTAATACGTAATACTAATGCTGGAGTACGATACATTGGTACTGAATTATTGAACGGATTTTAATTTATTCAATCTAGAGTTGCGAGTTTTTTTTGTAATTGTTCATTTCAAAAAGACTAAAATCTTTTTTTCTTTTTTTTTAACCTATAAACCGAACACATGAACAAAAAATCTATCTGGCAACCTTACATCTACGTGTATTCTAACGAGTGGTGTTGGTGTGCTGTCAAAAGAAAAAGACCGGCTTTCGTATATTGTGGAAAATATTAATGTTCGGATTTTTTTCTTATTAACTGATCAAATTTTTTTGTGTTTCTCTTTTAAGGTATTTATATATTTCTTAATGGCACCTTATTTTACTCAACATAACATTTTATTTTACTATTATTCAAAGAGAGAGAGCTAACACAAGATGACAGTTGCATTGCTGAAGTCACAAATTCTTCACATGAGTATTGAGAAGCAGGAAACTCTTCTTAAATTGGCCATCCTCACTGTGGCCGCAATTCTTTGTAAGTTAAACCTTTAAACAGATAAAGAAGGGGTTGACAAGATTTATCTTTTTGCAGCATTCTCGACAAGATTATTTTCTGTCTTGCGGTTTGAAAGTGTTATCCATGAATTTGATCCTTATTTCAACTATCGAACAACCAAATATCTGGCTGAAGAAGGATTCTATAAATTTCACAATTGGTTTGATGAACGAGCATGGTATCCACTTGGCAGAATCATTGGTGGTAAGCTCTGTAGATAAAATAATTTATAATGATTTTTTTTTTAATTATTTGGCAAATTATAGGAACCATTTACCCTGGTTTAATGTTGACATCTGCTGTTTTGTATCATGTGATGAACTTTTTGCACATCTCAATTGATGTGAGGAATGTCTGTGTTTTTTTGGCTCCTCTGTTTTCCAGTTTGACAACTATTGTTACTTTCTTTCTTACAAGAGAACTAAAGGTAGTATCATTTTATTGAAAATTTATTTTCACATTTTCCTCATTGAACCATTTCTTTTAAATTAGGATACTGGTGCTGGATTAGTTGCTGCTTCTATGATTGCAATTGTACCTGGTTATATATCACGTTCAGTAGCCGGTTCTTACGATAACGAAGGAATTGCAATTTTCTGTATGCTGCTCACTTATTTCTTTTGGATTAAGTCGGTCAAAACAGGGTCTCTATTATGGAGTGCACTCTGCGCGCTTGCCTACTTCTACATGGTAATCCTTCAAAGTTTTTCCCCTTTTGACATTCACATTTATCTCCTTGTTTTCTAAAAGGTTTCGTCTTGGGGTGGTTACGTTTTCTTGATCAATTTGATTCCACTACACGTCCTTACGCTCATTTTTACTGGTCGATTCTCTCATCGCGTTTATGTGGCCTATAGTGCTGTCTACACTCTGGGCACATTGCTTTCTATGCAAGTCGCTTTCGTTGGTTTCCAACCAGTTCAGAGCTCAGAGCATATGCTGGTGAGACTAGAAATTGCCCAAAAGCGTGCACTTAAAATAAAGTAGTATTTACATGTTTTTATCTCATCTAGGCTTTCGGTGTCTTTGGTTTATGTCAATTGCATGCGTTTACAGACTACGTACGTAGCCGTCTAACTCCTGAACAATTTGATGTTCTTTTCCGATCGGTTTTGATGGCCGCCGGAAGTGTTGCTCTGGCTGCAATGGGAATTCTCACCATTACCGGTTTGTCTTAGATGTTCCACAATAATGAAGTTACCAGAGTTGTTTAATCATATATTGCATTTTAAATAACAGGAAAGATTGCTCCCTGGACTGGTCGTTTCTATTCTCTACTGGACCCATCATACGCTAAGAATCACATTCCCATTATCGCTTCGGTATCAGAGCATCAGCCTACGTCATGGAGTTCCTTCTATTTTGACCTTCAGCTCTTGGTGTTTCTTTTCCCTGCCGGATTGTACATTTTTAAATTAAAAACTTAGTTCTGCTGATGCGACTTATTAACTATGTTTTATATATTTTGTGTTTAGGTACTATTGTTTTGCGAAACTCACAGATGCCAATATTTTCATCATCCTTTACGGCGTGACTTCAATTTACTTTGCTGTCAGTATTCAAGATTATTTTGCATTACCATTTTACGGTTATATTAATAAATGTCTTATTAGGGAGTGATGGTACGTTTAATGCTAGTCCTCGCACCAGTAATGTGTATATTGTCCGGTATTGCCGTTTCAACGGCTTTGGGCAGCCAAATGAAGTATTTAGACGCTCCACGCCAGGGCAGTCAATCAGCTGTTGAAAAGAAACCTAAAAAAGGCGAGGCAGTCGTTCCGTTTCGTTCTGAAGTGGCGTGGACTTTTACGGTGTTGATTTCACTTTTTCTGGTAAGTATTATTGCTATACCAATCTTAGTTCATGGCTTATCGCTCGTCATGTCTTACAATTTTCTTTAGGTGAGTTACACCTTTCACTGCACTTGGGTAACGTCTGAGGCTTACAGCTCACCTAGCATAGTTTTATCTGCTCGTGGTCATGATGGTTCTCGGATCATTTTCGATGACTTCCGCGAAGCCTATTATTGGTTGAGAATGAACACTCCCGAGGTTTGATTGTTTTGTTTTTTAAATAATAATAATTTTAAAATGGTCGAACTTATAGTTCTTCCTTAAAATGTAGGATTCACGAGTAATGTCTTGGTGGGATTATGGATACCAAATATCAGCAATGGCTAACAGAACGATTATTGTCGATAATAACACGTGGAACAATACACACATATCACGCGTCGGACAGGCAATGGCTTCTACAGAGGATAAGGCTTACGAGATCATGAGAGAACTCGATGTTGATTACGTACTCGTTATTTTTGGTGGATTGACTGGATACTCTTCAGATGGTAATTTTTAAATAAATAATAATTTATCAATAACAAGATTTTAAAAATATTACCTGCTAGATATCAACAAGTTTCTTTGGATGGTACGAATCGGTGGTAGTACTGACCGAGGAAAGCACATTAAGGAAAATGATTATTACACACCGTCTGGAGAGTTCCGAGTTGACCAGGAAGGATCGTCTACGCTGTTAAACTGTCTCATGTACAAAATGAGTTACTATAAATTTGGATCTGTCTACACTGAAGGAGGTATTTTTATAAATTACAAGCACGGGTAAATATGATCTTACAAACAATTAATAATGCAGGAAAACCACCTGGCTATGATCGAGTTCGTAACGCTGAAATCGGAAATAAGGACTTTGAGTTAGACGTCCTAGAAGAAGCTTATACAACTGAACATTGGCTTGTGCGAATCTACAAAGTGAAAAAGCTTCCCAATCGCGGTGTCTAATTAAATGTCATCCCCGTTGGACCACACGTTCCCAGCCTCCCGTGTTCGCTTGTCATAAAAACGTTGGTGCACAATGGTCAAGCAAATAAACAAACCACTTTTCTTTCGAATTGAATTTGAAATGTGTATTTTTTACATTGTTGAAATAATAACAACGCATTTTGTAAGGCACCGTGAAAAGAAAGAATTTGAGTAAGATAGATCAAGCTAAGTGATTGACAATTCATGCATACATAATAGAGATTAACGAAGACTACTAGTATCTTGTCCGGTTTCATCTGAGATTGCTTTGCCTCCCTCAGGGGAGTCGACTTCCATATCTTCACTGGCGTCTTGGTTATATTCTATTTTTCTAACAGGGGAGGCTTCGGATTCTTCATCTGATGAAGCATCATCGCCAGTACTTTCATCTGTTAATTAAATCTATATTAAATTAATTAAACATTTTATTGGAAAAAAAAACCCGGCTTACCAGAATTGTCTGAAATATCTTCACGATCACCATCCGTCCTTTCTTTTTTTTCGTCAGTTTCTACATGTTTCTCGCTTTTTTCATCTGTTTTTTTCTCTTCTGAGGCTTTAGACGATGCGACCGCTGGGGCTGGTGAAGGCGAGGGAGGAACCGGTAACCGAGGACCCATGGGTCGCATTTTTCTTGGTGGGTTGAATTGGTAACAGTAGCAGCAGTAATAACTGACGTATTCAAACTCTTCCTGCAAAGCCATGCCATTGTGACCACTACAATGGCGGCATATAAGAGCGTAACGCTGATGAGGACCATCTCCAACAAAAAGATCCATCATTCGATCAAGAACTCCTCGTTCGCGAGGTAAAATTGGCCGTGGTAACGGCCGCAATGGGGCATGGCCATAGTTCATGGCAACAGGCCTGTAAACAAATTGAATTGAAAACCTTTACTGCATTTCTTTTGCATTTTCTTATACATAGATTCCATGTAGCTATAGTTAAGCTGTACACTAATTTAATTGCTTATGAATACCTTGTATGAATAACAATTTTATTTACCTCTGAGTTGATAACATTTGTTGTTGTTGTTGCTGCTGCTTAGCTTGTGGATTCAATTTCATTGCACTTCCCACAGTGGCAGGATTGTTGGGTTGAAGTGGTCCATTTCCTCTGAGTTGTATTGACTGTTGTTGTTCTACTTGTCTGTGCCTCAATTCAGTGCCTGGAGCACTAGGTCTAACATTAATTGAAGGAGATTGTGCAGGTTTGACTTCAAAAGGAGTATTCTGGGGCTTGTCTCCAAATCTATCTAATATTTCTTTTGCTATTTTGTAAGTTTCTGTATCCATGACCTGTTCAAGGATCTTCTTCTTCTTTTTCCTTAACTCCACTGATTTCTCTGAGTTACTAACCATTTGTCGAGTGAAATACCATTTTATTCCTCTGTGAGAGCTCCAGGTTCTGTCAAGATAAAATTAATTTACCAATATTTCTATAGATTGCTCATATATGTAAACTTACATGAGAGCAAATGTCACAAGCCCAGTAAAATAGTAAAGCTTGAACTTTTGAATTGAAGTTATAAAAATAAATGATACTATAGCTATGATGTAAACCAGAATAAAGATGACTAGAAGTCTTCTTGCCACACGTCTCTGTCTCTCGATAGTGTCTTGTTGAAATTCATCAATTGATTTAAGCTCTTTATCAATTCCTTCTAATACTTCTTTTGTGGAAGGTTTGGTCTGAAAAGGTAAACACACTGTTAGTAGTTATCGTTTGTAATAGAATGTTTATAAATTTTCGTTGTACTCTGAAGCGTGACAACAGGATCCCCATTTTAGAAGGGCAGGTTCAAGCCGAAGACGAAATAATAAGAACGTTCTAAAGCAAACGTATAATGTAGGATTGGAGTAGGTCTTCAAGAGAGTTAGGAAGTTCTAAATTTAAACTAGTTCCGTGTTTTGACCTTGCCTATGTGTAAGGCTATATGTAAGTGGCTATATGTAAGGCGCCAACAAAATCGGCAGAATTAATTATACACACGTCAAGAAGACATTGCCATACCACTGATCAGCTGTTAGCTTGTTAGCAATCGAGATTTAAAAATTTATATCGTAGATCGTCGGGGATCATCGGATGGTAAAATTTAAACTACATTTTTAAAAATATTTATGTTTAGACTACCAAATTATTTGATGATGTTACAGAAAATTTTATTAAACACCTGAAATATTAGTTACACAGGGCGGGCGTGACGTGTCCTTTAAGCACCTTTAAGTTTCTGTAAATGGATTTCCTATCAGTAAAAAACCGTTATTTTTTTCAAATTCAAATTGTCGTGGATGCATTAATACCTCAAGGCAGGTATTTAAATGAATATTTTTTCCCGTAATCGCTTTTAAAAAGCGAATTATGTTCTATTTCTGTAATTTCATTATCTAATGCAGTGCGATAAGATAAGTATTACACGGTATTACAACTACTATTAAATTACAGATTCTGCGCTTAAATCTTTTTTAAAATTTAAAAATTTAAGTCGCAAATGTACAGTAAGTAGAAACAGGCATCAAGGAAATTTTAAAAAATTGAACGCATTTGTGTTTGAAATAGTGAAGAATTCTAAAATCAAACAAAAGTTGTGCGAGTAAATGATTAATAACATTCTCCCATTCGCGAAGTTGCTAGAAAAAATATCAATATTTTTTATATATTTAAAAAAATTCAAGTTTTTCTACACATACTTAACTCTAAAACAGTAGTTTATTTATACTTAAAGTTTCCCATTTCAATATGAAACTCTGAACAGTTTGTATAATATACTCGATTTATTTTAGCAATAAGTTTATATAACAACTGCGGTGAAAACTTTAGGGCAGTAACAGGACATGAGCACAGTCAGCAAGGCGATGTGTTTAAAAAATACAGAATCGATACATTTTGACGTAGTAGGGCGAGGTTTGCCTTCTTTCAGTTATCATGAATAGTCTCAAACTAACTTGAAGCCGTTGAAAGGCTTTGAATATTCTTCCTTGATAAAGGTTCAGTACCGTAATCCATTTAGCTACTTGAAATGAAGGTATTGATGATGTATTCAGCAAGACGACCGACCCAGTTCACCTTCTTTGAATATATCAAAAGTTACTGTTCGTTAGCGATGTGGTTGTACCGTTCCAAAATTCCGGGTTATAGACGTCACACACATTCCGCTTTCTTTAGATGTGAAAAACATCACACAAAATGGAATACATCACAACCGTGTCTCTGGTGAGTCTTTCGATTACAAAAATAACATATTGTAGAAGACAATCAGTGTGTACTGAGCGCTCTTTTTTTTCAAGCTTTTAAAAAAGTCTATGTTACAGCACGTAGAAAAGGCAGGAAGAGGGACAGCAAGGGATCTCCCATTTTGAAACAAGAAGAATAAATAACAAGAGGGAAGTTGTTGTTTGTACACAACTCGGCATTGTCGTCAGAATCAACAAGATTCGGTTAGTAAACTCGACCTACCAAGAAACCGTTTCTTTAAGTTTTCGATTAAGAATCGACATTCAATTAGCTTGATTATTCGATAAGGAGGAAACGACCTCGCTTATACTTTTTACTTTGTGTAACAATCAATTTTGAACGCAGGGTTTCTGCACTCAAGTAGCTTCAGCCATCAGCGGCAAATTTTTGGTTAGGATGAGGACTCTTTCAAGTTTGTGTTGATATTTTTTTCAAATATAAATTCAGCATGACCACTGCCGATACCATAAAAAACTAGTCTCTGTTTGGTTCACTCGACTGGCAGGCCGCAGGCTCTATTTGGCTCGGCGTTCGTCTTCGGGACAAATATACTGCTATAGGCAAGGTCGCACCTATTTACACTGTATTGTGTAAGAGCAGATACAACTATTTTTTTTACCGCGATCCCAAAGTTTTAATTCCGTGACACGAACTTTTTTTGTTCCAACTTGTTTTGTCAGACAGCATTAGCGGGCAAACAAAGTTTGAGCTTCGGCTTGTATTTCAGTTACTTTCTGTTTTGTTTTCTTTCTCGTCTATATATATATAGTCAACAATAATCTTTTTAGCTTCAAACATGGACCTTGACGACGTGTTGCATCACGCTGGAGACTGGGGGAAATATCAGCACCTGCTGTTGTGGTTGGTTTGCCTCCCTGCGTGTATTCCATGTGGTTTTGCAGCTTTCAACCAAGTGTTTATGGATCGTATACCAGATGCCTGGTGTAAAATTCCAGAGTTAATGTCAAGAGAATGGAGTGCGGAAAATCGCAAGGCAGTCAGCATACCGAAATTGGTAATTGTAAAAAATTCGTGTATATTTCCCCATAAAGAACTAATACCAGTAATGGAGTAACTCTTAATTATTTTATTAAATAAGGGATCGACTTACAGTCAGTGTCTGAAATACGATGTAAATTACACGGATATCATATGGGGAAACGGTGACATACCAAACATGACACGGAACGAGTCTATCGTTACATTTTGCACAGATGGATGGGAGTATGACGTGGAGAAAGTATCCTCTTCTATCATCATTGATGTGGGTTTAAAAATATCAAGATTTCGCTCTCTTCTCTAGACTGATTAGACTGTTTCCGTTATTTTTTCCTCTATTTTCCATAGTTTGACTTGGTGTGTTCAAAATCCCTCTATCCAACTATCGCCCTTTCGGCTCTTAACGTTGGAGGATTGTTTGGTGTACTCCTTTTCGGATATTTAAATGATAGGTTGGGTAATATTGCCAATAAACCATAAACTATGTTCATACTAAATGTGTCATTCTCAATCTTTTCAATATAGGATAGGCAGGAAGAAAAATTATTTTCTGTGCCTGACGATAGAGATAGTTTTTGGAATTGCCACTGCTTTTTCCCCAAATGTTTATTGGTACATAGTCTTCAGATTTTTCGTCGGCTTGACGATCCCGGCTATTTTGCACATTCCGTTCGTAATATGTCAGTTAAATTCAGCTATTTACATCGTTGCTTAAATTGTTACTTATTGACGCTGTTTTAATGTTTTTTATTAAACAGGTCTCGAAGTGGTGGCGCCTTCAAAAAGAACCCTGGTCAGCTTTTATTCCAACATGTTTTACGTTGTTGGGCTGATGGGATTTAGTGGACTTGCTTATGTAACTCCTCAATGGCAGTTAATTGCGCTGACGACATCTCTACCTTTCGTCGTCTACTTTCTTTACATTTTGTATGCGAGTAAACCAGCTACATTGCTTTATAGTTTTATTACTACCGCTAGCTTTAGCCTTTATAAAATATTTAACTGTGATAATGAATCTAAGATCTCGGCAATTTTTCAGCTTCTTACCAGAATCGATGCGCTGGTTGCTGTCACAAGGACGCATCGAAGAGGTTGCCGAAATGTTGAAGAAAATCGCTAACGTTAATGGCAGATATATTCCAGACGAAATTCTTTTAAAATTTACGGTATAAATTTTCATCCCTGTAACTAAGACGAAAGATTTAACAACCGCTAGATGACATAACCTCAATCGCAAAACAAACCGCGTTTAGTGAGTATATATGTAATTTAAGCAATGGTGTATAGAAGACATTCTAAAGAGGACAAAGCTCAAAGCAAAAAAGGCTGTTTGTATACCATCGTTAATGAATTCGCGTTTCGCATAATCAACTATTCAATTTCTTATTGAATAGTTGATGACATTCGCTAAGTTTTGCTTCAAAAGTAAAGTCATTGATCATTTGGCTGAATAAGAAAGTCGTTATTCATCGGACCACCGAATCCGTGTAATGGGTTGTTAAACTTAACTGAGAGCCCAGCTGACGTCTCCTTACCCAAACAGTCTAAAATATGACGAATATAAAGAAAAGAAAAAACTCTTTTCAATTCTCTCACGATCGAGAGAGAATCCTAATAGAGGGAGACGAGGTTGAATTAGTTTTAAAGATAAAACCCACAAAAAAACGCTAAGAAACGCTACGGTGAATAATGAAACTCTCAGCGCAACTGAGTTGAATTGTTTTCGAGACATAAAAGAAATCGTTCGTGAAATCGATAATACCATCACTTGTCTTATTTGTTCAGGAGACAATGGAACACCAACGGGAGCAAGCTGACTGCATACACAACGGAAGACGGGCCAATTGGCGAGATCTGTTTCAAACGCCCAACATGAGAATGAAAACGCTGATCATCTCATTTAGCTGGTGAGTTTGTCTGCTGATGCTTTTGTCATAGTTGCCCAAATTGGAAGGACAAATTATTGAACGAGTCAACTCTTTTATTACAACTTCTAAATGAGGCATTCCTTTCCGGGACAGGGTTGTTAACGAGACAACATACGTCGGATTGAGCTACTACGGCCCTTCGATGGGCAACGATCCTTATTTCAGTTTTTTTCTGTCATCCGTTGTCGAAATACCGGTACACGTATATTGAATCTACATTGTTCACTTCGGTTGACAAGAGTCATTCTTATTCGAAAAATGCCATGTAATAATTGTTTTTCGGGTTCCTTTTGTGGGCGTTGATATGCAGGGGTACATTTTCTGCCTCCTACTCATGGATCGCTGGGGTAAGAGTGATGAGATGAAGTATTGATCTGCCCAACGAGAAAACATAACATAAGCCTATATTGCTCATAGGTCGTCGAATGACACTCTGCTCCTGCATGATCCTCAGTGGCGTCGCTGCCATTTCTACAGCACTTGTTCCTACAGGTACGTCGTGTGTGTTGTCATGTTTCACGCTTCGTGACCCACAAGGAAGACGACGGGATTTACAAGCTTATGTATAGCAGCAGTTGAGTTGTATTATCTTGTGTACAAACAGACGCAGAAATGTTGACGTTAGCTCTCTTCTTGATTGCCAAATGTACCATTGCCGGTGGCACGATGATCATCTTCCAATTCGGCGGTGAACTGTATCCGACCGTTGTTCGCGGCGTCGGGATTGGACTAACCAGTTTTCTCGGCTGGAATCGGCCTCACCCTTATTCCTTTCATTAACTATCTGGGCACTCAGTGGCTTGTGCTTCCTATCGTGATGATGGGCTCTTTTTCTGTCGCTGGCGGCATCGTGACGCTCAAACTACCCGAAACTCTCGGCGCCAAATTGCCGCAGAACGCTCGAGGAAGGTGAGGATTTCGGCAAGGATTTTGAAGGCTGGGCGGACACGATCCAACAAATATCAAGGTGATTAAAGCCAAACATTTGGCCCCTTTTGACTCTTCGACGTCTGTTTGTTCCGAGTCAAATTATATGATCGTGTGCTGTTGCGAATGAAATGTTTGGTACTTTGATCCGTAGGAAATTGCCAAAGTGCCCAAAGCGCAAGCTCAAACTCCGTCAAGTCGTGAATGCTCGAGCAAACTGGTAGTCATCTGAATTCTGTATGCGTTATTCCAGCATGTGAACATATTCAAGATCAAGAGTTGTAATGCGCCAAACCACACCCAAATACCTTGTTTGCCATGTATTTATCAATGTATATGGTGGTACACGGTATACCCAGGATCGACTTGACAAAAAGAATATGACCTTTTGCAAGTTCAGCTAAAATATTCATATATTCATGATACAAGTTGTATTTATCCGATTTAAACACACACACATTCATTATGCCATCTTTCAGTCACCCTACAGCCGGCTTCACGTGTATGGAATGATGATTATATGACTACAAAATTAAAAGCTTCGCAATGTCATTTGTTTTTTCGTTTTTTTTTTTAATATGACAGCCGAGTTAAAATAAAATTATTTTATCAATCTTAATAAAACTCTATAAAACGATCATACAAGAACACAAAATAACGCAAGAATATGGAAACCCATAAATAGAAAGGTTGTCGGGCTGGATCGCCGATCTATTTTCGTCGCCGCCGTGGTGATTCCTTGATGACCAGGGCTCAATGATTATCAAAGAATGACTCACCGGCTACAACATGGATCGCTGATCAACCACGAGCAATAAAAAAACAAACAAAACAAAAACGGAAATTGAGTTGGTGCGCTGCGTTGACATTTGAGTGCACTACAATGAAGAAAACAACACATGGGGTCAAGATTCAGGGTAGACATCAAGACAGACATGAATTTGTGGAACAACAGATTTTTAGTTTTAAATTCTTTCTTGTTTTTCAGGATCATCACGATCAGGAGGGGAGGACGTGTAGTGTGTATTTTGCGTGAAATAATGACATTTGTCCCTCTTGTCTTTAAAAAAAAATTACAAAGTGCACAGAATCCAATAAATAACAGCAGTTAAAACGCAATTAGTCAATTACGCACGTCAATATATGTAATAATGCTGTGTACAAATCAGTAGCAACTTGATGGAAGAGAGATTTGTTTCCATTTGACTATATGTATAAATTCTATATTGAGAGAAGGAAAGAGCTTTGTATAGGGAGATATAGAAAGAGGGAGGATTCTATGTATATAATGTTCAAACGGTGACTTCCTCTGTGAATCTCTCTCGATCGTCTGTGTTGATGCGTGATCTCGAAGAAGAAAGGGAACGACCCGGTGTACTGTCTGGCGTGATTTGGGCACTTCTCACCGAACTGTCTACTTCATAATCTTGTGCTGAAGAACTCACTGGTAAATCAGCTTCATCAATGGGCGATCTACTACCGGTCTTGTCGTCAGTGACTTTATTTTTAAGTTTCGGTGAGAGAGGATATCGGTTTGATTGGTTCTGGTCGGTGGGACTGGTGCTTGGTTCTGATTGTTTGCGTCTCTTATCTGTTTGATGATTCAGCAAGCTGCACTGAATTAGCCTGCTCGGTCGATAATTGGCACAGACTATGAACACTAATGGAGGTGGTCATGTTTGATGGATCCACATGGAAAAGATTAAGAGCGCCACTGTTGGTATGGTCACCGACCAAACTGAGCTGAGCGCTAATGGACGTCGATAGGTCCGTCTGTTCGGAAGTACGTCGGCTGTTGGGTGCGCTAAAGTTCCTCAGGACGGTGACGCCTCGAGAATCGAAGGCGAAATTGGACGTCAATAGCGGAGCAGCGGCCAAGGCTAAAGACGAGGCCGGGACGGTGGACGAAGGACTTTCTGGCTGGTTTTGCACAGCAGTCGTAGTAGCAGCGGCAGCAGCAGCAGTTACCCTATTGTTGGATTGCTTGGCCAACCTCACCGACGACGAAGTTGACGTTGACGAAACTGACTCAGAGTCTTTGACATCCTCATCGTCCTCGACCACCACTGATGGATCGGCACTGAACGTAGCGCAAACGATTTTGTCTGTCATACAGGCCAGCACGTTGTTGACCACTGGGCCAGAATTGAACATCAAACCTCCTAGTCCTGTATATCAAAGAAACCAGTAGAGTCATCATCAATCATTCAATCAATCAAATGTGACAAGTTGACTTGACAAACTTTCAACATACCCAAGTCGGGACTATTCTTAGGGGATTTGATCTTTTCCTTGACTGAATGGCTAGTCTTTCTCTGACGTAGATCAACGTCAGTCTCCTTTACCCTGTGGTCGCTGGATGGCCCATTTTCCAGGCAATTGCCAGCCGCGGAATCGGTGGCATCGAGGACAGCGATCACCTCGGTCGCTGCCACAGGACTGATGACCTGGCGAGCTGCTTGCGACATGGCAGTCAATCGGGCGGCAAACTGCGTGTGACCGAATCGCACTGTTTTCTCTTTCAACTGATCCAGCTCGCTAAGCAGGCGACGAATCTCCGCCTGTAACGTGTAGCGCGTCCGAAACAAATAACCAATCATCATTCACTTCCTCATCAATGAATTTGCTCAGAGTGTAGCCTACTTATGTTTGATTATAGGATTTGATATGTTTGTCTGCTGTGTTCTACTGACCTGAATATCTGGATCGTTGACGCTAGACAATTCAGGCATAATATCCGTCCTAAAACTACCGCCTGAAGGAGTGACGTTGGAATGGTTGGCCGATTTCGGTTTAGCCAAAAATTTGGCTGCTTGAGGTTTGTTTGTTGTCGAGCTTGGGTCCTCTTTGCCGCGCCCACGTAGAGCTAGATAAGCCTGTGAATCAAGTTGGGTTCAAAATTCAGTTGTTGGACACCCAAACAAGTTCCCATTTCCAGTTGAACGAACTTACTTTGCTAGCGAATATGAGGACGAGGAGAAGTGTCGTCGTCAACTGCGCGTGGGAGAACATGATGATGTACATCAGATCGGGATTGGCTGGCGATTGTAGGAAAAGCCTTTCAGGATATACGAAATGGAGAAGAAATGAGCTCTGGTGTTATCCGATCATTATTATTGTTATCCGATTATTTATACAATGCACAATAAAGGTATGTAACGAAAGATAAAAATTGTGTTCGGCATCTGATTGCAATGACGTCTGTCGTCAAAACTTACATGGAAACGTTGAGGAATATAGAGAGCAGGAACTCGTTGTAAATCGCCATGGAAATAAAACGGCTCTCATTGAATTCGGACGGTGCCTTACGGACGACGATGCACAGCCGGATGCCCCACACTAGCACTACCATCTCCACTGCAGCATCAAATATAAAAATAGTGCAGAAAGGAAAGGTAAATTAGTCACAATAATTTTGGCAAGACACTAGAACAATAGTCAGGAAGGGAAATTGGAGATTCTGCTGCTGGAAAAAATTGGATTAAATTGATAAAACTTAATTAAACGCTGTCCTTTCCTTAGTTTCTTTTTTTTCAGACAGTGTCAAACATTTATCCTTGGGAAAAGAATGATATCTAAACAGGTAGGACCATTTTTTGAATCGGGATGCAGTTTGTCTCGTTTCCTCTCTGGAAATTTATGAAGGCTATGTAATTAAAATGTCCTTTCAACCGGCAGTGTCGCAATAAAACAAGAAAACTGGACTTAAATGGTTGATTACAGATGACTTCAGGATAGAATCATGAATTTTAAAAGCTAACAATTGATTTCATCATAATATACTGTATAAGAAAATAATTTGAGTCTAATCATAGTCAGAATCAATCTATCCGAATAATCGAATTTGTCACGTCGTTATTAATGATAGCGATATAGAGTAATAATAGATAATAAAACAATGAGAGCGCTTTTAAAATGGAATTTTTTTACTTATTTAATTAAACGGCCAAAGCTACTCGACATAATAGTTTACATGATGAAAAATATATATTTGAGGAAAGAAAATGTAAATAAATCGCAATGAATCAAAAAATTGACGTACTTGCGGTGAAGACGTGATCCCACCAATCCGTTTGGCAGATGTAAGCTTTCAGATCGTCGGCCGTTTTGGCCACGATGACGTGCGGTGGTCCGACAATAGTGCGGATCGACAGAAATACGGCAAAAATGGATACAATGATGCCCAGTCGTTTGATCAGGTCTAGATCGGTGATTTTTATGGCTTTGGCCGAGCGGACTCGAAAGATGACTGAAATTCTGTGTAAAACATATTGTAAGAAATTCGAAGGATTAAGTTTCTACTCCGGTGTCTACACATCATTTGAAATATTTTGCGTCAACAGACAACAATAGTCGAAATTCAATTCGATCAAAGATATTTTAAGACGAAAAAAGTCTAGCCGTTTTATGTCTTCTCCTGTTAAATCTTTTGAATATCATCATTTCCAATCGTAATAATATGTAACCCAATTGAAGAATGGCTTGTTTTGCTTTCCCTCAACTTTTCGATTTTCCCTGTTGCAGCACTCCGAAAGCCAAAGACAAACTAAGCCAATAACAGTAACGCAATCATGTCAAATAAACAGAAGGTACTCTACTTGAATATAACATGAATATAAGACGTAACCTCCATACATTACATGCGTATACGTGCTCGGCATGAAAAATGTACAAATAATCTTTCGAATTCTGCTGGAAAACGCATAAAACATAGTCGGTTCTGTCGATGAAAAAGTAAAGGCCGACATCAGTCTAATAATCCTTGGATTATTAGGTTAGGACTTTTTCTGGGTCATTTACTTTGACGTATATTCCATTGCCATCGATTTTACTATCGTCTCAGCAGCTTCTTAGCCCAGAAGTATAGCGTCATGAGAATTAAAAACAAGCCATAAAATTCCACTTGTGACATGTTCATTCCGTGCTCAAGGGACTCATCATTGTTCTTCTCATCTACATCATTTTCTTTTTCCTTGGGTTTTCTTGTGATGTTGCTCCAATTCTGAGAAAGCTTCGTTGCTGGTGAGCTATGTCGTACACTGCTACTGCATAAGGAAAGAGCTGGAGGCCACTGCTCATCAGTACGAGATGACGAGGACATGAAGCGAGATGGAGTGACAAGGAAAAGAGGAAGGAATGACGAGACACCAGTTTTTGTAGTGGTATGGAGTATGCCATGAAAAGAAAAAAAGATCCTTGCTAAAGATATATCAAAGTCTGGAAGAAGAGGAGCTGGTTTCTTTTTTTTGATGGAGGAAGGAATAAACCTCATCTACCCTTTTGATCTCCTCATTGTTTCAACTTGACGACAAAAAAGTTCTCAACTTGTTCGTCTTCGTTTACCTCGTCTCAATTTCTCTCTTTTCCATCTCACCGTCTCATCCGTCGTTGTACAGCAGACTCTTGGCCGTGATGCCATGCATGCCAGCCAAGCTAAAGCTGATGAAAACGTCATAGAATTTTGGTCGGTAGTGGGTGAACATTATCGATTGAACTCTTATCCTTGATTTCTGCTTAGCCCGGCTGATGATGCCTAAATAAAGAAGCTTGAAGAGAGAGGGGGGTTTGCGGGGGGAAAATGAAAGGAAGGAAACTGGAGAGAGAAAGAGTGGAAGGGATCAAGGAAAAATTTGAAAGAGACCAGTGAATGGAAGAAAAGTATGTATGACTGGCATACAAGAAAAAAGGACGACGGAGAGTGAAAGGGAAAAGGTTTGCTATAGGAGGTAAAATCGATAAGGCTCGCGATCAATTCCTTAGCCACAAGAGGCTGCGTGGCTCATAGGTGTCACTCGTCTCCCGGTCGTTGTAGTATATCCACATCATCGAGCGGATAGTTTCCTTCCATCGTGCCAGCGCGTCCGCATTTACCGCGCCTTTCACTTGACGATGGACCCCCTACACTGAGAACAGCGAGCAGTATTATAGCCTTCCTACCGATTTCGATGGCATATCCACTCACGAATCCCGAAGGAATGAAGCAGAAAAATGTTACACTCAGGGAAGAAAAAAAAAAGTCAATAAATCGATCGGCCCCAGGACATTGTACTAGGATTCTTGCGTTCCTCGACAAACGGAGGATAAAAGATGCGGTTAGAGGAAGCATCAAACAGCCCTCCCACGCAATTTCTACTACAACTAACACGTCAATAAATGAAGAAGAAGAAGAAAACCAAAAAAAAAAGGGTGGAAAAAATATGTATACCATTTACCGGACGCATCCAGCAATGAATACAAACAGAAAGACAAATCGATTTCATTCCAAATGAGCTGACGAGATTTCACTCCATCGGTTACTGCTGCTGCTCGTCAATTTGTCGTCTTTCTGTTGGCAGGGAAGAAAAGAATACCAACTTTCCTTATACCCCACTTGATCGAATGTTCCATGAATAAAGAAATGAGCGTGTATAGCGTAACCGAGATCATACTGCTGGCAAGTTCTGGCTATGTCTCAAGAGTTCAATACATTTTGTGACTGACAGAGACTGTCAAGTCGCGCAGCCTGCAAAGCTTCACTAAGTGCTGACGCATGAAAAGACGCTTCCAATTGAGCGTTTCGTTCCTTGACTATTCGCCGTCGTGTATAGCCGGTCGTAGTATTCTTCCTTCTGTTTGTTTTTATCATTATTCGTTCGTTTTGAGGCCTGAGAGGAAGAAAGAAGGTCGAATATTGAGCAGGGATGAACATTTTTTTACAATAGACTTCCAACAGTCGTCTGTATGCTTTGCGTATTCAGTATAGTCCCATAAGACTCATCCCGAAATTCTAAACAGGATCTAGCTCATCAAACGGAAGAGCGAACATAATAGTGCAAGTCTTCTTTTCTTTGCCTTTCTTCCTATACCTTTTTTTTCTCTTTTTCTGCGAGAGTTAGAAAGTAGAAGAAGAAAGAGACTGTTTGGCTGTATAGCTGCCCAGTTACTTACCGCCATGTTTTCAGCATCAAGGCTCCGTAAGCGAAAGAAAAGCCAATCTCGCGGAACCAGACACGAAGTGAGCAGGTAATCATGTTGGGTCTCATGTAGGCTACCAGAATCTGAAATGCAAATCAGATGAAGAATTAGAATATGAAGGAGAAGTAGAAGAAGAAGAAAAAAGATGACATCGGCTGTTTTCTTGTCCAGATATTTGAATGCAAATTTTGTAATTCGGTGAGGCGGAATAAAAGACGGAGCGGAAATGTTTACACAAAACGACCTATCTCATAAACACAAGGAGCTGGAGAACCGTCAAAGTCAAAGTTTTTTTTTCTTTCTCCCATTGACTTTGACAATTTTTCTCATTGAAGGCGGAAGGCATTGACTAATGTACCTATTGATGTTGCAAATCAGAAGCCTAGCCAAAAAAAAAAAGATATTTAACTGGTTCGGTAATGAAGGTAGGCTTCCTATACGCAAAGAGTATATAGGGGGAGGCGAATGTTGCTTTAGCCTTGATATATGAGGTGCTTTCGGTGAGACACAAGAATGCAGACTCATCATACAGTCCAGTTGATACCCTATAATATAATGGTGCAGAATGTATAGAGATATACGTATATATATATCTCTGTCTCTTGACTCTCATTTCAACAACACAGGCCGGGGCAATTGTGGAGTGGAGTTGACATGGTTCGTTGAATATTCATTGTGGCATTTCCATCTCGAGTTTCTTTAGGAATGTCAAACATTAGGTGGTTTTGTTGCGCAATCTCTACCGTATACCTCTGCAATATCTTCTATGTACATAATAAAATCACGTAATACTATATACGAGATGAACTGGCAATATTCGAGTCGAGATACGTATAGATTGGTATAGATCAAGAAAGGACGCCTACTACTGGATCAAATGGATCCCACCCACCATCATTTTCTATCCAGGAAAGAATCAGCTTCAAATTGATGATTGTCGCGAGAAGTTCTCACTTGGTCTAGGTGATTAAGTTAAAAGAGAGGGCTAGAAGGGAAAAGCAATACATCCTTACCGTGCAGTAGATGAAGAATGCTCCCAGAATGATCAATCGCAACAGAGCAGGGCTGGCGGCTCGAACGACCTGTCGCAACGGCAAACAAAAACATAACAATTAATAAAAGGGGATCTTGTCGTCGCTTGGAATCCTTTAAAGGATTTCAAGTTAACGTATATATATATTATACTACATAGTGTATTATAGATTTTCTTAGGGTTCATTGCTATGGTAATCAACCCATAAATAAACCACAGAGACTTGGAACGAGGAAACGTAAATATATAATAATGTTCTTTTAAAATTTATTTTCTCTTTTTAATATTATCAGAGTACTCGCTACTACGTCTCCCACTTCTATTTGTAGAACTTGAATAGGAATTTCCACGGAATAGGCACGGTCAAATCAGAAAACCTTGTGTGAGCTTACCGAAACGAGAAAAGAGAGGGGAAAAAAGATTAAAAGAAAAACGTAATAAAATTTGTATACATAGGCGAATGGAGCGTGTTTTGCGTGGCCCTCTTTCATGTACCTTTCGTTTCCATTTGCGTTCAATTCAAATATGTTTTTTGCCATGGCATTTGGAAAAGACGCACGCTCAAACGCACAAAAGTCTTGATATTTATTTGTATATAACCAAAATGCAAAATGAGCTCATAACTTTTCAAATATATAAATAAGCGAGCGGCTTTCAAATGCAACTGGTGAGAGATTTTCCTAACTGAATAGAAATCACAGCAGCTTTCCCAATGTAAATCCCAGAAACATTTTTAGCTCTTATATACATACATAAAACATATGCAAAAAATCCGATGTCGTAAGTAAGTTTTTTCAAGCGACTTCGAGACAAAAAATTTTTATTCACAATAAAGTTTGATAATTATAAAATTAACGTCACACACAACACAGGAAAATGTCAACGTAAAGTGGATAACCGGGGATAACGGTGGAAGTTGGAACCGAATTAACTTTATATCAGGGAAACACGCTATACATTAGCTCATTATTATTTACTTGGAAGCGCATTTCAAACTTAGTTATTGTGCGTCACCACTCTATCAAAATGTGATCCTAATCTTAGAAAAACATATTTCAAAGAATGCCTTTTTAATAGATGAAATCCCACTAGATTACATCACGGGGAGATAAGGTTCTCTTCTAAATAGTTAGATTCTCTACGGCTGAGTTATATTTACTCCATCGGTTTATACTCTTGAGAATGAAGAAGCTTTCAAAAAGTCTCATTAAATGTCCAGTTGCTGAGTCGTACCCCGTTCGTACCCGCTCTCCTACACGCATCGGCCACTCAACCAAGATCTTAAGGAATATAGGATAGGATATGCCTGTCCTAGCTCATTGCATCATTCAAGAGGAGATTCGCAGCAAGGTTTATATTTCCCATAAACAGGCGTGCGACGTCACATTCTAGCATTCAAACTGCGCTGCTAGCTGCTGCACACCCACGTTATCAGCAGTGGGGTAAGTTTCCTGTTCTTTCGTCGCGAGTTGTTTTTACATCAATGCGACTGTTACACATTTGATTGTCTTTATCTTTATTCTAAGAGGTGCCCTTTGACGATCCCTTCATTTCGACCTTCCTCCACCCTTTTTTGGCATCCCTTCATGCCATCCCATCATAAAGGAAAATCCTCGTTTTCAACATTCTTAACTGTCATACAGGAGGAACACGTCATCGACTTGGCCCTTTTACTCTTTTATGTCTTCGGCGTGTATTTCAAGCCAGGAAACAATCCTTTCTTTCAAGAAAAAAAAAACAAACAAAATTACATAATATTTCTTCTTCATTTCTTAAAAAAGAAAGAAAACATACTTTTAAAAGAAATGCGGTTTGATCAATCGATCTGCTTTGAACGTTGGGCTGCTGGTGTTGGCCGGCATGTGCGGATTGACTTCTGTGTTTGTTTACTGGGCAAGAAACGGGACAGGATTTCATTGGCGATCCTATATACTCAAAGATTGATTCTGAAGAGGGCACAATTCTATTTTATCTTGTCCCCATATATTCGCCCGTGAGTGAAAACGATTTCGGTCTATAACGTATATAGGGTTGTGTATCTGAACGATTGTTTTCCACTAGAATCGATGGAGCAGTGTAGAAACGAGAGAGTCTGAAAGAGGGTAAAGACAACGGTTCATTGCGCTTTATGCACGAACGATCCCACCCTCCACCCGAATGGTTGATTCGCAAACACCGGCCAAACGTAATCCCTCCAACAAGGGTTTGACTTGCTTCTCTATCCTGTCTGCAGCCCGCATCGAGCCCAGCAGATTCCAAATGGGAAAAAAACCTTCCAGCCGAAAAAAGAAAATATCAAGGCCAGCACCGCAGTAAAAAAAGAATCGAAAAGACATTCGGCTGCTGGTTGGTGGAATAACTCCTTTTTAGTTGTCTAGTGTGTACACGTATGGAAATAGCTCTTTATGTTTAAACGATTTCCATTGAAATACACAAAGAGAAAGAGTTTCCATTTGGAAATGCAGCACAGGCAAGGAGATATATCGAGCGTCAGTCAAACGGCATCACTCTCTATCCGATTGCTGCCAGGCTGCCTGTCTCTTCGAGGAAAAGGGAATGGATTCTGGGGTGAAACCTGCGAGTGAAAAATGATTAAAACTGTTGATTCTTCAATTTAATATATTCCAGTTGAAACACGAAAATCGCACTCTCTTTTTCTGCATGTGAGGGAGCTATATAAAGGTCTGTAAGCGAAAGCTGAATGACTATTTAAAAATGAATCGATCGACTTGGTTTTGTGTGTGTGTGCAATAATGGTCGCAGGCGGCTTAGAGGTCGTTACATCTATCTATAATCGCCAGCATTCTCCCTCCTCACAGCCATAGCATCTTTATACTTAAACTCTCGAGAATGAATTTAGTATTCGTGTCTCATCATTCTTTTTCTTCAATGTGGCAATTTGGATCTCGAGCGAGGATTCTTTTAAAAACAATCATTCCCACTTTGCGATCGATAGGAAGTAGGTCTGCACACTCTCTTCGAGCTCTGCATTGGCGTGAGATTTTCTGCAACGTTATCATTTACATATCCATTCAGCATTTTTAGATCAAGTTGAGAACCATCCCCTTAATCGCTTTTTCCGTTGACGTGGGTGTATTAGTAAATACTAACTGAAAGGAAATTTGACAAGATATCCAGATGGATACCAGGGGGGACCGACTGATACTTGAAATAGTGCGGATTTTGGTGTATAATAACATGTTGCGAGGGGCAACTCCTAGATATGGCATTGCCGAGCGTCACCAGAATTACGGTATCAGTATTGCATTTCGTTAAAGGAAATGTTGCTGTTATTAAAAGAGATATTTTCAGCTCACTCTTGGCCGTAAGTCCCAATAACTTCGGTATATTAGATGAATTCCATAATCTTTTTATAAGTTGTTGAAGACCTACTTGATGGTTGTTAAAAGGAAGCTGCATCACACAGACAACTTTAAAAGTTGTGATCACGGAGTTGTTCCTGATCATCGGGATAAAATCAGAGCCTTAGTCTGAACTTCTCATCTCTCTTCAGCTGATCTGTCGCACAAGAAAATGTCACTTCCTATAGTCTAGCAATAAGCGGGAAACTTTGTTGAGACACAAGTTAATTGGCTGTGGATGGTATCGTTCATATGAAACTTATTCACAGAATTACAGGCTCCTAACTAGTGCTGAAATGTTTGACACAAGTAGTATATCCACTATTCAGTAAGTAAGTGACACAAGAACTGTAGGGCTCTCTGAATGATTTACCTTGACGTGACTGTAGCGCCAGGTGAATAGGGCGACGACAGGTAAGCAGCAGATGACGATGATCTCCAAAATGAGAATGGTGGTACGCATCACCCAATTGAGGGTGACGATACACGGACTGTCATCGACGCAGACGTCACATCCTTCCGGACAAGGTAGACATTCAAATTTACCTTCCTGGTCGTAGACGCCGTCTAATCCCTAAATTTTTAGAACGAAATGATCAACAAATTTGATTTATTATTTTTAAAAATTAAAACACAAGGGATGATTGAAAAGACAGGAGAAACTGAGTTATACACGCGAGAAACCTTGTCATTACGACCAATTCGTGGTATAACATGTATACCAAACACGAGCTATAATAATAATGATTTATTGCTGGGATATATGAGCCAAGACGATGAGCTTAAAAACGTTAACATTCTAATATCGAGTCTTTTTTTTTTTATTTTCATTTTAAATGTGGCTGTTATCATGTTATGTGTGTCTCCTTCCACTGGAATAGGAGTATAGATAAGATGTGTATTGTAGCTCTCTATATAAATACAAGTTAAATCTCGTATTATACATTTATACGCACGTCTATAATACCTTGCATGAGTGACCGTATACAAAGGAAAAGCAAAAAATACAACTGACGCTTCGCTTATCTTTCGCAATATATTTGCTATATTGTTTGAGTTTATTGAAGATAACAGTGTCATCGCGACCTTGTCTTGGGTCTTGTTATATGACTGCACATTATAGCGCAAGGCTAAAAGAGAGACGATATAGCCCCCTCGAGAGGGTTTTTGTATAAGCCAGAATATGACTCGGCTCGAGTCCTCGTCCACTAAAGTTGTGAGGCTAACGGCTAATCACAATAAAAATAATCGACTCATAGAAGACAATTTATAAAAAGTATCTAGGAAATAAACTGTAGCCACTATATAAGACGGATAAGGCAATGATCACTTATAAATATACTGGTAGTTAGTTAGCATTCCGTTTTCATCAACTGCTCCATGTGTCTCCGTTTGATCTCATTCATTCCTGTCACGTTCCAAAACCGTCCAAGACGCCGATTTTGCGATCGCGACGATGATGCGCTTCATCATCACAAACTGACACCAATCTTAAGAATGAGCGAAATGGTGATGAATGGCATTAAGTGCTGTCTGATTGTATACCGCCGCGCTAAAACAAGTGTTTCGCCGCCAAGTTCTCGATAGGATGCGATGTTTTTCTAGAGGACCTGTTTGTTTTTGTTGCCAAGACTGAGTGATGGCGACACAGATTGGCTGTTGTCAACAGCAACGCTTGGTTGTTTTCTGTCGGCGATATTATGACTGATGCACTTTGAAGAGATCAACTTTGAATGTACTGTACGTTACTCCGGATGGTAGCAGTGAATGCTTTTCAGTGCAGAAAATTATGTTTTATTTGGCCTAGATCCAACAACTCCTCAATGTGAACGGCGACGACATAGTTTGATTTGTTTTCATCTCGACAGTTTTGATTGCTTTCTATGGAAATCAATTTCTCGTCTTTCTCGCCGAAACATTCGGATGTGGAACAAACAAATACAGCGAATCATTTTCCAAATTGAAATGATACCCCCAAAGTATAGCTTATTCTATAGACGGGAGTAATAACAACTCCTAGGCATACCTTAAAGTAAAATAGAAAAAAACAAAAACAGAAGGTAACATACCATGAGCTTCTTCTCATATTCTTCTTCGATAACAGTTCCGTTGTAATAGCGAACGGGGGCATTCGTGTCCGGGAAGTAGAAGCCATCCTTGCATTCGCAACGATAACTTCCACGTCGAAAACCCAGTCCCGGAATGTGTTCGCACTGGACATGTATACAAAGTAAAAAAAGAGAAAAAAAAAAGAAAACAATTAATTAATTAAAATGATTTGTTGTTATTTTATAGGAATAAAACAAATTTGTGACGTTTTTTAGACATTTCCATACCGACATACATTATTATCACATTATTAAAGTACGGCTGAGTTCACCGTCTGAAACTTTTACAAAAGAAATCGACTATGGGTATATTCTGAATTTTAATGATTTCGCCAGTGGTTACTACTGCGGAGTAGGTTCCTATGTTTTCAAATGGATCTGCTGATGAGATTCTCTCGACCAGAACCAATCACTGGGCTGATCGACGACCAGAAAAGAAGACAGAGATCAAACAACGAAAGAAAACAAAAAGGGCAATCAGCATGTTTGAGAAAAAAGAGGAAAACATCCTAAAAGGAGAAGGGTGAACGCATCCGCTAAATGACTGGAGGGGGGTGGTGGTGGAATAAAAGGGAGTAATAAGAGGATTGTGGAAGCTATTTCCCGTGGGAAGTAAAAGGCGTCTGCCCATATGCTGCTGTGCGGAAGACGAGGCGCTATCATCAGGCGGTAACGAATAAAAATGTTGAACATCTTGAATCTGTAAGGACGTAAGTAGTGGATCAAAATCGTAACAAAAGGGCTGTAAGTACTACAAAAATACAAGTTTTCTTTTTCTTCTTCTTATTTTTCGTTGCTAATGCGAAACAAACAAAGAGTTTTAAGACAGAAAGTTGCGCTTCGGGAGAAAAAATCGACACAATAAGAACAGAAAGAATATATAGCTACGAGGTATATAAAAATCAATTTCTTGTTTACTGTCATTTTATTATTTTGCTCTCATTTCCTTTTCCGCACAATATGGGAGATACTGTTGCTGGTTGGAAAACTTGGAAATGCTATTTGGCTAGCTTTCTTTGTTATAGCTTTGGCCAAGTTTTTCGTGACTGTATAGTACAGTCAGCATCGAATGATTAAATGTCGTCATAGTTTGTTGTCGTTTCTTTTCAATTCTCATCTTTAAGTTTACTTAATACTACAAGTTTCATACATACTTCTTCTATATGTATCTTGATCAATAAATAAATGATGCTTCACAATCTGAATATACTGCCGAGCTTGACAAGTTTCTTTCTCGTTTCCTTCCATACAGTCTTAAGTTGAAAGTTCTACTAAATGTTCAAATCAATCAAACGTTTTTTTTAAGTCGGTCGATACGGACTTTACATGGTTGGTTGGAGGATATCTATTGTAATAAAGCAAAGAGTTCACGTACCAGACCAAGAACCGCGAACTTAATTAACTTCCGGTAATAAGCTTCCTCAGTATGAAAAAAACCATTGTGACATTCATAAACTCAGGTGAAAGCAAGTCAAAGAAAAAACCGACAATATGACAAGATAGCAAGTAATTAAAAATACACCCAATTAACTTTTAGAACATGCGCTTCCCTTGTTTTCAATTCAATGTTAGGAAGTGAACACATGGTGGAAAAATAGGTATGGGCACGATTGTGCTGTACTGTGCGGGTATCATTTGCATCTGATGGTGAGACGACCTTATTCAATCAATTCTATGATGATGCATTCATTGCTATAGTCTTTTCTTTTCCTGCGCTTGGGTGTTCTTTGTAGAGAGATTATCATCACACTAGTTCATTGTCATGGAGAGAAGTAAAACACTGCAAAATAAAGCAACTCGATGGGGGATGAAAAAGGGAAATTTTTTTAAATTATTGTTTGTTCCTTGTAAAAGACTAAAAAAGACAGCCATACCTTTCTTTCTGTTAAAAAACAAAAAATTCTTTTCTTACCCCTCTCCTCTATTTTTCTTTTGTTTCTTTTTCTATTAATTTTTGCCGACCCTTCCTCTCTCTATTACGTCGTAAGATTTGCGACATCCAGTCATTTACCACCAGCAAAATAAAGCAGTGACAGCTGTGATGTGGTCAAGTGAACATATGTTATCTATTACGCGTGTGATTTACGTAAAAATGTCCTAGTTATGTCTGAAACAGCGTGTGAAATCCTTTAAAATGTTTACAGCAACGGGGTTGCATTGTATTCACTGTGTTTGACTGTAGGCGGAAACACGACATTTCAATCATCGAGTTTGAATTTCAACATCTAGAATTGGAGCGAGTTCCTTTCCGGTAAGTCTTGATTTATTCAGTCATTAAAAAGGCCCACGACCAAGCTGTTAAGCTCCATTTCCTCTCAAAAACCCACTAGAATGACATTGTTCCGGTCGCTTTTGTTTTTTTCTCGCTAAAATAAGAGATTTGAGTGAGAGCGCCAATATTCTTACCAATTCACTCATTCAATCGTCCAATCTCGTGACCGTAAGGTAGTGGAATAGTAATGAAGTATTGTTATCCATTGATGAAATGTATCACATATGAATGTTGCGGAGTGAATAGCGTCGCTGACTTTTACAAAGCAAATGAAAAGCTCTTGCTTGTTACACCGAATATGTCAGTTTCCGTTGTGAAGTACATTTGTTTACTTGATTGAGGCTATTTGTATCTATATATTGAACAATGAACAATAGAGGGAATCGGTACCTTCTTTTCGACAAAGATTCCCAGATAATTGATGAACATTTCTTATTAACGAGAAGATAAACCAACTTGTTTTCCAATTAGAACACAACAAAGCGTTCCGTTCGTTCTGTCCCGTCATGTTTCTCTTTAGAATTGAACTGTTTCCGACTGTTCCGCAATACGAAATGTCCAGTATCCACGTTATTCGATTCTGATTTTGTCTCTATTGTCCGTTCAGTTCGGTGGTTGTACAAAGACTTCTTTTGATTGAGCCATAGAGATGTGATTTTGTCGTCAAAATCTATGCTTTTCCTAATCATTAATAGGAGATGCATGTTTTCCAGAGATTTCCGTCCCCTAGCGTTTCTCGAATGAGCATCAATCGCAGTTTATTGGGTTCTCACAAATGAGCTCGCGGTTGTGGCGTTGGACTTTTCTTTTTTTGCTAAACGATCGTCATTCTCTATCTTTATAAATAGTACCATTCTTATGCAATCAAATGGAAATAGGAAATCCAAAGAGCTTGTTTCAACCTTCAACCTAAAGTATAGTTTGCAAACAGGTCCGTTTTATGAATTGCCATTGAGTGTGCACCAATGCGCCCATTCCGCGCCCAACTTCGTATATTGTCTCATTCTCTATTGTTTGCAGATCCTTTCGTTTTCTCTCTCTCTCTCTCTCGTTGAGAGTTCTTTCACTAACACCGTACTCACACGCACCACCACGGATGATAATGAAGACGAGACGTTGAGAGTATAGGGGCAGGAGCTGTAGGAGGCCGACTATCCCGACCATAATGAGTCCCGTTTCTTTCATTTTCATTATTTCTCCCTGTGTGCTCTTCTAGCTCTGAACTACCCATGCAACAACGACACACATACACACCCACAGTCCACACGATACTTTTCTCGCCCGGCTCTTCGTGCATTTTTCAAAAATGCTGTCTAAGACGGGAAACAACAAAAAGAAAGGAAAGAAAAGAACGCCCAACAGTTCTCGATCAGTTCTCATCTGCTGACTTCACTCCCCCCCCCCCTTCCTTAATCTGATTGCCCAACCAGTCCGAGATATTTTTGTCGGGATTTTTATCAAGTATATACTCTCTTCTTTTGATATCTGTGACTTCTTTTATTCTTTTTCCCTTCTTACTAACTCAGCGTTTTCCTTCATTAATTCTTTCGCCTCATAACCGATCAAATGAATCATGATCAATGTCCCTGGTCGTGGGGTAAATCGATAACGATGACATCTATAGCTCAGATTGGGAAATTATATTTTCCTACTGAAATCCAGTCTTTTCTATCTCGTTTACTCCCTATCTTGTTATTTTGTGTTTCCTTCTTTCTTTTCTCCTGCAGATATATGTGTGACAGTGTCGTGGAAAACAACCACACAGTGACCCCGCTTATAGATAATGTCAACAGGAACTGTGCACGCTCGGTGATTTAACGATTTAATAAAAAAAATAACCGAATGATAAACAGGTTTATTTTTCCGTAAAGTTTGGCATCTACTACTGCTGCTGCTGTTGGCCAGTCGATCGTCAGCTTTGTCGGGTTTGATGATGATTGAAAATGGTTGATCAATGAACTTGGATTGCAATATCTCTCGGTCGGTCTACAAAATCAGTTCAGTTTCTTTGATGCTCATCTGTTATTAGTATTGACTATTCTTCATTTGTCTGCGCATCAGTTGACTTCCGCAAAAGCTTCTTTGTATCTTTCCAACAGTGGAAAGTCAAAGACCTAGATCGACATTATTTAGCATTTCACGGATCATCTGAACTCAGTTGCTTAGCTGCCGCCATTAACAAAAGTCGATTCTCGACATGGAACAATCGTTTTCCTCGATTCGATTTTTCATTTCCCTATCTAATCGTCCGCTATTTTCATATCCGTCGCTTCCGTCTTTATTCTACTTGCATTCTTTCATTATTACGTTCCTTGAATGTACATATGGAATAAGGCGGACCCTTGGTGAATTTCAGGGAAGCTGATCGTTCGAAAACTTTGACTACGCTATATATCTGTTTTACCCCATGGTAGCTGAAATATTAAATAAAGTCTACTAGAAAATAGTTCGTAAAAGTGAAACAGAAAATTGAAATCCTCTGACCAACAGCAACTTGTCAAAGTAGCGCAGTTTGCATGACAAGATGAAAAGTTTGGAATGCAATTCAATGAATTCATATACCAGATATATAGTACAAAAGACGTTTTTCCATGAAACTTACCTTAGTAGTTCTGAATTTGCATTTGTCCGAAGCGGCGAATATGTTGAGCTGAGTATTGCCCGACTTTTGTGGACACTGGTCAATGTCGACTCTTCTTAAATCAATGTCGATTCCGCTTGTGCCTCTGTCAAAAGATTAACATTTATGTAATTGTGTTCGACAACCGATCAATACGAATGAATAGCTACTACTCCAATTAGCAATGAGTATAAAGTCATTCAGATCCAATGAATGGTCTAAGGTGCAAGGTAATCTGTGGATTGGTTGTTTAAATGGCAAACACATCATTAAACCATCGACCATTAGCTGTAAGTCCGATAGTCTTTCTCACCAGAACTTCTTAGCCCCAGTTGACAATTATAGTAAAACTAACATTTTTTTCTAGCTATCATAACCAGCACAATTGGGTATGACGAAGATATCGGGTGTCTGAAAGACGTAACGCAACTCCTTTTTTTTCTTTCTGGGCATTCCTTCTATTTCCGGTCTTTTGTCAGATCTTTCTTTTGCTGCCGTGAGCAATTCTTGCTGCTCTCACTACCTCGTACAAGCACTGCCCACGCGATTTCTATTCGGTATGGCTTTTGTCTCTTTCCTTTGACCAGATAGCTATTTTTGTGTCTCAATTATATCCTGCATCCGGTGCATCACATATGACCCAAGACAGGCAATTATTTCTCGAGTTTCTAGTTTTTCTTGTTTTTGATCGAAAATTGGTGAGTCGATAAGTCTATTTTCGTCCAACTTACTTGAAAAAATAAGTTCCATTTGCATAGCCGAAAAATGGAACCGTGTAGGTCATCATCCAGATGTTGCCTCCGCCACAGTCAAAGTAAGGCTTACTCCATTTTCCGTCTTCGTAGGAGACAGTGAGGATCTCGTCGTCGAATCGCTCCGTGTGGGTCGTCTCGTTCGCCGTGTACGTGTGATATGCTGAAATCGACATAATGTCAAAAGTCTTTGTTAGGCAAAATGCTGAATAGCGTTTCACTTCTATTAGTTTTTTTTTTAATTTTCATTATCAAGTTGCGGATTATCCCCAACCATTTTTTATTAGGGTTCAATTGCTTTTGAAACTAGAAGCGGGCGGTTGCTGCCCAAGTTCGAGAGTTGTATAATCTTCTCAGATAATTAAATTAAAATAAAATAAAATAAAGATGGTGCCATTCCAAGCCATTCTCTTTTTGGTAATTATTGCGACCATGGATGAACAATAAAGTAGATTACCAGAGGATATTGTTTTTTTTTTGTTTTTCAAATCGATCACAGATACCAGCATTTTTTTTGGGTGGGCATTTCTATTCTGACGCACACCTTCCAGAGGAAAGAAAACACAAAATTGTAGTTAGCTAGTCCCTAATATACAGCTACGAGCTACAGCTGGGTTTTTTTTCAATAACGGTGATCTAAAATTGACTGTTTTATATCCCGCTGCTGTGTCAAGCATTTAATTTATTTCTTATTAGTTACCGTATCCATTTTTTACTTTTCGATTTCTTGGTATCTTTTTTTATTGTTTAATATTTAAAAATGGTTAACAGACACTGGAATAGTTCGCAGAAGAGAATAAGTGGATTTCCTACGAAGCATTCTGCTTTTTTATCAAATCCAAAGAACCAGAGTCCGTATGGACATTGTCAGGTTCATGGCGAGACTAACCCGATTGTCTATGCGCTACATGTGTTTCACAGCAATCTACCTTAGTGCTGCGGTTGTTGTTTTTTTTTTTCTTATTCTTAGGAATCGATGCTGTTCTTTATTCTAGGAACTAAACAATAACAAGTACTGGCTATCGTGTGGAGCTATAATATAAGTCCTATAACTTTTCTGGTTAGTTTTGGATTTGATCTTTTATTCGTCTTTGGGATGCAGCACAGAGTTCAAAGTGTACCGAGAAAAGCCTATTCAATTATAGCTTCTGATGTAGCGTAATGACATCATCTGGAGGCGATCCGTTTGATGTGTACCATCGTACGTACAGTTTCTTTCTTGTATTTTTTCCCAAAAAACTATTATCGATTGAGTTATTTTCATTAATTGAAGTATTGAACATTGACTCCGCGACCTAATCTAACGATTATTATCGACCAGTTTGTTGTGTCAAGTCTTGTATTGTTTGTACTTATTCATTTTTCATCTCATTTCAATGCTGCCGTGTCTATTTGGTTGCCTTTAGGGTAGCGCTTGTTGATTGGACAATAGCAAACACACTTTGCTGTGAAAATGAACTAACGAGTCGGTCAGGAAATGGGCGCCGCAAAATTGTCTTCCTGCTTCCTCGTATCAGGAAAGTGTTGTTTGCGGGTGGGCGAGGCTGAAAAAAGAAAAGAAATACTTTTAATGGTAATAGAAAGGGCAGTTGAGAATGAAAGGGGGATCGATCGGACGTGAAAAAGCTCTTGATGGGTTTGGAAAACACCCAACAAGGAATTATTTGCCCCAACCATCAATTTGCGACAGTTTTCGTTCTTTACCCAGAACTACGTCAATGGGTTCTCGGGTACAAAAGCAAAAATCAAGCGATTCTTTTTCAACAGGCTTGAGCGATACGCTACTATATTCTCGGCCACCGGTCAAGTGTTAGCCTATCGTCTCATCTCTCGCATATGGATCGCTTTTGTGTATTATACACACAATAGATCCTGTCGGTTTCCAGGTGTTGTCCTTCACAGAACATCAATCACTAATGTTCTTGAAAGCATTTAGAGAGGAGAGGGGCTGTAGAGGTTATCCAGAGCACGTCATGGCGAGCAACAACATCCACTCTGCATTGCATCCTATAGTTTGTCTTGTCCGAGCGCTTGTCTGTCGACGAAACGACAAGAAAGAGATACTGTAGCTCGTGTTTTTGGTCAAACACGAGCTAGACGTCTCAACGCAACCGAAGGTTGTATAAGGAGAACGACTCTTGTTCCCATCGATCGTCTTTTATTTTCTTTTTCTCCTTCTTGTTTCTACAGTAAAGGGTACACACGCACAGCGATAGGGCCGGCTTTTTCCATTTCCAACACAAGCTAACAACAACAACAACAACAACATGTAGATCAGTTATCGTTGTAAACAGTGTTTCACTATTTTACGTGTACATGGGACCGTTGTGTTGGTGTTGTTTGTAAAATTCCCTTGTTGGCTTTATAGCATCAGAGTCTATACGGTATAGACTACGTTTCGCCAAGAGGTCGTTATTGCAGAGTTTCGCATTGAGTTCAAGTGTTCAACATTTGCTCTTAGCTTTTAACACGGTGAGCAACAGCAGCAACAACTCCCCGTGTAATGTTATCTAGGTTATAGGTCTCCTTGATTCTGGTAGACCATGGACCCAAAAACTAATATCAAGTTCTTTTGATCGAGATCACAGCCATCACCTTAAGACATGACAACGCATCCGAAGAATAGATGGCCTATTTATGAAGGGATATATGTGATTCCTATTATTATTCACGTTTGATCTAACGTTTGCTAAATGTTTGATTGTTTATCCTTCCTTTTGTTTTGATATTGAGTCTTTAATAATCAGCACAACGCTATTATAGTTATAGATCTTGCGGGTAAATCTTCCCTATAAGTCTTATAGTGGCACCTAAAGGTTTCTCTCAACTAAACTGCCAATCTAAATTCAACAAACATATGAGGAAACATAGTATTTAACTTTAACTCTACGTCGGTTGTTTCAAGTTTTAATTTGTATTAAAAGGCAGGGACGCGGGTAGGGATGAGATATTGTTGTAAGTGCGAGCCGTTCTACTTGTTTGTCTTCTATTTTCCTTTTAGGTTTTACAAAACAAACATTTATTTGATTAAGTGCCAAAGTTTCATGACTCTATAATTTTGCGAATGTGTGTCGGCGTGTCCCCAGCTGCATTGTTTACGTATAATGCGTCACTGGCTTAAATTTAGCTACCGGTGCAGCACATTAAGATTTAGTCCCATATCTTTCGGCAAGTTTTACCTTGACAAAGGTTACCTGCTTAAGTTTCTAATTCGATTCTAAAATTGAAAGTTTAACTGTGAGTTTATTTCTACGTTGGAAATGAAGAAATGCGTTATAAGACTTTGGCAATTCCGTTCTCTCGTTAATAACCTGGTTTCTGAGTTCTTTCCTTCGAGACTATAGACCAAAGTTTTTTTTTGTATCCCAGTTCAAAATGAACAAATGTTCATGTTGCTGCCTTGGGCTCTTCATTAGTTAACTATTTTTCAGCATTGATCTTGCTCTAATCATGAGTTCATTACACAAGCAACTTGAAAAACAAAATATTGCGTCTCTGCGTCTGGGTTGCAACAAGTTTTCTTTATACGAAACGCTTTGTTTTTCTTTTTTTTCATGTTTTTTCTCGTTAAAAGAATTTTCCTTCATTTAGGAGACGAAGAATGTCGCCCGTTGGGTATAACACTATGTAACAAGTACATTCTCTTGTTTCCATCATTGTGTTTATAAACTGAATGTGTCTTGTTTTTTTCTCATCGTTTTGCTGTACTTCAGACAACCTTGTACTCAATTCGGTGGAATAACGTGCTGATGCAATATTTCATCCAGTAAACTAGTAAGCGTGCGAAGAAATTGTAATCGATAGAGAAAGGCGTGACATGGAAAAAATGGTAATGAAGTGTGTGAATCGATACACTTCGTTGTTTTCCAATGATGAGGCGTTTCGAAGGAGATTTTTTTAAGTAAAAAAGTAACACTTTTGAAGATCTTTTCGACAAACTCGAGAGTAAAAGAGAGTTACTATGGCCTGAAAATATCTAGTTGAAGTTTCATCAATCTCAGAATTTCATTAAGTGAAAATGCTCCGTCAATCATATCGAGGTAACATGGAAACTGATCTAATGACGTGATACAATCAGGAAAAGACGGGAATAACAAATTACATTTCGAGTACGGAACTTCATAAAAACCTTCTTCTGTATTTACACTATCTTCGCCAACTGTTAAGCGAAGCAGCAACAAGCAAAAGTGGTTCGTGTAGTATTTTCAGTCATTCGTCCCCCTCTCAGTCATTGTAAACAAAAAAAGGAAACTTTGTCTAGACTATTATGCGTCGCATAGCTTTTAATCCTGGGAAAAGTACAAGATCACGCGCGCTAAACCGAGTCGATGACACAATTCTTCAGTGTAAACAAGTGCTCAAAGTAAACTTGTATATGCTACGTTAGATTCGCCTTTATGAGTTCTCGTGTGTTATGAATTTATGATCAAATCAAGACAAACCATATTATATTGCCAACGATATTATTTAGGGTGGATATTAAATGCCAGGGACTTTGCTGTGCTGCAATAAGCCAATCCGAAGTTTATTGGATTTCGGTGTTTGATTTTTGTTGTCTTTTTTCTTTTTTTTTCGTGTTGGCACTTGAGCTTGTCTTTATTGCTGTTCAATATCGTACATATTCAGCGACATATCATTGGAGCTCATGAAATGCGAACCGAAATCAAATTGAAGATGAATAATTTTTTTCAGTTCCGTAAAATTCAGCACTGGTGAGTAATGCCTGACAGCATTGAGAGAGAGGAAGCGAGCCAAGCGGATGAAATCGGAGTTAACTCCGCTTCAAAGCTCACGCCATCCTTCCATTCAATTAATATGATGGAATTCAGATAAAATACCGCCAAGTTTATTATACTATACACGTCTGGTATAATAGCGCAGTTAGGTATTTTCCAGCTCGCTCCAGCTATGATATTAAATAGTATGGCGGCCCGTTTCTACGTGCTGAAATTCAAGCCAACACAAGACGATGTGAAGGAGAATACAAACATTTGAGAGAAACATCGGGGCCTTTGGGTTCGCATCTCTACGAAATCAATCGCAAGTTATTCGTTCCGTCTCGCTCAATTCAATACAGTGATGTTGTCCGTGAAACGGAATCGGAAAAAGAAGCAAGTCATCTATACACCTCGGAACTCTTTTCGTTCGTGCCAAAATAGTAGCGAGCTAAGAGGGAACCAGAGACATATAAAAGGGCTATTGGATGATAACCTACACCGTCGAAGGTGATGTCAAAGTGAAAAAAAGCCGTATTTATACAACGGATTGGCGCAAACCCAAAAAGCTAAAGCTAAAAGAAACGTAAGAAAGTGTTCTGTGACCCACTATCACAGAATGATACCAGCAAAAGTTCGAGTATCCACAACTGAGAACAAAGTCAAAGGAGGGAAAAAAAAGTATAAAAGTAAAGCCTTTTGATCGCCGTCGTTTTCATTAAACATCATGAGCTTCTCTCTCCAATACCTTGGCAACGTGGCAGCAACAATATACATATGCAGCTGCAACTGCAGCATCACACAGCACATAGCTCGGCGTGATTTATGAGCCAAAGTAGAACTAGGTTAATGACGATTCAATGGCCATCCAGAGCATGCAGTAAGCATTCTTCTAATGGAATTGGGTAACGGATTTTTACCGTGACACCATAAGTTGCCGTGCTGGAGGCCCGTCGAAAATTTATGGCCCTGGAAGGGGTTGTCACCCATATTTTTATGTCCCTCCCAGTTTTCCTCCCATACAGTCATCGCCGTCTCGTGACATTATTATTATATCGCGACCAGAGAGAGTAAGAGAAAGTGAGTTTTGGACGTCTTTCCAATAAAAAAAAGGTTACGTAAAGCCCAGTTGGCTCACCGAAGAGATGACGGCTGCCGGGTTATAGGCCGAATTGTTTTGTTTTTTTATCCGACGATTCAATAAGAGAGAAAGGACAAAAAAAAAATCTTGTTTTTATATAGTATATAACGACGATCGTGATGACAAGAGAAGAGCCCGGGCAGTGTGATTGATGTGGATTATTTACCTTAATACCCATGTTGGCGCACGCATTTGTGTGTTCATAAAGAGCTAAATCTGATGTCGAAAGTTGCCTGGAACACGCGTACACAGCAACGCGCTTGAGAGAGACTAAACTCTGGAACTTTTGAGATATCTGATGACGGGAACTTGGTAATATCCTTAGCTCCTCTCCGCTCGTATATCGCCATGTTTTTGGCTGCTGTATTAATCTTCTGGATTCAGGCCGATGAAACTCTGGATTTTATGCGGCTCAGAGCAATCGTCCAGTTGAGCGTGAAGGTTAAGTATGTTGGACTTATAGGGAGAGAACACGCCAGTAGGTATACAAGACGCGATCAATCCAAGCAAAAAAAGTTTTAAAAATCTCTTTTGATTTGTTCCAAATAACGACGATTATATATTTTTCTCCCTTGTAAAAATAGAGAGCGGCCAATCAAAAGCAATCAATCGATTAAGATGAATGCTTGTATTTTTTTTTTTGCTATTTTTTATAAAAAGATTGTCTGGCATTTTGATTTCTTCCTTTATTCTTCTTTAGATTTGCAGACCGGGTTGATAACATAGTCTGATTCATTCGTGCTCGACTCCCCTCTTTTGCCCTCCTCTCCTCAATAAGGTAGATGCAATCAAAGCTAATCAATCTGGCATATGTTTTCCGGTCGAGCTGTGAAAACGCAGTGATTGATGATTTTCTTTTTTTCTTTTTCGTCTCCGTCAAATTGGACGGTGGGTGGAAAGACGTTGACGTGCCGTATCAACTTTAGAACGTATTCCGTCGCTCTCACGCGCTTCCCATAGTTCCAATCTCATTTCGTTGTCTTCTCGTAGGATTCTTCAACTTTCTATGGGTCTATACTACAATGAAGATATACGTAAACTTGTGCAGTAGGATCGACCCTCTTTTTTGCTTTCTTTCTTTACTGTTCATTCTCTTTCAGCCTTCATTGAAAAACACGCCCTTTCTTCGTAGTGCTTGGTACACGCTATACTGAATAGTGCCGTTTTTCATAGAGTTCAGCAGAAGCAGTCCTGAATATACTCGGATATAGTCTATAAAAATCGTGAGCAAGAGTGAGTGGGTTGCAATAAGTCCAGGTCTCAGAAAGGGTGACATAGACGGGAAGTAGTTTAGGTAACACAATATTACCAGTCTTCTATAGTCAGTATAGCACTGGTTTGGAAACGCGATAAAGGACATTACCTATAATGAGCTAGTCAAGTGCTGGAGACAGAGAGAGAGAAGGGGAGTATAGGGCGTGTAGGGCATCGGATTAAAAATGCAAATGGAAGTAACGCAAACTATGTATATGTACATAAGAGAGGAAGGACGGTATAGGAACACACCCGAGTTAAAGGCTTTTCTTGATTCAATTTCCCGGGCAGGAGTAATGTAAGCAGCACAGAAGCAGCAGCAGGTTCTAATCAATTCTAGTTCAATGTTTGCCTCTATTGAAAGAGCTTGTACTATAGACGACTATAGGCTGTGTAGTATTTGCTGGGCAGGATCTGGTATGTACTGTCCCCCCCTCGTCTCTACATCTAATACTACTTTTTCTTCTGTATACGCCTCATCGAAGCCTGTCAAAAGGAGTGTTGCACTGGAATGTAATATGGTGCTGCAGCATTTTATACTAGGTCCTATCCTATCCCAAATATATATTTGTTGTCGTCACGCTCGTCGCTTCCTTTTCGCTCCCTTCGCACATGATGGGTCCATATCTCGCAGCCGACACAACGGCCACACCGTTTCGAGTATCCATGAAAACGGTTAGTCCCGGTCATTCTCTTGATAATTCCCTTGGATGGCCAGACACTTGGCGTCGTCTAAAATTTCAGTTTTCACTTGGTATGTACCTCCTCTGTCCTCTCCAACAAATTTTTCATATAGAAATCAAATGACTAAGACCACCCCGGGTTTCTTCACTGAACTAGAAAATCACATATTAAGGGAAAAGCAAAGTTTGCGTTTATATTCGTCTGGCAGAATAAGTGTAAAGCTTTGCATCATTTTTTATTTCAGCAACATGGAGAACGCGTTAGCTAAGAGTGGCTCTATGCAGAACTTGATATTTATCGTTTCTTCAACGGTGGAAATCACTCTTTGTTGAATTAGGAGTTCAAATCAGCTCTAAGCTAACTCACATCAGTTGATCTGAGACTGTTTTGGGCATTGATCGATCGTCCGGCTCGGTCAAATAAAGAGACTATTTGGTGTTGTCCGCAGTGTATGTATACAGTATGATTGCATGAAAAGGAATGACCTGGATAATATCATCATTGATTTTCTGTATAGGCTAGGTTCTTTACAAATCCTCTGCGGTCACGTGTAGGCTAGTTACACTCCAACGAATATAATGTTTATCTTTATTTTTCTTTTCCCAAGTCCTAATGGAGAAACTATTGGAGCGGGTTTGTTTCCTTGGCCATTTTTGCTGCCCTTGCTCATTTCCGTCACGACAGATGGACGGAAGGAGAATCCTCTCTAAATGGTTCGCCAATCATCCACGACGACCAATCACTCTGGGATTTTTTTCTTATATAATAATTATCATGATTTGACGTCGCGGTCTGTCATTTCCTTTCGATTCTCTTTTACTGCAGTTTTTGCTCCTCCACCGTCAACCCCGCATGGAATGTCTCTGACATCCGGCTCGATCCCGGTGTAGCATCTTTGGGGACTTACGCTGGAGAGTTACGTGTGTGTGTGTCTGTGTTATATGTCCCCTCCCCCCCTCTCCACTCTTATCGTTCGTCGCCGGGTGGGTCTTTTCTCATCCGGATCGAATAGAAGAAAGAAAAGGAAGATGCAATAGAGCGCGGTCTTGGAGTTTGTCAGGTCGAAAAATAAAGAAGAAAAAAAGTCGAACGCAAGTACAAAAGAGTCTTTCCCATTTATTCGACAAAGTCTTCTTGAATTGTTGGTAACAGTCCCCAGACACGGCGAGGGAATTTCGAATTGCTTTTTATTTGTTCTCGAATTTCACGTTGACGCCATCAAATCTTCTTTCCTTACTTAAAAAAAAAGACTGCTACGCAAGATTTAAAAACGTGTCACTATATTCACTTCTTCGTCTTTTTACCCGGATGAACCTTTGATGACGTCTTTTGATTTATATTAGCCATTCCTAGATTCCTTGTATATATAGTACTGCGGATTTGAGCGCGAGACAGTGCTGCGTATTTTTCTTTTTTAGTCTAGAATTCCAGAGCAGCTGTCTGGACAAATTGGATTCGACAAACGGACACGTGATTTCATTTTTTATATGTTTCGGGGACAGCGGGGCCGTTCGGGGGCCGTTCGGGAGGCGTTGTGGGCGGAAGAGACAATCTAACCTTTCCGACAAAAAGAGAAACAAAAACTGTGTATATAGGCCCTAATACTCTACCAGTCCAACTGCTCTATAGTCTCAGGAGAATTTCTAATAAAAACAGCCAAGGGAAATGTTGTTTAAGAGATTTGAAAGAGATAGGGGAGGTTGAATAAAAGTAAAAGCAAACCATCAAACGCTTTTGATGGGCTCGTTGTAAACCGCAGAAGAAATAGTGTATCTAAACTGGTCTGTGTGCGTGTGTGTGAGTGCGCACACAATGCGCATAAATACGGCGAGTTATTTAGGAGCTCTTATGTATACATTTGAAATCACTCCCGGTCCGCCCTCTTCCATGTGAGAAGAAGAGAAGCAAATCTGTTAGAGTGAATTGTGGTATAGTGATGCTGGTCTTTTTTGTCACTCGCTCTATAGCTGGCCTTGTATGCAATCTTATTGCCATCTCGAAGAGACTAGACTCCACTTAACACGAACGTTATTGACTGAATTCCAACCCAACCTATCTGGTGATGTCACAGACCTATTACACCATTTCCATGCAAAACTATTCACCCACCCACACACAAATACCAGTAAAGATATGCATATAGTAGTCCATATAAAGCCTGTTGATAGCATATTCTAGTGTTTGATTGTATTCTATCAAGCAGTTGAATGAATAAGTCGAATTTGGTTTCATTCAAAACTAATCATGGAAAAGGAAACCAACTCAGATTTTTTGACATATAGGTACGTTCATTTTCAAATTTGCACGTCTCGATACTTATGTGTACTCAATCTCTTGAATAGATTCATACCCAACGGTTTTTTATTATTTTTATCTCGTGGTCTCTGTCGTCGAAATTTGAAAGGATGTACACAAATTGCGTATGTGACTCTAGCTGTCAAGTGTGTGCGCGTGTTAAGACATGGGCTCGTCGTTGACGGTGAGGTCGAGATTGAGATGCATCCATAATCGCGAATGGCCGTCGGCCAATGAGAAACTTGGTTTTTTTTTCTTATATACAGTATACTATAAGAGTCGTACGCGCTTCAATGCTGCCACTCTACTAGGGTATATACTCGGCGATATTTCGATCCTTTAGAGTTGCTACTCTTTTTCGGTGAAATGATGTCCCCTTGTAAAGAAGTTAGGTCCAGTGTGCAGCAGCAATGCGCCGTTTTAGACTTTTTTCTTCGTTTGGGCTTGGAATTCACGCGGATGGCTCGCCGCCAGGTTTATTGTTTGCGTCCCAATTTTTATAGAGTTAGGCACATCTCCAGAGCATCGCCCTGGTCTTTTTTTCCTTTATAAGAATCCTCATCCATCCGTGACGCAACCGGTAATCAAAACACGCTTCTACTTTCTTGGCTTTTCTTTTTTTTTTGTGTGTGTGTGTGTGGACCACTGGACCTCTCCATTCTTTTCACCGCTTTACTATACAACTCCTTATATATTCTCCACCCACACGCTCCTTTCTCCCCCCCTCTTACCCTCCTTGGGTCTTCTCATAAACACGGACCGGAAAGAAGCGACCATTATCGTCCGCCATTTTGTCCATTTCAATTGTAACTTATTCTTATTTATTCGATATTCTTCTCTTATTTTTTTCTCTCCAAATACTCCTGTTCAAAAGAAAAAGGGAGAATTCGTTTCCAAATGGAATGACTCGTGGAAAAACGAGAGTGGATCAAACTCATCTAGAGAAGAAGCCGATGCAATCCATAATGTATATTATACAGTGCGCACAGCAGCAATGGACTAGCCCCTCTTTTTTTTAAGGGAATTTGTATTTGACTAGAAATGTATAAGCCATGAGTAATTTCATTCCCATTTTTTAATATAGAAGTGCATAGAGTTCAATGGTGCGTACATGTTTGTACACTCAAGAAACGAAATGGCTACGGTTGGTTTATATTGTAGTACTGCGCTGTACCAGATGTTTATTGTTGGATTCGAGTGTTTACAAGTCCCGCGCTCTTTATATGAATTCGCTTTTTGAAAACATAAATGTTTCTCTGATCAAATGTTTTTGCGAGAAGAAGATGAAGGGACGATGAAAATATGCCTCTAAAATCTTTTGATTTGGCTTGAACCATCTGGTGAACTAGAAAAAAGGAAGGACGAAAAAATGTTTCGTAACATGTACCGCAGTATACTGGTGGCACTTATCTAAAAGCAATCTAGTAGAGCACGACTGGGCTGTGCCGTCGTCGTACACAGGTCTAAAGAGAGGTAAAAAGATGTACATAAAAGAGAAGCCGCGCTTGAGCTAGCCTCGTCTCCACCCTCCCATCGCTGTATCCGAGTAGTATATTGATTGAATTATGTAAGGTCCCTCGGCCACTTGCCAGTTAAAAAGAAAGCAGCACAGCACCTTTTGTTGCGTTTTTTTTTCTTCCTGATGTTTGTAGGCGAGCTACCTACTCCCGAGTGTGATCAACACTCGTTGCTGTCTACTTTTCTTATACATATATATATATTTTTTGCTCTTTAGAGTTTCATGTTATATGTCTAGCGACCCCTTTTTTTCATTTTCTCTTGTGTAGTAGGACACTGCCGGCGTGTGTATTTTTTTATATATTATTATATTTTCTTTTATCGATCCTTAGATACTGGAAAGAAAAACTTTGCCAACCATAATATTAAGAGAGAAGTAAGATTCTTTTTCCTGCTTCTACTTGACGTCTTTTGCCTCCTGATGCTCTTTCACTCTTGTCTTCTAACAACCAAACATTGACTAAAAGGAAAGTAAAGCAGCAATAAAGAAGCTTTAACAGGAGGGACGCTGTTCTGCGTTGCATAGTCTAGGGGAGGGTGGGGAGCTGACACTTGGAGCAACGGAGGATCGACAAGGTGATGGGCGACGTTAAGGATGTCTGCGATGCGGCACATCATTACGCAACGATGGATAGCTGATCTCTAATATCCAACCGTATGCGATGCCGCTATATACTTTATATAAAGAAGTCACGATGCACTGTGCGTTAATCATCGAGAAAATGATAATGGACGCCAATTCCAAACCTCTCCGGCTCGTTTCTGTTATTCTAGATGGAAGAGACCATTACCTTTGCGAGGTCCATTAGACTATATGGCCGTGTAAGAGAGTCAAAGCTACAAAGACCATTGAGAGATTGCTGTTGCTCTCTCTCCACCAAATTGAGAGAGGGAGTCGTCCAGTTGAGTGTAATAATGAATATAGACGGACTGCTACCCACTGAGGATGGACACGAACATGTTACCGTGATTTTTCAGCGTACCCCCTTAAGATCTTTTGGTTCTTGTATGTGTCAATCCTCCAGGGAATGTGAGTCTCCGGGATGAAAAGGTACCGTATACAACAACACATGGCGTCGTCTATATCTATAGCCGTTCCTTTCATGTCTTAATCATACCACTGGCAGAGGGATTGAAAGAAATCATCAACAAGATGGCTGACAGTGAAATTCAGGTACACATAACAAAATAGTGAATGAAATGTAAAGATGAAATCGCTTTCTATTTTCGGAGAGACCGATCACCTTTTGGTGGTGTGTTACTTGAAGCGGAGAGAGAGAAAAAAAATTGGCAGGAGACTTTTCCAAGAAGTACACCGCCATGTGAAAATGGGCGTTGTGTGTGTGTGTCTACTGGGAATCCCAAGTTTGTCATGGGATGGAGGGGAAAAAAAAAGATGCGTTCATCCATTTCCATTCGTTGAAATCGAGGAGGAAGATTCTTCTTCTTCTCTCTCTTTTGATGGCGTTTCCGGCAAATGAAAAAAAAAGAAAGAAATATATGCTAATAAAAGATTTTATTTTCCTTTCTCGTTGAGAAAAGAAAAACATTGCCATTCATATGGAAATGTGAGAGAGAACGCGGACGGAAGTGATTGGGAGACACGGTGCTGACGACTTTGATATGCCAGAGCGCTTCTTCCTTCCGACTGACTTCCGAGTGATAATGCAATTCAGATCACGTTGCATATTGAACTTGCCATGACTCTGTGTGTGTATGTTTGCGCAACTTAAGCGATTCCTTTTATTTTGCCAAGATAAGAAGGAACGGAGAACTTGGGTCATTTGTTAGAGTTGCAGCAAATAATCGAACGAGTGCCCACTTGATGACTTGTCTCTTCGTGAAATTCCGACGTCTTCTAGTGGCAAAAAGAACAGCTTGTCATTTGGTTGTAACCTTACACCTAAATGGAAAAAACTTGTCGATTCTTGATCGTGGCGCTGCTGGTAGACAAACACCCAATCGTGTGACCGGACACGCTCAACAGTTTCCTGTCTGGACACACGTTCACGTTTCCACATACTTTGAAAAAGTGCGAGTGTGAGTGAGCTGACAGGAGTGGCGCCTTTCCACTTGAGGCGATGTAGTATGTAGTAAGTAACCAACGGGTTCTATATACTACAACGACTCTACAACAGCTCCTAGGTTCCAAGTTTTACCAGTGAAATTCGCTAGGATTGCGGGCTAACCAACGTCAAATCAATATCTTTATAGAGCCGAGCTGAAGTGGACCCTTTACTCGAAGTTACCTACTGAAGGTTAAAACTCTGCTCCACGTGTGTGTGTGTGTGTCCAGGAGTCTGGAGTTGGGAAAAGGGTCGCGGATCGATTACTCCAATCCTCGTCCAGGGTTTCTCTAGTTCTTCTCCTGACGAATAAACCCACAACCTGGTCTCCATTTATTATAATTTTGTTTTGTTTTATTTGATTATCCATCGTCTTTCTCGCTCTCGCTGCCATCCACTATGTCGAGGACTAACTTTGCCGTGTCAGAGTTAATGGAATCTCGCCCATATAGTATACTCCTCCTCTTCTAGTCGGACCTCAACGTAAAAGAATGGAGAAATGCTGTCGTAATGGCCACGAAAATAGTCGAGGTGATGGAAAAGAAGAGAGTCCAAAGACCTCTAGCTACAATAGAAGTAGAAATAGGGAACGTTTTGATGGGGATAGATGGGCTTTCGATCGCGTCCAGCAGTTAGCGATAGAAAGGAAAGAAGAAATGTAAAGAAAGAAGAATCCTTAGCTAATAATAATCGCTCATATAAGGTCTCCACTGGATGGCCGCCTATATACAACGCCCCTGGAATCATTCCAATCGACATTGGATGGAATGCAACTGGTCCTCTCCGGGCCATCGGCGATCGATAGAGAAAGGCGAATAAGATTGTTTTGCGGCACGCATACAGCGCGGTAATGTCGGGGAGGCACTTTCATGAACGCCACAGAGAGGAAATCTTTCGGTTGACTGTGTAGAGGTGAGAGCGCTCACTTGATATAGACACGCCATCACTTGATGGATCGAGATACACAGCACAAATCGAAAAAAAGGGGAAAAAAAACCAACAATTGGATCCTGGTGCGCACAAAAAAAAAATGGAGGAATATGATTTTCTCTCTTCTTATTTTGGATTTTTATTTGATTTGTTTCTTTCTTTTGGATCCTAACGGTTGCTACACTTCCCACCAATACAATATCTCTACTGTCACCACTCAAAATAGGATTACGCAAGTTCTTGCTGCCTACGTTGCTATAAAAGGCCTATAATGCAGCTAGAGTGCTGTATTACATAGTCTATAGTTTCTAACTGTCTATTGAATGTTACTTTGTTATCCGTACGGGAAACGTTTACGCCACATTCACTGTCACCGGTCAATCGCAATCGGTTTGGTTTTATATTATGGCACTTTTCTGTTGAGTTCTTTTCTACTATTTGCGTGAAAAACTCTTTAACGGTTTGGACCTATTTTCTCTTTTTATTTTTGTCTATACATAAACCAATTTGACTTTGTTGCTTTTTCTACATCTCTTCCTATAGATTTTTTCCTTTTATTGTGCACACATAATATTTAACTGTTTCTAGGAGCTCTCAGAAGGTGAGCTCCTATAGTCGGGGCCACTGGGGACAGACACTCTTTAAGGTTCGGTTTTGTTATGCATATTAGACCCAGGTATATACACTAGATAAAAAAAAGGGAATACGTACATCTATAGTTTTTCATGCGAATTTAAATTTACCTTTCTGGTGAATTTTACGATGCAATGGTTGGCACTGAGGGGGATCTGCCTCAGCATTTCTATTATAGTTTACTAGGACGGACTTTTATTGCACAATTTTAAAATATACAAGTGGGGCGTGAGTTCACACCTCAATCGGTTTAAAGACTCGCCTTCGTACTTATTGCTATGGAAATGAATACAACATATCCAGTCCTGAAGAAAGTACGCTCTAAAACCAATTTGCATACACTACAGCACAATGGGATACATTATATAGTATACATGTATGCACATCTTTCTCGCGGAGACATTGTGCATTTATAAAAGGCCATCAGCATTCATCTAATGCTTTCAGTTTTCTTTTCTTGTTGCAGATGCTGTTTAGATATTGTATATACGTATATTGCAGAGTTACCCGTTTCTTTGTCGCCGTGGTATCGGTAGTCAATCATTTTATTATTTCTGTATCCCATTTCATGATTTTAAATTTGGAGTTCGATATTCACGTTTCTTTCCGTGTTAATAGCGAAGTTCTACCGGGATATGCGGAAACTAAAGGGCGAGAAACGGTTTTGAAAAGTAGGCGATCAACTTGAGAGTTCAAAGTAAAAGAGAGAAAAAGTATCAACAAAATATCGACGACAAGGGTCCGGAGGGGAAACGACGACATAACAACAAACGGCGAAAAGAATCAAGGCAGTAAGAAACAAAACAAACGGCGCACACGACGAATACACACACTCGCCTGGTATTTATTTTACACGAGTCATATAGTGGTAATATAGTGAAAAAAGACGATGTGAAGCAAAAAAAGGGTAAATTCGCCATTAAATGCGTAGCAGGCAGTAGCACACACACACACACACAACCCGTATGTTTTATGCAGTTCGGACTACTAGTATTATATTATAGTACGTACTGTACATGGGGAAGTGGAAGGGTGAGAAGAGTTTTACAGAGGTTGAAAGAAAAAACGACGAGAGTTTACTTTCATTCTCCTTTTTATTTATCTGTTTGAAAAATCCCTTTAGTATTTGTCATACAACACGTTTAAATGGGCACTCTATTGTCTATTCTCCTGTATATCTGTTGCCGCTGCAATTCTTACCGTTGTCAGTTTCATTGCTCTGGATCGGTAAACCAGAAACAACCCGTGGAAAAAAATTCATTTTTTACTTTTACATGGAGTTATTATTATTTTTTTTTTCTTGTATACTTTATACATTGTTGAGCATTTTTGCGTGTTTTTATTTGAAATCGCGCAATTTTATTTTGTTTTCATTCTTTTGCTTATTCCATTTTTATCCTATTTCATTTATTCTGCTCTGTTATTATACATAAACATGTGCAAGAAATAAAAGGGGAGGATTATTAAAAGATTCAGCGGATGAACCGTGACTGGCCATCCATCTTGGCGGAATATCGGCAAAAAAGGTGCGCGTCCAGACGATGTATAGGTTTGGTTAGCGGAACTGGCCGTCCGCAGAGACTTTTTCGGGCGTAGAATAGTACAGCACAGCGTGCCAGCAGCTGCAGACCATCGATTGTAATACAGAGCAGTAGGTATTACGTAAAACTGATGTGAAATACGCACGCATGGGTATCTTATATATGTGTACGGCATATATATCTATCTCTCGTCTAGCTGGCCAGCATATAATACAAAAAGTATATACAGGCAATATACAACGAGCGATGTGAGTCTCTGCTGTTTATCAAAGCGTCATATAGTTCTAGTGTGTGTGCTTGGCTCTGCTTTGGACCGTCTACCGTGATCACGGGAACCACTCACGGGAATTCGAGCTGCTTAATACGGTTTCCGCCTATTCTCTCCTCTTATCCAGTCATTCGACTTTTCCAATATATATACTATCCACAACGTCCCTTCGGTCCAGTCCACACACACATAAGGAGACAGGAGCACAGAGAGAACCGTCGGTCGTATTCTTGATCGGTTGTGTATTTCGGATGCTGGATCATCTGCACAGAGAAGAGGAGTCTGCCTGCACTTCTGTTCACTTTCCTCATCTCTTCATCCATATCAAGGCTAGCCTCGATTCTTAGCTTGTTATCCTCCACATGACTGCTTCTTTATCTTGGGATTTCATTTTGCTCCGATCCTGTGCAGCTCGTTCTGGCCACATCCCAGCGTATCATCCATTGTTGATAGGCTAATCAGTTTGGCAAACCACAAACAACTCTACAAAGCCTTACACAAATCAAGCGCAGAATGGCTGGCAGATCGACTTGAGCTAGTTGCACTGTGGTGTATATAGCATCTTCAAATCCCTCAAATATTCGTCCGTGTGATGCTGAGCTTGAGAAATAGTTGATTCAATTATTTCGCGGAGGAATCGCATATTCACTTTGAAAATCCCTGATGATTAGCTCTTTGGGTATGGCATGCTACTGGTTAGTGGGCATAATCCACCTTCCCAGGTGGATGGACTTATGTACGCTGCCTTGCAGATGTATCAAATACGTGCGTACATGTAGGGGAAAACTATGGTCGTAAGCCAATAGAACGCACAAGTCGGCGTAGAAACAGCTGAGCTTATTCTCTTTTAAAGAACTCATTTACCTGAATTTATTATATTACACTATATGTCTTATTGTTTTTAAGTCAGGGCAAAAAATGCGGCGGAATAAGTTATGTTTTCCCACCTTTTCCCCCCTAGATCCTAGACTATTGCGGAATCCTTTTAACGTAAACTTTGATTCGACTGCACTCTAGCATTTATTTCATTTTTAAACTTTACTCGGGAGTCAGAATATTCTAATAAGTTTGAAAGCCGTAAAGTAGATTACAACAATCTCTTGAATGATTTAGATCTGAATATCAGCGGCAACGGGAAAAACTCTAACCAAATGTAATGTGAAAAATTATATACGATTCCCAACATCCAAGTACGGAGAAAAAAAAAATACAAAAGTGCATCCTATCCTCTTACACGTAAAAGTTCGTGTACTGGTGGCTCATCTTTTAGTTCTTTTCCTCGCAAATATAAGAGAAATTCGATTCTTTTTTATTTAAAATAATAAGATAAATTGAAAGATGAATCATTCACAACGGTGTTGACGACTAGTTTCCATTTCGAGACAAAAAAAAAGAGAAAATAAGAAGACGAAACGGGGAAAAAAAGGCAAATGATCAATGAATCAACATATTCATGACAAAGAAATCCCGAATGATTTCCCAGTGTCCCTTACGTACAAGAAAGTATGACTATCAATTTGACGAGGTTCTTTTATAACTACTGACTAGCCGAGTTCACATCCGAAATCGTGGGCTGTATGGATCCATAGAAAGAAAGAAGAAACGACTGAACGGCTGTGTGTGGGACGAAGAAAAAGAAGAAAGAAGAGTGACTGATATAATAGAGTATCGGATTGGGAATAGATATGTGGAACGTGAGTTGATTACAGAATCTTTTGCTCCATCTTTTTCTTTTTCCTTCTCTTTCACCACTCGACTCTCCACTTTTCAGTAAAAAGGCCTATGAGCTCTCTCTTTCTTTCTCTTTCTGTTGGATCTCCTTTTTTTTTACCTATGCAGAGTGCTGTTTACTGTTTGCCCCTATTCCATCCCTTATCCGCCACATAACGACCAGAATATCAAGAGACGAATAGAGGAGACGCACTGACGTCAAAAAAAGGACTTTGTGCATCGAGACTGTTTGTACACGTTGGTTGGTTCTTTTGCCTACCGCACAGAAACTGACATACAGCACAAAAAAAGAAAAACGTCCGCAAGTGAATCGAATGATGCGGTGGTCGGCATCCGAAATAAAAGAACCGACTGACGTTCCAAAGAAAAGAAATGTCCTTAACTATTATTACTCGTCGTCTCTCGAGTTTCTTTTGATGTAATCACCACATTTCGTTATTTTAAACTTCCCGCGAAATCGACATTCATTTATATCCTCTCGGCTTCTGTTTTCCTATATCGACTCGATTTTCATCTGTGTGTGTGGGTGTTTGTCTTTGTTTTCTTTGGTCTTTTTGAAATAGGACAAGATAAAAATACAAAAAAAAAAAAACAAGCAAACAAATAGAGATGAGTCTCAGAAACTCTGGTGGCCTTTGAAATTGAAGAAAAAGGGATAAATGAAAAGGTATCTAGTCATATGTTGTAGAAATGTGGTAACTTTAGCTCAGGAAAAAGGGGGAAAAAAAAACAAGAAAAAGATGAAGAGGCTCTCAGTTGGATGAGCTCTATATAGCATTCACTAGCCCGCAAGGTTCCACTCGAGACTCTTATGTCGCTATTTTTCTTGTTTTTTTGGTATGTATCAAATTGAAAAGTTGGCCTTGCTCATATATCATCAGAGTGGATGTGTGTATAGGTTGCCTGCCTTATCAGAAGAGGATCGGGACAGGTTTCAAAATTTCGCAAACACACGAACGAAAGACGAGAGGGATCGAAAGAAAAGAATCGACGCGACCGACGACCGATGGGAAGAATACAAGATATATAGCTTACATAAGAGCCTATATATATATACATCACACATAACCAAAAGGATGAAAAAAAAAAACAAAAAACTAAAACTAAAAAACAGGAAGAAAACGGAACGGCACGCTCGTCTTCATCGTCTTCCTTTTGTTGTGACCACGTTTCGGGACTTCTCTCTCTTATACCCATCAATTCTATACATGTATATGTATAAGGAAGCACATCACCCACGTCTACCTACTATTCTTCTTTTCACTTTTTTGATTCTCTTTCGTCGCCGTTGTCATGAGGGCGAGGGAATCGTGCGATTTTCTTTTTGTTCCCAAGCACGCTTTCCTCTTTCTTTTCTTTTAGATTGGCTTTTTTAAAAAACAAAATACTAAACTCGGCATCCCCCCCCCCAATCCCACCGACGTTCCTTTTTTTTTCGTCATGTTTTTTTTTTCTCATTTTATTCGGAGAACAAGTGGCGTCAAGAGTTGCTTCTAATCGCTATTACCAATATAGAAGTCATCGACCTTTCCAGCGTCGACAAAAGAAATGTCAATCCCTGTACATGACTATGTACATCCCTTTGCTGTAGAAATGTCAATCCCCCATCACTCCCAACCCATACATCGCGTATTGATTTCGTGCGATATGCTCGATTGCTAAATACCCGAAGTCAAATTTTAAAACTTGTTCAAACGCGGAAAATATTTTTTTTTATCAATTTTAAAACCAGCGAATTTTGTGTATTTTTCTTATCCCAGAATCGTGATTCTTGTTGGTCGTTTAAAAATGAGGATTTTTTTTTTGCCAAAAGCGAATTTGCCATGCGTATCATCGAGATTGATTCGATTGACGTTGCGAAAATGTTTGCACTGCGATGATCTGTGGCGCAGAAACAAGAACTAGAAAGAGAGAGAGACTTGACTGCCTTGTGTGCGCTCCTTCTGTTGGGTCTCGTTAGCGCGTCATTACCGTTTCGGCTGGGCTGTCGAGAGCCAATATCGATTCAATTCACCTTTTGCTTTTGGGTCTTGACGAGACTATATAACCCGCTAACCTTTTCCCTCACTCGTGGAATCACTTGTCTCGTCGCTCAAAAAAAGTAGCGCGCCATATACAAGACCTGATATTGAAAAACGAAGGGATTTGGGAGACTTTCTCAAATATGGCGACCCTCTCAAAGTTGTGTACCGTGTTGCAGCTTTGATAACAACCGTGTAATAATATAACTTTGACTGATGCGTGCAAAGGTGATAATTAGGCAACATACGAAAAAGTATGGAGACTATCAGTAACTGGCGTCTCTTTTTTAAAGGTAACACCTCAATTCCATCAGTTTGTCAAACTTTTTTTCTTTTTAGGTTTTTCTTCCTTCGTTCGGCCTCTACTCTCTGTCGGCCAAAAGCAAAAAATAGAATAAAGCTTGTGAAGACAAGGTACTCCTAATGAGTCTGAATCATCAGAGTAGGCACCATGTAATTGTTCTCATTTTTCCCCGTTTGTCTTCATTATTTTCTCTCTCTGTTCGTCCCATTGGAGTTTTCTCTCTTTTAAATACACAGAATCTCGTCTGACATTTACGGTAGAACAAAGTTCATTAGTGAGTCAAAAGACCTATAGAAGTGCTATAGCATAGGCAAGATAGAGTGCAGCAGCAGCGATGATATAGTTTTAAAAAAAAATATATAGTATATAAGAAAAGACATGATTTCTATGTTCAAAAGCCAGAGTGACGATGAATAGTTGTCTAAATAGCATTGAGACCGAAATGCGATCCTTTATCTATCGGTCGATACGATTTCGGATGGACGAGGAGAGAATCTCTTTCACTCTTATTAGACGCGCAGCACTCGAATTGATTTGATGATTCCATTTCCATCACCTCGTCCTTGCCAACCTACATCTTCCTTCTTTTTTCCAACCCCCCCCCCCCCCCATCTATATACTATAGATATGTTGTACTCTGTTCTTTCATCCAAGACCTTTGAAATTCACCGATCTTCAAAAAAAAAAAAAATGGGAGGGAAAAAGGAGATTTTTCCTTATTTCATTATTTTTATTTCCCCCCCCCCCCCATTTTCATCGGTCTTATTTTCTCTCTCTTTGATTTTGTATTATGAACGTCAAGTTTCGCGAGATCAACTTCTTGCTCTTTGAAAAACCTTGGGCGCTGCTGTGCGATTTCCACGAGTCACTGAAGAAGCTTTCGATCCCTTCATCAACTGCGTCGTCATTATGGCGAAATGATGAGCAAAAACCGGCGAACCAGAGTTATACAACGCTCACCACCATCTTCTCTCTTCTTATTGCGCTAGGAGGGGAGAGGAGGAGAAGAATGAGAAATTTCCGACCGACTTGATGACTTCAAAAAAACAAAAGAGAAAGATCGTCACTTTTTAGCTACATGAACATTGCCCAGATCTTCCTTTCTCTTTCTCTCCGGCCGCGTCTTCTTTTTTGGAGCTTTCACCATGTCATTCTCAATTCTCCCCTTTTTTTGTTTTATATAATCTTCTTCCTTCTTTCCCTTGTGATGTGTGTAGTATTTGCCCAAGTCCGTCGGTCTGACATCATTCTTTCTCGCTGGCCTGCTGTAATCAAAGAAAGCTAAGGTAAGCTTTAGCTACTCACTATACTCAGCGATCACTGGATTCTGCATCCTGGGTGTGTCGGGGCTTGTTTGTTTCTTTTATTTGAAACTCGTCTCACGTTTTTGGTGTTGATGATTGGCTCCATGGCTACTCTGTAACGTTACATGTGTGCCCACTCACACGCATCTACTTTTTTTATACATACTCTCTCTATGTGCTGTGTGCGTGTTTGTGCAGTTGCCAAGCGTCAAAATTCGATTAGAGAGTGAAAGAGAGCCGCGGGTTCCTCCTACTCGGATGACATACGACTAATGATTCCCGTTAGCGACATCATTTTATCAAACACACTGCCCTTCTCTATAATATACGGACTATGATATCTGTCAGCTAATGTCCCGTCTCTTCATTTAAACGGCGTCTCTGCCGCGTTCGCTTATATAATATGTATTCATTGTTTAACGACGAAAAAAATGAGCAGCCAGCGAGAATCTTTGAGCGTTGGCTCTATAGTAAAGATGAGAGATGATGGAGAACATTCCACCGTGATAGTACTAAAACAACAACATCGCGTCTGTGTTCATATAATAAAAATATTTTGTCTTATTCTTGTTGTTTCCTCTTGTAATAACCGGTGTCATAAATCGATGACGCGCGCACAACTCTTTACAAACAAAGATATACAAGATTCATCCATCCTCGTATGTCTAATGAAAACTGTTTATGATACACGTCGTGCATTGGCGTGCGCGCACGGATCCTATTGTTTTGAAAGCAGCAACTTTATCGGAGTAACTAACAGAAGGATAGAGAAGGTTGGCCTAGTCAATTATTCAATAAATGGACAGAGATTGCAGCAAATATGACATATCTACTACAAGTATTATTATGTACTACGCTACATTTGATACGATAGGTTTGATATTAATTGTCGGAACAAAAAGAGATGGATACACAGATGCGTATCAAAAGAACGCACTTCATATCGGGTTGGTTAAGTCTTAAGTTGACGGCTTGACAGGGATCAAATCAGTTTTGGTTGGGGGGGAGAGAAAGGGATAGATTGTTAGTTTTCCTTTTCTATAAATATACTCATATTTCTCCCTGCTATATTTTCGCTGTGAAGAGAATTAATATGAACGAAACCAGAGTCTCTCGCTCTCTCTCTTTGGCTAGAGAGAAGCTGTAACTGTAAATTTCTCCAGCAACCATCGGATCAAAAATGAAACAAAAACAAGAAAAGAAAAACAGTAGCAGTTTGGCTACAGATGCTGTCTTATAGATCGCGAAAGTCGTAGAAAAAAAGGAAGGGCAAAAAATATGGATCTAATGTTATACGCTCAATAAACAGCCGACATGAAGGCAGATATTGTCGAGTGGATTCTGTTGATATTGGCAACCTTTTTTCGTACAATAAGAGACGTCTTATTGACTTTTGACGGGTTTTGTATCGTATAATGCTCTTGTTCTCCATCTTGTATTTAGTGACGTCAAGAGATTTGAAGAGAATCAGGAAGTCTGAGTAATAACTGGAAGTCTAACGACAGTGGAAGAAAATATAGTACAGCCGGAACCGTGAGGATCCCTGCTAAGAGTATAGAGGAGGGCCTTCCGAGACAAAAGATTAGAAGGCCCTAGATGCTTCCAATACCGCCGCTAAGTGGCTCCCAAGACCTTGTTAAGAGATGCTAAAAAGACGACGTCGTCGACGGCCACGAAATAGTAGAAAAAGAAAGAAAAAATGGGCTCGTTGGGTGGAGCCAAACTTCTTACCTTTGGTTAATGACGTCATGTTACGAATGACGCGCTCGGCGTTCTTACGAGCGATGTAAAACCACTCGGATGTGTTGGCCAAGTACTTGTACTCGACGGCGAGATCTTTGGCCAATATGGGACCCTCCAGCATACGAAAGGCGAAAGGACAGAATAGGACATAGTCCTTGTACTGGTACCTGTTTCAACATGAAAGACGGCCACAAAGGACAGTCCAAAATAGAAAAAAGAGAGAAGAAGACAATGAAATACGGATGAAGACGACGACATATTTCATATTCAGAATGAATGCTGAGACATGGTAATCCTACTTGTCGTAGCAGTTTCCAGCAGCGAAGATGTCCTCGTCCATCTCAATCATGGAATAGAGTTCGACGTGTAAGAGGTACTCTGAATCGAGGACGCTTTTGTCAGCGTACTTCCAAAGTCTCGTCAGCCAATTAGCTCGATTGACGGCCACTTCTGCCTCTAAGCGGAAGCGTTCCTGTGCGTAGCGATCCACTACGCCTTCTCCCAAGGTGTCATCCGTCCCCGCCGTGCAGTTGTCACCGAGTAGAGATTGAGACTCGACAATGCGCAGAAATTTGGTCATAATGTCAAGGTCGGGTTTATTTATAGGATCGTATGTGCTGGGATCGTCCAAAGAACTGGTATCCGACGCTTCCGCATCGCTACTGTCGTACACTTCCAGGCTATCGTTGGACGATGATTCGCCATCAGCGTCAGAAAGTCCTTTCATTGCCGCAATCTTGTTTTCCAACTTGGGCGCTCCCGTTGGTGTATTTTCCAGTGAATGGATCGAAGTAAAGAATGAACGCGGTACCACCGGTTTTGACGGATTCGATCCTGTTGTTGGTTTTTTCTCTTTATTGTCCGTTTGCTCCTCCACGTGTTCGTGGCTCTTTGACGGATCGACTGCACCATCCTCGAAGGAGAATTGTCCAATTGGCGTAACCAAGTGATTACTCAAAGATCCTCCGGTAGAAACGCTTTGTAATTTGGATTTTCTCGTTCCAGACGCCAGAATACGGAAAGGTTTTGTGCTGCCAGTCCCGTTGGATTTGCTGTTTATTCGGCTCGATTTGATTTTACTTGTGACAACGCCACCGCTGCTTCCTACGCTCGGATTGGAATTGATGGCTCCAGCGTCTTTGATTTGAAGTGTGACGCTTGATGCCTTTTTCCCCGCTAGCTGTTCATCAGCGCCGGATGCTGAAGGTTTCGTGGCATCCTCGACGTAATCCCACTCTTGAGTTGGACTGCTCTGAATGGTCGGACGGCCATCGATTTCTTGTTGATCCGCATCTTTGAGTCGTACTTTTTGGTGCAAGTGTCGGATTTTAGCCCAGACCTCATTGACACCTCCTCCAATGGAACGATCGGTCGAATAGTCTTCCGTCGTCGAGTCCGTCGTACGAGTAGCTGCAGCTGAATATTCCGTCGCCGTAATAGATTCAGTTTGAGGATTGACGTCGTTGGCCGAAATATTATCAACTTGATGAAGGAGGGTGAAGTTAATCGAGGCCAATTCTGAGGCTGAAGTGGAATTGGATCCGATGGCCGATCCTTCTGACTCGCTCCTGACACCCAAAGTGGCGAGTCGTAGTGCCAAGATTAAACCGATCAAGAGAATGTCTGTCCTGGTGACACCTGGCCGTAACCACTTCATCTTCCGACAGCGCAGTGGGTCCCTGTAGTTCCTCTGCTGTCCCCTTTGATTTGATTTATTTATTTATTTTCAAATTTCACAATTGTCCCACCCAAACAAAAATCAGGAATTGGTCGAGTCAAAGATAGCCGTTAACGGAATCAATAATCGTTGATTATCGATGAATACTGGTTCGATTGAATTCATCACAAAGTCACTATAGTCGACCGACCGGATGTCCAAGCAATGTTTCTTTTATCATGTCCCCCTTCCCCCACCGGGAGGGCAACAAATCAAATTGAATGCGAAACACTTGACACACTTGATCGAACGTTCACTTCCGTCCAGAGAAAAAACAATTCGCACACACGCACTATATAAATAATACCCTGTTATATGTATACTATGTATAATATATAATTAAATTACTCGCGTTTGGCGTTCAAGTTAATAACTGACACACGAAAATTCACTTCTTCATTCTTCTTACAAGAAAACGAAGAAATCTGTTCATTGACAAAATTCTAATGAGCGAGGGACTTAAAGCTGTTGAAGTGAAAATTTAAGTAAACCCCTCCTGATGATGACGAGTACAGTGAGTACACACGAGAGAGAAATAAAAAGAAGTGAGTGTCTGAGATCGTGGGAGCGAGCGATGATGCACGTCGGACAGAAGTCTCCCGAAGACTGATGCACCTCTGCCTCGATCCTTGGGCCACTTCACCACAGCAGCAGCAGAAGCAGAGGAGGATGTCGGCTTCGAAGGAAAGGCACGAAGAGAAGCGAAGGAAAGGAGAGAGAAGGAAAAATAGGAAAAGTACACACACATATATAAGAGAGACGACAAGACCGATATGTCTGCTGTACATGTATATCCCGTGCGGGCGGGGACGGCTGGTAGTACGCAGTATATATTCCTTTTGGTATACTATAATATAAAGAGCGTCGTCGTCGTCGATCCTGCGGCGGCGCCGTACTACTACCCGTTTTCGTTTTCTCAGCTATGATCAAACGTAAATAACCAAGTAGAGAAAGAACAACAACAACCCCGCGTCATCGTCGTAGTTTCTTTTGGAAAAGCCACGAGAATAAAAACAACATTGGCCGCTCTTTTTCTTTCTATATTGATGGCCTTTTAAAAATACAGACGCGACTATAATCGGTTTAATCCATTTAAAAAGAAAAAATAGTTATGGGGTGACGGCAGTCCCTAGTCATCTGAAAAATGTGATTGGATTTTGGCTTGACGAGGCTGCGATCAATTAATATTAGGAAAGGAGGGGAATGCCTAGATCAGATTCCGATGGTAATTGAGTCACGCAACAGAAAGAGGCAGGTCTCCAGTTTTTTTTTTTCTTTTCTTGTGTAACTCTTCTAATATATCGTTAGATAAAATAGCAGACTCGATTAACGATTTGATTAGCGCGCCTTTTTCGACCCGCACGGCGCCAGGTGATTCGTAGCTGAAACGGACAATCGATTCACGCGTTAACCATCGTCCGCCATTTCCCGTTCACATGCAAACTCTTCGTTCCAATGTTTGTTTTTTTTTTTTCTTAGTTTACGTATACATTGAATTACGATCGTGTGTTCAACGTGGAACGAACCCAACTTCTATTGACACGCTGTCCGTTTTGCTTTTTCTCCAAAGTTGCATAATGGCATATTTAGTTGTTGGCTTCCATCTTGAGGACAGTGTGTGATAATCAGAATTCGATGACATGATGTTAGACGACACGCTCACGCATCAAGTACTGCCAAAGTGCCAAAATCGATGGCCAAGACAGGATGGACAGAGTTGTGAGGACAGTGTGTAAACTAGATTTGCAATTGGATACATATTCCATACTTGTACATACATTTACGCCATCACTATCTGACTTTTCCTTTCTTCTTTATTTCTAGATTTCATCATCCCGAACGAGAGCTTATTCCTTTCTTATTCGTCTATAACGTCATCAGTTCACGCTTGTCGTCAACATCGATGAGCCGCTAATAAAACATATATTTTCGAGGTAAGTTTGAAAAAGTGAATTTGATTACCATCTTAGCCGACAGCCTCAAAGCTTAGTCAGATTTCCCCATTATTATGCAACTAGTATATATGATGTACATACAAACAGTCTGTTTACATCTCATCAAAATCACACACGGAACGCCCGCTGCTCATAAATATTTGAGTAGTTATACCTTATACTAGCTACATCAAAAGTTACATCTACGTTCTTTCTGTTTTCCACATCCCTTCTGTTTCTTTTTACACACTTTTCGTCGTAAAACTGGTTCTCTCCATTCTATATAACAACTGAAACTGTGACTGAACGTATTAACTACTAAGTGTAACATACTAGCGTTCCGTATATGCCGACTACTAGCGATTCCTTCCCCGTAGTTGGCGGATATCTACCCTAACTTTTCCATTACTGCGATCGCAGCATTACGCCTTAACGAAATCCGATTCGGGTTGCTGATTTTTACACTCCAATTTGGCGAGTGGGTACAAAAAATAACAGCAAAGTGCGATTAGAAGCGTATAGAGAACACGCTGAATCAGCCAGACTCATGAGTCAAAGTGTCACAGGATTATACACAAGACGGGAGAACTCACGCCAGAACATTGGGTAGTACGTATATAGGGGAGAGACCAACCCACGCATGTAAAAGAAGAGGGAAGAAAAGCAGCAAGCACGGAGGAATCTGAAACAAACAACGAATCAATAATCTACAAAAAAAATAAAAAATAAAAAAAAAAAAGGGAAAAAATGAAGCTCCCCAAATCATAGAGCCCCTCTTCTTTTTCTCGCTGATGATAGAGGGCGGCAACATCTGCAGTGGACATTTTTACGAATAATACGGTGTGTGTGCTGTGCTGCGAAAGTCTTTTTTTAGAGTATTCCCCCGCTTAGATTCATCCAACGATGACCTAGTCAGCACGCAGGAGAATCTCGTAAAGAATTATTTATTAGTCACGTTCCACTATTGTCTAGAAAGAAAAGAGTTTAGTCTCAATATCAATGTTTTCTTCTTTTTTAAAAAAGAAAAAGAAAAGAAAAATGTAGTCATGCATAAAATATTTGTCGATTGCTAAGTAGATAAAATTGAACACGGTAATAATTGTTACGTAACATTCCTTTTAAGAGAACAAAAAGAATTCAATTCAATAGTCGGTACATAGTAGAGACTCGTGATCGTGTGATGCGCTCGTGATGACAAAAAAGGGAAATTTTTCAAATTTGAAAATGGCGAAATTGAATCTGCCAAGAGGAATGGCGTGTTGGAGCATCACACGGAAACCGGATCCCGAAAAAAAATGAGTTCCTCGAGGATTTACTTCCTGTGATACGGCATTTATATTTAGAGAGAAAAAAATGAAATAAGAAAAGTTTTTATTTTTCATTCCGAGCTACTGCCTCTTGTTTCCTATAAACTTGACAAAAGAAAAGAAAAAAAAATTATAATAATACAAAAAAACAAAAGATGGGAGCGGGGGTGATATTGAAATCGGTTCTTCTCTGTCATGACGTTCGCCTGTATAAATAGTAAAAGAGCCTCATTCTGGCTTGTCATAAACACACGCAAAACTGAATCAAAAAAACGTTGGATGTATCTCTTACAAAAAAGAAGGCGACAGTCTACACAGTATCAGCAATATGGCGCGTGAATAAAAAAAAATAGACTGTAGATATAGTTGGCGTCATCGGAAAATCTAACGACAATGCAGATATGTGTAATATCATCCTCTTTATTATATGCCCTTTTTCTTTTTTACGCCTAGAGATGACTTTTCTTTGCCGAGATAACTCGATCTATATAAGGAAAACGTCGCGACTATATCACGTTCTTGGCTCAAATTTGATCCTTTTGTCTCTTCGTCATGAAACTTAACTATGTACAGAGTCAACTCTAACCATAATACTACATATAAATAAGTATATTGTGTATTTGATCATCTACGTGGAGAGAATGACTATGACGGTGCTGGTTCCCGTTTGATCAATGTTTTGGGTCAACCAATCGATTGGACGCAATCGTTGACGAACCTTAGTAGTAGAGTTAGAGCTAGAGAGAGAGAATAAGGCATTACTTTCGTCGTCTTGGACAGAGAGGAGACTCTCTGCTCTCTTTGTAACTCATTTCTATATATAGATTTAATCTCTTGTACTCTTATAAAGTTTGACTTGCTGCTGCTGTTGCTGGAGTTGAGTTTCGTCGATTGCACTCCGTAATGTTTATACCACACCCTACTGTTTGCTTGGAATGATTAAGGCGACCGTACACTGTGGGCAAAAGCAATATGATTTTGTTGGTGACTGCAAGTTGGTATTGCTATTCTCCTCTCGACTTGATTATATTATTACAAGATTCCAATAATGCAACTTTAATCAGATCATCAGCAACTTCTTCGTCAGTCAGATGAAACAAATCTTCAAGTCTTACTTAATATCGCTCGAGCAGGTTTCAAAATATTTCAGTAATAAGTAAATCTGTTCTATAGCATATTGCTCGCCGTAGGATTAAGATGAAGACAAGGCACAAAAAACGGACAGGGTTTCATACAAATTTAGTATTAAGCTCCAACTTAAAGCTATGTGAATTATACATCAGAATAGGTGGGCAAAAAGACAAAGGCAATTCTCATTAAATAATGTATAAAAAACGTCTTGTCGAAATGCGAATATATGACAACAGAACAAATAATGTTTTCTCATTCAAATTTGTCTCTCTTTTTTCCACGTTACCGCGTTAACTGTTATCCAGAAATGGCGATGAATAAAAATAAATGAATAAATTGAAGTGTTCACAAGCAGCACGTTCTGTAAATATCTGGAAATAAATATTCCCAGTTTCGTGTTCCGCTCGATAGACGCACAAGTCCCGGGTATAGGATATAACAGCTCTGAGCACGTCATTTATTCATTCCTCGACTCGACTAGGTTTTGGGTCTCAACATTAGACATTCAACAAATGACAGCCTTCGCCGTCAACCAATCGAGTTCTTATCATATATATGGAGCATGGGACAGCAAGCTTTCTTTTTTATTATATTTCTCTCTCTATATAATAGTCTTGGCTATATATATAGGCCTATAGAATAAGACTACATCAATCGATTTCCGACTCTGAATCGACGTCTCCTTCCTTTCTCTCTTTTCTTCAAGTGTGTGTATGTGTGTGGAATAAATGCAACTAAAAAGGAAAAAAAAAATAAATAGTTTGGAACCGTCATGGAAAAACAGCTCTCTCGGGGATGACCCAACAGCAGCGTCATTTGGGATGGGAGCTCGTGAAATAGGCCAAAGATAAAGCGACAGAAAGAGTGAATGAGTCGTGGGCTATTGGGAAACGCACGCAATAGATTAACGACAGATTGGAATAACGTAGATAATATAAAAAAATTGACGATCTCGCGCTCTTTACTTGTACAACTATAAAAAAGAGGCACTTGCGTGTGTTTTCATTTCTCTTCATAAAGCTCTGGTGGAATTAGCTGACGATTAAGAATCTATTACACGTCAAAGAGTGTAGGTGTAGGTTAAGTCGACCCATCCCAAACTAATTGAAACATACACATTTCACAAATGAAATTCGATTGAAGAATCTCCTCTAGCTATTAATGAATTTTAACATTTTGTTTTTTGTTTTTTGTTTTTAATTGTATTTAGCTTTATTAATTTAAATGTTTTTTGGCTGGTGTGGCTCGACATGGACATGGAAAACAATACCAATGTCGTCTTTTGTTTCCGACACGCCCAGCCGACTGAAACGATTCCATGCATGTCTAAATGAGTCGGTCCCGACCGCCACAGTTGATTGGTTGAGCCGCGTTCGCTTCCTGGCTGCATCCACTGCTCTGTTCTTCTTTCACTCTCCAACACACCCGAAAGAACTACTGCCGCTACTGCCACCACTACTACTGCTACCGCCTAATTGATATTTATGAACTGATGTGGATCATTCCACCAATTTCCCGTTGTCAGGGACCTGTGACCTGAACTAAAAGACACAAAATATAATAGGAATGGAAGAATAGAACAAATTTCTATGAAAAATAAAAATCTAGAGTTTATAATTTAAATAAAAACCAGCCAAACTGCTTTAAAAAATAAGGGCCAAAGTAAATGCAGCAACAGTCTACATTAACTTTGTTGTTGTTGTTGTCTGAATAAATAAGTTTGAGAATGTCTGTTTACTCATAGATGGCTCGCCAGCAGAAGAGGAGTATCCGCATTACTTTCATGAATATCCAGCGTAGTTGGTTGCGTGGTTGAGTAGGTAGATAGCTATTAAACTACGTAATCAAAAATTGCATTGCTCTTACAGGGAAGTTTGTCGCGCTATTATTACTCATTATTAGCCGCTTGTGGTTAACTTTTAATTCAAAATACACGTGACGATTTGCAGTCTATTCGGTGGAGGCGATATAATAATATATAGAGTTCGTCCCTTTGGGGAAAGTGAGGAAGACGATTGTTCGTTGCGTTGGCGGTTGTGTCGGCGTTCGGCTTCTGAAAATGGATCACGTAGAGAGAACTTTGCGCAAAGCTTCCTCCTTTTGTGGCAATTACGTGCTTTTCTATGAAATTTGTTAACTTGCCATTAATAAGGGTTGAAACGATCCAAAGTTTTGTCTATAAAATCTAAAGTGAGCAATGGTTTCACTCCGCGAAAATCTTGTTATCGGGGCTCACTGCAGAATAATATAACAGGGGAAACAAATATTTCCTACAACCACAAACGAAGAAAAGAAAAAGTTGATTCCTCTATACATTACTGTTGTGGGTTCGCTTACAGTCGCTTACAGTCAGACTCGCTTTCGGAACTCAGGTAAAACCCAAGGCACGTTCGCCCATTTCCATCTCATTTCAGGTTTATATAGTGACTCACGATAAAGACGAGGAGCCAGATCATATTGACACGAGTGCTGATACGTCGGTGTGGTAGGCCTACATATAGTCCACCTTCACTGTACAGTATATTGCTCTCCATACGTGCTGCAAGACCCGCACCCCTCTATGATGAACGAAAAGATCATACGTAAGAATATGTGTCACGAATTTCAAGCGACACAGGAGTCTCCTTTATAAATCACCGTAGGGAATCTACTACTTGACAGACAGGGACACAAATTTAATCAACATCTCTTCAGGATCACAGATGATAAAGGCTCTACTAATGCAGTCGGTTCGCTTCTTTTTTTTAAAGATGATGATGATTATTATTATAAAATACCTAAGCCGAAGAATACAGTGCCATCCAACATGACCACTAATAATTCAGCAACAGGCGTACAACAGGCTATTAAAAGTAGTCTTAATCTTTAATAACTGTTGAGCACTGTTATTACAGGTAACTAATCAGTGTAAAGTGTATATTTAGGCTACACAGTAAGAATTATCCAGAGGTATTATAGAGCCTTATGAATTGTATTTTAACAAGCCTTAATACGTACTATTTGAGTATTGCATGATTAAAGAGAAATGTGCGGATATTCCATCGTCGACGGCCACTTACGTAATAAGGTTATCGTATGATGATTTGATTTTGCGCAAAGAGAAAAATAACTGCTGGCGGGCTTATACATGACATAATTTGGCTCGATTTCAGTTAACTGTTGTAATATTTGTTGATTTACTTGTATATACACTTTCTCGTTTCTCTTTGATTCGGTAGGCCCGGACAATGATGACAATCACGGCATTGTATCAAGAGCGCGCGTGTTACACTTGTTCCTTTTCTCTTTTGCGTTCGCATCGCAGGCACGATCCTCACCAAGTCCTCTTGTTCCTCTGCTGAAATGTCTTAATACTATTCAGCAGCACGCTTGGTTATTCACATTCGCGGCGTCGTGGCTGCCGACGAGTCATAAAATCTGCATGATGAAACAACAAAAAGAAAAGAGGCGGCACAGCTATAAGGCGCGCGGACGACCTAAGAATTGTTGAGATGCTTCTTGTTATCCTCTGTGCAGTCGGCAGTCGGCAGCAGCAGCTCTGCGTCACTCATTATACATTTAGGAAAAGCGACCGAATATTTCTCCACTGTGGAAAATCTCATCAAGTCTCCGGCTGTTGTTTTCTCCGTGCAGCGAACTTTACAGGTTGGAACCAGATTTATAGAGAACTATGTGGCGCTCTTCCGATTACTTGGATATTGAATTAATACAGCTCTTCTATATGTAGGATGGAATGCAAATGCTGAAATGATGTCACTTTCTTTCCTGACGCCACAAGACAAAAGTGGCTTCGCTAGACACAAAATGTCATTCCCATTACCAACTGCGCGCCAGGCAACTCATCTCATCGACCTTTTCGACGACTCGAGATGTTTCACAAATTCGAGACAATCATTTGAACGAATAACGATCAAACGAATTTGTTATCAGAAGTGACTTTGTGCTGTGCGTGTGCTCAGTTATGTATAGATTTGAAAAGACTTTGCGACCAATAACTTGCTGAACTTTGTGTCAAACTATTTTCCTTTAACTCATTTCTTTTCCGCCGGATTTTTAATAGTTGCGAGTCTCATTAGCAAATATAGCTTGCATTATAACAAAACTTCAAAATTATTTATCTTTAATTTCATTTTAGAGCGTACACTATATGTGTGTACATGTTTAAGTTTATTATCCGTCATTTCGCTGCCCACCGGAATATACGAATGACTTAAGAGTTTGAAGGCCGTATCTTCTTGACATTTGGGGCTGTACAGCTGTACTGTAATAAACTACTACATTACTAAGCTAATGCGAAAGTTGTGTGTACAACGTCGTATTAGACGGAAACTTAACTCTAACTAAGTTAATGTTATTATTTTTTAAAAGCTTTATTGATGTAGATCTTTAGATACCGTAGTACAATGTACAATAACAGCCTTAAACCCCCTTGCCTCCCGCATCTTTTGCATGAAAGTTCGTTTTATCCACTGAAATTAGAGAAATGTTTGTGTATGACGTTGTGGTTCGTTTAACACAATAAGATTGCACGGCGGTATGACATGACACAAGATTAATGCTACAGACCTTATCAGGCGCGCATCCCGGCATGTACATAATTTCGTTGTTGTTGCACAAACATTTTGTACGGGCGCTCTACTTATATGACGAGATTTTATCGCAAGCGAAATATAAGACATTCGTGGTCCTACGTTGTTTCTGGTTTCTTTGCAACCTATTCGTCTAATGATTACTTTTGCATGTTTTATGCTTCCCGCGATGCAACATTAATGAACATTTTTGCAACCCACGTACACCTAGTGGGGTCGGTTACATAAACAAAATCTTATTCGGTGTGTATTAGCGATATTAAACATTAGTAGCATAATAAAAGGAATAATATGTAAAGAAGTATACAACATTTCAGTCTACTTTGGTCGTTCATTTTTTAATAGATTGTTATCAATTATTATCGATGCACGTGCGCTGGTCGCCTCATCATATTGGATATAATACGGGAGTTCTTCTTATAGACTACCTGGAACTAATTCATTTATATAACTACTCATTCTGTTCTATTAGTTAGCGAAATACAATTATTGATTCATTTTAGGTGACTTTAAACGATTGCAAATTCACTGATGCGCAGCAAATGAAGAAATTTACAGGACCTTTTTTCTGATGATTAGATTCCGAATTTAATTCCAGCTGACCGACAGAAAGTAACCTCTAACCAGCTAATCGTTCCATGTCTGTTCCGGTCCGACTAACTTTTCTCAATCCTAATCACGGTGATGCGTCGCCTGTTAATTGTTCCATCTACAAATTAGACTCTGGCATTACCTTTAACTCCTCTTTTCAGTGAATGAACGATAGGGCCTGCAGTAATTAAATGGGTGTGCAAAAAAATTCTATTCGTGCACATATTTTCGTCTTCTAGTAAAGGGAACGCGAAATCGTTTTGTCTTTTCGCGACAAGACTTAAGTCGGACCGAGTCGGACAAGTCGGAACGCGCGGACTTCGTCCTTATGTTGTCATTACGGGTCAGTCGCCGATTTCCAGAAACAGCGGCAGTGTTATTGGTCAAAATTAGGATTAATCTGGTAGCCTATAACACACCAATAGTAAGGCATTATTAAGCCATAAACCAGATATATACATCATCATTTCGGTATATGTAACCCTACCAGCAACATTGTGTGTCATACACAACGACCTCTCTACTATTAATAGATAAATTATATGACAATGCGCCTTATTCTACCTTCGTCTATACGTGAGTTGCTTGAACGATCAATTTATTCAGCAGCCAGTCCTACACCTTTATTCAACCAGTAACCTGGAAGGACTAATAAATCTTCAGACCGTTTTCTGATGTTATGAAAGATAAACCAAATGAATAACTTAAATTTCTCATTTTCGTTCCACTTTTCCTTTACTCTAAACATGCATTTTGAAACGAACAAAGTTGTAAAGTTATTGCATAAACCTGCAGTGTTTTATTCTAACATTATTGCAAATGTTGTTCTGAGTAGCCTATTACATGCACCAGAGAATCACATGCAAATCACACATGAATTCTAGGACTCGGAAACATCATAAACGATGAAATCGTGCAATAGATCATTGGAGGATATAGAAAGCCTGTGAGGTCGATTGCATGTACAGTTCCCGGTTGTGTGGATAACTGAGTAGGTATATATTTGGTCTACTTGCCGGCACTTGCACGAGATTACTAATAAAAATAAAATTGAAATGACCATAATAATATGCTATAAATCGGTTTCTGTCTTTTCCTCCCTCGGTTTAAAAGTATTATATGGCTATTGAAGTCGAACCTTAAGAGTGGATGAGGAATAACAGTTAAAGTATTCAGTTGACTGGAATTTCAATCTTCCAAGAGTTAAACATTCATGAAAGAATAAGTATTAACGATGAAAATCTGTTTTGGAATTTAAGTTGGAAATCAATCAACTAATTTTACTCATTAAATTAATGCAAAAATTCAGCTGATTAAATTTTGTAGAGTCAAAAGTGTTATACAATTAATGGCAATACGTCTTCCTGATCCCTGACTGTGTCCTTTAATTTGACCGCATTGAGCGTTTTGTATTTTGATTGCCGTTTACGCCTAATTGTGCGATTATTACACTAAAACGTCGACGAATGTACCTAAAAGATTGGACTAACATTTGGTTTGCTAAACTACAAAATGCTAATAACATTTTACAAAATATGTTACCTTGTTTAAAATTTAATGATTTCTTAATTCCTACAGTCCTGATACAAACAGCAAGAATTACCATTTAGGAGTACGAATGTATTTCAATAACAAAGATGTTTTTAAGACCACATGTTGGAGCTTGTTGTGTTTTGACTCAACCAATGAAGTTCATTACAGTAAGATGTAGAACAACATGTGCAAAAATGAAGTCAGCAAATGCACGTTCTGGGCTAATCTTCTCAAACTGGCCTTTGTTTTCAGGATTGACTTGAAGCCTCAAGCATGCTAATGTATGAAAGAAAAGAATTAGAATGCTTGAAATATTTGTTTTCTCATGTCTAAAAAGAATTTGGTGAAGGAAGAAGTATCAACTTACCAGCAAGAACGAACGAGCCGACACAAGAAATGAATCCACTGAGAAATGAATTGAAAGGGAATGTTCCGACCAGACAACAGTAAAGGAATTGAACGACTCCCGTTAGTAGAATATAGAAAAGATAGGCATCAATTAGTTTCAGCTTTGATGGCGTCGTTTTGGCATACTCTTCGTAGAATTTGGTTACGACGGTAGTTAAACTAGCTGTCATTGTTAGAACAGAATATTCGCGAGTTTTCAAACAAAATAGTAGCGCAAATTAAACGCCGGGTAAGAAGATCTGTGAGGGGAGCTGTCAAAAATCCACGTATTTCCCTTCATTTACAATGTTGCACTTTATACCAAACTATAAATGTATGTATAAATATTTTATAATCTAATTTTAAAAATTTGTTTCATGCAAAAAAATAAATCTTACAATTTAAAATATAGTTTACACTAGAAAACCAGAATCATTTGATTTTTTCTTTGGAATTATCGCTCGTTTCGCAGCGAACAGTAGGCAACATAGAAGGATGGGAACTTCTTGTATACAGCATTTCGCCGTGTGGTGGCTTCGACATTTACATCTAGCCGACATTTTCCGTAGTAGTTCTTTCTTTCCTAGCAAGAGGCGCTACTGTAGGAAGAGTAAGTCTCCTTTAAGATTTTTTCTCTATCGAGCCAGGAGTGACGTTAGTAAGCTAAATCTGAATCCATCCTTAAAATTATACATTTGGCTGTGTTCAATTTATAGAAATTACCATTCAGCAAGTTTTTATTAGTGGATACTGTTAAATTGACTGTCGAAATTTTACTTTTGTAGTTTCACCATGGCGCCCAAAAGGAACAACATGATTCCGAATGGACATTTCCACAAACAGTGGCAGCGTTATGTCAAGACTTGGTTTAATCAGGTACATTTCTTGCAATCCAAGTGGTTCAATATGTTATACAATGGTATTTGGTTTAATGTTTATAGCCAGCTCGCAAGAAGAGGAGGCACGCACACCGTGTTTCCAAGGCTCGTCGTGTGTTTCCTCGCCCCACGACTTCATTGAAGCCCATCGTCAGGTGCCCAACTTTCCGGTACAACACTCGTGTTCGTGCTGGAAAAGGATTCAGCTTGGAGGAATTGAGGGTAATACATTGAATATGAAGTGCAACATTGATGTGTTAAAGGTGCAACTGACAAAGACTCGGAACTGCCCTACTCTGGTCTCAGCACTGGAGGAAAACAAACATCATACTGATTCCACACAGTGAACATCTATTTCACTGCTCTTCATGTCATTTTTGAAGTTTTGATTGTTTTTCATGTTACAGTTTAATTTAATTTTTTGTTGTAGGCTGCAAAGATCCCTAAGCGTTTCGCCCCAACAATTGGTATTGCTGTTGACCACCGTCGTCGCAACAAGTCTGTAGAATCATTGCAATTGAACGCTACTCGCTTGAAGGTCTACAAGAGCAAGTTGATCCTCTTCCCACGCAATGCTAAGAAACCCCAGAAGACTGATGCTACAGTAAGAATTGTGGAAGAAAAAATATTGCATCATTTATTAATTATGTCTTTGATTGCAGCCTGAGGAGATCAAGTTGGCTCAACAGTTGACCACTGAGGTTATGCCTATCACCAGGTCTTACAAAATGGAGAAGGCTCGCGCCATCACTCCGGCCGATCGTAAATTCTCTCCTTATGCTGTACTCCGCACGGCACGAACAACAGCCCGCCTTGCAGGTATTCGAGCTAAGCGAGCCAAGGAAGCGGCTGAAGACCCCGAAGCAGCCAAGGAGGCAAAGGCTAAGGCCGCCAAAGCCAAGGCTGCCAAGGGTGGCAAGAAGAAGTAAACCGTTCTCGGGATTGTATTTTGTATTTCCACCAACATATGGCAAAAATACAAGATTATCCTGTCTATAATGTGTTAAGACGTTCGTCTAGTGTCGGTTTTTATAGTTCTTCGCCGAAACGATTTCGTAGAGTGAATTGGATGAAGTAACACAGTAAACGCTATTATTTTAAATCAATTCCATATACAAGTAACACAACGCTAGTAAAACAAATGAAACATAATTTTGACAAATGTCACTATTGGCAACAAGTTTGGTCTATGAATGGAAACTGAAACTGTTAAGATTTTCATGGTAGAAATTGTATTGGGATAACCAGAAAGGTAGAAAACTATCCTGTCAGGATTATCTTAATCATTGAGCCAGTTTTCATATCATAAGGCAATATGAAATTCTGGCTGACAAGGTATCATAGTTTGAGTTCGATTACTGTTGAGAAACTAGGTGTATAGTACAGGAAGGAATGTGTTGTGTTACAATTAAGATCTTGTGTATTAGATTTCAAGCAATAAATAGATCCACGATTACATCAAATTAGTTCTTAAATCGTCCACCAGGTGTATTCATGAAACTTTGTTTCACTCTTCACTGAATTGTTTCGGCCATTATATATAGTAAGCAGTAAGCACGATTATACATTATAGTGAGGAGCTTGAAGCGGTAACAACAATGTCTAAACCTTCAAAATCTAAAAGAAGTGATTCCGATTCAAAACAGGATCCCAAAAAAAGTAAAAATGATGTTTCATCCTTGGCAGCAGCCAGTAAAGTAAAAGAATTTTGCAAGGTACTTGTTTTAGAAATTCTTTGAATTTTGGTTAGACTTGATGTCCTAAACAAAAAGCCTAAATGTAACATTTTAAATGTATTCTTCTAGAATTTTATGGATCTTGAAGATAAGGAAGTTGAATCTCGGACAGGAGAAAACGATTTGAAAATATTCAAGGAAACATGTTGTGAATTGAAAAGATTGATGGCTGAAATTTTGCAACTGAAAATATCGGGGAAAACAGATGAAGAAACCAATAAAAAGATTGTTGATAAAAGAATAGAAGCTTCCCTGCTGTTTGTAACATTGAAGAAGTTGAATCGAATAGACAAGCTTAGATTGAAAAAAGCAAGGGATACAACTCATGATGCCAAGCAGCGTGTGGATACTTTTCATTTACAGCTTGAAAATCTACTTTATGAAGTTTTTCATCTGAAAAAAGAAGTGGACAAGTGTTTAGAGTTCAAGTCTAAAGATGAGGACATTGAACTAGTTCCTGTTGAGGAATTTTATCATGAGGCCCCAACTAGCATTTCTAAAATGGTTTGAAAACATTAAATTAAATTATTGTTATCTTATTGTTCATCAACCACATATACATGCTTATATTTTTTATTGAAAAATCCAGGAATTGACCAAAAATAACCAACACAAATTGACTTTGGCTCGTTTGGAATGGGAATTTGAACAAAGGAAGCGTCTTTCAGAACAATGTCGGAGTTTGGAACAAAATCGAGAAAAGGCATCGAATGAAATTGGCCAGAAGCAAAAACAACTTGAAAGCCTGTTGCCTAGACTTACTTCCATTCTTGAGGTAGTCAAATGCTCTTTTAAAAGCTAAAAGAATATTTTATTTAAACATTTGTATTTTTAACTTTTTTCACTTCAAGTCCACTAGACCGTTACAAGAAGAGCTTGATTTGCCTGTTGAGCGAATCAAGTTTCAGAAAGAGTTGGCCGTATTATTACCAGACCCTCTTTATATTCTGTACAGTCAGATTAAAGCATTTATTGAAGCATGCGGTAAATTGTGACATTTCATTCAAATGGTTCTTAATCGTAATAAATATTATTTTCATCCCACAGACCCATCATTGCAGATTTCTATCGAAGGTGGAATGGAAGATGCTATTAATTTTGGTTCAAAGAATAAAACTGGTCTGGACGAAATCCTTGAGGATGTCGATTCAGCAGAATCTGACATGGAAACAGAATATGAAACAAACAAACGCTCCGCAACTTCGAATAAAATAAAAACAGATTGGCAATTGACTAGGCATCCTCTACGTATTCAACTTAAGATTGAAGACATTGTCATTAACTTTTCGTATTTAACCACATTGAATATCGTCACTGTGGACTGCAAGTCCGTTCAGCAAGACGATGGAGTCAAGTAAGAATATACCATCGCAGTTTTACTATGTGTTGAAGAGTAATTTGAATTTTTTCCCCCTTACTAGTCAGCTTTCTGTGATCGAAAATCTTCTTTCCGGACTTTTTCCGAACGACCATGGAGACGAGTCACCCAGTTGGGTCAATTGTTTTCAAGCTAGATCTATGATCAATGGTAAAATTACTGAACATGGTAAACCTTACCTTTGGGCTCAACGTTTGGCGGGGTTAGATTTCAATGGCATCGTAAAGTCGACACCTCAATCTTTCATCAATACGGAATTCGTTGAAACGGTCTTTCTCTATTTAAACAATTACACGGGAAAGCAGAAATAATGATTTTTACTTTGTATTTAGGTTATTCATGCCTTAAAGAGTAGGATCACCTATCGTTTCCAGTTTGTTAAGGTTTTACATTTACTTGGTGAGTCTTATTTCATACTTGTTATAAACAGTATTTTAAATTTAAAAACCTATTTTTTCGTTAACGTCAAACAGAAAAGGGTGAACTTGATCTTAATCAGGATTCAAATGCTACTTTTCCTCCAACAATCTATTCTCGACTCGTTTCGTGGACTACATCTACCTATGAAGAATGCCTTGTTGCGTCAAAGAACCTTGAGCGGCTGTTGAACTTCCTTGAATTAAATCCAAAAAGCCTTTCGTTTTTCAAGGCAACTCTTGAAAGGGAATCCGGTATTGCAAATTTTTGTCCAATATAATTTATAATTAATAGTCCGGCAACAGTCTACTGAAATATTCTTGCTAACATCTTTGTGTTTTATTCATAGCAAAATTGCTCGCTGTGTTCATGGTTCCCGTAGACTACCCGAACTCTACACCAATTTGTTCACTGGAACTTAACTGGAATGGAAAGCATAATAGAGAAAATAGCGAAATTATACGGGTATGAAATTATAGCTTGGAACTTAACTCTTCTGGTTGTTTTTATTTTGCGTCCTTTTTCATAACAGAGAATCGAAGCGGAGGTCAACGTTCCTAATAATGAACTTCCTCCCCAGCACAAAATTGATTTGTTGACAGTGCAATTGAAGAAACTGAGCCTGCATTTAGATTTGATAACAGAAATTGATGGTCAGTTAATGAAGAAAGGAGGCGGAAGTTGGCAATCGCAGTCTGTCAAACCAGAATTTGCAACCGAGAAAATGATCCCTCAATTGATAAAAGGTCATGATAGAGCATACCCAACAAAATATGACACAGGATCTGGATTCTTCCTTCACCATTAATTACCATTGTTTTACCAATTGCAAAATTTTGAAATACATCCGAAGACTTGTCGAAACTTTTACTTCTGTAATTTATTTTATAACTTATGCGTCCAATTCAGTCGTATTAAGCCTTTAAATTTCCCGGGGATCGATAAAAAGTATCAAGTTGTCCGGTAGAGAGCTCTGGCTTAAGTTTGCAGTGAACTGGGTTAAGCAACAAAGTTCAGCAACTGAACGAGGGCGTCGATGCTTTGTTTACTTAATGCACTAGCAGAAGGTTTGGCAACCAAAATTTAGCGAATATTACTTTGAAAAATTTTAAAGTAGTTGTGTCTAATTGAGTTGCTTCTGTAAAATCAAAGATATTGGGAAAGTAAGAACCAAAAATTCAAATTTTTTTGGGTTTTGCCCAGAGGGTTGGGAGTGATTCTTAAGACTTGTATGTGTAAGGTGGTCTATACAAAGACCTTCACAATCAACTGCCTGTAGATTCGACATTTGAAGCTTTCGATCGTTTTCGATTCCTTTTCTTTTTCATGGGGATGCCTTACCAATCTTCTGTTTTTCCAAGGTTTGAGATGGATCGCATTATTCATGATTTGGCCAACAGTTCAGCTCATCTCAACTACACACGATTCCTGGATCTGATAGCTGACCATGAAAGGAACCCTAACCAACACCCTCATGGTAATTGGAGTGGACATCCACCTGGTGAAGCTTCTGCTGTTGGTTATGAATTGTCTGCTCCAAAACCAGGACCTTCAATTGTTTACCCAACATCATTAACTGCAACAGATTCTCTACATGCTGCACGCTCTCTAGCCCTTCATGATACATCTCGTAATGAAGCTTCATTTAAGTAAGTTTTTAAATTATTTTTAAAGATACATTTATGAAATTATTTAGACTAAACAATTAATTTGTTAAGTAGAGTGGCACATTTTTTGTAAAATATAATGCATTGAAAACAATCTAATAGAATAGTCTAGTCTATAGTAGTAGCCTATTATAATATATATTTTCTTCCACCCTAGAACTTTGTGCTTCACAGAACTGAAATCAGAGAATGCGCCATCGACGTGTCAACCGTCAACAAGCCGTAGAGTTGGGGTTAAATCGGAACCACTTGAAAATAATTCGGGAACTGAACGAACAAATCCTTCAAAAAGGGTAATGACAATGTGATATTTTAGATTTGAGTTGAATAAAATACTGAAATTTATGTGCAGATAATATGTGGCGTGTGCAATCTAGAAATGCCTGAAACTAAGTTTGATGATCATCGTTACGCAGAACACATAGGACTGGCAAGGCCATATGGCATGTCACAGGTAAATCTTATGAAAGTTTGGTTTCATTAAACGAAATGATTGAATGAGAAAAATTTCTATTCAAAACATTTTATCGGATTCAAATTATTTAAACCCAAAAATTCTCAGGACTTCTCGGATGCCGAAAAGAGACGAGAACTAAAGCGAGCTTTGCTTTTGATGAAACAAGTATCCTGCCCGTATTGTTTACGCATTTTTACATCGACGCTGGGATTTCAATACCATCAATCACGCTGTGAGGCAGAAGTTGGTGATTCTCCCAAGTATTAGAACATTTTTATTTTTCCAAATAAGGAACTAAATTAGAAATTTATAATACATTAATCTTTTTTCTGGAGAAGGCAGGTTGATTGTTATTTGTGTGGAAAACAAGTTGCAGCTTTCAGAGCTCACATGAAAATTCACTTGAAGGAAGAAAGACAGCAGCTGGTGAAGATGTTAGAAGAAACGAAAATTATTTCCTGTCACTACTGTGACAGTAAGTATTCAACTCTTACTGGATACCTCTACCACAAAGATCGCTGCAGATTCGCTCCTCATCCTCCACTCGCTCCGTTATTGAAGTAAAGTCATGAAAATTGATTTGTCAGGAAATTTATTAAATGTTATTTCTTTCGTTTTAGGAAATCAAATAAAAGGAAGGAAGAGTGTGAGGTCTGTGGCAAAAAAGTATTGGTCTTGAAATCGCACATGAAGCTTCATGAGAGAGCATTGGCTAAAACTGAATAGTATGCGGTATGCTGTATGCGGTTCTTGTAAGGCCAATTGATTTCGCAATAAAAATGTACGAAAAGATGCGTAAATATTTCAGTGCAGATTCAACCATGAATTCGCTGAATTAACGAATAGCATGAATCGGATGATCTCTCCTTCTCTTTCTTTTTCCCTCTCTTTTTCCATTCTATCGCTCCTTCATTTACTTTTTTTCATCCGGGTTGCCGAATTTTTGGGAACAACTGTACCATTGATTCATCGCTTGAAAATCTTTAATTATCGAATAACTTGACTTTAATTACAAATAAATGATCATTTCAATTTCAACCGGCGTTATATTTAGCCTCTCAAAATATATGAATGCGTGAATGAACCCCAATTTCCATGAGCTCACCGTTAGAACTACAGATTTACGAATAGTTAGTTTTGTCAGGTAAATTACTTAAGTATTTTTAAAAATTTAATGAAATAAACTGATAGTGATAGACAGTAACGAAAACAGATTTATATTACAATGCAGATCAGCAGATGTAAGAAAAAAATAACCGATGTGAAAATTGCACAAAGTTCTGGAACCATCCAGAAAGATAGTTTTCAGAAATTCTTCGTTTCGTCATAATAATATAATCGTGCTTTCGTCATATTATTATATTTCGTGTTTCTTTTTCTTCACATTTTTTAAATTTTTCACTTATCAGTTATCACAGAGACGTGTTTAGAGACAGTTTAGAAACAACCCTCCAATCAGTCGCCGTTTTCGTCTGCTTTTTGGGACTTTTCTCTTGGGAATTCAGTCAAATGTAATCGTGCTCAAACAAATTCTCATGACATTTTAATAATTAATAATTGAGATACGGTAAATTGCTTTGAGTAAAATGCAGTGTTTTATGTCTCTGCATATTGAAACCATTTTTCAACTTCCAACTTTTGAACGACTACTTAGTTCTTAAGTAAAATTGGGTTCACGCGATAATTTGAACACACTGGCTGACAACTGGTTAACATGTGGTTGATTGTACGGCAGCACACTTGTTAGTTATAGTAAACTTATTAGAATGATATCATTTGACATTGCCAAAAATGTATTAAAGTTTAGATAATTTGGTACTTGCAGACAACTTAACTACTGTAACTTGCTAATTCAAAAATTTAGAAAGTAGCAAAGAAGTTTTCAATATATTTCTTGTCTCTAAATTGTTTTTTTTCCAGAATCAAAAGATTGAAAATTTGTGCTCGACTCAACCAAAGAAAAGGAAAACATGGAGAGTTCTGCTTCCTTAGAAACAATCACTCCCAAGAAACGAGGGAGGCCTTCAAAGAAGGTTTTCCTTTTCATCATTTATTAACAAATGTCCCAGCCAACTCATACTTGTATTTCTTGATCAGGTAGGAGATGCTTCATCAGATGTCTTGAAGAACGCAGAGGATTCTCTTGCAGAAAAGATCACTCCTACAAGACGTTCAGGGCGGCAAAAGAAGGTATTCTAGCTTCTTATCAATACCATTATTTGTATTTTATAAAACAGCAGAATGTAAAAGCTGTGTTTTGTAGGCCACTTTAAGAGCCACCCCTTCTTATCATGACAGCGATGAAGAACAAAATTTACCATCGAGAAGAAAAATCCTGTCAGTTAAGACATTTCAAGAAGTAACAGTTTTGAGTCCAGCAGAAAAAGAAACCCCTAAGAGGCGTGGACGACCTAAGAAGGTATTCTAAATTTTCTCTTTTTACCATTTAACTTAAAAGCTAATGAATTTTATTCAAGGTTGATTTACCTCCAACACCATCTTCACCTTCGTGCCCTTCAAATATACAAGAGGAATCATCTATGAAGTCGGGGCGAAAACCGAAATTACTTATTGAGCGACCAGTACCCGATGATAAAGATAGCGGTTTGGAAACACCAGTGTCAAACAGTCGAACAAGAAAACGAAAAGCACCTGAAGATGAAATGATTTCGAATACTCCCGTGAAAATGAAAACCACATCAAATGTAATCTGTTAATTTCACAAATTTTTATATAGTTATAATGACAGACGTAAACGTATACACAGGTTACCTGTGGAGTTTGCAAAAAAGAGATGTCACAACCAAGTTTTACCTATCATCGATATTCCGTTCATTCTGGATTAGCAAGACTAGAAGGAGAACCCCAAGTAAGTATACGAATTAAATTTCTCAAATACTTTTTTTTTTCCCTTTTTATGGATCGGATACTATCAACTTGAAATAGGAGTTTACAGATGAAGAAATAGCACAAGAAAAGAGAAAGACGCTTTTTAAGATTAAACGCATCCCTTGTTCTAAATGCTCTGCGAACTTTACTACCTTGTTGGGTTTAGATTATCATGAAAAACGGTGCGGAGCTGGTGTAACTGACCTTCAAAATATGTAGGTGTTTCCTCTTTCAGTCAAAGTTTGAATATACTGAACTTGTAATTTGTTAGGTTACAAGAATGCACGCTTTGCGGAAAAAGAGTAATGGCTTTGTCAGCACACATGAAAGTTCACAATAAACGTCCTGAAAAGTCGGAAGAATTCAATAAAGTTGAAAGAACATCAACTCCAATCCCCGCATCAAAATCTAAAAGAGCTGCCGCTCAAAAGTATGCATTTCAAAATTAAAAGTGACATGTAGGTAAATAAAGTGGATTATTCATTTAGAGCTGCGTCCCTTTTAAAGGAGCTCAGAGAAGATCTCGTTGATGGACCGACACAAAAACCCCTCAACAAAGCGGTAGTTAAAAAACAAATTTAATGTTGTTTAAAGTAACTAAATTTACCTTTTTTAGGTGAAATTGTTCACGGAACCTTCAAGTAGCAAAGTCACAAACAGCATTATTGGAGCTTGGAAGAAACAAATCGAAAGCAAGTCAATAGCCAAGTGCCGATATCCAAGTTGTCCATTCGCATCGGATAGCATTGATAAATTAAAGGAACATCATGTTCAGTGCGAAATTGGTTCCCAGTCTAAATGCTTCGCGTGTCTGAAGTGCGACTTTCGTTCTCAAGATAAGTCGCAAATTATGGAGCATGCGCTGAATACTCATGTATTAGAAAAAGAAGATGATGCGTTTGAATTAAGTGGTAGCAGTAGTGACGATACAGATGACGATGAAGCGAACGAAGACGGAATGTATGAAAGTGATGATGACAACGATCGAACGGTGGATAGAAGAAAATCGGTTCCTCAGAAACACGAAAAATATAGAAAAAGCTTACGGATTATCTTCTCAAGACCTACTGCAATTTAAGAGTCTATCAACATCACAGCACATTCCAATTTGGCTCGCAAAATTGTACTATTATATACTTGTATAATTTCCCCGTTCCATTAAATCTTAATAATCTTTCTGATTTCTAGTCACAAGAGAAATTTTACTAGGAATGCCTCATTGTATGAAGACTGGGCGCCCAAATTTAAAACATGTATTGATCTTCCGAAAAATTACTTGCCGTCTAATGAAGAGTCGATTCCATTTTCCCGTCGTAAGGTCACTACTGGAAATTTGTTTATGGACAAAGTTGACGTTACCTTAGAAAAATTACGAAGGTTCCAGAGCCGATTGCAAAATGGTTATATTTTATACAGTCACGACTGCAATATCATTTGGGAGATGTTAAATGTTTTCTTTTGGTTTTAGGCACACCAACCTTCTTCTGTGGGGGATCGATTCATGGCGTATCTTGGTGCCCAATGCCTGCTGTCGTAGACGGCTCCACAACGGAACGAGATCAATATTTGGCTGTATCCGTACTCCATGAAGAACATCTTTATAGGAGTGCTTCAGAAGCTGCATTTGGATCCGAGTACTTGATACAGATATGGAATTGTGGAAACATTCGTAATGTCTGTCCTGCTCAAGTGGCACCGGAGTTAGAATTTTGTATTGCACATAATTATGGAAGAGTCTGGTCGTTAGTTTGGTGCCCTAGCGGATGCTATGACCAAGAAAGGCTGGGATTACTAGCTGCTGCCTGTTCTGACGGAACTGTGAGAATTTTCAGCATTCCTAATCCTACTACGTTGACCAAAGAAAACAGGTACCACAAATTAGTTTATTTGTTGCTATTGAACACCGACCAACACTAATTTATCTTATTATTCAAGCAAACCCTTATTTTTACTAACCGACGCCAATGTGACCCTTCGTTTGAATACGAAAGAAATTAGCGAATGCACTTCCCTCGATTGGGATTCCACTTTAGGTCATAAGTAAGTAACAAATGTTGATATTGTGATATTTGAATGTCCTACATCCTTTTCAAATACTATTTTTCAGTTTCATTGTAGCCGGATTTGCTAATGGAATTGTTGGATTGTGGGATATTCACACAAAATCGCCGCTTCTCCTTAGTGGTGACAGTCTTTTACCTGTGTGGTCCTTTTATGCGCATTCTTCTGTTGTAACGGGTAGTTTTCATCAATAATGTTGGATGAAACCCGTCACTAATTTGTCTCTGTTTTACCAGCCGTTTCCCTCTCTCCACATCATAGTGATGCACGATTCTTAGCAACAGCTTCTACAGATCGAACCGTTAAGTTGTGGGATCGTCACGATCTCGCCGTTCCTATAAGCTGGAGTAAACGTTCCCGTGTCACTGATATTAGATGGAGGCGACACTGGCCTGGTGTACTGTTATGTGTTGAAGACGTATGCGCGTGAGTATTGTTTAGGATTTTGATGCAGAATGCCCATGCTAAATATTTTGTTTTTACTAGTCTGTTCCGATGTTCTACAGTTTTTTATGACTTTGGCTATACTGGAAATAAGCAAGGACTTCTTCCTCAGAACTCAGTTGTTTGGGTATTATGCGTTTTCTGACCTTATTTCTTTCTTCTAATTATTTTCTGCTTCTGATTCTATTTCTTTCTTTCTTATTTAAATCACGTAATATTTATTAATCCTTTGTAATATATCTGTATTTTTTACAGTCGTCTGCCGAGAATGAGTATCTTGATGTAATTGCTCACTCTACCAATGCTGGGGAAGTTGTGGTTTATGCCTCACATTTAGCTGTATTTGACTGTGATGAGAAAAAACTACGAAAGCAACGATTGGTATGAAGCAGTTTTAATTTTATTTATAGCATTTACTTTAAAGAAACGCTGTTTTCAAATAGTTGATCTTACGGACCGATCTAATTGATTGTACCGCAACGAAGAACGTTTTTCTTAATAGAATGCAGAAGATTTACCTAGAAAGCAACTCTAAGAAAGCTGCGGAAATCAAGACTCAAAAACGAGGAAGTCCTAACTATTCCCTCGTCTTTAACGATGTCGCCTCGGTGAGACTTTATTTTATTTTTCCTCTGACTAACTCAATAAATTACATTTGCAATTTTTAGAGCGTTGTCCGTTCTTTCGGAAATCAAAAGAAATCCCCAGTGATAAGTGTCTCTGGCGAAAATATGGACGTTATTATGCCTTGTGATGATCCTATAACATCAATCAATAAGGTAATACAATTTAAACTATAGATATAATCTGGCTGTTATGCTATGTGTGATTCTTAGATCTCCTTTAATCCAAACTTGGAATCCCATGCTTGGATGTGCGTCTGTGGTGAAAACGGATTGGTCCAGTTGTTGAAAATTGACTCGCCTTCCTTGTCCAAAGTGACTACCTGCTATGTCAAAGAAATGAATAACTCAAGTGTTGACCGTTGAATACTTGTGACATGATAAATCCTTTAAGAATTCTCATTATCTAGAACATGATTTCTTGTGATTATTTTGAAAATTAATTGAGCAATACAACCCGTTTCATCACAAAAAGCTAATTTTTTAACTTATAATTTTCGCTTTTTCTGTGTATATAAAATCTTTACGGCAATGAATGAATTTCAACAAGGCGTCGGCGAAAACAGATTTTTATTTTCTTAAACAAAATTTTTATTTTGCATTTATTTTTATGAAGGAGGAGAGGGACGTGTTTTAAGCCCTTTTCATCAACACGTGCCAACCTTGACGGAAGAGTTTCATTCTTCAGACAAAAGAAAAGTATTCAAATGAATTTCAAGGGGATGTAACCGCTTTTTGATACCCTAAGAAAAAATTCGTTTTTTTTTGTTTGGGTTTTCTCATCCAGACCCTCTCCAATCCTAACCCTCCCTCTACTTAAGTTAGTTTCCACCAACTCGAAATTTAGTCGATGTAAAGGTCTCGGATCCGATAGTCGAGCACGCTCTGCAGTTGGTTTTTAAAGTTCGGTTCAACCTGTACTTACATCAACTTGACACATTTCTCCTTCCATGCATAATGGCCAGAGTATTACTTATTCTCATAGTTTCTTTCCTCGGAACAACAGCAGCCCAACAAAGTAAGACAGTTATTTATCTTAATCCGTAAGCTAATGTCACATCAGTCCGTGGGTTATTTACGTAAAGACTTTTCATTAGGAAAAGTAATATTTTAGATCATCTTTTCATGTAATTTCAGTGTAAATTCAACAATAATTACGTCTACTGTAAAGTTTAAAGTAGAGTTTAAAATGTCTTCTTATCAATCTTAGGGTTTGACTCGATGGGACATCCGTTGTTTGAAGTGGTGACATCCCTTTCCCCATTAAATTCACGCCCACTACTGCTTGTCGACCAGCATCGCGTGGAAGTTGATGGTACACCAATTACACAGTTTTCTGTTGATCCACAGCAGCCCCGATTGCCACAGGTGCCGTCGCCTTCTTTACCACCTCAATCACACCAGCAGCCTCCTCCACCTTCTCAACTACAACAGCAGCAGCAGCCTCCTCCACCTTCACAGATTCTTTCACCACCTTTTCCGATAGAGATTGCTTCGCATCGACAGCCTACTGTAATTAATGACTTACATAATCTTTTGCTGCCCTCTCCCGCATTTCAAAGGCAGCCACAATCTTCGTCACCAGTGATGCCTCCTCTAGTTCCTAATCGATTAGGTATTTTAAACCGAGATCGAATTCGGGTCGAGGGATTTCAGCCAATTGAACGAAGAACTATAAAAAGGAGGCGCTCACCGAACAGATTGGATGACTGGGATCCATTCAAGGAAGATGCACGTGAAGGTTTTTTGCCTGTGGATGCTTCTACAAAGTTACCTGGTGTAGAGACCTTTGACCAAACTGATTCTTCAGACAGTAACGGCGTTATTGAGGAAGGCAGTGGGGATTTTCGGAATCTTCTCATCGTTGATCTCCCTTCTTTAACAAACCTCCATCGCGAGTCCGGTTACAAAGAATCTGATACACAGCCATCAAATAGGATTTCAAAATTCAGCAATGTAGCAATTTCTCGGATGCAACAAGAAGAAGAGGAGGAGAAGAGTAACAGCATTCTAGATGGGGAAGAAGGATCTGCCTTGGGTGAAATCACAGAAATAGAAGATAGTCCATCATTCAGATCTTTCAATACTCCATTGAAAATAGCATCACAAGAAGAAACCGAAGAAACTGAGAATGAGTTAGAAACAACAACGGAGCTGCCAACACTCACATCTACGACGAGCACGTTGAGTGTTAATTTGAATTTCACGACAATGGGATCAAAAAGTTCAACTCGGACAACGGTTAAGCCGTTTGTTGCGCCACCAGCTACCGCAAGTCCTAATTCTGTGCCTTGTAAGTTCTCTATCAAATAATGATTTTGTTTTAAATTAACATTTCAATTTCTTTGTTAGTTGTTCGTGACAGCAGACTGTTGCGTATAGTCAAGGAATACGCAGGTTTGATTGTAGGAAGTATTTTAGGTATTCCAGCTATAGTCGTCCTATGCTATTTCATTTATTTGAAACGTTTGAAGAAATATACTGGAACGCTTGATGTATCACCACGCCAAACGATCTGCCATCACAAAAAATCGGAAAGGTATAATTGCTGAATAATAATTGTTTATCATTGGTTACCAAATTTGTATTTCTACAGCCGCCAGGCAATTTGTTCAGAAGAAAATGAATTAGCGTGTTCACCTTCTACGTGTGCCTCGAAAACTCCTCAACCCCCTCCTTTTCCAACTTGCAAGAGATATGTTCCTTGATTGGTATTCCGTTTGTACAGCTTTATTCATCTCTTATTGCTTATTTTTTGTTGGGTTCTTTGTATAATTTATCTAATAGCTAATTACACAGCAAAAGGATTGTCCATCCACAACAGGGATATCTTAGTTATGGAATTTTTTATTTTTGAATTGTCTAACGGGATGTGACGAAACTAAAGTTGCGAGACAGTTTGCAACTAGAAATGGGATTATAGCCAGAGTTATTGGTAATAGCCGCGGAAGGTTTCAGAAAAGTAAACTCAGAACAAAAGTTTAGATTCTATTTAAAGTTTCTTTAACGTTTTCAGTAAAGGTCAACTTTCCTAATAAAAATTGGAATAGGTTTTTTTTTTAATACGAGAATTAAGAGTTCCATTCTCCGTGTTGCGTGGTTAATGTCCTGGAATAATAATGTACGTATATTATGTTATAATGAAACGGAAACTGGTCAAGTCATCTAAGCTTGTATTTTCGAAATCTCATATGGAATCTACACTGAACACTTCAATATTACAAAAAATGCTGATAGGCTTTAAACATATTATTGAAAAGTATATTTTCTTAGGTAACCTTTGTAATAAGGTAATTAATCACGACCATTAGAAACATGAAAATTTGTGCAGTTCAACCCCTTTAAAAAAATTTGTAAAATTTAAACAGTACATATTTTGACACGGAGATTATATTGCATATTGCCATAAACACGCCTTTGCAAACTACACTTCTAGAATCTACATAACCAATTCTTGTCGTTCCTCAGAAGATATAAAGCTCATCTTAAGAGTGCATGTCAGTACACTTCCTCTCTTTCTATTTAGTTTGACTTATTAAGTTGTGTTGACACACAGTATTAATGTCTAGTAAGTATTAAACACAAATTTCGTATAAATTGACGAAATTCCTACTTTGGAAAATGTATGAAAATATGAATTTCTCTTTGTCCGCTAACGGCGGGGCGTTCCTAAACTGCGAAGGCGAAACGCGAAATGCGAAACGCCTAAAATGCGAAACAGCGGTGCGAAACGGTCCCAAAATGGTTAGGTTAGGTTAAGTTAGGTTAGGTTAGGTTAGGTTAGGTTAGGTTAGGTTTGGTTAGGTTAGATTAGGTTAAAAATAGGCCGTTTCGCACCGCTGTTTCGCATTTTAGGCGTTTCGCATTTCGCGTTTCGCCTTCGCAGTTTAGGGACACCCCTAACGGCGCCAGAGCCAAAAGTCGGGCGTCTGAGACGCCCTCTAGTGCGCATCGTAGTAACTAGTAAGGATTGTAGCTATACTAGGTTAGAGTAGGTTTGCTGCAAATTTTGCTTGACAGCTGGGAGAAAATCTATTTGTTTGACGTTCTAGCAGAAATTATTTGTCAACTTCACTTCATTAATATCGATATTTTTGGTTGTTAGTGAATTTAGTGTTATAAATCTATCATGGTGAAGCATGCAGCTTATATTAGGCTAATCAGCTTTCATAAAAACAAATCTCTATCCTATGCTGAATTTGATTATGAAAAACTAGGACCTACAAGGATGGAACAAGAATTTTTACTTAAGGTAAGTGCCTTGGAATTACTTCTTTTACTAGTGTATTCTGTATTGCCTATGCACTGTGTGAAATGTCCTCTGCGTCTCAGATGAACATGTTTCTTTACACCACCAGCAGGATCTTGTTTCTCCTTTACTTTAGGACTGACTAGTTGTAGTAGATTGAATTGTGGGGCCTGCTATTAATTTTGAAGCAGACTTGCAGGAATAGAACTTGAATTTGACAAGATCTTAAAAATAGATGTAACTTGAGAAAAAAATACATTCAATACATATCTGTATTGTCACTCTGAAGTCCGAACTCCAAACATTATCAAATCAACAGGAAATTTAGAAACAGTTCAGGGAATAAGATGTCCGGTGTTTGACAGTTCTCAAAATATAGGGATTTACTTTAGGTAGCATGTGGATTTAGGTAGGACAGGGTACTTGTTCAATCAATTCTCATTTTTCATGTAGACCAATTGTTGCTGGAGATTCTTTTATGTTGGAAAGCTAACTAACCTGTTGGGTATGACTACCTATTTTGAGAGAATAATAGTTTTTTCATTAGCTAATCATTTGTTTGTTAAACTTTTTTAGGACAGTTAAATTGCTGAAGCCAGACATCATAATACCATTTTTCAAGAATGCTCAGGTAATTTTCCTGAGAATTTCAAATTTTTGTCACATGTATGATGTTATTTTGTTTATCAATATTCAGGGAATAAGATGTTCTGTGGTTTATGTTAATTGAGTTCCAGAAAACCAAGAAATAATATCATTTGTTAAAGTCATGCAAATTTTGAAGTAAATGATGAGCCCCTCAGCCCTCTTCAAGAGCAGAATTGTTAGGCAACATGACTTGAGGATATTATAGTCAATGGTATGAGTTGTTGCTCATAATTTTAAGTGGTTATTTATTATTTAAGCTAATTTTTTTTTGTAAATCTCATGTATCAACAGTGGGAATGGACACAAGGAAGGCAACCCATGCTACATTTCAGAAGGGTAAAATCTATTGCACTCCGGAGTCCGGAGCGCTCTAGTGTCAAAAGTGGCTATTGCACTCCGGAGTCCAGAGTCCTCTAGCGTCAAAAGGGGCTATTGCACTACGGAAAGGAAATATGAGTACTTTGATTTAACGACGAATGGGAAAAAAACGACTGATAATGTGTTTTTAAATGATGTTGAATTCATTAAAAATTCCATCAAAGGTAAGAAATGCATTTGAAATGTACTTACATATATATTTGAATTTCACTAATAAATACAAATAGCCAGTATATATAAGATGGAACTTGGAACTTGAAGTTCAATTTCTGATTTTATTAGTTTATTTTTCAAGTTATTTTTCAGTTATCTTTCAGTATAGTTCCAAGTTCCATCTTATATATCTATCAGTCGTTATTTCCCATTCGTCGCTAAATGAAAGTACTTCCTATTTCTTTTCCGGAGTGCAATAGCCCCTTTTGACGCTAGAGGACTCCGGACTCCGGAGTGCAATAGCCACTTTTGACACTAGAGCGCTCCGGACTCCGGAGTGCAATAGGCGTGACCTTTCAGAAGATAACATTGACATCCTCATCAATGCCAAAGTTGTACCAACGCTGGTGGAGTTTTCAGTCGTGCCAACAAGTAAGCCAAATATTTGATTGTTTCCATCATGCCCAGATGCTAACAATTTTTGTGTTTTCCTACCCCTGATTTGCAATATGAATCTGCACTCACCAACATTGCATCAGTCATGTCTGACCAGACAATAGCTGTTGTAAGTGCTGTAGCTGTGGCGGGATACATTCTGTGTTGGACTCACCTCATCCAGTTGTGGCTGAACAAGATGTTTGGGCCCTTAGTAATATTGCTTGTGATGGGCCAGAGCTACGAGATCACTTAATTGAGAAAAGCATTATTAAGCCTCTGCTTCATTTCATCACACCTGATGCTTTGGTAAATTTATTCGATATCTTTATTGAATGATGTTAAAATTTGGTAATTTTTGTCTTTTTGATGTCATTGGATTTTTTTTTTGTTCTAAGATTCCTCCTATGTGTTGTCACTGCAGTCCAACCGCTTTTTCCAGCTCTAAAGCCCACATTCTAGCCATCGTCAATCTGATGCCTCTGACAATTAAGATGAATCAAACTACTTAACTGCCAAACGCTGAGTGGAAGAAGACAACGAACAAGACCGACAGCCCCTAGGCAAGTAAGTCATTGAAATTTTTATTATCCAGCCGTAAAGTCTGCTTTGAAAGAGATAGGGAACTTGAGACAGGGAGCTGAAAGGAGTAATTTGAACTATTCTAGCTTTTGTTAAACACAAGTTTCCCGTGGCTTTAAATTTACTATAATCGTGTAAACTTATCGTCAATGTGAGAACATAATTTAAAGCAGGGCATACCATTGAGTGAGTAGGCAATGTATTCAATTTGCATTAAAACTTGACAAAATATCTTAAAGGTGACCTCACTATTGCGATGTCGATTTCAAATCTATCTGAATATTTTCTTCTTTTCAAATTCTAACAAATGTGTATTGTTTTATTTTACAGGTTCTAAATCAGCTAGCAGCCATGTAAAGTCCGGCGAAGTTCAGTGATCGGAAAATTAGAAAATGTTAAATTTGCTTATATTATTGTTGTATTGCATTTGTAGAATTGTCTAACACACACAATAACACAATACTAACATTAATTAACTCATTTACTAACACTTATTAACCCATGTACTAACACTTTATTAACCCATGTACTAACACAAGAAAATGAATACACAATAAAAACGAATTTTAAATTTTTTTAATTTGTTGGTTAAATTTAATAAACAGACCGTCCGGTTCAAGACTTTTCTCTCATTTTAGTTGCGACCGTGCTTCGGAAAATAGGGGGAGACACTATTTCTTCCACACGGCCGACATTTCAGACATGGCAGGGTTAAAGGAACCCCCCTGGTCGCCAATTTGAATCTAGAAGTTATCAATTGCTCACACTTGATCATATAGGATCAGATCTGGACACAATCGTATACTTCATGAAATGCCAATCAAGACAAGGGGGAGACACCAGCTTGATTGACACTGCCTGGGATTGACAGCGGCCAGGGAGATTACCTGGCCTAAGTAAAAGAGAAAGAGAAGAGTAATGAAATGCGCCACATTACCTAAGTATCATTGTCACTTGAGGACAACATCCCGTTTTACTGGAACACTCCAGTCTCTGAAAAGTAACAATCATTAGTAAGTCTCAAAATGGAAATTGCAATAATAGGACTGAAAAATATCAAATACCTTTTTATTGTTGAAAAGTTAAGGGGAATAACAGCAACACTGCATGGGCATCATCAGGAGAGATAGACAGGAAGATAGACATGGGCGTCTTCTTTACAGCCTCTTCCCTTAAAAATTAAAAATATAGAATCATAAGTACGAAAAAGTTAAGCTACTAGTCAAATACTAGAGGACGAGAGAAATAAAATCACAGCCATTTGCTGAAGTTAGCAAGTGCCATTAGCGTTCGGAAAAGAATCACCACAAAAAGTTCATTTTCGGTTTCTGAATTGGCTAATAATTCAATAACGATTGAGCTGACGCTAAATAAAAAAGAACGTGATTTTCGTGATCCTCGTAAAAAATGCGGTTGATTTAATACGTCGTTAATTACGACTCTTCTTCGTACATCTATCGCCTGTCTTACTACACAGAACCGTTAAAATAAACAAAATAAACTTGAAATTTAAGTTGTTAGCATTACGTACTGAACGGATATCGTCATTTGAATAAGAACTAAGAAAATCAACTAAATCGGAAAATCCATCCAACTTTGAAGCGCCAAAACTGCAGTACGGCCCATTCGAATCAACTTAACATTACACTGATAATCTGACTATCCTACTGTCTATTCAAATTACCCATGTTTACTTTAAACCACCTTATTCTCGTCCTCCGACTTCGAATTACAACTCTTCTTCGTACACCTAACCCCCCTGTCTTACTACACAGAACCTCCGGCTTACGTACACTACCTACTTATTCATTATTCATTATTCGTTACTACCTATCTTATTCATCACCATGCACTTACATGCCATATCAGTCTACGCTCGAGTATACGTTATTACTCAATCCTATACTAGCTCCCAATTGCACAACATCAGAGCACCAATGTCCACCTGTTTACTACAAAAACTTGAAAAGATGCAAGACCTAACGAAGCTAAATAGTCCCTCGCTAGGAGAGCAATCACAAAGGATACGATGACAATCAGAACGAATACGATAACATTCGCATCAGATACGCCAACCAGCAACCATAACGAAAGAAACAACACATAAGAACAACGCCAATGACTTTCCCAAACTTGACAATTGCTTAAATGCACAGCTTTATTCAGTTTCAAAGAGTTTGGTTGTAAAGAGAAATGTTTAAGCCAATATATTATAAAATTTTTCAAGTATTGAACGGCAGGGCTGCTGAAACACATTTTACAATTGTCAAGTAAGGGACTCAATAAATAACCAAAACCACAAGCTTAACTTACTGTTAACTGCAATGATCTATCTTCACTGAAGACATCTGAATCACTCTGGAATGCTGCTTGGTAGTAGGGCTGGAAATTTACGGTTTTCGTTTTCTTCTTTAATTATTCGAGTAATTACAGCAGCATTGTCGACAGCAACAGCTCTACTGTGTTGAAATAGTTTGTATTGCAAGTTTAAAAACCAATCGTGATAAAATTACCTGAAGTAAAGCATACAAATTTTTAGTACCTTTTCAAATAATGCAAACATCATAAACATAAATACCTTTTAAGAATAGTTGGAGGAGAACTACTTCTCAGTTAATTCAGTCCAAATTCAGAGTGATGTACACAAAAATTAGGCACAATGCTGACACATGAATGGCACAAGTCTAGAGCCTAGACTATTCGTCTGCTGGTCGAAGAAGAAAATCGGAGGAAATTGAAACAGGAAAAAGAACACTGAGCTACTAGTTGATTAAGTAGGCTAATTCAGTAATTCTATCAGACCTGGAATTGACAACAGTTCTATTTTACACAATATTTTGGATTTTGAGTAGAATTCGGGTACATTATAAACTCTAGTTATTTAGTAACGCTCTGGGTTAACTTACTTACGAAATTATGGTTGAATTTATCCAGAATTCAACAAATAAAATCCAAAAAATAACAGAGGAAGAAAGAGAATTTTTCCCAAAGATCAGGACAACAACAGCGAAGGACATCTAGCGTCAGTTATTAGACACTCATCCTTAAGACTGGATTGCCAACCCAGCAATTCTTTCGACACGAATAAATCTTCAATTAAATAGACTACTTCTTCTTTACTTAAACTATGTTTAAATTGATAGAAACTGTGTGGAGAGCAAAGTTCACTTTTTACTTTTAGGCAATGATCGATTGTGATCCAAACAACTCACATATTCGTGATCCTCGTTAAATTTAAGGTAGAATTGATGAATCTTAAACGAAACCCATGACATGGCCCAAAATTTTTTTTCCTGGACTCCAGCGTTTTTTGCGATTATCGACGATTATCGGGTATTTTCAATGGAAACATGAACTATACCCTATTTCCCATGACGATCTCGAAAATCTGGTTATTTTTGGCGTCACCTCAATGGTTACTTAGCGTAATGTTTACTTAAACCTATGAGCACATTTAGAAACCGGAAGTACAAAGCGGCGCTGGTTTTTTCCAATCTGAAAAATGATCTTTGTTCCCTAACTAATAGACATCGATAATCACACAAAACGAGATCAATGGAAACATGAACTATACCCTATTTCCCATGACGATCTCGAAAATCTGGTTATTTTTGGCGTCACCTCAATGGTTACTTAGCTATGAGCACATTTAGAAACCGGAAGTACAAAGCGGCGCTGGTTTTTTCCAATCTGAAAAATGATCTTTGTTCCCTAACTAATAGACATCGATAATCACACAAAACTTACTTGGCAATTTTAGCCTGAAGTTATCCTGGAAGTAATTTATGGTGTTTGGTTCACTTTTGTGTATATTCCAAAACAAAATTAAGTTGCACAGTATGTGAATGATGAGATGAAATTGACGATAACACTAACACTGGTTATTCGTCGTTAAATTAAAGTATAGTACTTCATATTTCCTTTCCGTAGTGCAATAGCCACTTTTGACGCTAGAGCGCTCCGGACTCCGGAGTGCAATAGATTTTACCATAAAGATAGATGGATGGAAAATAGATGGATGGAAAGGGCGGCTTTTTGTCATTTCAAAATTCAGGAAATTGAAGTTTGTTTGCATGAGCAGTGCATGTTCTTTCTAAACGTGAAATAGGAAGAAGAATCAACAGGGCTGCCAAATGGATATCTGTATGCCGAATAGTTAAATTCTCTGTAAATTACGCTAAAAGAAAAATGATAAATGAAGAAAAGACAGTCATTGTTAATTATTCAATATAAAGTAATACATTTATTTTCAAACCTCTAATACTAGAAATATCTGATTTTATAATTAATAAGTCAGAAGATCCTCACTGTCTCCATGGCTTCAATCCTTTGATTTATTCAAATCGGCGATAGAAGTAAAAACACATTTCGATTTAAAATCTTTTGATTGAATATTATTTTAAAAAATGTGCCAAATTTATTTCAATGAGAAATTTTACATTTACTGAAAACAAAATAGAATTATTTACAAAAAAAAGAAAGTGTTTGTCCCTTGCGCATCGTCCATCTTTGGTTTGAGGGTATATAAGGGAGAGAGACACTCGATACTTTATTCACAGACGGATTACCTCAGTTATCGTTATCCGAATCTAGTAGGCCTATCGTTGTCTGTTCTAGTAGGACTTCTGACGGTAAATTTTATAGTGTTTTCTTTGATCTAATAACATGGAGGAAAAACGAATTTCACATCCCGAAACCGAAACCACAGAAAACCCTCGAGAAAACCAAATGAGGAATCCGAACCTAGTTTCTGTAGCGTCCCCACAGATGAACTCCAAAAAGATCGGCAATAACGAAGATCGTCTCGATTCAATAAAGACAGAAAACGTCGAGTTGAAAAAAGAAATTTTAAAACAGAAACACTACAATGCTCAGTTAAAAATTGGATTATCTGAATCAGAGTCTTTAGTGCAAGAACTACAGAACGAGATTTCCGTTCAATTGCTTCGCCAAGCAAATAAAGATTGGGCAATAAAAGAATTAGAGAATCGAATTAAGAACCTGCAGGAGAAAGACAACGATAACCGAAATGCGATAACAACGGACAAAATACCCGATGAAACGATGGACATCCAGCACCGATAATAGGAGCTATTTTGAAATCCGTCTCGAGTGATACGAACATCACATCTGCGCCAATGGAAAACCCGATTACCAGCAATAACCATCAGACGGTCAGTTATCAGCAGCAAGAAGCGAAATGTTATATAGAATTAATCGAGGAACTCCAGAAGGAACTTACCATTTCGCAAAATAAAGCACATTCATTAAGGCAGAATGAATTAAAGTTATTAAAAGAAATAAGAAATTTGAAAGCTGAACTGGACCGTCAGATACACTCAAAACTGGCTGAAGAAAATGAAACCATAAAAAAGTTTGCAGCTTTAGTAGGAGAACTCCAAAAGGAACTTTCCATTATGGAAGCCAAGGCAGCATCCTTAACTATCAGCGAAAACCAGCTGATAGAAGTAATCAATCATTTGAAAGCTGAATTCGACCACATCAACGGTGAAAATAATTTTCGGGTGGAATTGTTAGGCAATCTGGAGCAACGAATTTATCATCTGGAGGAGGAAATAGAAGAATTGCAAAAAGAGAAAGAATCACTTTTGAAAAAAACCAAAAAGAAAGTTTAAAAATCTTTTTAAAAAGAAAGAGAAAAAAAATAAAATTAGAAAAGAAACCAAACCTTCTTTATCTGAAAAAATATTTGACAAAAAAGAAAAATTGAAACGGGGCGCAATAAAGTTTCGGGATAGAATCACTTCCCGATTCTAAAACGTCCTACTTTTCTCCTGAATGATGTTTGTAATTGGTTTGTAACCTTGTTTGTAACCTCATTCTTGATAGTTAATACTTAATACATTGATTTCAAGCTCAATTTGTTTGTTGTTGCTTGATTATAAATTTAAAAGAAAGCAGAGCGTTTTGGGCTGGTTATGCTGTGTTGGGTGCAAAAGATTCATTTAGCGTTTCATCATAAATCTCATAGTATGGGTCAATACTTCTAAAATTTATGACGAGCATTCATTAAAAGATAAAAATCAGAAATCTCATATAATTTTCAAAAAATATACGAGAATGTGATAGCATATTATATATTTACGAAAAATGTCACCATTCCTTTTATCACTCTGTTTCTTAGAAAGGTACAAAAAGACGTCCAGGGTAAAACGGAATGTTTAAATCTGAATAAATATTACCATCACTTACCACTAACAATAAAAAAAAGGATCACACAATGTTTAGAGAAGAGATCTGTCTGTCTTAAACTGTTCGTAACTTGTTTCAACCTGGAACAGTGGAACACAACAACACATTTCAAAATTCAAAACAACAGCCTAGCAGACAACAGCCGCAACAATAATCACCATTACAGACTGCAAATACGACATCTAGCGTTTTTTTGGGGTATTAAAAAAAAAATGAACATCGCGCTTCTGGATGCGCTTTATTAGCTGACGAAGGAAAATCGTCATTTTGAACAAGTGCAATTGAATAATAAGAAAGGTTAAATATGAACCCGTATTTTTAACAATGAAACAAGGAAGTGCATGTGCAATTGAAGTCGGTTTTTATTTCTTGCAGAAAATTAATTGCGGTCTATTCACCGCAAAAACTTATTTCTTTTCAGATTTCCAAATATAAATAAAATTACATACCGTTAATAATAAATCACCACAAATCTCTTGCCTATTTCTTTACATGGCAGTGTTACGATTATTGTAATCTGATTCCGGTGATCGGCGATCATATTCGCTGGGAATAGCATAGATGTGCTGTTGATGTGGTCGGGGAGGAGGCGGTGTCAGATCTGAGCTTGCCTGATCGTCCGGGTCGCTAGTATTTTCAGTAACTTGCCAGGCTTTCGTAGGATAGGAATGATGAAGATTTTGTAAACCCATAACGATTTTCGGGAGAACCACTCCAAATAGGATGACAAATGCGTTCCCTTTGTGTCACGAACAAATAAGAATAATATTAAAGTACTTTATAAAGTTTTTAAAAAATAATAATGTAGAAAAAACCTTGGATTCCTGCTAAGATGATAATGTCTCGCCATTCTTTTCCGAGCTGGAAGTATAAAACAACCCACGAAACATTGATCGATAGACATACCAATGAGCATACGCTGAGGTTGATTTTGATAGCTGAAACGTGCCTGTAATGTACAAGATTTAACAAAAATCGATCGCAAGTAAAACCCAACCAGTATTCAATTGTTTCGTGATTACCAATGATGATAGATGACAATAATGCTTCCTAAACTCACAATTCCGAGTAAAATAGTTGGGTATAAGAAGAGCTTGAGCGACAGTAAATCGTCAAGAGTACACTCTGTTTTCGGTCCATAGTCGGTGAGAATTTTGTTGATTTGTAAAGTATCATCGCGAAAAAGTGTTTCGTAAGTTAAAACGGGGGCCTGGACACTGATCGCCAGGAAAAATAGTAGCATCTGAATGCATAATCGAGCAGTCTTGTCATCCGGTCGATTACCTACCAGACTAGTAGCCGCAGTTGAAAAAAGTGCGGCCAGGAAAAAGGTGTAAGAACCACTTAACGCTATAACACGACTTAAGCACAAGATGCTGCTAGGTACCAGGAGATAAAGAAAACTGACAAAAAATAAAATCAAAACAGCTAGGAGAAGCAAAAAAATAAAGTTGCCCGATCTGTCTTCGTGGCTGGAGCAACACTGAATATGAAGTATAAATATCAGGCCAATCAGAGTCAGTAAGATGCCTAATATGGAAACTGAACCGATGACGATCATGTGTAACTCATCGCGAAGTTGTAAGATGAAACTTGGGGATGCATCGACATTAGTGCAGAGACAATCAGTGCACTCGGCGATCTCTTCTCGGCCAACATTTATATTTCCAGTGGGGATAAATTTGTCTTCGTGGATATTGCCAATGTCGACTATTGTCTGTGATCCTTTCGGGTTTTTCATGGATACATAACTGACAGGAAACAGTTCGTTGTAGATGCTTATATCAGTGGAAAGTTTGAGAATTCGTAAATCTTCCTCGGCCAACACAGTCTTCTTATTGATCAAATGTTGAGGTTCAAAGTCACATGATTTGACTTTCCCACGACAACTGCTCGACAGGTGATTCTTGAATTGCTTGATTAGCGAATACAGGACACGGGCAGAGACGTTATCGTCGGTTAGCACTCTTTGCGGACGAATAATAAGAGCTTCTTGAACGATCTGTGCCACTTCTGTATCAGTCAATAATATATGCCTCACTAAGTCACTACCGTATTCAATTTGTCCATGTAAAGTCCCTTTGAATTTACATAGGTCTATAAATATATACCTTCGGTGAAGTTGGAATTCCAGTTATCAGCAGCGACGAGAACGTATTTCGATGGAGAGCCAACCGTATTGTTTGCTTGAAAGTGAGGAAGAACTGCCAACAAAAATTCGCTAGAGCCAATTAAAAGGTAGACTTTTGATCCAGAGCGCTTTGATCGTCTTACGGCACGAATTGTCATTTCTTTTGTCCTACTTTTGATATCAATGATAACATAATGAATTGATTTATTATCTGCGTTAAAATTTATTTTCTAGTTGAACTTGCTTTAGAGCTTGCCTGTTAATGGGGGATAGTACAGTCTGCGCGACAATACAGATACTGCGTTCGCTAGCTTTCTTTGAAAAAGTCAGCAACGCTTGTTTAGATTGACTGATGACTGCAATCGAAGACCACCTCAGCCGAACGAGGAGATCTGATACAGCGTCCAGAGGAGAAGTTGTTTGCCAATATGATATATCAGTAGCCGGGAGATTCAGCACAGTCAGAAGTTGGACCGCAGCTGGATAGGAGCGAATTGGCAATAGAAAACCTAAAACAATTAATTCCACAAGTGTTATACGTTAGAAGATATACAGTTCTCCAATATAAAAACTATGAATCCTATCAGAACCTAAGTGAACGCCAACTCTGCACGAAAAGTCATGAGTTAAATTTGCCTCAAGAGCCGTTTCCAAGACAGCTTGCAGTGCTATGCTCTCCTGACCACAGGTATCAAATATTCGAATACCTTTAAAAAACAACGATTAAGTTAAATTAGTTGTAATTATAGGACCTATCTAAAATCAACGTTACCAATTTTTAGTCCTTTTAAATACTGAATAGAGTTGAGAGTTTGGAAAGTCTGCAAAATTCCGTTCATGCTCTGCATCGAAGCGGCATTTTTCTGATTGCATTGTGGACCTTGTGTCAGATCCAACAGAACAGCAACCGTAACATCGCCTGCCATGTTAACAAAAAAGAAACAATCAGCATTTCAATTCATCAGTTAAGGGGTGGACGTATGAAATGAACAGTCACCTTTCTCCTCGTAAACCAAGCTTGATTCCTTTGCGCACTCATTCACTATTTGGTTCTGGTTCGGGTCAACTAGGGGCTGTGTACTCCCCTTGGCTGCCAGAAACAGAATCACAACGATCGGTAAGACGGGCTTCATGGAGAAACGGGCAAACTATATTTGCCCACCCGAACATTCACTAAAAACCGACTAGATGAATTTAGATACACTCGAATCCGCGTTTTCCGAACGGAGTGAATACGGCGCTCGCCAAATTCGTAATGCCAATCATTTCCTGTACGGTCAAACCCAAAATTGTTTATCCATTGAACACTGCTGTGAAAGACGGCAGCCCTCTATGTCCCTACATATACTGTCTGCGCCTGCGGTGAACGCGGAATCCATAAAAAAGTAATCCAATTGTGAAAATATGTCCGAAATCGAACAAGAGCCACGTCTCTGGCCAACTACCGTAATCCTATAGGAGCATATAGAGCTGCCGCTGTCTGCATGCTTGAAATGTGTTTTTTTTTCTTGCGTTAAAACGTACGCTCACCATACTTGTTTATAACAGAGTGATCTATACAAGGTCTCTATTTGAAATAGCTTAAACTGCTATCGAAACAAGACCTCGAAAAAAGTGTCAGATTTAAACCCAAGCAACATACAATGAATTCCAAATGGGTTATCTTTTTTTAACATTTACAAAGTTTGATAGGCCCACTGAATTCGTTACGATCTCTTTTACTACTAAAAGGCTAGGTGGCAAGACAAAAATGACTTGTCAGACGAGAATCGAGTAGTGCTGGCATTCCAATTGATTGGTGGTAATTCGCCTTCAATTTAAAAATAAATTAGCATAACTTACATAAGGTTTATGAAAAGGCACTTGAATAAGATTCCGAAATATCTCTACAATTTCTTATAATTCTGCTAATTAGATCGGCTAGCTCTTGCTCATTCATGGTTTCTCGATTGGTCCATAGTCATGGTAACTCGATTTTTAATAACGCTGAGTTACGAAGTCACCATCGTTCGTGAGTTCATTATTCCATGAAAGAAGCTTAAAAATTGCGTTTCTCTATAGTGACGGCTTTTGTTGAACATTGTTGCTGCCGCTAGATTTACAGTAGCCTACCTTCATTCAGTTGACTGGAGAAACAAGGAACTAGGATATCACATAAAGCCCCGATTCGCTCTAAGGATTCATTTCCAGTCCGGATTGTGGATAACAGAGGTCATTTCTGTGTCACGAAGGGTAGAGAATCAGAGGATCAGAAATAGGGGGATCGTGGATTAAACCATATGTGCAGTAGAGTCAAAGTAGAGTGCACCACTATTTTTGTAAAGTTATGGTGCAAAACTAAATTACTCTACGTATAGGCTTCATGTGAATAGATTCCCCATTATAATTAACTGCGATAAAATACATAACACAGGCTACGGAAAAATAGAATTATTTTCCACTTGATTAGCTAATATTTCACATCTGCTGCGTGTTCAGTAATAAGATGTATTAAGAGACAGGATGTTCTGATGAATATTGTGGCTACAGATAACGATGACATGGGAAGAGGAAAAGAAAAAAAAAATGGTATGAGTATTAGTGGCAGCTATCCAGCAGTGGATGTGGAAACCTGACAGAACAAAGTTCAAAGTTCGGCATTTAAAGGTAACACAAGAATGTCAAACAAGAAAGGAGTGAAGTATAGGGGGAAGTGGGAAAAGCGGAAAGGAAATGAACGGGCGATTACAGCATTTGTTTTTCTTGGCACCGCTGCTCAACGCTACCGTGTAATAATATTTAATTTCAAACTTTCGATTGACAAAAAAAGAGAAACCCACAAAACGAGGGGATTTCAGAAAAACAATAAAAGAAAATGGTGAGGGAAAGATAAGGTAGGCATATATATGTACTTATTTCAATGAAATCAATACCGAAACGGGCGTTGACCATCAGGAAAAATGGTTTTCAAAAGAGAAAAAAAGAAGAAAGAGATTGGGGGGAAATGTCACTGTGTGAGTGAGTGTGAAAGTGGCAACAAAATGGCCAGCGTAAGCACAGACATTTCTGGGGGTGCCCTGTCCTATGCATATATTCAAAAAACTACCAACACCCGAAATAATCATTATGCGTCATGACTTTTGGATCAGTCAAGGGATCCTTTCAGTCAACGTTTCTTGTTCTTTTCCTTTTCGGACTGTCTTATTTTTTTGTTTTTTTTCTTTTACTTGTTCTTTTTTTTGTTCTTTTTTTTCTTGATTTCCATTAGCTAAATATACACCGATGTCCAATTATTTATACTTCGAAAGGGAATCAAAAGAAAAGCGACATGGAAAGGAATTGCTATCAGACATCATATAGCTCCAATAGAAAAGAAAAAAAAAATTATAAAATGAAGCAATACGTAAACGAAAAACAAATGTGGGTTAAAAAATATAACGCTACAAGAGAATAAGAGAAATGGGGAAAAAGAATCGAATTGCTAGAAACGGTTACTTGTTACATACTTATCGATTATAATTTTTTTTTGTCAACGTTTACCCTCGTTCGGCTACTGCACTTGATTTTGCGTCTCCTTTGCCCGTCGATTTAGAGACACTTTCGAGAGCAGCCGCATTTGCGGACAATCTCGATTTCCTTGGTGTAGCGAGTCCCGTCGTTACAGATGAGCTTCAGACGACGTTTCTTGGAACGACGAGGTCGGCAGCAATCGGAACCGCAATTACCGCTACAGACGGAATTCCGGACGGGCTTGGTAGAGCGACATCCATGTTCCATGTAATAGTCGCGGTACTGTTCTTTCCGGCAAGTTGGGGCTATGGAAAGGAAATGGGACGTTTAACATAAAGAAAACAAAAAATCCCTAAATCTATTCCTTCGAGGATATGAAGTTTACTCACCGGTGTCGCAGTATTTGCCTCCCCATCCAGCTTGGCATTTACAACTGTAATTCTTGCCGTCTTTCTTGGACACGCACTGACCCTTACGGCACCGATGATCCTTACACGGGTCATAGGAAGTCAGTACAGAAGTCTTAAGGGTGTTCATCTAGAAAAGTGGAAAAATGAAGTTAAGAATTGATGCACGATCTTTTAACGCGTTTATGTAAATAATATCCTTACGTAGCTCTGAGGCTGTGCGGCACTGTCTTTCACTTCACGCTGTGCATTGTCCTTCTTTAAATTGCTTGCTTTAGGCTTGATCATTTCAGCGACAGTCTCTTCTGAATCAGAATTAGCACAGCCGGGGATGATTCGATTTTGTTTTGTGGCCGCCTGCGCATAATCTGTCAGCTTACCATTGATCCATAATTCTACAAACACGAAAACATAATTTGTTAACAATTGCAACAAAGTGAAACAAGGCGAGAAAAAAAGACAAAAAAACAATCGAAACCTTTTATGCAACCCCTAAAGCTGGTCGTGTTTCGCAGTTGCCATTGTCTGGCGGCTTTCTCGGCGGCTTCATTTGGTAGGCCTCCGATGAATAAGGGCGTGCTTAGACGCAGGTACTCGTGTTCTCCTTCATTGATCATAGAGCGAGCGTTACCCTGATCAACACGTAGAGTAAAGTTCTTCTTCTGTGATAGCAGCTCAACCGTGTGGTATCGACCATCAGACACCGTTTCGTAGCTAAATGAATCGAAGATAAAACAAAAGTAAACGTTAGTTTGAAATCGCCACTAATCATAATGCAAATTGATTACAAACCTAAACATGTTGGACACGGGATAGTTGCCAACATCGTAACTGACGCGAATGCGGCCACGGAACAACTCGACGGCGATATGTTGCGATTCTCCGTTGTAAATTAAAATTCCGTTTTCTTCTTCAGTTGAGAAGATCATCGTGATGTTGGCTTCTGGCTTGGTTTTCAGTGAAGGCATTTCAATGTAAGAGCCGTTTTGAGCGAAGCTAACACTCGTCAGAAACTCGCAGCGCTTTCCTGAATGAGCAAAACTCAAATATTTATTACAAGAGTTTTGGAATGCATTGCAGACGGATCCTACCTGTATAGCCCGAAGCACATTTACAAATGTAATCGGTCAACCCCTGAGGTTGGAAGCAAATGCCATTCTGGCAATCGTGCTGTTGACAAGGGGAAGTCTGAGGATACAACAGACTGACCATCGGAGAGGCCTCGCAAAATTTGCCAGAAAATTCAGGCGGACACTTGCAAGTGTATTCGTTGATACCGTCGATACAAGTACCGCCATTCTATATATTTTGAGGAGTGAAATATCCAATCAACAAATTGATTCGCTAATAATTCTGATTTCCAGTTGTTATGCAATACCTGGCACATGTGGCTGATGCAGTCGTCGTTATTGACGGTACAGTTTTCGCCGCTGAAACCAAGAGCGCACTGGCAAGCATAGTGATCGCCGCGATCTACGCAAGTAGCGCCATTTTTGCAAGGATTGAACTCTTTGGTACAGAACTGGATCTTCTTTTCACAATACGTTCCTGGAAGGTAATATGAAAATTGAATTAGAGATAACAAAAAGTGTTCATTATTGAGGGAACGCGAATGAATCAATACCTGTGTAACCGCTCTGGCAATCGCAGCGGTAAGATTCGACTTGATCGACGCAGGTTGCGTTGTTAACACATTTGTGATCCAAGCAGTCATTGATGTTGGTCTCGCAACGATCTCCCTCGTAGCCGGCAGAGCAGTGGCAACTAAATTGATCAAAAGCAACGCATTATGAAAACTGCCAACTTTATGTGAAAAGAGGCCAAGTAGTTCTCTATACCTGAAACGCCCTTCTTCCAAAACTTTGCAAATGGCAGAGTTGCGGCAAGGATTGCCGTAACAAGCGTCGATGGCGGATTCGCATAGCTTTCCGTGATAGCCAGGGGCACAAAGGCATTCGTAATCCCTTTCGCCCGTCGGTCGACAAGTGGCGCCGTTCTTACAGGGGAAAGTATAACAAGTGTCGCACTTGGCCAATACTTCATTTGAAATTTTGCCTATTGAGGAGAGAACCAAAATTAAATAATAATTTGAAAATAATTTGAATACAAAATTAAAATCCGATTCGCGGGAGCGCAAATGACTCAATCTGTCGGTCAGTTACCTTTGCACTGGAAGTGATCAGCTGGAGAAGTGAGAAGAAGTTTGTCTCGTAACAAGATCGGTTCGGCGCAACGGGCGATGCCCGGTTCGACATAGTCTCGTTTGACCCACTCGGCCAGCCAGCGAAGATTGCAGTCACAGTAGAATGGATTGGAGCCAAGAGCCCTGAAACGTTCAAATACAATCATTAAGAGCGTGTGGCGGGACGAGTTAAAACAATAATAAAACAAAAAAATGGAAAAAGCCCCAGAAAAATTTTCAAATTACAAGTGGGTGATGGATTGCAGATCAGTGAAAGCGCCTTCGGGGATCATGGATACGTCGTTCCCGTGCAACGACCTGAGATTTAATAAAAAAAAGGAAAGAAAAGAAAATGGCAATCAACACGTTAGAGACAACGAGTCACGTTGCGTTGGCACGTACAAATTATATCTCGATTTCACTCAAACCGAACGCTAGATCAACAAACAAACACTCGAAAATGAAGAGACACGCGAAAATAAACTTACAGTATGCGAAGAGAGAGTAGTCCAGAGAAGGCGTTCCTTTGCACGCACTGTAGTTTGTTATAACTGACGATCCTATAATCAAGAAATCAAATAAGAAACGTCAGGCTTGACCGAGTTTTTTTGGCACATGCCGACAAAAACTTGAAACCGCCAACTTACAAACTGGAAAGTTTGGTCAAATTGACAAAAGTGTTGTTCGACAAGACGGACACCATATTGTTGCTAAGGTCGAGCCTGGTCAGGGACCGTAAATGGCTCAATCTATCCGACTGGATGGACTGGATCTCGTTGACGTCCAAGTAGAGTTCAGTCGTTTCCGGCGGAATGTTCTTGGGAATTTCACGCAACTTGGCCCGACTGCAACGAACAATAGTGCCAGTGCAAGTGCACTTTGGCGGACAGTAATCTTCACCAAGACATCCCTGATCATCCAATTCGGAGCAACGAAATTCGAACGATGGCATGTCCTGCAATGGAATGTCCTTGACACGAGCCGGACTAGCGCAACGAGGTGCTCCAGTGCTCAGTTCTTGTTCTTTTTTGCGCAACCAATCGCCAAACCAGGCCATGTGGCAATTGCAGTGCAGTGGGTTGCTCAGAATATTCCTGTAGATGCAATCCATTTTAAAAACGTCACCACGGGCAATCAAAACGGTGTCGATTAAGACATGAAAACAATTCACAGATGAAATATGTACTTACAATGATGTGAGAGATCTCAAGTAATCAAACGACCCCGGGGTGACGCACGTGATTTTATTTTGGAACAACGACCTAAAAAGGAAATGGCTATTAATCGGCAGGTTCCTTCTTCACTCGGCTGTGGAATTTTAGTTTATACTGAGTATATAATATAAATATAGTAACAAACAAATGAAATGGTATGACGTACAAAGTTCGCAAGGTGACCAGCCCAGTAAACATTTTGTTGTGGATTTCCTGGATCATATTCTCGGCCAAGTTTCTATTTATAAAAATAAATTGCGAGAAGAAAAGAAAAAAAAAAAGAATTAAATTACCGGCTAGGGACTCAGACAATTAGACAAAGAAGAAGAAGAAAGAAAGAAAGAAAGAAACGGAACGAGGACAAGGCGAGGTCACGAAGTACTTTATGTTCGCCTTTATCATAAAGAAAATGAAAAGAAATAAAAATGAACGGCCGTGGTCCAGTCATATAAAGCAGGATTATTGCGGCGCAAACCCATCTTGATGTCACGACTAGGACTCATCCGTGCGAGACAAAGCCGCTGTCATGCGTTAATCACGCGTCTCGAATAGCCCAGTAGTTGTGAACAACAACAGCTTGACGGTCAGAGAGCAAAAACAATAAACAACAACAGCAACAACAGTCATAGAAACACGCATTTACAGAGAAGAATGGAGAGGAAAAGACTCGACGAGAAGAGAACGATCTTTTTTTAATCCGCTCAACAACTGTGTTTTTGATCTCTTCTCTTGTGCTGTGATGATGTTGCCCGAGGTACTATTACGTTTCTTTCATAATCTTTTTGACAACACGACATATAACAACTTACAAGTCAACCAGTGTGTTGGCCCCTTCAAATGCTCCGTTCTCAATGGCTGAGATTTGATTTCGCCTCAAATCAACTTTAAGAAGATTGGGGAGATCGCGGAACATGCCATCCGCTTTTATCCTCTCGATTTGATTGTCAGTTCAAAATCCTGTCAAAGAAAAAAGACGTAGGTATTTAGGTAAAGAAAAAAAAAGACATTAAGGAATGTTATAATGTGCCGTCAACAATAGAAATGCTCAGATGTTTATTTACAGTTCGGTGGTGTAAAGAGGAAGTTCACGCGGGATTTCCTTTAGTCCTTTATTCGAACAATCGACAATGGTTCCTTTGCAAGAACACTCCGTTGGACAGGATGGATCATCTTCGCAGGGACTGATTTCCAGCAAATTGCGCTCCAAGTCACGATCTATAAATCATCACATTCAAATGTAAATAATTCAGCATTTCAATCAGTCGTTTAATTAGTCACATAGTGTTGGAATAGAGGGGCTTTGCATTTGAATTTACCGCTGCAACGTGACTTTTCGTCCCGAAGGACAGAGATGCGACGCCTCTGCATCCGGCGCGGTGATTCGCATCGGACCCCTGACGTTTCCACCGGTTTGCGGTGCAAGTAATCAGCCAACCATGTGAGGTAGCAATCGCACAAGAACGGGTTACGTCCGAGATGCCTGGAAAAACATTTAAAAAAGAAAATGATCATTTCATGGGAATCCTCTCGAGGTGACCTTTGTATAATCAATTTATCGGGTTTCATACAGCGTTTGAATGTTGCGTAGACTGTCGAATGTTCCATTGAGCATCGTTGGGATGTTGTTGTCGTAAAGCGATCTGTGTAGATGGAACAAAGAGAAACCACAAGAGGTCAATGTACGAGTATATAAGGATTCAGATACTAATTGCATATAGGCAGCGTATACTAGTAGGCGTGGACCCCGTGTCTTGTTAGGTCGTCGACAAAGCTTTTTTTTTTATTTATTATTATTATTATTATAGATTTTTTGGTTTTTCGGTGGGTTGCTTCTTGCGGACCTCCTCGCCAACAACAAAAATAAGGAAATGAAATTGAAAAAAAAAGAAGGACGGAATTCGCTCTCTGGCGAGAGAACCTCACAATTGGATATCGACATTGAGAAAACGATGAGCAACACGGGCCGGCCCCTGTCCGAAGAAGCTCTGCGTTGCAAGTAGGAGGCGGAGGCGCAAGTCTTATGTAAATGCAAGCTTTTAGTCCTGCAACGCTAATTAAATCAAATTTTTTTTCCTTTTTCTGGGGAGGAAGCGCACAAGCTCTCCGCGATGTGCCGCCGAGTGTTATCTTCTCTCTGACTCTTTTTTAAATAAAATTCTCTGTGCGGGGGGGTTTGGCCACTTGGCGTGACTGGACTCCATCCACTTGACGGTGAATAGCAGTTCCGTGTCGGGATCGAACTACCTCATAAAGGATATTCATCTACAGTCCTATCGTTCGGCTCTATCACGAACTCTGGGCTCGGGACAGAGAGAGAGAGAAGAAAATTTAGAAAATAATGTGAGCCAACTTCAAAGCCTTCGAGTTCAATACTCGAGGCTTTTAAGTGTTCTCAGGGTCATCCAATCCATCCATCCGTCCATCTAATCACCACGCCTCTTGATACCTTTTCCCCCAACTTGGCTAGCGGGAATTTTGTATAACCAGAGGGTTAAATTCACATGTCAAAATTCAACAAACAAAAAAATGTGATAGAACAAGAAAATAGAACAAAAACAGCCGTGTGAAAGGGTGTGCAAGACGACAGGATGGGGTTGAAAGCGTTTCCTATATAAACAGGTCACGAGATGCCCCAATCTACTTCCCTTAAAGTCTTTGAATTTGAGGTGGGCATATCAACAAAACGAGCCGACAGAAGGAGGCGGATGAGAGATTTCCCCTTGAATTTATTATCAACTACATCGAAGCTTTATGGATGAGAGTCTTACGACTACAAACATTTCCTCAAAAGAAAAACACAGCAACGACGACGGGAGTATGCGTCCTTAGGAGATGAGCGTCTAACTAAGAAAAAAGGAAAGATGAAACATAAATATCTATACAAATGTTACGAGTCTACAATGCACGATGGTGGACATAGACACACAACCCCATAAGATTGCCTTTGTCCTCGCTTCGTTTCTTTCAGTTTTTCTTTTATACTCAGAGCTCTTATTATTATTTTTTTCCTTCTCTTTTTGACTCATCAGCACCCAATGAGACAGCCCAGGATTTATAGCACGCACTCTCGTTTCCGGAACGCTTCCAGCGACCCCCATCTCTCATGTTCTTTTTCTTCTTCTTCTTCTGTGTGTGTGTGTGTGTGTAAAAGACGTGCTACTACCACCCCCACCACGAAAGAAAGCTACTATCCACTCCTACGCGCAATAGGAGGGCATGAATCAATCGACAAAAAAAGAAATACAAAAAAAAATCTTCCGGTCCTTTTTTATTCTATTCCCTTCTGCAAAGAAGACAAGCCGCCACCCTTTTTTATCTATATATTCTCTTCTATTCTTTTAGATATATACAGTATATATATTGTGAGCTCTGGCTCGATGCCCGAAGCCTTCTTGATCGGTTGGGATTGGTGATGACGAGCAAAACAACAAGACTCTGCTTTTCTTTTTTTCGAGGGGGGTGATCATTAGTGAGAGGATCCCAGCAAAAGGACGATGGGTGGGTAAGGACCAAACAAGTAAACGTCAAGAAAGTCAGTAGAATACAAGGGTCTCGTAATTTGACAAGAGTATTTGCTGGACTCCACCTTGATCGTTTCCCCTCGACTTTTTTACACCGGGTGAGGCCAAGTAAATCAAGGAGGGAAAAAAATGTAGCTACACACGAGAAAAGAAAGAAAAAAGTTGTTTTTGATGAGACTAGACATACGATGAGAACCTTGGATGAAGCAGTGGGGTAGTATGTGCGGTAAGAAGGAAGAAGCGGATGATGAAAAAAAGAAGAAGAAGAATCTGAGGATTAGTTTCTTACAGCAAATTGAGATTGTGAAGATCTTTGAAGGAGTCTCGCCGGACGCAGGAGATACGGTTGGCATTGAGTAGAAGGAGTTGCAACTGACGTAAGACCGTGGAACATGCCAGCCGGAAGTTCGGTGATCCGGTTCCCGTATAAAATCCTATAGAGATAGAAACATGGCAACAAATTTTGTGTCAATGAAACTTCTCGTCGTCTCTCGCTCGTTTTCTATAGACTCGGCCAAATGGAATCAGATGCGGGAAACGCATTTGAATGTGACAAAGATAAAAAGTTATCTATAAAGAAAGAGAGAGAGTTAAGGATATAGAAGGAACGGCCAAAACTTACAGCTGATGTTAGCGATTTCAATCCGTGAAAGGCGTCGCCGGCGATGGAGCTGATCTGGTTGTTGCTCAGGTCCCTGTATATGTCGTAAGACGACGACGTGACCATTCCATGAACGCGCACACGCACACAAAGAGAAATGCAGAGAATTCGACTCGTAAATAAATGCCAAACAAGCCGACAAATGTCTCAGACGAAATGTACTTACACTCTCTTGAGTTTCTTGTAAGCTGCAAACGCTTTGGCAGGAATTTCAGTTATCTGATTCTGTTCCAAACGACTAAATGGGAGAAGATTTCGTGCAAAAAAAACAAAACAAAAAAAAACATAGCAATACATTATTTCAAAGAGTGGAAAAAAAATATTTGAAATAATTCGGAAAAGGTATTTCCGCAGCCCAGACAATAGCTAGTTGATGATCAATAATGACTACGACGGCATCAGTTCATTTAGCATTTTTTGTTTTTGCTTCCTTCTCCTTTTAGTTGCCCACCAAAAAACAAAAAGGTGTTATTAAAAAGAATATCCTGACAGCAGGTGTTCACCAATTTATCCCATCGTGAGTTCTCTCGATCGTCGCCTTGAACTTTCAAATTCTTTTTTTTTCTCTTTTAAAATCTGTTCCATCTCTTTCTCTGAATTCAGATGGGAAATCTCTTCACGAACAACAAAAAAAAAGGTTGACGCCCTGGCAACGGAAATGATGTTCAATTTCTTGATTGACTCTCGTTCGCTCTCTGGTAGTCTCGACTGAAAAAAATTCGATCGATGACAATCGAGGAATCCTCTGCGCCACAGTCGATTTGAAAGACGTCAACCGTCTATCAACATTACATCGGTTTATTTAAAATCTGATTTAAATCTGAAACGCCTTGCAATTTAATAATTATCTTCATCTAAGAAACCCGCCAAAAATTATTAAAAAGAACATGCTTCACTCACAGTTCAGTAGCGCTGTCCGGCAAATAGGGCGGGATTCGGCTGAGAGATTTATCTCGACAATCGACGACGCCATCGGCGCAGCGGCACATTAACGGGCAGCCGGGTTGGGCCGAACATTCCTCCGATGGCCGTTCAGCGGCTCCTAAGATCCCAAATGGCAAAAAAAAGTTAACATACTGTACAAAAAGATTTTTCAAAAAATACGTCATTGAAGGCAAGAAGATTAAAGAGGCGAAACGAGGAGAAAAATTAAAAATGACAAGCAAATCAATTATTAGGGAAAGCGACGACGAAGAATAGAATGAATAGAATTAAACGGTGAATTCCTGGCATGAGGAGATTGCGCAATCTCATCGCTAATGATTTATTCAAACACTAATGATTGGTCTCGTAAATCATTCTCATTAAAGACGATTCCACGGAATGATTTTCAACTATGACAACACACACACACACACAAAAAGATGCTTCATCACGGTTTAAAGGTGGGAGACCATTTTCTTTTTCTTCTCAAAAAGATCGTGCGCATTTCGTGGATTTGCATGTGAGAGAGAACTAAAGAGCTTAGAGATTTCTTAAAGACGTATATTTCTTCCGAGTCTATTGTTGTTGTTTGCTCGCTGCGAGAGGAATGGCGTGGCCCTCCAAACGTGCCCATTCACTTTGGCAAACAATAAACAACATTTCATTCCAACGGAACGGATGATTGAATCGCAAAATACAAACAGAAATAGAGGGAGCCTTGAGCCGTAAGAAGTTTCAACGGCAACAAAGGGACGTCAATTTTCTCCCCCCAGCTTGCGACGGGAAAATATTGCTAAAATGATGGTGGATGCATCATATCGAAGAAAAAGAAGTTGGGTGCCGCCCTATCCCTAAATCAAACATCTTTTCGTGTTGTCAGGGATGCCTTGTCTGTCGTGCAGATTTGCTGTAGTCATATTTTTCTTCTTCTTCTTTCCATCGTCGCATCATTATGCAGCACGAAGAGGAAATCAAACAAGAGAAAAAAAAGAAGAAGAAACGCGCCGATGAGTGGCTGCTGGAAGGAACGCACATCAACAACAACGACAACAGCACTAAGCAGCATTGCATTTCTGCTGGAAAGAAAGTAACAAGAGTGGTATATACAAACACACAGAATAAAAAAGGGTGAGAAAGAGAAGAGGGAAAAATTAGACTTTCTAATCGGCCACCATCTACACATCTTTTTGCTTTTTTTTTATACGAGCCACTATGTGTGTGTTGTAGATATGTATGTATATATGCAATGTAATATATATATATATATATATAAATGTTCATCCGGCCGAAGAAATAACGAGATTTTTTTATTTTATTTTGCCCGTCTCTATGCGATGGAAGAAGAACCTTTTCATCGCACGGTATTTTCTTCTTTTTTATTAGATTTTCTTTGAACGTTTTATTTGATCCTTTTTATTTTGTGATTACTAATAATAGTAAAAGCAAAGGCAAGGAGGGAGAGAGAGAGAAAGATCATTAAGGAAAAATAAATAAAACGTTTTTTAATGTCGGATGGAATAAAACTAAAAATACCCCACATGTCTCCATTTGAGAGGAAGAAATGACATGTTACTCTAAAGCTTTAAAATGCGATTCAGATGAGCCATAACTAGAAAGAGAGAAAGAGCCATCATTATTCAGATTTTGAACAAAAAAAAAATTCAGAGAAAGAGAAAGATGAGAGTTGCATGTACAGGTAGAATCCACACGACATGGTCATTTTTTCTTCAACTTCGTCTCTTTCACGTTGCATTACGTTCAGCCGGGCTAAAGGCCGTTCAAGTCGAAATCAGACAGACGGACGTACAACATTTTTTTTTTCTTGTTTGGGCCTCTGACTTGTTCCTTTAACCTATTTCAACTCCATTTCTCATCTTATTCATCCGTTCATGTCACATTGAAATCCTTTTCTCGACTCGGGAGATATTCAGTTTTTTTTCCCCTCTTTCTTCCTCTCTCCAAAGAAATTTTTCCATCTTGGCCCATGACTATAAGAATCAAACGAGAATTTAACATGCCAAATGTGCTGCTGCTGCTGTTCCTGCTGCTCCGTTTCAGGTGTATTTCCATCACATTCTCAAGCGTACCCCACTGAGCAGAGCTGTTTGGGCGTTGGCAACTGGCCGAAACATAAATGAGTCACTCCCCAATGTTAAGGGAAATCGAACGAGAGAGAAGAAAAAAGAAAAGAAAAAAAAATACTTTTTTTCCATCCATCACAGACGTATATATAATATACTATATATATAATGTACATCAATGTAATGGAGACCTAAATTTAATTTACAGTCGGCAGAAGTTGCGCGCCTGGCGATGGCACAACCATCATTGGCCATATAATCATAGGGAGGACAAAAGAAGAAAAAAAGAAATACAAGACGGATGGATCCGGTGGACTCGGTACAAAGTATATCTTCTCGATATCTTTTTCTTTTCTCACCAACACCCAATCGCTCTTTCTACCTCCCTCCCCATCTCTCTACAAATCTATCTGCGGATAAAAAGAACTCGTACTCTTTATATTTTAACGTGCGAGGTGATAACATAAAAATAAGACAAAAGAAAAAGGGACGACTTGGCTGCTTTTGGAGACTCTTATTCCAGCCCCAGGACAAAGGCAAAAGCCGTTTACAAAAGGATTGGGGAAGCGCTGAGCTCCTTTTTCTCTTTTTGATGAACAGCGAAATATGAAACATGGAAATTCTTTTTCGTCTTCTGCCATCTCGAATACGAGTGACAGCTGTCAGACCTTTGGCAGTGTGTCGGGGGCAAAGGGGAGCCATCGGTCTTGGTTACCTGAATAACATGGCATAGCTCATGAGAGAGATAGAAAGAGATGCGCATTCTCTCCCCACAAAATGTGTCATCTTTCACTTTTTCTTTTTGGCGATGATTGTGATTTTAAGAGAAGAGACAGTAAAGATGTTGTTGGCTCAACCTCCTTGCGGTTCAAGTCCCTAAATTCCAGAATCGACTAAATCGAAATTCGTCAGATTATGGGGCTCTTTCTTGATGTTGTCCAAACGAATGAATGAAACGTCTTTGATTCCGTTTTATCTCCAACGGTGCTAATCGTTCATCCGCGATGAACTCAGCGCGACACCGCACGCGCCTTGTGACGCGGCTGAATAGTGAATAGATCGCTTTCCCTCATTCAAAAAGAAGATAAACACACGAGAAAATAGAATTTGAAATGAGCGAAAGAAATTCGAAAAAAAACCCAACATATAATACATAGATAAATACATATTTTGAAGAAAATTATGCGGACTACTACACTCTAGGGGAAAATACTGATTTAAAAACCCGCTCGTCATCCGAGTATAGAGAGCCCCTGTCAGTAGTGGAGACGTGTCAACAATACTTTGCTGGAAGACGACGACCAACAAGGAATGAAAAGAAAGATGATGGGTAGAGCAACCTAAACAGAGAGAAATGCGATGAAGGGGAAAAATAGTTGAAAGAAGAAGAGAGAGAAGAGTTTTTTTAGCCAAATTGAGAGAAAAAAAAAGAGATACAGTAATAGTTAAGGACAGACCGATAGAGCGAGAGAGACAGACCCATCAAAAGGTATTTTCTGCGTGCGAGAGATTGACTGGTCAATGAGTCGCCACCAGCAGGGAGTCCATAAATAAATACTTGATTTTTATATTCGTTTTCATCTATGAAAATGAAAAAGAAAAAAAAAACAACCTTTCTCTCTATGGTGGATGATGCTCAACCTATTTTGCTTCTGGCAACACGGTCATATAGAAAAAATATATATTTCTAACGTATAGATCGTAGTGTATAAAAATATACGAAAGACTTTCTGTTCAAAAAAGGACGACCAAATTGACAGGCACCTGTGTGCATTCTATAGATTGGCGGTATAGATAAGGTGTACGCGCTAGCATAGCGGGGCATGTCACAACGGGACGACAAGGGCATCGTTTCCTGCATAAATCTCGGTATCATGTTACTCTCTCTCTACCTAGTCTTCTGCCCACAGATGATATACGAACCCTCTAGTTTTCATTTTTATTCTTACTTATTCTTTACTATTATTTTTTTTTTTCACTTGCCTCTTTCCTTCTTTTTAGGGGATGAGCAGATAAACCGATTTCCTTCTTAACGTCCGTCGTGGGACTCCGAAAAAAGAAAGAATAGCCTTGTCAATCGAGCAGCTGTTGTTGTTTTGTGTTGTTGGAAACAGGTTAATTTATGTCGGATTTAGTCGCGAAAGAATCCAGGGTTCCCTCAAATACTTAATATACTTCGGATAACACACACAATTGGTTCCTTCCAATCCGCAGTTGAAAAGTCATAAAAACGAGAATAAAGAAAAGGGAAAGAAACAAAAAATAAAGACGAGCATCGGGAACAAAAGAAAGGGAAAATGACTTGGAAACGGTTCACGGTGATTTCTACTCTGAAAACGATTAAAGTCTGAGAGGATGAAGGATACTCGCCATCTTTTATCCTCCACGTGAAACATGCAATCTACATGTAAATTTTCAATCGCTTCCTCCTCCTTCCCTTCTGTGCCTCCCCGTTATTTTCATTCAACACAAGATTTTCTTGTTTTTTTCTATCTTTCTTTTTTTCTTTTTTATTTGTTGTTGTTGTTGTTGTTGTTGTTGTTGTGTTGTCGTTGTTGTTGTTGTTGCTGTCGAAGTGTATATCCATAAAGCAGACAAAGATAGAGAGGAACCGAGACAAGAAGTAATTCCTTCCTTTTCTTTTTTCTTCCAATAACGGGAACCTTATGGATGTCGGTGATATACGATCCGTGGAAGCGAAGCTTTCGCGATGGTAAATAAAAACCCAGAAATAACTCGAAGACGAATAATCTAACGCGGGGAGTCTAGTAGAAGAGAACACAACAACACCGAGGCTCCAAAGAAAATTGAAACCCCAGCAAGCAAATCATCAGGTGCCACTAACCAAGCACATAGGGGCCGCTCGGCCGGCTATACGCTTGCGCTTATAGGAAGAAGTATACAGAGAAGAAGAAGAAGAAAAAGAAGAAAAAAAAGAGTTTTTTTTTTTTTTTGACGATGACACTCTTACCTGTGCATTTGAATTCCGTGTCAAGAAGCTCCGACACGGCTTTGATGCGGAGACCGAAAGGGGCGTGACAGCGGGGTAGGTAGCCGTTGGCGGCCAGCGGTGATCCAGCCCGGGCGTGGCGGCGAAGGAAACGTCCCAACCAGGCAAGATGGCAGTCGCATAGCCACTTGTTCTCCGAGAGACGCAAAACGCGTAGACGGCTCAGCGGTTCGAACAGGTCGCGCGGAAGCGAAGTCAAGTTGTTGTTGTTCAAAGTCCTGCAGACGAATATCATCAGACAAATGTCGTCAATGTCATTTTTCTTTACCCCCCTCACCATGAGCTACTTTTTTTAAAAAGAACTTCTATTCAGTATATGATTAGGTTTAGCTTACAAAATCTCCAATTCTTTCTGGGAGCGGAGAGCTGCTTCGTCGATACACGTCAGTTGGTTGTTATCCAGTTGCCTGTACACAAAATATCAGAATTAAATATCTATCCGATGCGGCCGAACCATAACGTAGGACGAGGGAGAGAAAAAAAAAAAAAAAAAGACCAAACATGGACAACACACGCAGGAGTTACAGTCAGTAGTTCACTCTACTGCACATACGAATTGATATTCGACAGCGACAAGAGTGAGAGAGAGAAATGGGAAAAGATGAATTGGTCTCTTGTATCCCATGTCTGTCTGTCCGTCTGTCTCTCTGTTTGTACTGATCGTTTCAAACTTCCCACGAATCCTGCAGCATGGATACACTTCTCTCTCTACTACAACTAGCATCACCCTCCGAGAAAAAAACATTGTATGATTATTATACGCATAGCATCCTCCTGCGTATTCCATTTGCTTCCTTCTTCTTCTTCACACACAATCATTCAGCAGCATTTTCAAACACCCCGCTGTGTGCAATGATATTTTTATTTTGTGAGCACAAGGGTTCCCGGTAAAATGTTGTGTACGCATAGTGATTTTTCTTTTTTTCTCTCTCCCTTATCCTCCGCTCTAGACGTTATATAGTAGGAAATATATGTACAAGGCAAATAGAGAAGAAGAAAAAGAAGAATAGAGAAAGAAATTGACTTACAAATTGCGCAGCGAGTTGAGTCCTCGGAGGGTGCGCTTGCCAACAGCAGTCAACTGGTTGTGGCTCAAATCCCTGCAAAACATGAGAGAAAAAAAAAAAAAAATGAAAATGAATGTAGTTAAAGAAAAGAAAAAGGAGAAAATCATCATCAATCAATGGAAGAAAATGATCAATTCGTTTATTGGGTTTCACGGGTTAGGAGAAAAAGACAGAAAAAACCCTCATACAATCGAAAACTAAATAGGAAACGGAATAGCCATTGATTCTGTCGATAAACATGTCTATTCACAGGGAGCATAAGGCTTTAGATGAGCAGAAAAGAAGGGTACAAAAGAGAACGAGAGAACAAATAATGGAGCATCCACAAAAAAAAACCCGGATCGCCCTCAATTTATCTCTTTTGTTTTCCCATTCCAGACAATTCTCTGCTATCTTTTGGACTCGGACTCGCCACAGAGGATAGATAGAGAAAAGAGAAAATGAATCAAATCAATGCTAAGATATGCAGAAGCAGCAGAAGCCGAACGGCAAAAGGGCCTCCAACGCGATTATCGGTTCGGGAATATAGTGGTGTGAGGGAAATGCAGATGATTCTTTTGAATTCCGTAAGTACACTACGGCCCCATCATCGGTTCAAACAAAAACACAAAAAATATTATTAAATGTAGCTAGCTAGAGAGAGCTGAGCTATCTCGTAAGATAGAGAGTCGTTATCATCAGGAATGGTGTGAGAGAAAGACCAATGGGAGGCTGCTGCTGCACACACACACACGGACATGGAAGAGTGAATCAAAGTGTCGGGTGGATGCGTGATCGTCATCGATCGGAGCGCCCGGGAGCGCGGCGCTGCGACGGATTTATTATGATCAACTCTCTCTCTCTCGGCCTTCAAGAGGAGGCCAAAGCTATATAGACTTTGAATTAAAATAAAATATATAAGAAGAGGATAAAAAAGTGGGGGGGGGGGGATATAGCAGCAGCATCAGCAGCCTATAGCGCCACCAATCGAGGGGGGTCCAAGTGCATGCAAGAGAAAAAGAGCCAGGCATCCATTAGACCCCCGTTGATGTAGATTGTCGTTTCTCTGCTGGGGCGCTCAGCATTGTCCGTCTATCCAGTAAGAGAGAGAGAGAAGAGCTACAGAGTTGTACATTAGCATAACTATCAACACGTTATGTATATATACTATGTACGCAGTGTTTGTATTTATATAAGAGCACGAGGGGGGAAATATAGGATAGAGAGAGAAGGTCGTTCGACCGTGTTGAATACTACTCTATTCGACTATATAGACATGTGGGAGCAGTTTGAGGGGGATCTGATCTTTCTCCCAAGGTATTTTTGTCTTCTTTCTATTATATAAGATCTATTCCTCCAGATCAGGCACCACCGACTGACCTGACCGTTCCTTGTAGGCCTCAACGACTAGTCAGGCGACTACATATACTGTACATGTCCCGCGTTTCCCTCCACATGATTGATTCCCCCACGCTGACTGGGAAGATCCCGAGTCTACAGTCTGTTGGGCTCCGTTTTTCTTGCACGGGAAAAGAGATACACACAGTGGTAACACAAACTCTCTCCAATGATGGACTGGAAGGCCCTTGAGGTCGGTCATCGGGACTCGGAGAGTTTCGGGCGGGAATCGTTTTTCTCTCTCTGTGTGTTTGTTGTGTACGTATGTTTTTCCCTTGCATGGGCACAAGGAGCTTAATGATAATTTATGGGACGGTCACGGAGGAGTTGCAACATGAGAACGGATTGAAGGAAAGAGAAAAAAAGGGAAAATGTTTAAAGTATAGGATTCAGCCGCGGCTGAACCGAGTTAGGGTTCAACCGAACGAAAAATAAAAGAGAGATTTTGGGTAGGGCCAAAAAATAAGGAACTTGAACGGCGTCTAAATTTATCAATATGCAAATTGTTATACGCCAGTGTCACCGAGGTCGCATTGGATTTTTAAAAATAAATTTCCATCAATGTGTCAACCCCTTGGTAGTTCCTTCTTTCTTTAGTTTCCTTTTTTTTAAAAAATAACTCTCAACAACAACGGCCTAAACGAAAACAACCAACGACAACCGCCCAACGGGATACCAACAATCCACTGAGGCGGTCGATTCAAACTACAAAAGGAAAAGAAAAACCCATTAATTTAAAGATCTAACGAATCAAATTAGCTATTACTCAGTTAACTCATTGCCGAAGTAAAGTTTTCTTTGCTTTAGTGCTTTTACTCGAAGTTGAATTGACTCGTCTTGAAGTGGGGCAAAAAATAAAATAAAAGTTATAGGGAAAGGGAAAATGATGCAATCTCCATTCTGAGCTCTTGGTGAAGGGCTAAAGAGGACTAAGAAGGACTGAGAAAGGACACAGAAGGCAGCAAAGATGAACCAGGATTTAATTAGACTTTTGAGGGCAAGAGCTTGTTTATTTGACGAGCACGCACCACTGGTGGGGAACGGGGGATTTCGTACAGTCCCGCTTGCACGGGAGATTCCCATCAGCCATCCAACGTAATACAGAGAGGCTATACTACTAGGACCGTCCACTCTAAGTGATTTCACAGCAGTTTAAACACGCCAGAATTGATCGTAGATCTATTCACGGCAGAACGATGTTGACCGACCAGTCCCTGTTCAGTACTCCCGTGTCCCCCCGTTCACCCTCTTTCTCATCCAGCTATTTCAAATTCGGCATAGATCCTTCCATATAATCTCACTTTCTCTCAAGAGGGTTTGCTAGCTCCTTGTTGGCTCCGCTCAACCGAATGTATATTTCTACATGTTGACACACTCACTCCCTCTCAGCAGACGCGCTTTTCAAAGATATTAGCCAACTTCTTACATCGACCCCTTAAAAAGGAAAGCTTTACTACACAGTATAGTTAGTAGTAGTGTACATTATGTCCACATTTGTCGATAAGAGAACCAGCGACTAATATTGGACCAGTGTAGTACATAAAATAACGTCCTGGGTACCTTCATTATCTCACCCCTACTCCCGCACGTAACACAGATATATACACACACACAACTCTCAAATTCAATTGATAGCTGCGCACTACACCCCAATGATGAGAATTGATCGATTTTCCCGCATTCTCTGTTCGTAGAAACGACTCGAGTTGCGATGAGGGGGGTAGACAAAGGGAGCAATTCGCCTAGCACTCTTCTTTTTCTTTACTTCTTTTCGTCTTCTTCTTTAAAAAAGCCATTTTCTACATGTGTGTGTGTGTGTGCACGCAAACAGCAACTATTGCTATACACTATTGGGTCAGAACGAGAGAAAGAGAGATGACATCCGGCGCATCTTCACCCGCCGGGGAGACGAGAACAAATCCCGTCCATCTTTTTTTTTTTTCGATCGAATATATTGTGGTTTCCTTCCGTCGATTCTTCGTGTGCGGTGCAGCAGTACATAAAAATGAAACCGACGGAGAGAACCAGCAGCGTCACCGCATTATATACGACGCAGCGCAAACACAACAACAACAAAAAATCTAGCGTCTATTTGAGATAATAAATAAAATAGATAGATTGAGATTTATATATGGTATACTATATAGATGGGTATGTCATCTTGATTCAAAGTCTGCGTGGCACACAATGAAAATAAAAAGGGGGAAAACGCGGAGAGACATTTCCCAACGCCCAGCACGACCACAGACCCAATGGACGATGTTACGACGACAGTTATGTGTAATCAACCCGTACCGTTGTCTCGAACGCTATGTAGTCGATTTTTATCCCCTTACCACCACCACCACACACATTCGTCGATGCTTCACAACACACACCCATATCTGCCCGCAACCGGCCACAAGGTGACTCGTTAACGTCTAGAAAAAAAAGGGAAATGCTGTTATTTTCCTCCACCAGCACCAACACCAGCAATAATAACCATCGATTCGGTTAATTTTATGTCGATAACAACTTTTTAAATGAAGAGAATTTCTAGCTTTATGTTTTTTTGTTTGTTTGTTTGTTTTGCTCATTTGTTTGGTTGTTAAATTAAATAACAATCGAAATAGAGGGAGAACAAAAAAAACGGAGGATGGGATCAAAACATTCATGATTCAACGATTCATTATCGTGAGCAAACACAACTTTTCGACTGGTTAATGGCAGGGTTATGTCCTCAACTCAAGGCAATACATCAAACTCAATTACAAGCAATTCCCTATTCTTCATTTCACGTTTTTTTCATTTTTATTTTCCTTCTTTTCTTCGGATCAAATCACGAATTCACCTTGAAAATACATCGTCGGGAGTTGAGCATATCTCCCATCTCCATGGAAACAGACGAATATGGAAGTGCCTAATATATATTTCTACCGTTCATTCAAAATAGTTTTTCCTCCTTTTATCTTTTTTTGCGCTCGCGCGATTTATTCATTCATTTCCCATCGTATAACCACGTTAATCACGATAATCACCACCAAGAGATAGTGGATGGGCTTCCATGGGAGAATGAACGCCCACCCAGCGGGCGGGAGTGATTCGTCCCGCCACTTATTCAAAACATCGCCATTTGTTGCCAAATGTAGATAAATGCTGCGTGAATGTTGTTGGTTCTCTCTCTTTTCCAGCTGCTGCAATATCCCAGCCAACTTTTGAAAAAAAAAAAGAAATACAATGACCATGTCTAACATAAGGAGGTAGCGCAACTGACATCCATGTGTGCCATTTAGACATACACGGAACGATCGATGCGTAAAGATATATAGGACGCCAAAGGTGAAGTGATAGCGACACATAACTGAGAGTCAACCCGCGTGCGAATATCAAATGGCGTGGAATGGGGCCGGGTTACGAGACTCGTATACATCACTCCTCGCCTCTTTATAATATACGCTACGTGTTGGTACGTTAAAATATACGGACACGGTCAAGCAAACGACCAGCGACTTGTCAAAGTCCTCCTCCGTCCGTCCGTTCAGCTTCTAACTCTTGTACGTATTTCACAATGCCAACCCGTCCGCTCGACCTCCTCAAAAAATTCAAAGAAAAAGAATAAAAACAAAAAATAGGAGAGAGAAAATAAAACTAAAATGAAACCGAAATAACTTGTAAAGAGCAAGTCCAATTTGACTATTTTTCTCGGCTCTTTTCTGTTCTAGATTATTGTTTGCTGTGTGTAGTGAGAGAAAAAAAGGGAACTCGGGCGTTTTTCATCTGTTTGGGCAATCACTGTACAGTGAACCCCCCTGCAGGCGGCAAAAGTTTTTAAAAAAAAGAGATGGTGAAAAAAGATAATGACACGCACCACTCACACCGGCCCCCCAGCACAAGGAAAACATAAGTCGTATATATACGATGATGAGGTGCCCATAGTATGTGTGTACCCAGCCGGTCAGGAGAGATGAGTACAAGGGAGTAGAAGTAGTACTACTACTATTAGTAGCAGTCGTATAGTAAAAAGTACTTCACTCAAATATTAAACAAAACAGAAAAAAACAAAAAAACAAGCGGCGGCAAATTCTCTTTTGAATTCAAGAAAAAAGAAATAAGACAAAAACGTTGCCGAGACTCTGATGTGTCCCGACAAAACTCTCCGGAGGTTGAAAATCCCGTTGCCCGAAAACATACGCACACGCACCTATTATAACACACTAGCTGGCATGTATGTAAAGACGACGTCTATGATTATTATGAGACTGTACACACATACAAGGAAGGACACACAAAAGAGGAACGATAACAATACAAGCTGCAAGATAAGAAGAGGACTTTACGCTGGGTTCTCTCTCTCTGGCTATTATTAGTTCCGCGCCCATCTCTTTTCGTCCTCCTTTTTCCCTTTATTCTATATACTTGAGCGAGAGACAAGTATACAAGAGATTCAACATCGTCGATAATCACTAGCACCACGCACCATACACGGGGAGGTTGGTGTTTGTAATTAGTCGTTGTTCGGCGGCGTGAAAGCTCCAACGCTTCATATTCCCCGCGTTCGTCGTCGACGACCCGATGAATGCAGCTGCTAATTGCGGAAAGCTGTTTTGATTCACGTCACACATCGTGAACATGGCAAAAGAAGGGGGTTCCGTCGTTTTTGGTTTTTCTTGCTCATCCAATCTTGTCATTTTCATTCACGCAACAGCAGCAGCCGCCGTGGAATGCACATGAGCCTGTCTCTTTCCCCTCGACTTGGTTGTAATCATAATACAACACCATCAAGTAGGCAAAGTAGTAGTATAAATATGAAGGTTTGGGTGGAAGAAGAAAACGCGGGGCCCTGATGTGTATAACAACAACAACAACAACAACAAGAGAATGAAGAAAGAAGAAATCTTGTCGGTTTAAATGGGGAAGCCAGCCGGAGGATTTGAACACGAAACTACTGTGAGAGAGAGAAGAGTTTTGACAGATAGATCAAGACCGGTTTCTTTTCTTTTCTTGTCTGTCTGTCTCTCGTTCTCTTTCCAATCCCTCCCCCTCTCTATATGTATTGCGGCTCCAATATGGATATATGCCAGGCTCTTAAGATTCTTTCTTTCTTTCTTACCTCGGCGTATAGAATTAAAGAAGATACACATATTCACTCTTGACATACAGACTCTCTCATCTTGCATACGATGAATATTCGATCAGACGGCACACAAGAACGATTCAACCAGAAACTTATAATTATAGAGAGCCACAGCGCACTGGTACACACTCAGCCGGAGATGAGGCATTCCACACACACACACACACAAAAGGTTGATCCTTTCAATGTATGTGTGTATACAGTATATATATATATATGTCTATAGGTGTTGTGTGTGTATGCAACGGTTGATTGCGTTCGTCTGCGTATCGAACATATATACCTATAGAAGTGAAACCAGAGACCGCTGCTGCATATATCCCTTTATATCTCTTATATATATTCTTATCTATTTCTCCGTTCCCTATTCCTTGAAGGGGGGGTTTGTTTCTCGTGTGCCGCCCGTGTCCTGCTGCTGCTGACGTTAGCCGCCACCAACCACATTTCATATTGAAAAAACGGGCAACGAAAGAAAGACAAAATAAATCAAGGAAAAGTCAACAGCAACAAGAAAACCACCGCCACCCTCTTTTCGACAACAGACAAAAGTGAAGACAAGGAGAATAAAACGGGAGAAATAAGAGACCACGAAAAGAGCAGCCCATCTGATATATATTTATTATATAAGAGATGATTATCGCTATAGAGATCCGATTCCTTTTGTCAGACAGGAATTTGTTTGTTTTTTTTTTGTTTTTTTTCGAACATAGAGAGTCGTGCAACAACTGGCCCTTATTTTCTTGTTCGGCAATTTTATTTTTCATTTTTTTGTCGTTTTCTGCCCAAGACAACAACAACAACAACAACAACAAAAGAGTGAGAAATGCCAAGCGAATAAACTATACTATATTACATACGTAATAATCAAAAGACGCTGGCGATGAAAAGGAACTCGCGTTACCTACTGTGCGCCGTGAAACAAAAGAGCGTACAGAAACTTGACCAAAATGACAAAAGAAAATTCAAATATGAACGATGACGACGACCGTACCATGAAATGAGAAAAGGGAGCGATCCCATTGAACTCGACAACAAGTTGGGAGTAGAATTCAAATCAAATATAGAGTAGAATGGAAAGGATAGATGCGGATAATTATTGTCCTCAATGGTCGCCGTCCCACATGGTACCATTTAAAGTTGGCGGTCTCATATTCCCGAACGTATACTGCTTTTATTCAATAAAAAAAAAGGGGAATAAAAGAGAATCGTCCAGAGCCATCACGTCATCCAATAAGGGATAGGATAGGATTTCAATCAACTTGATTCATAATGAATGATGACGGTGGTATAGTAAAGATTTCTCGACTAGATTGCAGGAGCAGCAGCCGACCCGATTGATCGATGGTCAGTCCAGGCTAATGTGTTGAGTTTAATTTCAACTTTTTTTCTCTTTAATTTTTTTTTTTCGTTTGTTTTCGTTGGCGGTTGTTAACGACTCGGCCGACCGAAAGAGGAAGAAGAAGACAAAGACGAAAGGGGAAATTAAACACACAAAGTCCAACATTTCCCCAACAGATCCTCTCCCGCCTTCCTCATTCTCTGAAATGGCCATAGGCCTGGCTAGAACTCGCCTATTTTGGCTGATAGTCATCTAAAAGGCCGATAATTATGCAGCTGAAAGGAGAGAGAGGCATCTTGGGCAAGTGAAAGATTGTCGCACTGATTACACACAACACTCCTAATTCCTAGGCTATTTAAGAACAGTTGGGAGAGATCCAACGCTACGATATCAAAGCAGATGAAGAAGAAAAAAAAAAAGCCGCATCAGCAATAGATCTTCAACCCCTCTACTTAACATTTCACCAGTTCTTCTTTATAGTTATGAAAAACATTTTTTAAAAGAATCCGATCAAATAGCGACGCAACACGAGCTACAGCTGATGATGATGACTGATTATTTATTTATTAACTATTTTTCCTTTTCTCTTCTTTCTAGAATGAAATCGAAAATAGTTCAAAGCTCCGATTCCTATTTGAGGTCAAATTTCCATCATCATCATCACTAGTAGTCGCTCATCACTTGTTTGACTGGCGTACGCCTTTTTACATGAAATTTTAGAGGGAGAAAAAAAAAAAGGGTTTGGATCACATTTTTTCAGAGTGTTGTGGTCGAAAATGTGATGGAAAGACGCGGGTTTTCTCTCCTATATTCGAAATTATGAATTTTATTTATTTATTTTTCTTTTCCAAACTGTCATGCACCGTCACCGTACTACATGTCGCCGCCACTCATGGTCGCAATTCGGTTGGGGCGCGCGCACGCGTGTATGTCTGCGGGCTTTTTTGACGAGATAAAGAAAAGAAAAAAAAAAGTAGAAAGGAAAGGAAAATAAAATAACCCAAACCACTGGTATTAACGCTGAGGCCGCCATTCAAGTGTAATAACATGTCTCGATAGGGAGATTGGGAGGCTGGACTTTTTAATTTCCTCTTAGATTCACATTTCCACCTCAAGACATTTCTCTCTCTCTCTTCTCTTTTTTTTTTGTGTGTGTGTGTGGAAGGGGTGAAATTTGTGTTTTCTTTCCATGTCGGCCACGGCCTCTTGATTCCTTTTCGGTTTGATGGATTTATTTTGTTTCCATTTGAGAAATATTTCTCCTTTTCTTTACCTGACTTCTTTATTTTCTAAGGGGGTTCATCATCATCTTTCACGACTGTTGAGGGGGGAATATCGGGTTCTAAAAAGGGTAGTAGTATAGTGGTGGTAGTAGTAAAGACCTGGTGGGAATTGATTCACGACTTTTGGCTGAGCGGCTCGGTCACGACGTGCACGCAACAACACCTCACAGCATATATCTATTCTATGATACTACTAGTGTTGGCTATATCTCTTTCATCACGCTCCACTTCCGAGCTCACTCTTCCGCACAGCGTTTCGTTTTTCATTTTTCCCTCTCTTCCAAGGGCAAACAAATGACGCCTGCCGTCTTTTTTTTTTGGTCGGTTATTTCTTCTTCATATTTCCCACGTTCAGCGTTCACGATCTTTTTTTTCCTTTTCATTCCCCATCCAAATTGTTATGAACCACTAATCACCCTAGAGGCAGTGAATCATCATCCGATAGTACATCACACAACAGAGATCTATATCTGTATAACTATGTGGTATTGTGTACAACAGTATCCTGTCTGACTGACGAGTGTTGTGTGTACGATAGATACCACCACACAAGTTCTTATGGTCCTGCAAAAGAGAGAAGGGAAGAAAAAGAAGACGAAAAAAAAAAGGTGAGTGATGGGCGAGACTGGCAGGCGATAGATATAGACGGCGAGAGCGCTAATGCATAATCCATAAGACACCTCCTCTAGTACCCCCGCGCGTCCGGGTCTCTCTTTTTTTCTTATTCTTCTCTCGGTGCCGTCATTTTCTCAGTGCAGTTCTCGGTAGATTGAAAGATGAAGCGGCCGGAATGAAGGTGGACACCGCACTGTCAGATTCCCATTGCGCCATGTGAGGTCCTTTTCCTCTATCATCCAGTGATATAATACCCAAAACTGAACTCAACTTTTTTTTTCTCTTTTCACGACCCAAAGGGGAAAAAAAAATAAAAGTTTCTACTTCTCCATCTTCTCCACTCCTCTCGATATCACATAATAACAATAATAATCATATTCAATAGATACAGCGAGGGCATAGAGAAGCCGCGACTGCATTCGTTTTGGTGAAACCGTTCCAGCATTTATTCCAGAAAATCAAAGACATCCAAAGGTGAATATAAAGAATAAAAAATAAGAAGCGAAGAGAAATCAAATAGAGAGAGAGAAAGACTTTTGTCGAGCATAAAGAAAAATGACATGTAACAGGGTTGACTTTAAGCGCATCGATTTCCTTTTTTTTTTCTCTCTCTCTTTTACTTGGAAAAGTTCCCTTTTTTTTCGTTGTTTTTGTTTTTGTTTGGGAGATGGCTGTCCCACAATATGAGAGATATTCGGTCTCCAGGTGAGACGCTCGACGGGCTCCTCTTGCCGCTCTTTCTCTCTTCGTTTTTTTCTTCTTCTTCTCTCCTATCTCTCAAAGTCTCAACCGAGAGACATCGTGTTGAAACGACCCCACACTGCGGAGCTTCACGGAACTTTCAAAGACGTTTTTTTTTTCTTTCTTTCTTTCTCTCTCTAGTCTTGTGACCCCCCAAAATCTGGTTTAAGAGCTATTTGGGTTTGAACACACGAGAAGCCACACAGCACAAGGAAGAAAAGAAAAACAAGAGGAAAAGATATGTATACGCATTTTCGAGATATATAGCATAAAAAGTTGGAATACTTTCAGCATTTTCTCGTATCAGGCATCTCCACCATCACTACCACAGAGACGTCTATAAAAATATAACAACATCGACTCAACGGTCCGTTATAAGCATCGACAACTTTTGCTGCCCCCCAGTTGGCACGCCAGTTTCTCTGTTTCGCTTCATTCGAAATTTAAAATTGAAGTTTCTTTAAAAAAAAAAAAAGGAGATCTCATATTTTGGTTGCCACCTTTGGTTGGACCTGTGTAGTCAAGGCTACTAATAGTAATTGCTCCTCTTTTGGATGTAGTTTACAATAGTTGATGTTGTCGTTCCGCCATATTGGCGGATAGCGTGATGAGAGAGATGCAACATGTTGTAGCGGCCGGGAGTCATCTCAGACATAGTAAAGAGAGAGATCCAGTTCCAGAAAAACAAAAAATTAAAGAAAAAAAAAATGTACCGCCGCCGTCGCCGCTGTTGTTGTTGTTGTAAACGAAGCTAATCAGCCGAAACGGGTTAGACCTCACAGGGCATAACATATAAAATAGATAGTAGTCGTCATAATCGTAATAGAAGTACATGGTTTTTTGGGAGAAAAAAAAATGGCCTTCGTTCTGCTGCATGCCACGTCGACACGGAACCGAAAAACACATTCACCCCCCCCGTTAGAGCCTCAAGTCCGGGACCATCGCGCGTTTATCTTTCTCGTGTATACTCTAAGCTTAAAAGAAAAAAGAGCGCCAGGTGTAACTTGGTGAACGGCAGGTCTAAGAGGTCTAGGAAAAATGTTATTTTCCTCGTCCATTCTTCTGTTCGTTGCTGTGCCTTTCGGGCAGCTATTTCTCTCGTCGTCGAAGATTCAAGAAAAAAGAAAAGAATACAAGAATATATAAGAAGAAGAGTCAAATTAGCCCGTCAGACAGATGAGACAGGTAGCTCACTCATACTGCCGGAGTCTTCAAGGCACAGACTTTGGTTTGGTGAGAGAGAAGAAGATGATTACAAGACCTTTACAAGACGTCACTTCACTCTCCAGCTCATCCGTAACGCAAAGCGCTACTTCTCTCTGATGGACACTTTACACATTTGACTCAGTCTCTCTCTCTCTCTCTCTCAAACACGAAACCGAGTTGGTCACGCATAACGAAGGACGACATTTCCAAACCAACACCACAGCACCATTTTCCCACACTATTTGGACCATTATGGAACGTTTCCCAACGAGAAATCGGTCCAGTAATATAGTGACAGATGGTTGACAATTTCCACACCACACACCGAGTTTCCAAATGGTTTAGCTACGAGTTGGGTGACCTATCCGGGGCTAAATACTTGTCTAGTCATACAGTCGATTTCGGCTGCTGTAACAACCACAAGACCCTAAAACTCTCCGATGAAAGGGAAAATGAATATGAAACAACAACAACAACATAAACAGCTGGATGTCAGGTGATACAGAGCGACACCGATCCTTCTTCTATGTCTTTTTTCTATTTTTGTTCAAAATCTAACACGGAAAGAATTCCAAACAAAAGAATATCCTCAAATTTTTATTTTTCAAAAAGAAAAACGAGAAAGATGTGGAACATAGAGAATAGAGGGGGGATCTATCTGTTAGACTTTGACAAATCGCTCTGTAAGGCATTGACATTTATTTTATTTTACTTTGAACACAATTTCATTCTACTTGATCCTGTATCGTCGTCCTACTGTATGCAGCTATGCATCTAATAAAATTGTGGCGTTCCTGTTCTATGGTTGCTATATTATTTGTATGGTTGAAGGCCGCGGGTACAGAAAACGTGCGCAACAACACAGCAGTCGGGATTAAAAGCACCGCAATTTATTCTTTGCTAAGGAGGACACAAGGCGAGAGAAAAAAAAAACAAATTCCCTACACTTCTTTCTTTTCTTATCTGACGCTTGTGTTCTTATAATCCGCTCAAAATGTGGCAAAGGCAAAAGCAAAAAGGACCCGGAATAAATTCCCTTCTCTTTTCACTTTTGTTCATATTTCTTACACCATACAATTTCACCGTACGGCAGCTCCGAACAAGGACGACTATACGAACATAACAACAATTTCTTCTTTTGATCCCCGATGGCTATTCTATTAGGTACTTTGTGTGCGATTCAGTTCACACGCATGGATCGGCATGAATCTACCGTCATAATAAATAGAAAAGAGGAACAGAAATCGACTCGCATCACAGCAAGGGGCTCACTATCAAAGTGTTTTGAAACTAGTCGTTGAGATAAATCTATAAGACTTAAGACGCTTAAGCTAAAAAGATGACGGAGAAGAGAATTTGTGGTGGAGAAAACTTCCATCACAAACAAGCGCAGAGAAATGACAACTTTGAAAAATAGATTTCTATTAAATTATGGTGATCAGTCTTACCAGACAATTCGGGAATTACTAGTTGCAACTTCTTTGCGGTGAGAATAGAACTATAATTTGATTGCACTAAAAACTGACGAAAACTGTCAAAAATGTCTGCACTATTAACGACGTAACATGCTTTACGTTTGCCATATTTCCAATTAATTTTACTATTATTGCAAAGTTACCGTATCTGGCAACGTCTAGCAACGAACCCACACCCCTTACATAACTTTATAAATTTTTATATAATATCTAATAACAATTGAGAATGTAGTTACCATGCGTGTACATAGTGTAAAGGACAGCTCCCCTTTCTTCTCTTGCCCCCTTCACTCCCAACATTTCCTACACTTTTTGATTGTTAATATACTCGAAATACTTATTCATACAATGTTCACTAGTAGACAAGTATATAATGCGAGAGACCGGTTCTCTCTCTTTCGCTCTTATATTTCAGATATTTGAATATACTCTGGCCCCGAGCTCTCTCACTTGTGATGTGACGTGTGGTGTGACAGGCGTGGCGATATTTACACACACACACACACATAGACAGACAGAAACCAGGACGTTCGAAATGCTCACAACGTGTTGCATCCGGGTGTAGTGAATAGAGAGCGACAATGGCTTTGAACTCAAGTATCGCATTGTCATGTTAACGAATAATACAGACGTAGGGGTCGCTTGACTACTCACTGAGTTTGACTGGGTGTTTAACACTGGGGTACATAGATTTATTCTTTTTCTTCTTCTTTTTTTTTACACCCTATACGTTTTTTTGTGTGTGTAAGTCTCACCGGTTATCCAGCCGGATAAGGACGACAAAATAATAATCTAACACAAATATAAACAACGGTTAATCTACGAATAAAAACCCTTTTCATTTTTCCTCTAATCAATGGCATTTGATTAAGAAAAATGGATAGACAAAAGGATGATGAAACCCAATCCAATAAGAGAGAACCGGCTCTTTTTCTTTAACTGGTTAAACAAAATATATTCTATCTCTTCGTGTTTTATGTCATCCAACAACCACAACTTACACAACTACCCTTTTTTTTCCCAAAATGATTTGGTGACTTGGACGAAGAAAAACGCGCGTCGTCGACGATGTCAAAATGCAAATGAGTCGTGCGTGGCGTGAGCGCTCGAGCGCACCCATTCGGATGCATTATTCAACGCTTCCGAAAATTGTTGTTGTATATAAGTTGTTCCATCTATCTAACTCTTTCTATCTCATTTTCTTTCTTCTTCTTCAATTTTTTTTTCTGAGGTGTTTCTCTCTGCTCGTTCCACCATCCCCCGAAACACCCTTTTTTTATATGTATTCTTTCTCATTTCCACGCATTTCCAGGCCCTTTACTCCTCTGCTGAGGCTTTGCTCGAATTTCACGCTGCATCACAGTAGTGATTGCCTGTCGAGATTGTCTGCAGCTGTCGGAGCGAATGTCTGTCTGTCTCTGTACAACATTGGCTGTCTCTCTCTCTTTCATTCTCGTGATTGTATTTTGTAGAGTTTTTTTTTTCTTTTTTGGCTTATTCCTCCTCCTCCCTTCTCGACGACTTTTTGTTGTTTTGCAGCAGCCGGGAGAATGGAGGAGGAGGAGGAGGACTGATGGCGCAATTAATATGTTAATAGCGCTATTTAAACGGCTACTCTTTTCTATTCAACGTTTTTATAGACTACGGTATTATATTGTCCATGGGACTTTGATGGGAAAGAAAAGAAATTACATCTACAAATGAAACAGGAAATCGGTACAGCCCCAAGGGTTGTATTCACTATGTTTTTCTGAAAATGTTTGCTGGAAGACGGGACTCGCTCGCTCGCCAAAAAGTCATCCATCATCATCAGTCGACGGAGGGGATAAGAGAGAAAAAGGGAGGAAGCAGGAAACTGGAAAAACAAAACACAAAAAAATCGAAAACTTCCTGCGTCATAACGCAACTTTGTTTCAAATAGAGTCAAGCATCAAACATCTTGATCATCGCCAAATGTCAACCTATAACGCAAAGAATCACTCAGACGTTTCATCGCACGCTATTTGGCGGTTGCATGCCAGCCAAGGCGATTCATCATCCCATCCAAAGACAGCAGTCGACGAAATACAAGAATGGTCAGTCAAGTTGTTGTCATCGACAGTTGAGCCAAAAAGATACACAGCTGCTGCTGCTGTGATATAGAAAGACCTGCGTGTGGCTCGCGCGCGCCGGCCCATTTCTAGACAACTTGTCCAGCGGCTAGCAGCTACTACCTTTTTTCGCTAATCGCTGTCAGTGTCAGTATGGTCGAGGGGGTAAAAGATTGGATTGCAAGATAGAAAAACATTTGGAGACGGAATAAATCAACAGTCCCGTCCATCCATCCATTCATCAATCCATCATAAGAGAAAAGTGGACGGATACGCCCCGAAGGTTTCCTCCTACAAAAACACACTATGCATATATACGTATAGCGTATAGGTAGGTATGTATCCCGTCCTATGGATTGTATATAGAAATGCATATAGACATGGGGAATATTCATATATGCGATCTAGATTTATATTTTTTCTTGTTTTGTTTTGTTTTTTTTTCTGTTTTGTTTCCCTTATCGACATCTACTACGAAAACATCAAAGACTCTACCACCACCCCCAAAGTCGGTTGGTGGGCGTATATTTACTACTGTATGTATAAATACATTCCAAATGAAATAAATGGCCGCCATCCAATAGCTATAAGGGAAAAAAAACAGCTTTTGTTTCAAACACAAAATATATATAAATGAAAGATAATAATAAAAGAATCATCATCAGAGAACAAGAAAAAGGGAAAACAAAACGAAAGAAATTCTCTTTGGGTAAAGAAAAAAAAGCCAAGGGTGGTGTAGTGGTCGTCGGCGATGTTGTTTGGGGCTCCAGCGGGCCACAAAACAAAACAAAAAAAAAAAAATACAACTCTCCGATGATTCCGATCGAATCATGTTACTATACGTACCCTGGGCAGCCCTTAAACCGCCCGTCGAGATCGTTTACAAAGAATCTTTCTCATAGTGAAATTTGACTTGACCGAAAAACCCCTTCTTCTTCTTTCTTATTATTATAAAAAGCTACGATGTCTTATAGTATACATACCTCTCTCTGTGTTGAAGAAGAAGAATCTAGCGAGCAACAGCTTGACGTCGGGCTTCATCTTCAACTTTCTGTTATTATATTATTCATTTCTCCGATACTTTTCCTACTTGTGGGCTCTATCTATCTTTCCGTGTTTGCTTCATTGACTCTCTTTTCTTTTCTTTTTTTTCTATAAAAGAGTTCCTGACACGAGTCGGAGTCAATTAAAGTGAATTAAAAGTCAACAGGGGGGGACCTAGTATATCCATTCCGTGAGCGCACAGTCAAAAGTTTGGGGAATAGGCAGCCAGCACGATTCGAGAGAGAGAGAGAGAGAAAAAAAGAGTTGTGACATGTTTAAAAGTTTTTTGTGTCCAGCTGTAAATGTCACCCGTGATTCATTCACACAGTCCGGCAGATTCATCTCTCTCTCTCCCTCTCTCTTCTATAGCTTCTTTGCCTTTGCCTACCCAAATATAAAGAGATAACGAGAAATATAACGTTTGCAGAGGAGAGCTCTGCGCTGGACTCATGAAAGAAGAAGCGTGGATAACGCGACACATCAGTGAAGTCATACACATCCTTACGATCGTGCGCCAAGTGTCCCTAGTCTCTTTTTAAAAAAAAAAGAAGGCGGACCATGGCATTCACCACGGACATTCAAACAGGGGAAACACACATCAACCCACAAAGCGCACACACAGAGACACAACACAGTCAAGAAGAAGGAAAAAAGGTTATTTACAGTCCAACCGTTTAACTGTATAAATATAAAAAGGGTGGGAAATGGGGTAGAAAAAAAAACTCATTTTGGCTCATCCATCCATCCATTCGTCCGTGTGTGTGTGTGTGTATACACACAAACACACAGAGCAGTATATAGTCTGGCAACATAAATAGGTAGTAGTAGTCTAGTGGTGGTGGTAGTAGTAGTCATATAGAAAAGAGCGTCATAAGTTCCTTCCAAAAGAAAAAGATGGAACACACACGTAGGGGTGAAATTCCAAATATAGGGCCCCCAAAAGAGATAGAAGAGAGTCAAATGCAATTTGCACCGTCTTATTTTTTCCTTCTTCGGGGAAAACTCAACGAAGAATGAAATATGGGTTGGAAAAGAAGCACCGGCTTCCTTAGATGAATAAATCTAAAAGTCTGGGGAAATGAAATAGAGTACCCGAGTATCCCACACACAACGCCAAGACGAGATAGCGTACATAGAAAAGGCGCAAGGAAATGAATTCACAGAATAAGGAATGACAGTTATACGGTCTCTGCACAGTAGTAGTTGTTGTACTTGGTGTCTTCCCACACGCTCCATTATCGTTTGGTGAAACAAGCCACTAAATCGCTCGCGAAAATCAACTCACTACATCTGCCACTAAATTACCAGCAGTCTCGGTGTTTCCTTTCCTTTTGCCAAACAATAAGGAATTCAATAAAAAAAGAAATACAACGAAAATCTTGCGTGATTGTCATCTCTATTCGTCTGGAGAGAGAACCCAAAAGACACGACCGCTTACGGGCGTGATGAAGGGGTTTCCGATGTCAACCGGGAAGGAACAGGGAACGAAATAACAATAAATCACGGCCAAGAAATTGAAAGAGAGTTAGGATATAGAGAAGAAAATGAACGAGTCAAGTGCCGATTGTCACGCAATCGTCAGTGATACGATACACGGCGTCTTTATTTGTATACATTCGAAACATCAAAAACAAATCACGTAGGAAAAAAAGACGCTCGAGTTTATATATCAAGGCTGCTGGTAGCGCTCCCGAGTTGCCAGCACAGAAACGGTCGGGCGTGCATTTGGCTTTGAAATCAGGCCGTCAACGACTCTCAACGGTGGCTCACATACATCTCGTTAACGTTTGCCTCCTCGTTGACTGATTACAGACGCGAGCGGCTTCAACCGCTCAAATAATGATAGCTTCTCAATCCCTTTTCTTTTATTTATATTTTGTTGTTGTTCTTTATCCTGCGGGAGATTCTTTCCTCTTATGTAACAACAACACCAAAAAAAATAGAAATCGACAACGTCGGGTTTTGTTGCTGCGATGCATTCGCCAGTGCTGAGTGAACTAGACGAACCCAATTCCAACAATTACTGTCTGCAATCGAAGACAATAGATAATACAGTATAACATTCGCCAAGGTCCGATAGACGTGTGTTCTAACTGGCGACCCCTCAAGATACGAAACATATCAAGAAGAAGAAGAGGAAACTCATCTCGCGACCAAAGCTCATCAAAGACGGTAAGAATATACGTATATAAGAAGCTTGTTTCTTATATTCTTCTTCTCTTCTATCCGTATATAATTTACGAGCGCGCGGTCGTAGCTCGTCCGCTGACGACCAAAGCAAAACAAAAGGCCGAGAAAGAAAAACACAAAACAAGAAGAAGAAGAAGAAGAAAAACAACATTCAACATTCTTTCGGTCCTGGAGGGCAAGACCGCAAGTCTTCTTCTTTTTCATTCCGTATGTATTTGTTGTTTTAGTTGTTGTTGTTGTTGTTTGGAGATCCTTGACTGGCTCCTCCGCTTATTTTTATTCCCCCCCCCCTCCTTTCTTGTCTAGTCCTCTTATATAATTTAATTTCTTTTTATCGCTGCCAGAGTTTTTAACACTTCTTTTTTATGGAAACTGCGAGACATATTCGACGCTCTCTCCTAGACAGACGTCTTGATGCAGGTGGTCTCGTCTCAATGACTGCGTAACAAACCAACTGATCTGAAAAATCTCGGCCGAAAATGAAAATAAATAAAAAAAAAAAAACAACAAAACAAAATTTAGGAAAAACACGCAAAGCTTTTTCACGGATGAAAAAAAGCAAAAATCTAAAAAAAAAAAAATAATGGGAAGATGCGAGGAGGGTGGTCGGACTGTCAAGTTCGTGACAAAGAACAGCAGTTTCAGATCAGGAAGCTCGTCTTATACTTATTGCAACAGAGGAGCAATGGAGCACCAACAGCAGTAGAGACTTTGACTCAACCAACCGACCAGATGTTGATATTGTTATTGTTCTCTATTTATTTATTTATTAAGTGATACGGTTAGGGAGATAACTCGACAGGGCTGCTTTCTCGCACGCGCGCTACTTCTTTCCCTTTTTCCCTTTTTTTTATTTTGTGTGTGTATTTATGTGGATTTGTTGTTGTTCCATTTCCCAGTCCATCCATCCGAAGCCGAAGAAGAAGAAGAAGAAAAACGGCCGTAATTATAGAGCCATTGAGGATTTTGGTAGTTCACTTTTCTCTCCTTCTCTTTCATCTCTACATGGCCTAACTCATAAAGGCAGAAAAGAAGAAGCGGGTTGCATGACGCGGCTGGAATGTTTCACAGTTCTCCAAGAAAAAAAGAGATTAGATATAGAAAAGGAAAAGACGGACGAAAGCACTGCGCCTATATCGTTGAGACTGATTGACGGAATAGCAGTTTTTAGGAAATAAAAAAGAAAATTTGAACAGAGGAGAGAGAGAGAGAGGCCAGCCTCAGGTGACGTTTCACGGTGAAAACCATCATTTTCAACTCACTCTCCGACTCTATTGCTGCACTACAATTTAACAATGTTTCTACGACTTCCCAAAAACGTCTCGGATAGTTTGAATACAGTGGGAGAGATAGAGAGCGACCCATTCCAAAGAGATGGGATTAGAAGATGACGGGCCAAATGTCAAGAAGGAGGAACGGATCGTCGTTTATCAACATATTAACGCTCCGACAGATATATATTCTAAGCAACACGGAAGAAAGACTCTCGATCTCGGAGACGCGTTGCGACGTTTACACAGAACAAGAATTCCATCATCCAGACGAGTTCGGTTTCGCTAGAGAAGAAAGAAAAACCAAAAACCAAATTTTTTTGAAAATGATGGAACGGCATCGAACGAAATTCAAGTTCGAAACTTTCTTCTGCTTCTCCGATTATCAGTCGGTAGCGATCAGTAGAGAAGGTGACAAGTCATCCGTCATCTTTATCTGTGGGATGGCGGCGGCGATGGTTGAGAGAACTACGTTTCTCTCGTGCCACGAGTGATGCAAAAAAACAACAACAACCAAATGGGTGGATGTTTGGAAGTTAAAACGCGCGCGCGCACGCGGGATTTCGATCACGATCATCTGGCAGCTTTTTTTTAAGGACAAAAAGAAAAATACAACACGACCCTGCAAGAGAGATGGGAAATGCGAAGGTAATAAAATAACAAGCCAAAGTTCGGTGTAGAGACTGGAAAAATCTTTTTTTCTTTCTCAGCTTGTAGATGGACAGGAACGATAATAATAATAATAAAAAAAAATAGGAAATTACGAGGCTGTATAGGTCCGTACATCTGCTTGTGAATGAGGCAACTGGCTGCTGCTCTTTTTTAAAAGGAAAATAAAATGAAAGAAATTTAAACAGGTCTCTATAAATAAAGAAATGCTGCTCGCCTGAATCGCCCAACGTTTTGCACTGCGATTAAACACGTACCTAATGGAGCGCGTCTAATTGTAAAGCGAGTCAATTAACAAGGTTTCCAGGTCATTCGGTTCAATCCCTCCGGTTTTGCTCTCTTCTCGAACTTTATAATAAATACTAAACAGGTGTTTTTAAGTTGTTGACTAAATAATATTCGCCAATTATACAGTGACATGACACAAAGTCCATTCATTCATTCCCCTGGTTGTTTACAGTTGTTGTATAGTTACTGCGTTTTTGTTTGTTTCGGTCAATTTAAATTGGAAAATTTTCCAAATAAAAGACAAACGATTTCAAAAACGAAAAGAAAAAGAAGAAAAACAAAACGAAAAAAAAAGGAGGCCAACGACTCTTAACAACCGAGTCGAGATGCCGTGTTCATTTATATTTATTTATTTATTTATTATTATTATTATTATTATCATCATTTTTTGTTTTCTTCTTCTTCTCTTACGTTCCCCTCACCTTTTTAATTTGTGAAGTGTAGCCGCTAGGAAACAAGAAAAAAAAAACAGAAAGAAAAAAAAAGAAACCAACTGCTGGAGAAGAAGCGGTGGCTATTCAATAGAAACGAGTAATATACTAAGGTAGTTGTAACACGTGCAAAAGGAGGGCGGTGCCGTGTCTCGTTCATTACAGAAGGAACGAGGCAAAGCAAAAAAAAAACAACACAAAATAAACACGATGGTCCTCGGCACTAGAGCAGCAACAGCAACTAACTATATCTATCCCATTCCGTTTTCCTTCGGACCAAAGAGTTGTTGTTTGTGTTTTCGACTCGGTTGCACGCGGCTGAGGTCCCTCGCTCACGGGCAAACCTGGCACTTGTTTATAACTCTACTCTCTTCTTCTGCTGGGCAACTGTTGCTTGTACAACAACCGACAAGACATAGAGTTTAAAGAGAGCTCTACCTGGCCAACAACAAGCAAAAAATGAACGCAATAAGGTGTTTCTTGCCTCGACACCTTTTGACGATCGCTGAGACGTGGACGACGAGTGCTGGGCCCGCACAAACAGCCATCACAGAACCGAAAAATAAGTTGGGTCGACGACGAGGAAAATGAGTCAAGAAAAATAACAATAAAATAAGAAAGAAAAAATAAAGCCCCACATTTCGGATAATAAGAAAAACAAAAACAAAACTGCAAACACCTCCAGGCGCACCTGGTCTCTAATTGAGGCTCGACCCTTACAGCGACGGCGACAACAGGAAAACCCAAAAAGAAATGAGAAGAATGATATCATAAAGAACAACAACAACAACAACAAAAGCTACAAATTTATAAAAGAAAATATAAGAAACGATGTAACAAAAACAAAACAAAAAAAGAATAATAATAATACATCTTTCCCGTTTTCTTTCTCCCCCCCCCCCCCCCCTCCCCTTTCGAGCTGACAAGGGACCCCGTCCCGACCGCATTTCGTGTGTTCACTCCCCCCAACAACAAAAGTCACGGAGTTTTCTTTCAATTTTTTTTTAAATACCGTGGGAGGAGGATGGTGGTGTCTTCGTCGTCTTTTCAATATGTTTCCAATCTTTGAAATAACTCTGGGACATTCCAATATGTCATTTGTTTCTTTGATAAATTGATTGAATTTGATACATAAAAACAAAACCCACAGAAAGAAACAAATGAAAACCCCTTCCGTGTTTTAGGGTTATGGACCCATCGTGTGTCCCAGCTTCATCGATCAGGGGACTTTTGATATCAGTCAACGAATCGCATCTATTGGGAATCTTTTTAATCAACATAATAAAAAGAGACACATTTTCAAATTTCTTTCCCGTTTTTTTTCTTTAACTTTGCCTTGGCCCGTGTCGTTTTTTTCTTATTCTTCTTTCCCTTATCCCATCCCACACATACACGCACCAGGGGTAGAGGACAAGACATGCTGTCAAGTCGGTCGTGAGATGCCCAAGGGCTGCGACCGCAAAAAGACGCGACTTGGACTCGGGAGTTCGTGTCGGTTGTGTAAGTGTAAAACCAAACAGGTGCTGCTGCTGCTGCTGCTGTTGGGGTGCTGCACAACAGCAACACATTTTTATTTTTATTTTTCTTTCAAAACTTGACTCGAACTTATTTTATTTCACCCGCGTGTGTGTAACCATCAGCAAGTCAACGTCCAAGTGAGAGATCGCGATGCATAATTCAATCCAATTAGAGTCTTCATTCCCTTGGAAATGGACGACCAAAAGGTAAAGCTCCTTTGCGCGCATAACTCACTCAAGTGTCTTACACCCAGGAGCAGACAAAAACACACACAGAGAAAAGAAAATAATACCAACTGAAAAATTCTCTTTTCAGCTGTTAAGTCTTTATTCTTTTTTTTTTTTTATTATTTTCGACTTTTGAAAAAAAAAAATATTTTTTGAAGCCAGGTGCGGGAGACAGCCGAGGAAACGTCACTACATAACCAGGGTTGGATAATATTTTTTCAAAAATATTTTTTTTTACCTCTCGCGACTCAATTAGATGGCATTGAAAAAAAAAGAAAAGAAAAACGTGATTTTTTTGTCGACCTCGACGAAAGGAAGAGATTGCCTCGTAATCGTAAATTCAACAGTGTGTATACGTCTATGTAAACGTGTATACACGTAACAATTTTTATTTTTGTTTGATTATTACTCAAACCAAAGATATCCATCTATCCATCGCAGCAAGAGAGAGAGAGTACAAATAACAAAAGACCCATATTGCACCCCATGGGGTAAGGAGCTGCACCTCTGTATACAAACGTCCTACACGTCCATCTTATTCCTTTCCAAGTCCCATCTCTCGTCTGCTCTTGTCTGTATTTCCTCTCTCTATTAAAAAACGAAAAATCCCATACGTAGTACATACATACGGTACAAAGAAATATCTATAGTACACTATACACAGTCACACGTTCAGACAGTTACCGAGTGTGACATAGCGTCTGATGGCGTGACGCACGCCATTTAGACATTTGCATATAGGACTTGGGGGCCGCTCACTAAAAATCCTGTCTCTGTTACCAACAACAGCGTACACAGCACACAATATCAGACTTTATGCGTATGTAAACTGTGTGTTGTTGGTTGCGCATCCATTCTCGTTTTCACGTCGCCCTTTTTTAGATTCGAATAAAAGACGAAAATCAAAATGGTTGAGACGTCAAGAGATTGGGACATCCAAAGGGGAAGAGAGGCCAAGATTGCTCTTTGATGTATACGTTGGAGTTGGTAGGCTGACGCAGCTTTACGAACTCTCTGCTTGTTTACCCAAATATATATTCATCTCATTCCCCAGAAGAAGAATATTTACGGATATTACCAAAAAAGGGGGATGCAATACACAAGGGACGTACACAAATATAAATAGCAGGCAAAGAGCGACTCAACTCTTCTTCTTCTCATATGCGCTCAAGACTGTTGACTGACTGAAGAGGTCTACGAAAAAAAATAAGGTTGCCAGCGTGATCTGTCCGTCAACGCGGCCAACAACGATCAGGCCAACAAGACGGACGGCCAAAAAAGAGAGAAAATAAAAAGGTTCCAGTTATCATCAAGAACACGTCCTCATTAACGAGCCTTTTATTTTGTTTTTTCTCATCTCTTAAACAAAAACAAAGCACGCCAACTTTTGTTTTGTTTTGTTTTTCTTGTTCACAACAATCGTCGAAATTGTCAATGGTCAAAATACGTGACGACCTCTCCAGTACTACCGTTTTTGGTTTGTTTTTTATCCTTTCTCTCTGTCTGTCTCTGACTGGATTGAATTATGAGTTGATTGAGAGACCGCCTCCATTAACGCCTCCATTAGGAAGTTCGGGGAACAAGTTTGAACCGTTTTCGTCATCATTAAAAAGTGAGAACGGCATATATAGAGGAGGGGACGCTATGCGATGGCGATTTGGTGTTGTCATGGGTTCGCTGATGTAGAAAAGAGAATGGACCAGAGGGGGGACGGACGCAACGCTCCTATATAGACAGACAAAAGATTGGAATCGCTGTCGGGACCGATTCATTTCGTCGCACGCCATCGACCACAACAGCATCGAAAATGTCGACCATTTTCCTAACCAATTCTCAACTCGGATCGACTTTCTACAGTCTCTTAGTCCATCCATCTAAAGACAAGACCATGGACTGTGTGCTGTGTGCCTCTCTCTCTCTCTAGGCAAGGTCTTCGACAACAATCCGATAAAGCACGCGGCCTGAAACGACAGAGCTCAATGACGCCACCGAGACGGTCATCAGACGGCCACACACATAAAGGGAAAAAGAAGAAGAAGAAAAATAAATAAAATATATATAAGAGAATTAGGCGCAGGAAAAATAACAACAAAGTCAAAAGAATGGATCTCGCCGCGCTCTGCTTTATATGCATTCCCAAAGGGGGTATACATAGTAAATATAGTGAGCTAGAACGAAATGTTTGGAGCGATTGAAAATAGAATTTCCCCATTTCCATTTCAATTTGAGGAGAAAAGAAAAGAAGAGCCGCAAACGAAAACACACAACAGAAAAGAAAAAGTAGCAGAAGTTCTTTATAGAAAGATCTACGTAAAATAGAAAGAAATAAAGAAAGAAGAATGTATCGTCTTAGAAAAACAGATAAGATGGGGGAAAAAAAGAGACGCAGCCAACATTCCCCATCCTTCTCCTTACTAAAGCCGCTTCCGTGTAATGTTTATACAACTGTCGATCGATCGTCTAATTCCTATAGAATCTTTTTCAAGTTTCTTTTTTTTTTGCCGTGTTCACTCTAAGCCTCGGAATTGAATCCCCACACATTCTTTCAAGAAGAAACTTTGAACTCGAAGAAGATTTTCGCATCCAATTTCGCAGTTATGTTCTTCTTCTTTTCTTCTTTTTTTGGTCTGCCTATTTGTTTCCCACTAATCGCTGAGAGAAAAATAGACGACGGTCGAGTGAAGGGGAAAACGTGGCAGGGAATTTTATATACATGAATGTGCTGCTCTAGAAACTCTTTACGAAACGGCACGCTAGGCCCCGCGAGAGAAAGAGAGCCGAGCCTTTTTTTTTTTTTGTGAGTTCGTTGATCGTTCTTTAACGCCCTAGCAAAAGTCTACGAGCAGCTGCGAGTGTGTCGAGTGGCGATATGCAAATCGCGTTATACACGCAACGACGACAGAAAAATATAGGCTCTCTGCTGGCAATCACAGACTCGACTCAACTCTCTCTCTCTCCCCCTCACTTTATCTTATTCTCTCTATTAAACTCAAAAATTGAATCGAACATTTGTCATTGAGAGAGAGAAAGCCGGACGGCAAACATTGACGCCTTTTCAAAACTCTAGAGAGTTGAAAAAAAGAAACCAATGATTAAAAATAGTTACGGATGGAAAATATAATCAAGAAGTAGAACCGATAGCGCATGGATATAATAGCCCCAATAACTGGTTAGTATCTAGCTACATGGAGCGGCCAAGGATCGACGGGACAGATGTGGGCGGTGAATATAAAACACAACGACGGAACGTCATTCATCGTTTGACACTTTTGTTCAACAGAGAAAACATTTGGAAGGTGGTGGGGGTGGGTATATTATGGCTCTACATAAATGGTGAGAGTTGGCGTGCGGAAAAAGGGTGGAGTGCCGCTTTAGGTGACACAAAATAAGAAAGGGGGGGTCACAGTTGACATCAACAACGATATAATACGACACGACAGAAAGTTTTCTAATAATGGCTTTATACGCGTTATTGTGTGTCGTGTATAATAATATCTCTAAGTTGGAGCTCCGCGACGGATTTAAATAAAAGACAAATAAAAAGGATTGGCGACTTACAGCCGTTGGAGGTGTCCCAGCGTGGCGAAAACCAAGTCCGGGATGTACTGCAGCTGGTTGTTGCTCAAACGTCTGCATGAGAAAGAGAAGGGGTAAGTATAATAATAAATAACCGAATAACGTGCATAAGTATCAATAAAATTAATTATTATAAGACCCCATAATAAAACGACGTCGCTGGAATTTTCTGTCACACGTCACATTTCTCTCTCTCTCTCTCTCTCGTTTGAGCGAAAAATTTTCTTGTTTTATAATAATAATTTAAAAAGAAATAAAGAAATAAACAAGAAATTATTGCGTCACCAATGGGTGAGTTGAACACGGACAGTTTATAGTAATCGAATTTTTTCTTTCCATCCGGACTCGACGTTATGGAGAGTTCCATAGAGTCCACATTTAGTTTTTTGCCTTTTTTAAGTTTTTTGTTTTGATTTTTTGGCGTCGTTCCCATTCGTTCGGGGTCATTAAATTGTGTGGCACAAGGCGAGAATGAAACTGGTGGTGGTACCCGAGAAGGAGAAAAACAACAAAAAACAAAAAATTTCAAGAAAAAAGAAGACCATGACGTTGAAAAACAAGAAAAAAGGGAAGCCACTTGAGGGTTATCTAAAGCCCTGCGCGCGGTGGCAATCCCGGAGACCTATTCGGGATTATGGTTCACTGTAACGACCCAACAGCTCGTGAAGGTCCATCACAATTGAGACGGTTTCCTCGGCCCCCTTTTTTCACCCATACGTACGCATATAGTGGTTTTAGTAAAAGTCGTTAAAAGAAAAAAAGAAATAAAGTATAAAAAAAATAATAACCGAGAGAGCTCTTAACCAAAAAATATATAAAATATACGTGTCGACCTTGGTCCGATCCCGTTTCTGCACTGACGTAACGACGTAATCGACTCTCTGACTAGCTCTCTTTTTCCTCCACCCGTCAATTTGACTTGTGACTAGGCTAGTTATTACATGATTTCATCACAGCAGCATCCCAGTTATTGCGTGTCTCTACTAACTGGTGGGTACTGAAGAAGAAGGAAAAAAAAAGGAAAAGTTAAATCGAAGATGATTTGAGTGGAAAATGAAAGAGCCAGCGGGCGGGAATCTGAGACGTATGCATACACGATGATAATATGGACATACACAAAGTCTTGTACATGTTCTTTGTTTTTTATCGGACTAGTCAATAAATATAGACTTGTTATAAGAGAGATAGTCCTTGACTATTGACTCGAGGGTGCAAACCGGAAAAAAAAAAATTGAAATTAAGCAAATAATAAAAACAAGGAAAATCCAGGTATATTATACACACGGTGAATAAGGGATAATTTAAAAAGAAAAAGAAATAAACAGAGAGAAAAAAAACGAGAAATGATAAGACTCAAATCGTTCTTTGTGGGTCTTGTTGATGCTTCTTCTTTTAAAAAAAGACTGCTGCTGCTATATAGCCTGGAATGGAGTATACATATGAAGAGGAACGGCAGCCAAAAGAAGAAGAACGAAGAGGAATGAATGAGATAATCCAGAGCGGAGTTCGTGATTCCAATCGACAGCCGACGGCTATATGAACGCCCCTTTACACGCTGATTGACCCATGGAGTCGAATCGTGAGCGTATAATCGGACGGCTAAACAACAGCGACAAGAGAGAGCGTCAGCCGAGTAGTAGTAGACTAGTAGTAGTGTTACCTACTATATACTATGACACTGCATCTATACAACAACAGGAACGGGTGGAAAAAAGGAGAGAATTTCCATCCAAGGTTTTTATTTTATTTTGTATTTTTCTCTTCCCCTTTAGAATAATCTAATTGAATCAGATCAAAAAAGGCTCGAATCAACTCCTCCCTTTTGTGTATACAAGTCAAAGGGGAAGAGAGAAAAAAAAACCTCGGCTTGACTGCGCTAATCGCTCCGATCGAGGCTCAATTGTCACGGCCCAAAAAGGACATCCGGGCTCAAACACCCCATTCCTTCTCTCCTTTTTTTTTTTTTTTTTTTTAAATAAATGACTTGACTAACTTGATAAATAAATAAATAAAATAAAGAGGAAAGAGACGGAAGAAGAAAATCTTTTTTCGACGAAATGGAAAAAAAAGATAAGAAATATTATAGAAATACTTATATATCAACCGCCTACGGGAAATATCATAGTATACAACTGTGCACGACGTCGGGGGGGGGGGGGGGGCCAAACGAGCTCGTGACTTTCCCGACGATATCAAGTCGAAACTTAAGAGGGAGAAAACCTTGTGAGCAGCAGAGCTACGTGTCTATTGCTGTTGTTGTACTTGGCAATGTACCCCAAATGGCAAGCAAAGGAGGAAGAAGAAGAAGAACGGGAACCTGCGACTGACTACAAAAAACAAAACAAATTCTCTTCTCAAATCCTTTCTGGCTGCCATTCAAGAGAACCCCCCAAAAAAGGTGTGGAAAAGGAATGCGCAAAAACGCGCAACGAAACAAGCAGCAGCAAGCAGGAACCGATGACGTCTGTCGTGGGCACGAGGTGTCCGTTGTAGAAAAAGTGTCGAAAAAGGAACAAAACGTCACCGAGGCGATAAAAAGAGCGATGGAGAAATAACCAGCTCAAAACACCACTGAGGTAAGTATAGCTCCCGTGAAAGATATATTATAGAGGGCCGAGCAGAACACATATATACAAACACCACAAATACGAGCGTATAATAATGTGTCTAGAGCCAGTGAGAAAATATAATCAATTTCATTCCAATTCCACCCCCGCCCCAAACAACTGACAAGCAGAGCCAAAGGGGGGTCGAAAGAAAAATAAGAAATTCCTTCATTTTGATTCAATTTTATTTCTATTTAAGATAAAAAAAGAAGAGCTGTGCATCCTTTTCTATTTTTTTCTATGCCTATTTCTCTTTCATTTTCATTTGCATTCAGTTGAACCGAGTTGAACGACGGTGTCTGTTTAAAAAATCAAATACAACATTTTTTGGGGGATCTTTCATTCAAAATGTTTTCTGGCTGCTGCTCTATCCTCTTTTTCTTTCCAGCTCTGTTTCTCTGCCATGTGAAAAGAATGAGAACAAGTCGAGCTGGATTTTGATGGATGATCCGTCACTGGCCTTGGCCAAGCAGAACCCCCTCAAAAAAACATATAAAAATATATTCTATAAGAGAAATGAAACGAAAATCTTCAAAAAATATTATAGAAAAAGAGGCGCGCGCGCACAACGAGGACAAATCAGGTGTCTGCGAACGAGATAATAAACGACGTCCCCAAGTCAGGGATGAAGGATTGATTCTTGATGGAGTTGCTGGGAAACCTTCTCGTCTGCATCTGTCACTTGGAATGTTTTCTTATAGCTAAGGATTGACCGTTGCGTGCGCCAAGAAGCCACATCATTTGCTTCTCTTGCCTTGTATAGAGAAGAAAACCGTCGGCTTCCGTGAAGTATACAAAGAGAAAGAGAGAAAAAGACATTCACTGACATTCACTACCCACACACAAAACGACGACGACGACTGTGATCAAATCAAAGCGGCCCATGAAGCTCTGCCGTCTGCATTTTCCTCGGTGGCACGGCAGGCTCTTTTAATTTGAATTTATTGTTTTTTTTTTTCGCGCAGAAAAAGAATACTCGGTCTTTTGTGAACAACAGGACAACCACCCATGTGATCTGATAGGGAGGGAGGATTTAAGAGCCACCGCTGCTGTTGCCATTGCCGACGCCGCTATTATTGCCAACGCCCTTCGATCAAAATCACTGGATGAGAGAAAACGTTCAAAACGTATCAGCTAGTAGATATACTATATGAAGTATCCTCTGGTGTGTTCTCTCTCTCCCAAACCGTCAACCGTCATCTTGTGCGCACACAAAAAGCTATAGGACCTTCCATTCATTCCATTTTTCCCGTTTCTTTTCTTTCTTTTACGACCGGGAGAGAGAACTAGAGAGCGCACCGAGGGGTGCAATAACTAATTAAAATGTTAATCAAGATTATAGACGCCCTACACGACAGTCGACAGTGGTTCAGGCTATTTGCTCTGTAGACTGCAGCAAGCAGCAATACATCCGACTAACTAGATTGAACTGAACTCCATTATAGACATCACAAACGATAGTCCCAATATTCCAATTTTCAATCCATTCATCCAGCAGACCGCTGGTCTCTCTCAAACACACACACCAAACTCAATTGTCCAAAAAGCCCCATGAGAGATAAATTTAAGTGATCCTATCTCTATCTACTCTCTCTGTTATACTTTGTGCTGATTCACCACGAACAACGGGCGATGAAAGACGTCAAGGGATAGAAAATGTTTCATTTTCTTTTTGCTTTCAACGACTTTTTTTTTTCCTTTTCTATTCTTCTTTTTTTTCATAAACACATCACCTGATCAGCCCCCCAACCGAGAGAAAGGAGAAGAAGACGTACTACTATCTAGACAACACGTATTGTGTGTGTAAGAATATAGATGGTCTTATGTCTTCTTACCCTACACGCCCAGCAGCGCATTTGCTGGGTATATATAACTAATAACTGGTAGTACGTGTACAATAACAATTGCCCCCGATAGGAAAAGAGAGAGAGATAGAGATAACGTCACTACTGCTGGGTTTTAAAATAAACCCTTTTCTTTGCCCACCGGCGGGCCGATCGTGTCTCAACATAATACAATATATAACATCGTCAGTCACAAACGAGACAGGCAGAGAATAAGAGAAGCTTGGCGAAATATAGCGATACTTACAGGATTCGTAAATTGGCGAAGCCCTCGAAATCTGAACTCAGCAAACTGGTCAAGTTATTGCCTTCCAAATTTCTGCAATAAATCAAGAAAAGAAAAAAAATTAAATTCAACGAAATTTCAGATTATAACAATCCAATATGTCCGCCACGGTACACATAAAACAGTCGACAATAGAATTTACTATATTTAGAAATACACAAGAAAGAAATGAAACAAAGTGGGTAATAGATAAGAATTGGGCCGTCTGAAGAGTCTAAATTCAATTCTGGAAAGTGGACACGTTTCTCTTCGTGGAGAGAAGAAAACAAAAACTACCCTCATCTCATCTATATAACATATATACAGTATATAAAAAAAAAGGCCGAGTGATGGTCAAGAGGTTTCTTTGTCGACAAAGTCCGGCCGTATAACAGACACACAAACATAAGAGATGTCCCGTTTTCTACTCGAGAGAAAGAGATAGTAATACCGTAATGCTGGGGCTCAACCGATGTGTCGGGACGTAGTGGTGGTGGTGGGTTAACAAACAGAAAAATAGAATGAGAGAGAGAGAGAGAGACAGAAGAGCTTTTTAGCTAAGTGCATGTGTAAAAAGGTTGTTGTTGTTGGATTCGGTGCGTATTGTCTGCTGCCACCCAAACGACAAGACCGCCACCACCACCAGAGAGGAGCAGCCCAGACGACGACGACGACAATATCATCACACAACACCGTGGAAATACTTCGCCCCGGCCTATTCTCCTTCGTTTGCCTTTCCCCGCAGCGCAACAACATCCTCTCTCATCCACCAAGTTGGTAGAAAGAAAACGAAAAGAAGGAAAAAGGGAAAACCACCACCGCCACAAATAATACGCAACAGCGAAATAAAGCTCCCAGCACCGGCGTGTTATTGCCGAGAACCCCTACGTCCGCTTATGGTCGAGTCATTTGACGTTGTTATTAATTTTTTCCGTCTTCGTTCTAAAAACATGAAACATAAATTTTATTTAGTTTTTCAAAAATAAACAAAAGAGAAAATCTCTTTCCATTTCGTTATTTAATTTTTTACTTCTCTGTAGTATTTGAAGTTTCTCCTTCTCTCAAAGTTGTATAATTTGTGAGTGAGTGTCGTAAAAATGCATAGTACACTCGACTAGCAAGTGACGTTTCCCGATCAGACCAGCTAAAAGCCAAAAGAATCTCTCTCGTCCCTCCACCCGTCTATATACTTGAAACTCCTCCCTTTCTCATTCCACTCTTTTGTTGGTTTACCAGCTCCAAACTAATGGATTTTATTAGGATTTTTTTTTTCTCTCTCTCTCTTTCTCATTCTCTACATGTAAGAAGAAGAAGAAAACCACCAAGCGCGCTCGGCTTCGCCCGTTCCTCGTCCGTCCGTCCGCAACCCACCCGCGACCCTCCTCAAATGATGAGGTCCTCCAAACATGAGGGAGGAGGGGGAGTACATGGCGCGTATAGAAAAAGAAGCACTGGATGTGTTGCGCGTTCGTAACCGCCCTGCCAACTCCACACATATGAGCGTATATATATACGACGTAGTCGATGTACATGCCCGGCTGTTTTTCAATCAATCAAGAGTGGCTTTTCTTGTTCAATCGTGTTTTTGGCTCCTCGACCAATTAAATCATTTGATAGGGCGGGTGCGGTCGATGGAAACACGATACGAACGGCCATCGTTGATGAATCCCGTCAGATTGTCCTCACTCAAACTCAGTCCATGTCCGTCCCTCCTCCTCCATTTGATTATTTATTATACGTAGTAGTTGTCCATTGTTTTGTTTTTTTAAACAACGATCGATCTGGAAAAGAGGAACCCGGGAACCACTAAACCGAAAACCCGGGGGAATAGAGCCCGCAGCGCGTCCGTTTGTTTTCGTTTTTTTGGCGTTGGTCGCCCCTTCCACTTTGGTTCAATGAAGACGATCGTCGTCACTCAAGCGACAACACGGCCATTCAAACGAGTCAAATCAACACATTTCCGAAAGGAAAAAGACCATCAGCCCGAACACCAACAGTTCGTGACACTCGAAACAAAAAAAAAAACCGCAGCTCAAACACAAAATGGAACGACGCCGAAAAACGGCGGCGTAATACCAACAACAGGGCGGACAGGAAAGAGGGGGGGAAGGAGGGGAAAATATTTTCATTCTTCAAATCGTAAAACCAGTCGCTAGTCGATCACGTCACAGAAACAAGGGCCAACTATGAAATTCAACAGAAAACAAGAGCGAAATTTTCGAGCGATGAATGACAGGGCTCCCCCAATCCCGCGGTTGTTATCCGACAGCTGCTGATATCATCTCTAGTATATAGTCTCATCGACTTTGATAGTTTGTTTTTATTTTTTGGCCGCCACAAGAGACTAATGGATCGATCGGAGCCGACGTTGTTTTCCCGTTTTCTTTCTTTCTTTGGCTTCTCTTCATTCAATAACACATTATGGCCAGTATACAGTAGGCCGATGATGTTATTTCTCTTGAGGGTTAGGGGGAAACTCATTTTGTCGGGAGTCGGTGATTTTTCGAATATTTCCTTCAAGTGGCTGCTGCCGGGAAAAGATAAATGTGTTCAAGAGAAGAGAATTTTTATATTTCGTTGTTTTAGCTTATAGGAAGCAATCACTTAACAGAACCCAAAGAAAAGAAGAAGAAGAAAAGGAAAAGATGTCGAACAAAACATAAGATAGAGCGGGCATATATGTATATGTATGTGTGTAAAGTTTGAGGATGATTTTATTTTAGTTTTTTAGTTTGGGGACGGCAAAGACTTTTAGGTCCGTCTCGACTTTCCTAGTGGCGGGGGGAAGTAATCTGTCGCGACGTAGGGACGCGCCATCGTGTTTTTCCCCATACAATATGTGTGCATACAGTATATAGAAGCGCGTTTCTCTTAAAGTCTCTTTTAGATCCATCGATGAATTCCTCTGTGGTATAGAGAGGGGGGTCAGCCAACAACGGAACGAGACAAATTTTCTTCTTTTTTTCTTTTCTCCTCATCTCTCTATGGACTGATGACTTTTCTTCTCCTTGGATTTCAATCTCTTTAGCGTCTTTTAAATTTCAAACAGTTCATCATCCTTCCATTTGACTGCGAGTCGATGGACCAAATCCCCCAAAATTCCGATCACGTCTTTGATATATAGAGCGGGCCTAGACACACTCTCTCTCTACAATATGGAATACAATTACAAGTACAGTGTGTGTCCCTTGTGAGCCTTTCAAGTCTCAAAAGCCAATCATCTGTGGATAAGCGACCGAAATGGGAAGGAATTTAACGGCTGTGATTGAAGCGGACGACAGTATGGGACGAGGAAAAGAAGAAGATGGAAGAATAAAAAGGGAAAAGTTGTTGAACAATCAAATGAGAGAAAACGGAAAAGAAGAAGGTCCTCCTTTTATAGTATAGAAAGATGACAAGAGCCACAAGAGGAAATCATCTTGGAAGAGAGAACGAGAACCCGAGTGGCCGATTATTTCATTGACGGCCTCGCCACTAGCTGCCTTGCGCGTCTTTCCTCTCTGATATTGTTCCTCGTTTTTCTCTCGCGGGACTGCAAAGGGACTAGTGTCAAGTTTGAGACCTCGACTCCTCCTACCCACTCTCTCCCAACAGGCTTTCAATCTAATATAGAAAGCATCCCGTTTGTATAAAAGAGCTAGAAGCATTTGGAACGGCAGGAGCCAGAAGCTAGCAACCGATAGAGTCAAGTCTCTACTTGCCATCTTCTTGTGAGCTTCTTATTTTCTTCTATTCTCTTTTCTTTCTTTTTTTATTTTGGATCATGACGACGACAACAAGCAGCGTGTTGAAAACGATTTCCGTCCGGCCCCTTTTCATCCGACTAGATTGCAGGAAAGGCAACGCAGAAGAAGAAGGAGAGAAAGTAAATACAAATAAAAATAGGTCGACGAAATAGAGATGAGTAGTGCATGCCCGCCTCGACTGCTAGCTACTGCTACTGCTGGGCCGCAATAACTTCATCCTGTTTCCAACTCAAACGAAACGAGGCCTTTCGACCTTACACAGACAATAAAACGTATTCGTTCCAGCTTCTCTCTGACAATTTTCATTTTCCATCCGCCCAAAAAGGGAGACGGGAGTTCCTTACATCACACTCATCCATTTTCACGATCGAGTTGACTTGCTGTATCTTGTTGGTATATTTTTATTCTCATCTCCAGTTCCGGCGGGGGACTTTTTTTTACACAAGTACTACACGTTCTCGTCGTGTTCCCAACGAGGGAAAAAGAAATTCAGGAGAGAAAGAATAATGATGCGAAAAAAGTATATAATAATCAGTCACAGATACGAGAAAAGTGAGGGAGGAAACGGGGAGGGCACGGAGAACGAAACCGTTCGTTTAGTTGTCGTGCGCGAAACACGTAAAAAGGCTGAATTCCGCCAACAGTCTATTAAAAGAAGATGATACAGCCGTGATGTCGTTAAAGAGTGGGAATACTGTACACGATCGCGCGCGTGTTACATTAAAGGTATATTAAGGAGGTGCGAGTCGAAGGGAAATAAAAGACACTTTGCTGCTCTTCGCCACATTCCAGTTGTAATAAGCCAATAAGACATCGCTTCGCTTACGACACCGCCAGACGATGGAATGTCTAAACCAACCCGACCCCCCCCCCCCTTTCCAATTCTCCCCCCATTCCCTTTTCGTCACCTTGCCGCAACCGACATAATCCATCGACACGGTTAGAATGTCACGAACCGTTTTCTTTTTGTATTGTTGTTGGTAATCTTTTTTTGTTGTTGTTGCTGTGATCGATTACAAAGACACCTGACCAAAAGGACAATAGAAAAATACTACTGGTGAAGTTTGAAACCCGTCGTGCAGCAATAACGAATCAAGTCTTTTTTTTTCACTTCCTCGCACATTTTAAAAGGAAGGAAGGATGAAAAAGGAGGAAGGATGAAACAAATTGAAAAAATAGACAAAAAGGTCTGGTGAGAATCCAATGATGGATACGATCTGTCTGTCCAACAGCTGTTTGAATGACGGATCTAATCAAGACAGATTGTGCGAGTCTAGCATCAAGTTCATGTTCTTTTCGTTCTTTTCCCAGCCTGTCTGTTGGCATTCGACCAGGGCGAGAGAAGAAAAAGAGAGAGAGATACATAAGAGATTAGAAGTAACAAAGCCTCCATTCAATGCATTCAAAGATCACAAAAGACTTTTCGCAGTCTCAAAAGAGCGACGAAGAAGAAAGGAAAACGATTTGCACATGGGAAACGATATACACACGCTCACGCGGCTGGAGTGCTGCGCACAGAGAGACAGAGTCATTACGTGATGGGATACGTATCGGGGATGGATAACCCATTATCTTCTTTCCAAAAGGAATGCACATTATCTTTCAGCAATAAATATTTTTTGGTAAAAGAAAAGAGAGAGATGAATTATTGCGCATATTTTCGAGTGTTTTCCTCTGTCCAAATCCATTTTGGGTCTATGACAAATGGGTGATGTCCCGCAGTGAAAACTTTTCTGCCTTTTCTGGGTTTGACATTCGCTTCCCTTTTGGCTCGACCCTTTTATTCTTCCTTTCTTCTTCTTTAACATTTTTCAATGACTAAATTGTGTTACACCTTTTTCTTGTTTCGATCCTTATAGACCGGTACCGATTCATTTTTCTTTATTTATACAAAATCTGAAGTGGATAAACGTACGAGTCCCACCCCACAACCAGGTGGACCAATGATTCAGACAACCTAACTACGTGCTTTCCATGCAAAAGGGCTTAAAGGTTGACATTGTAAAATTAGTCAGCGACCAATTTAGGAAATCGCACATGATCTGGTTAACGCACAACCTAAATCTCTTCTCTCTCACGGGACCGCACGAAACACAACTATACAACTACTACTACGCCTTGGGTATAAAAAGGATTCGGCTTCTTTAAAAAAAAAAAGAAAAGAAATGTTGTTACTCTCAAAATAAACCCCCGGACAACGTCAATTAGTTGCGAGCTGGAACAACAAACAACAGAACATAACCAAAAACAAAAAAAAAAAAAGTTTCGCTTTGAAGGGATAAAAAAGGAAGACGGTATATAGGAATATAGAGTTAGTTAAAGGTCATGGTAGACTGGGTGGGCTTCATTAGCGACACTACTTGGCTGCTGTTATTGTCTGACTGGCTCACAGGTAAGGAACTATAATGTCAGTCCATGCGTGCATAGATGGATAGACCAGGTGGACAAATAGAGAAAGAAAAAGAGAGAGAAAGAAAGGAAGAAAGAAAGAACTGCACTGTGTGCATTAGCCCCCGTTGATACAATTGACTCTCTCGGTTGGATGGCGTATCTAAAGTGAGTGGCTCCGATCTGGAACACAAGACCATCAGAGATCGATCGATATCAAATCGTCAATGCTGCATGACTCGTTCCTTCCTTTTCCCTCCTGTCTCGTTGTCTATCCTGTCTCTCTATCAAGTGGAATATTGATCCGCAGGGACTCGGTACAAAAAGCCAAGATAAAGAGAGAGTCACTGAGACTTGGCCAAACAAATCAAACACGCAATCTCACTCACCGTCGTCGTCGTCGTCTATACGGTAAACGCGGAAAGACCGACTTGATAGAGACAGTTTAGTTGGTGATTTATCATCAATAAAATGGGTAAGAGAGAGCCAGGGATATAGAGAAAAAAAAAAGAGGGGCAATATTATGTGTTGACTCTTGAAGGTGCGGCCCAGGATATGATTTGCAATGGGCGAAACGAGTGACACGAGACCTTCGCGTCCGCGTCGTAGTTTCTCTCTCGGCCAAACAGCTTCATGTGAGATAAGCGAGAGTCAATATTATCTCTGCGGATTGAATAAGACGAAGGAGGGAAAAAAAATAGGGGGGCGTTAGAGAGAGGTGTAAGGGGACTTTTAAGATTAGCTTCACGTCGCATGAATCACACACACGCCCGTCTCCTAGAAAGAAAAAAGAAATGTTCCAGGAATACTAGCAGTGCATAGGTAAATATAGCGCGAGATGAGAGGCGACGTGATGGCTGTTGGCGAACGCGGGAGTTTGTCATCGCACACGACATTGAAGGAAGGGGGGAGGGGAATTCTCAAAACAAACAAACAAAATCTCTTTCAGATTTGCCTTTTTTTCTGTCGAATCGAAGTAGGTGAGAAGATTCGGGTCAACCCCTTTTTCCCTCTCTATCTCTCCCGAGAGATTTTTTTTTTCATTCCGAATTTGATGATTCATTAATTTTAATTCCTCTTCTCGTGTTGACGATGACCAAGACCAATTCTGGCCAGCCAGGCAGAGAGAGAGATCGGGAGAAGATAGGATGTAAAGGCCAACGTGTCTCGCACCATTCACGAAGGCCAAAAGTTGTGATAAATTGTTCATCTTCTTCTTTTGGGGCCTACAAAACAACTCGTCGGCCTTTACGACCCAAGTCAACAGCGACAACCAAATCGAAAATGAAAACGGAATAAAAAGCAACAGCAGCAGCTGCTGCAGCAACAACAACAAGATGATGATGAAGAAGAAGAAGGAAAACGACACGCACCACGACTACTACGCATACAACTGACTCGTGTTAACTATTCTTCGGCCGCAACAAGCGGTTTGTATAATCTATACACATCCCATATTTGGTTTTCTTAGACTTTGACCAAAAAAGAAAAAAGAAAAAAAAAAACAATTTTTAAAAATCATTGATACTACACAACACTCTTTCCAAGTTAAGTCGAACCCTTCTTTTATAGTAGTTAAAAAGCTTATTCTTAAACTGTGAGGGGGGAGAAGATTTGACTAAATTTTATAGTGAAGCTGAAGCTACTGCTTCTCTTTTTTTAAACAGATTCAAACACAATTCCTGTCGGAATGTACTGTGCTACCCCTACACAGCACACAAAATAGAAAATAACCGTGAAGCGCAGAAGGACTTGACAAATGGACTATATCATCCGGTTTGATCCCGCCACCGACTTTACCGACTCACCGAAAACACTAAAAAATAAAAATACTGAAATAATCGAAAAAGAGAGAAAAAATAGGGGTATAGGCAGAGGAGAGAAAAAAAAGGATAAAAAAACTGAAAAAAGCGTCTTTTATTCGACGCACGTAACTCCGGCAGGAGCGTGTCGTTCCCAAAAGGAATTTTACACACTAAACAGCACCGCTCTGGCAAACGGCACCGTATAATGTTTCCTCGAAAACGGGAAAGAATGAGACACCCCCTACTATTTTCTTACCGTCCACCACTCTATCCCCCCCCCCTTTTTTTTCTCCTATTGAATCTATCCAAACCCTCAGAGTCGCATATCAAAAAGAAACAAAACAAAAGTAAGAAAAGGTTCACCATCATTCAACGTTAAGGCTGACCATTGTCGCTGACAAATCTATCTACATATTTGGTATTTTCAACCTTTAAAAAATACGGTATATAAAATATATCTTCCTTAAATAAAAAATAATACAATCTCTGATCGTTACCAACGTCTTCCTTCAACCCCTCGTTGAGAATCTCATCGTAAATGGAAGTCAAATCTAATAATATATTATATACATGCATCAACTCCTATTTCTCTGTCGTCCTTTTTATAGGCGTGTAATGCTACATAAAGACGACATATAAAAGCTTCTCTTCTATACTGTATGGAAGAAGACGCACAATTGGGAAAAATGACGAGAAAGCAAGAACTATACATTGTTTATTTTTTTCTTCTTCCATCTTTTAAGAAGAAGCTATAAGATACTGGACGCACTACGCTAAGTTATTATGGGCAGCTCGGATTGGATAAGCCGCCGTCCAATATATCGGGTGCCGGATGATGATAACAATGTTCTCCGATAAGAGCTTTGCCAAATTCGATTCTCTCCCCTAGTAGCCATCGACTGAAAACAATCACGACAATCACAGAAACAATAAACAACGCACATCAGAGATATTACTTCCTTTTTTGTTGTTGTTATTGTCTTTCTATCCATTGCCTAAGCATCCAAACTTATACGTGGAAATTCCTTGAGTATCAAAATACAAGTGGACTGCAGCTGAATATTTCATCGCCTTGGAGAGAGAAATTTCGTGGGCACCGACTGGAATGCTATCGACAATCCCACAGAAAAACCGGTTGTCTGACATGTAACATGCGAACTGAATATTTCAAAATGCTGTGTGGCAACTGATTGATTTTCCTACACAAGTTCAGTCCTGATCGATCGATCGCTCAATTTAAGACGACGGGACCGGAATTATTATCTTTTCTCGATTTGATGTTTTCCAGGATGTTTTCCAGTATTTTATACACAGGCAATCGACTGAAACTACTGCCCAAAATCGATACAAGTTCTCTATAGTCTTCATGACAAGGTAAAACTTCATTTAGTTGCCTTGTTATCAGATGGAACAGCAACACAGTAACACACGTAATAGTTCAATAACACGAAAACACGAAAGTTAGAAAACAAAAAGATCATCGTCTTGAGTCGACGAGTTGATACGCGGTGTAAACTCGCCTTATATAGAGCGATGACTAGTGTCGGCTAAAATCAACTCGTTCCATTTCAATTTAACATCCGAGTGGAGGAGGGTACAAGAAAACAACCGAATAATGAATGTGCTGGCTGAAAGAGTTAATGAATAATAAATGGTTTTCGCGAACAAAAAAAACCCGCAAACTAAAATCTTGGGCGTAACGGTGTGCGTCGACGATGGACTAATTGAGATGTTTGCATTGACACGGATAGGACAAGCAGAAAGAAGTAGTAATAGTATTAGACAGAGATAGTACAAAGTTGTCGGAGCAAGACTGCATGGAGCGACGTCTCAAGTCAACAAAAACCCAACGTGCGCGTCTAATTAGTGCGCGGAGGAAAAAGAAGATGCGCGGCTGAGGTACAAGGTCGAGCACCGGGGAATTCATTTGTCAATGACAGGCGACCATAAGCGTCCAATTCGTATCGAAACGACCTATACTGCTAGTGCAGCTGTACAGCAGAGCATTTTGTTTTGTTTTTTCGCTTGAAACTCTCTCAACGTTTCACGAATCTACCACGCCATTTCCAGCCAAAGGAAAGGCAAAAAAGTTCGTTTTTAATGGTCCGCTGTAAAAAAAAAACACGCCACTGCTGGCAACCGGAAAAAAAACCAAACAATGTCTTTACTACTGGTCGGCCAATCCAATCTTGGTTTCAGGCTATAAAGCATAGAGCACTAACTAGCGATACTGCAATATGCATCGGAAGGAAAAAGGGAAAAAGACAAAAAACAAACAAACACTGTAAACAAAACAAAAAATTGGTTTGCAACTGTTTTTTTTTTCTTCTTTTCCTTTTGGGTGCGTCGTCATTTATGGATATAAATACGGCGAAAATACGGCGAAATTTTCGACGAAAAACAACAAGAAAAAGAAAAAAAGAAGAGAATCCACATAAAGATTCGAGTTACATTAACAACGTCGTCGGCAAAAGAGAAAGAAAAAGGCGGCGTGCCAGTCACGCGACGGGGGTATTCGGGCACTATACGATATTATTCGTTTGATGATGGAAGCAATCGGTGATTCACGACTATAGACGAGCTCGCACAGCAGAAGATCGGCCAGCAACAAGAAGAAGAAGAAAAAAAAACAACACAAGAGGCCCATGAGAGAAAAGAAATGAAGAATCGTCTTTTTGGCGAAATGGACTGAAAGAAGTAAAGAAAACAAGTTATATTATAGGATGGCAATCACAGCGTTCTTTCCCGTCAGGCCCATACAACTCTTTTCCTTTTACAATAAAAAAAAATAAAAATAAGAGAGAGATACCGCGCTGCGCTCGTTATGAAATAGAGACTCTCTCTCTCTATCTCTCAAGAAAAATCCTTTTTTGAGCTTACACTCTGTCTGTGTGTGTTTGTTTCGTCTTTCTTTCCATAACGATGGCAAGCTTCATCGGCTATTTACGGCCGGTAATCATCGCCGAAGTTTTTCTTTTTTTCAGAGAACGCTTTTCTTAGATAATATTTCATTTCATTTTTTTTCACAAGAAAAAAGACCGGAGCAAATCGTAACAATTTTGTGAAACTTATTCTCCCTTAAAAAATAAAAAAAAAAACGATGATCTATAACACACATACACATACAGAGACACACTGTATCTGTTTTTTTTTTTATCCCTCCGGTCTTTTCTTCTACTCTCTTTCATAGCCGACATTTTTGTTTTGTTTGTATCAACAAACTTTGCTACGTTTTTTTATACGATGCGAGAGAGAGAGAAAGACAGAAGAGCCACTGCCGCTAGTCTCAAATCTTTTGTCATTGAACGAGCGTAGCCATTTAAATTTTATTTCATTCCATCTAACTGTGTATATACATAATAATAATAATACGATAGGATAAACGTTTTCTTTTTTTTCACCAAGAGAAAAGGGATGAATACAGAAAAGAAAAATGCTTCTAAACTCAATTTATTGCGACACAGAGTCATCATGTTTCAATCGCTTTTCTTTTTTTCCCCCGTATACTTTGAAGGGATTGTTATTGCGGGGCTCTTCTCCAATTCTCCGTTCTCTTTGACTTTTTTTCCTTTGTAGAAAGAGACGAACTATTCGATTGAATGGCGAGACTGGATGCCATCCAAAGTATCAAACCAATAAACAGGAAAAAAGAGACACGATACGAGTAGTATTTCGCTAAAATGCGAAGGTCAATAAAAGAAGAAGAAGTAACGATCTCTCTATAGTCAAATTGTCTAGTGATTTTTAGTTTTTCACGCCAAACGAGAGAACTCTGAACGTCTCGGGGGGTGTCGTGAAAAAAGATTTAGCCAATTTCTCGCTTGATTGCCGTCTTATCGGTGACAGCCACCGTTGGCGATAGACTACCCGATCTCTCCATTTTGGCAATAAGATGCTGGGAGGGAAGAAAGAATCCCAACAAATTAAAGAAGCATTGGATACGGACACCTCACACATTTCTTTCTAAGTTTCTTCCTTGAATGTCTTTGTGAAAGGAAAATTTGCACAATTTTATACACGCACAAAGAAAAAAGCTACGTGACTCGCGACACATACGCTATCGTTGACGTCATGGCCGGGTGACAGTAGAGGGTTCACGAAATTTTTATTTTAACACCCCCGGCTCCCGCGGGACTATTTCAAACGTGTCGAAACGACTCGCATTTCATTCGACTCTTGTTATGAAAGAGAGAGCCAACACTATACAGTCAAACAAATAAAAAGAAAAGGAGTTTTGTCACCTGACGAGCAATGTCGTTCGTGAATATCGGCCTTTTCTCCCAATTGAATGTGCACAAACTCCCGTCGTCGTCCTCATTACAACGTCCCGTTTGCGGGTGGGAAAGGAACGCGGAGAACATAAGAAGAAGACAAGTGTTGGCCGGATTTCCTGGGCGATCACGCCATCCAGTGGAAACAACTACGTAACATACTACTTGGGTAATTTGGGTGTTTGTAAGAGAGCTTGCGTGCGTATGAGAGTGAACTGGGCCAACATCTCTCCTCTGCTGTCGAGATTGTTCGACAATGGAGGGCCCTACTTCTTTTCATTTCTTTCTTTCTAATGAACATTCCTATTTTCAATGGGTCGAACGCTAACAAGAAAAAAACATACTGTGACGGCCTACTGAGACCTAAACAGAAAGAGCAAATGACGAGTCCCGTGTTCTTCTCTTCGTCTTTCCATTGTGGAAAGAAACAAGGCGAGCCGACTACACAAATTATAATACAGTGCCGGAGTCATTAGCATCGAGCAAACATTCGCTTCGGAAAGAAAAGAAAACCAACACGAAAAAGAGAACAAAACCCCACAGAAGGCAGCCAGACTCGTCTAGGTGCCATTCCCCCCCCCCTCTCCCAACCCGCTATATCGTTTTCTCTCTCTCTCGGCTCTCGTTCCTTTTGGTGTACAAGTGTAGTTCCTTCTCGCCTTTGTAATAGACCTCTCGTTTCGTGGAAACCATAGTCTCCGTAGGTAGTAATTGGAGGCCAACAATCATACTGTACAAGTACAGCACACACACACACACACACAAATGTATATAGTATAGTGTAGTACAACACACAATGAGGTGATAAAGGTGGGGTGTGATTGTAAAAGGCCCAAGAAATTCTCTCACAGGAAAAAAAAAAAGAGCAACGCGCAGCACCCCCCTTCTGATTCTTTTTCCCCCTTGGGTTTTTTTTAGCACCTAAAACACCACACGGTCCGAGCAGAGGGTGCTCGCTAATAATGACAACCTACAGGTGCATTAAAATGTAGTTTTGTTTGTTGTCGTTGTATGTTTTTTTTTCGCCAAGAGAATTCCGTTGGATTTTCCTTTTTTCTTTGTTTTTCAAGTCGATTTCTAATTCCTTGACGGTCGTTTCAATTGGTTTTGGGAGATTTTTTTGGGTTATTTTCTCTCACCCGTCGTTGCGCTCTATTAAAGAATCCAAATGAGGGTTGCGGGGGAATGTCTAATCAAGTCGAGATAACGATATCAAATAGCTTCATTCCCAGTATATTAGATCAACGATATAACCCCAGAATCTAGCCAGCCATTTCCGCTGTCTCGATTGATTTACGACTAGAATCGAATTGAAAACAACCGACATTTCAATCCGTTACTTCATTTCCCTCTAGCTCCTTTTCTCTTTCTCTCTCTCTCTCTCTCTCTTGTCTTTTATTTCTCATTTTTATTTTATTTATTTAGTTTTTGTGTTTTTTTAATTATCGTCCCATTTTTCGTTGTTTTTTAAGTGGTGGGGCGCAGTCGGAAACATGGAAATAACAAGAATGCCAGTAGTAAACATAACCCGAGCCCATTTTGTTTCCCTTGTACTTCGTTAACCATCGGGAGAAACGACGAGACGACCAGTATAGTTTGGTCGAGAGTTTAAGGGGGGTAGTAGAATCAAGTCAAACAGATTTTTTATTTAAGAAAAAAAGAAAAGAAACCTTTTTTTCTTTTTAAATAAGAAAGAAAATTCTACAAAGAAAATTGGAGAATAAGGGGGAGAGGCCAAAGAAAGAAAAGGTCTCATCTATCGTGTAAATCACGGCCGATGCGATCCTATATACGTAGAGGGGGTGAAGGAAGGAAGAAGAAGAAAAAAGGTAGCCCATGTCCAACAAACCGGTGCCCAACAAGGGCCGAACGCAGGTCCATTTGTCATGGAAACGGAGAGAGCCAATGAAAGTCGCAGAGAGAGAAGAGCGGGGCACAATTTTTTCGGGGCCTGGCAGCTCAGCCAGTGTCGACATGACCAGCACCGCGGTGGGTCCCTCCCTCGTCAAGAACCCCCCTCTCATTCTCTCCATACCATCGCATTCCTATACTACATCTACCCAAGAAAAACGAACAAGAACAAGAAGAAAAAAAATCCTCCTTCTTCAAGAAAAGAAGAAAACGTTTTTTTTTTTTTTATTTTTCTGTTCAGAAAAGAAAAGGGCGGCTTTGATTGCCGATTTCTTCTTTTTCTTCTTTAACATCCCTATTGTAAGGCAATAGCTTTCATCAACCTCGAGGAAGTATTTCAAAGTCTAATGAGACCGCAAACAAAAAGGGAAAAGATGGGCATCGAGTTCGAAGGAAACACATTCATAAGCACAAAGGAAGACGACAACTGTCTCTCTTTCTCTCTCTCTGCGTCTCATCTTATCGCTCATGTGTCAAACTTTTTAAAAGGCAGTTGACATGCGTGTCAATCACGGACTGAGAAATCAACACACTAAATGGACGCGTCTGGAGGAGCAGGACGCGCACGTCACCTACACGCGATTAACCCAAATGAAATACACACAAAAAGGGCGAAACATTTTTCTTCCTTTTTTAAAAATCCTTCCTACATGTCGTGTCGTGGTACATTCGAATATCTCGTGGCCAGGTGGAATGTTTTGTTTCCCTTTGGCCTCGACCTCCTCACACACACACAGACACACAGAGACATAAGAAGAAATGAGAGAAAAAAGAAGAAGAAAAAAAAAACCCCAAAAAATGTTTGATCGTAAATTATCAGTGGCGTCATTTCTTTTCTCCCTACACACACACACACACACTCTTCGATTTTGTTTTTCTTTCTTTTTTCGCCATTTTCTATTCGAGCCATTAAAATAAAAACAGCTACATAATAAAAGGCGAAAAAAAACGGGGAAAAAAACAAGGCGGTGCCAATTTGAGATGAAACAACTAAAATATCTTCTTCTTCTTCTTTTAGCTCGATCTGTGATTTATAAATAAAATAAAAATAAAAGACGGAAAAATACATATATAGAGGAGCGGCTTCCCAAAAACCGTGGGATAAACAGACACACACGCAGGGTTTTTGTCAGGGAATCATTTGGTTTAGGCCGTGGTGGTTATAGACTGCAGGGTAAGGGTGTGTGTGTGTGTGTGGTGGTGGTGGTAGTAGTAGTAGTCTTTCACGTCAAGTGACACGATACGACCACGGCACGAAATTGAGCGCGCGGCGCGTTGAATTCTTCTCTCTTCTTTTTTTAGGGGGTTTCTTCTTCTTTTCATCTTCTTTTGTTTGATAATCTGCGGGTTCAATCTTCCACGTTTGTGTGTGTTGAAGAGACACAAGTGCAACGGGGCCCCATTCCGACAGCTCTGACTTGATCTCTAGACCCCATCTCCTACTACTAGCAAGTCCTACTACTACCCCGAAGTTTGTCTTTTTCTTCTTCAAAAAGAGAAATAATAAAAACCCGTCGAAACAAATGTTTCAACTCCTCTGTCTGAATTCTACACAAGAGAACAAGAGAAAAATAGAAAAGAAAAGAAAAAAAAAACGAGGAACAAGAAGTTGTGGATAAGAATCAAATTTTTTTTTTCTTCAGGAGAGTTGAGGCCAACCAGCAACAACACACACAACACGTCATTGGTGGCCGGAACGTTAGCTTACGAGCTGGTCCAAAAGGAATGACGCCCTGACGTCTTTTTATCGATACGAGTTTGTGTGTGTGTGAGCGTATTATAGTGATTGGTTCACTCGTCGACTCTCCATGAAAATTTCCAATTGACCGATCGTTAAATATTTGGAGTCGCTAACAAAACAACAAAAATGGATCAGCAGGCCGTTTCTCTCTCTCTACTTTTCTTTTTCATGATACAATAATCCACCGGGATATTAGACAGACAGACGCACGCTACACGAAAAAGGAGCGCCAAACTGCATTTCTTTGTTGATAACGATAAACGTATCAATCACTCAAAGGGCGGCGTAATAAATACGACTTAGTTGCAGGGTACCATGGATCTGGCTGGCCTTGTAAGGAATAGTAGAATAGAATACTCTACTAGATGAATTTCTCTTCATTTCTTCTTGAAATCCATTTCTCATTTCAAACCGGCAGCAGCAGCGCGCTACAGCATGTATAAAAAGGTGAGAGCCGGTCAATCTGGTTAGATGCAGTGGGGTGGGCATCACAGAATCCATTTACTCTACTCTACTCCTCTTCTTCTTCTTCTTTTCTTCTTCTTTTAGTTTTTTTCTTTGCCTTTGCACTTCCCCGATGCCCCGCCTACCTCATCATCCTCGATTGGAGCGCCCTTTCACAAAATGTGAAACCCAAGAAAATATAAAATTTGTACGAGGGTTGTGTTGAAGGCAAAGAAAAGAAAAGAAAAGATTCAACCGAGTTTTTCTTTCTTTCTCAGAATGAGAGAGCAAAAGGAGAGTTTGAACTGAGCGCAGAGGGTGCCGATCGTTAATTTCCGAGCTGGGCCTACAGACAAGCGCGTCCATCGACATGGGAAACGACATCGATCATAACACATCGACATCGTTTATTATAATAAGCATCTTTCTCTTTCTTTTTATAACAATTTTCTCTCTCTCTTCACTTTCTGCCTTCTTTCTTTTTTTCTTCTTCTACTGTGAAACATTTCTTACGACGTCATTCAGCTCATTTAAGGAGGATGCGAAGTCGCTGGCCGTTTTTTTTTTGTCTTGAGCGGAGACGGGAGGGGGTTGGATGACCGCCAAAAAACCGTTAGCGATCACACAGCATTCCTTCTCGTGTTTAAGTACTAGACGACTATTTATCGTTTCATCGACGACGGGCGCTCTTTCTCTCCTTCTGACTTCCCCTTCTTCTTCACTCAAATCTTAGTGTTATCCGCTTCCGGTAAAGGCCCGTCAAGTTTGATATTGAACCGAATAGCAACAACAACAGCCAGCCCATTCTAACAGCATCTAGCAGGAGCAGTAGTGGCGTGTTAGTTAGGTGTCTGTTGAGCTGAATCCACTTGCGACCGAGCAGATGGGCAAGAGCTTGAACTTTAGAGGGGGGCTTCGTTGAGACAAGATAATGGACTCGCAGCTACTCTGTAAGCTCCCGCGTGCACGCGCCCCTTAGCTTCTTCCTCATCCGACAAACAAAAACAAAATAAATAAGAATAAGGAGAGAGAGAGAGAGTCTGTGCTTCTGCTCTTGCTGCCCTATTGTTTTGTGTTTTGATTTATTCTGTAACAATCATATCCCATTAGCTCCTCTTGCCACACACACACACACACACAAACATCAGCCCATAATAAACAGCTAACCCAACGAGCCTGTGGGAGCCTGTGGGGGGTGAGTATGTACATGCACGATGTTGGGTTGAGCAAGTCAGATTTGTCTTTTTCTCAAGTATTAAGAAAGAAGAGAAGAAAGAGAGACGGTCCCGAGTCCCGTCCTGTTTCACGTTCGTGTGTGCAAAGTCAAGAGAGAACATTCCTTGTGTTTCTCCTAGAACAAACTTCTCCGTTCATATAAGGTAAACATTAGCTACCGTCTTCTCTTGGCCAGCCAGTCAGCTCTCTTTCTTTCTCTCTCTCTATGTTGTAAACTTTTATGATGTACATGACAAGTACCAAGTTCAAAAAGCTCGCCATAAAAAGAAATGAGTAAGAAGATGAAGAAAGGAAAGGAAGAAATTACACAAGTGGCTAGGCTATTTTCTAAGATAATAATACTATGTATTACGGTAGTACGTAGTGGATTATAAAATAATAAACGAATTAAAGAAAAAGAGAAATGACGCCATGGAGTCCAATGACTAAACTCATATCGTCCGTGCAAAAGAAATAGGAAATTCCAAGTGATCTAGATTCGAAATTGCGCAATATCATATAATTAACGGCTGGAAAACACAAAAGAAGAACAAACATAAACATCTTGATGCACTTAATCAAAATAAATTTCACATTAGTTTGTTTTCTCTCGAGTTGCATCGAATGAATTATTTAAACAAAGAAAAGTTTTCCCCGTCATTTGACATGTGATGGTTGAGATATATATATACCGGACTGTAGGGGAACGAATTCAACACTATAAAGGTGACACGCATGGGAATTGTCGTAAAATGAAATAAAAAAAGATTATCATTCGTGACGTGAAATTCTCTTTTGTCGGTCTAGTCCACACTGTTGTGTGTGTTACTTTGGTCGCTCTATGGCGTCATCGTTTTGTGGCCAGATCCGCGATAATAAATTCCTCTTGGCACACGCGGCGTATTATATAAACCATACCTGGCTAATCTACTTTTCTTCTCTTTCTTTGTTTGTGGACTGTAGAGTTGCATCTAGTTAAAGTCGCTACCCGTTGCGCGAAACCGGTATTATCCTGATGTCCTGAACGCATTTCAATTTGATTGTGTGGAAATTGAAATCTCGGCGGGTTTTTCGAAAGAAAAAATGTTAAAGAAAAATATAGAAATTGAAATTTTGATAGGAAACTTTATTTCATTTTGTTTTGTTCTTTTTAGCGAAAATTCCATTTATAAAATAAAAATAAAAAGAATAGAAGAAAATAAATGGGGACGATATTGAGAGATTTGTGGGGGCCGAACCCGTAGCGAACCGGAGCTCGTGCACCGCTTTTGTTTTTGTTTTTTCGTGTCGTGATTTTTGTGTATGTTGTGTTTGTGTCGAGGGGTTAGACTATAAGCCATTTTCCGTTTTTTTTTTGTTTTGTTTTGTTTTTTATCCATTCGTTATTGAGTCTATTCCTACGGGTTTATGCGCGCGAAAGGTGAGCAGCACGGAACACGGCCCCGGATTTCGACTCGATTGCCGATCCCGGACGTTCCATGGTGGGCGACGACCCCATTCCTCATTCCCTTCCTCCATTTTGCCATGAACTTTTGTGTAGCACACTCAAAGCTTATGATGATGATTAGGGTTTTATTTTATTTTATTTTTTGTTTCGTCCTTGTTTTGGGTTTATTTTTTTCGGGCTAAAGCATTTCCTTTTTTATTATTTTGGATTTTCACGCCCCTGTTGATCCAATCCATTATCTCACCTTCCGTCATACAGAGGGGATTGTCCAGTCTTTGCCACGGGATACAAATTTCTAGAATTTTCTGGAATTAATTTTTTTTTTCTTTTCTAACACAGTTAATATAATAAAACGGGATTCACTAAGTCCAACATTTATATGTACGACAGAAGGTGACCTTATTGCGTATCACGTTGTCTTGGCGTGAAAGGATCACCCGCTTTAAGTCGTCAGTAAAACCAACGAGAAAGAGAGTGGGATTTCGTGACCCGAGACGTCATCAAAAAGAAAACTAAAAAAATACCTAACCAAGTAAAAGAGCCTAGTCTAAGTCAGTCATGAAGTCAAGAAGAGAAGGGAGAGGCAGGGAGGAGTGAACCCGTAAGGCATACAGAGAGAGAGAGAGAGAGAGAGAACACGACGAGCCTTTGCAAACACTGCTGCAGTTGGAAAAACAAAAACAAACAAGAAATAAACCTGAGCACATTGTGTGGGTAATCAAGTGGAAAACAATACGACTTTTGGGCTGTCAGAGCGAGACAGCGAGTCGGACGTGTATCTCTGGGAATGCCGTGAATTCCAAGTCCTACCAATCGGGATCGAGTCGTGAGCTGACTTTAAGAAACATGCCAAAATGATGGAACGGATCGAGAACAAAGGTCGATTTTCATATGATATTTCAAAAAATAGAAAAACAAGTCAGGATGGATGAAAATGAAAAAGTAAAATAAGAAAGAAAGAAATTGGCGAATAAAGACAGATAGGTACACATGCGATGATGGAAAGATGAACTTCACTTACATCTTGTCGGCGTCCTTTGGCAAATCCAGCGGCACTTGAGTCAGTCCACGGTTGGAGCAATCCACTGCATTGGCCTCGCACTGACAGAGTCTGGAGCAAGGCAAAGCGGCCGCATCGCTACCGGCACCTTTGCCGGCCGAGCGGGCCGGTTCATCGCGTTGTCCGCCGCCGGCCACATGGAGCAGGAGCAGGACGAAAATCCACAAGAAAAGAAAGGCTCGCATTTTGTCCGTGAGCAAGACGCTTTGCCACCACAACGATCTCTCAGAATACCAAATTGAAGACGTAGAAGACCACCACGTATTTGTTGCTGTCGCTGTTGTGGCTGTTGTTGCTACTGCTGCTGCTGCTGCTGACGACGTCAATGATGATCTAGCCTGCTGGTGCTGGTGCACGGCCATCGGTAGATAGCCAACCTTGGTACAGCATAGTCTCCTGGACTATAACCAGTCACTCTGTCGTTCACTTCTTTTCTTTTCTTTTTTCTTTTTCTTTTTCTTCTTCTTTTTTGTTTGTTTGTTTTTGTCTTCTCTGTTTCTTTAACTTTTCGTTTCACTTGGAACTACGACGAGATATCCGTTTTCACTGTTTGGCGTGTTTCACGCACACACGCGCTCACCTTCTGCTTACTCTACACACACGGTCACTCACGCAATCTGTGCAACTCTTGGCGGTAAGTGTCCAGTGTGGAAACTCAAATAGCTGTTACACAAAACTAAACACACACACACACATACACTCGCGCGCGCTCACACGTACACAAAGTTCCACGAATTTGAAGTTTGGGTTTTCAGTCAAAATCTGGAAATCGATTTAAATCAAACCTGTTCATGACAGAGAGAAAAAGAGAAGACAAGAGAGAATAAGTGTCAGGAAACAATATGACGAGTTAATGGCCATCCGTAGAGACGGTAAACGGACGTCCCCTTTGGACGTCAAACACACAATTTGACGGACGCGGCGCTCCAGATACTGATAACGACTCTACTGCTCCTCCCAAATCCTAGTGAGGGGACACTTTTTTTTTTCAGCAAGAGCGACAGTCAGACAAGACTTAAAGTCTCCATTTTTTTTCCCTCCTTTTTATCTCATTCAAAAACGCTGTGCCAGTTCATTGTTAACAATCAGATAGACGAAGGAACAGGGAGGGGGGGATTGAGAAGAGCGGAAAAGAGAGCGAGGAATACAAGGAGTATAGGAGGGGGAAAACGAAAACTACAATCGTGAGAGTAAAAACGGTCTTGACAATACCGTCGATTCTTATGCAACACCATTTAACCTCAGTCCAATGAATCCACTTCCCGCGCGCTCCGCACCCAAAATTCAAACTCACATCAACTACAGCAATACAATTGCTCTCTGTATGCTCCCCCCCCCCTTCACCTCTCTTCCTCCGTCACGAAGAAATTTTACCATTTTAGCATTTGAATCGATTTCCTTGGAATCATAACCGAATCGGATTACTCAATCAAAAGTGTAACAAAAGCCGTGGCATGAAAATGGAAAGTTTTCAATGAAAGCAAAAACTATTATATTATTTTTCTTTATTATTGTTTAGGATAAAAGGTTAGGTGGTACTATGGGGGGAAAAAAAATAAAAATAATCAAATGTGTGAATGTATACCTGGAAGATGGAAGGGAGCACATCGATGCACAGGCGCAGTACAAGAGTTCCGTCACCGTGTTGACTGTAAGAAAGTCGGCACTCTACTAAAGCGCAGACAGCCACAGTGGCCCACCATATACTCTCTCCCTCAGTGCACACTCGCATACAAAAAGGGGACGAGCGGACGGCAAGGCAGGGAATAGCGCCACAGAGCGGATGGCGGGGGAATAGGTAGAGACTTGAATGGAAGCCCCTACAGAAATAATCATAAATATCAAAAAGAGAAAAGAGTCGGACGATTTCGTTTTTTTTCTTCTTCTTCTTCTTCTTCTTCTACTTATAGACTCTAAGTCGCATAATGCTCACCCGACACGGAAACGGGATCGGATTAAACATCTTTGAAAATCTTTTCAGAAGGAAATGATGTCGTCTCCGAATGTTTATGTGATGGAAATTATCAACGGAGGCTGCAATGTTCGCTTCCCCTATATTTTATTTGTCCCCTATCTTTATTTCTTTAACAGACTAATAGAAAAGAGCCTACTGATGAATAGAAATCAGAGGACTAGGTAGGATTAGATGAATAGATAACGTGACTCGTTGTATAGAGTAGAAGATCAGAACGGCCCAGCCGCTTGATGTAGGGTTGGCTGGCACTGCTGCATATTCAACATCTTAATTCACACCTGGTGGCATGAATCCGTCGGCCAGGATCGTCCAGCCTATCCGCTACGGCCGCGCTTATTTCGAAATGGTGACGCGCAGTTCATTCTCCACACACGGGTCTCGTATTCCTTTTAGCTCCAACTTCAAACTTCATCGTCTTCTTCTTCTCTCATCGTTATCCCTCCCTCTCTCCATCTTCTCATCGGATGACGTCTCTCTTTTGGTCATTGGTTTGAAAGCCACGCCGTGCTCCAAGCGCCGCACATTACTTTTTCAACGTCTTGAATTACGCAGACGGGTGCGTCATATGACCGTCGGTCGCCAGTTCCCAATTGACCGCTGCCGTTCCAGCCCCATGACCAGCCTGATTTATTATCTAGAGAGATCATTCCAACAAAGAAATCAATGGTTATATATACGTACAGTTTAAGAAGGCACGGCTGAGGGAAAGTGGGAGGACACGACAGACACACCAACAAGTTCAGAAAAAAAAAGACAAAATGCTATTTACCCAAAGTCATCGCAGTGTGACGAGCGCCACATGAGATCGAAGTCACGTTGACTTGGTCCGAAGCAAACGGCATCGCGTGATCCAGAAGACGTGGCTCAGATTGGATGCTGACATATTCATTGCTTACCGGGAGAAAAGGAGAGATCGATAAGCGTTTGAGAAGTGCGATGATCTAATACAATAGCACACTTCCGGAGTTCAGTGTCCACTGATTGAAGCGAAATCAGCAGATGGTCATTGTATCGTTTTACCTTTTGCCAGCAGAATCACTCAGATTACGACAGGGTAAACCCAATTGGCCAGATTCATTCCAACCCCAAATGTACACGTCTCCCGATTCGCTTAAGGCACAGCTGTGCCATCCGCCGCAAGCGATTTGAACAATATTTATTCCGCCCAATACCTCAATTTCTTGAGGATATTCATTTGACTCGATACTACCGTGACCTAGCTGGCCTCGGCTTAAAAGAGAACAACAAATAAATGGATAGTGACTCATTTTTAAGTAAAAAGAAGGATTTATAAGTTTCACTGACCTTCCTGAACCCCAACTGTAAACTTTTCCTTCATTGGTTAAGGCAATAAAATGTTCTTTTCCACAAGCAATATCAATAAATTTTGGTTGCATGTTTTCCATTCGTAAAGGTGGAAGATGAATATTACCTTCAAAAATTTTATTATAAAGGGTTTTACTTTAAGGCTGACTTATAATCACATCTTACCAAATTCATCAAGAGCTATAGCAGAATGCTCATTGCTTGAAACTTTGACAAATTTAACAGGTTCTGCTTGATCCTCACTAGTGACTGTTAACACATCAGCCCATTCACCCGTTTTAACATGAATTGCTTGCTTCTTCAGCTTTCCATTTATGTCAATGCCAACAGCAAACTGTTCAGTACATGTTACCTAAAATAAAATTTTTATTTTAAAAGATTCAGGAACATTCTTCTAATGATATATACTTGTTTTAAACTGTTTCCTTTGCTAATGGATCCACAGAAACCTGAAACTCCATTCCAATATCCACTCACGGTAGAATCATTGTCTACATATTTAAATAAAAAAGAAAAATTTATATGAAATTAAAAGAAGTATCTATATTCTTACTCGTCGTGATAATCAATCGAGACCAGCCAAGAAAAACATCCAAGGACGAATCGATTTCGGATTCGAATACTGGCATAGGCTGGCAACAAACAAAAGATTTTCTTGTATCATTTTCAGAATCATTTAGTTTTTTTGAACTGATTTGTTCAAATCCATTGAATCCACAATAATACAGTTTCATGCTGGTGGTAAGACTTGGACTAGTATGGACTACTGTTATAGTATTTTGATTTAAATAAAATAAATACCCTTTTTGTTTACTCCAGGTTTAGAACTATTAAAATTTTCGTCTGCAAAAATTCAAAGCAAGCGCGGTTAGCGCGCCAAAACGACATCTAACGAAAAGATAGTAAAATTGCAGCAAGATTGTCAAGAAGATTGAATTAAGCACAGTCACACACACAAAACAGATTAAAATATTAAATCATCTACAAATTTACAACAATTTAGTTTGACTTATTCATTAAATAAAGCGAATTAGCAAACATATTTTATATTTGTATATCATCCATTAAAAAAATTACACTTTAAAAAAGATCTAAAAAAAAATCTAGACGAAACGGACCGATGAATTAACAATATTATTGTGTTCAGTAACTTCAGTTAGCTTTGTAAATTAAATTTTGTTATAATTCGAATTATCCCGTCACTTTCACTTTACCGTTCACCGGGTATGCCTGCGGACGACGGTAGAGGCAGGTAGATGGCAAGGACCATGTAAAATTTCCGTATAACAGTTTCCGCACCGCACACCTTTGAATATGTTTTGTCTACGTCATACATTTTAATCACAAAAATCTGGCAACGCAATTAGTAAGGTTAGGAGGCATCAAGGTTTAAATAATTTTGTATTCCATTCCCCAAGTTCCGTCATTTACCTGCGAGTTGCGAATCGTCATTATTCATTGTGGCACGGGCTGACGGGAACTTGTCGTACTCGTATCATCTGTAAGGAATATATCACCACGTGGTTGGATCTTATTTGCGTAGGCTATACTAACCGCAGGTATGTACAGAGCTGATATCAGCCATTGATTACTTTTTGGCGCTTTTTGGCTTTATTATTTTAGTTTGACTTTACAGCCTATCCATTAAGCAAATAAATTCTATTTTACTACTTTTCCTGGTTGTATGGTCCTTACATTTTGTCCAATCATGTTTTTTCTGCTCTTTACTTTGCTGAGTGTGCAATGTCTATGTCTGCTTATGCTTCGTCCACGTGTGTAATTAACGTTTCTCCTTTTCTTATATCTTCTGAATTAGCCACTGTAATTTTTAACCTCGTTTTCTAATAGAAGCTAATTTTTTAATTATAGGTTAACACCAATAATATTCCAAACTAATAAATGAAATTTTGTGTAGAAGTAAAATGTCTGATGAGCCACACTGCGATCATGCGGACTCTCCAACTTCATCTGGAAATCACCCGGACTCGGATCCTGAATTAGGTGGTGATGCCATTAACGTAACAGCAGACGCAGAAAACCAAGAGGAAATTGATACACCTATCCTAGAAAATAGAATGGTTGGGTATGTATTTTGTCAGTATGTAGGCCTATGTAATTAATAGATTTACGTACCCTACGTGTTTTACGCATTATTAACTATTAGGGCCTATGGAAAAGAAACTTCAAGTCAATTTTTCGTTGTCTTTCTTTTAGCATCACATCCGAAACGTTTAGTTACTATTATCAGCCGGGTTCTACTTCTCGTCTTGCCAGCAGTCAACGTCAAATGGGAGTTGCCTTGCAACAAGCATCTACTGACTTATTGCCGGACGAAGCTTCAGCTTCGCAAATGAACAGGTTTTTGTTTACGAACAAGTTAATTTTAATATTCTTGTTTTAATTATGCATGAAATCTTTAGCGACATTGAAACCTGCGACGAGGAAAATTATCATTTTGTTTCATCTGCAACCACCGGAAGAGTCTTAAGCGATGTTCAAAGCGAAAGCGATATTGTAACCTACGAAAAAACCCCTCAGCACTTTAATTCAACTGTAATCGGTGGAATAGCGATGCTACGTTTTGAATTCACAAACTGGAGCGTTCACGAACTAAAGGCAAGAATTCATCTTTTATTTTTGCCTGCATTTAAGGATTTAATGAAATTTATGTGTGAATATTTCAGATTCGGGTAAAGTCTTGTAAGGAACCTTTCTCAGTTGATCCACAGTCGGTTGAGCTATCTTCTGGAGGAGCTACAGAAGGCTTCACTATACTCTTCCAGCCCAAGGAATTTGAGCATTATTCAGATGTTATTGTTTTTGAAGTGGAAGAAACCAAAAAGGAGTTGATCGTTGAGGTTGTCGGAGAATGCTGTGCATGAACAGTATAAAGGCATATGCATTTAAACCATTTAAAGGGTTAAGGGTGTTACAGTAGTAACATTAGTGGGTTCATCGTGTTCAATTACAATTAAAATAAAAACAAAGGAAATAACTGTATGTCAATTCTTTTTCATTTGATATTCGTTACTTAATTTCGCTTAATTTTATCTGTAAACTACAACCACTGTAAAATATTTCACTACTTTTAGACTACTTTGCAGCAGTCGCGGGCAGCAGTCGCGGGCAGCAGTATTATTGAACCGCTGTTGAATAAGTAAAATATACTACATTATGTGGCCATATGCACATGCAGACTACTCAATAATGCCCCTTACACCCGCTTACACCAACGAATCAAAATGGCGCAATCCTGAATATTACGAACCGGGCTGAATTTTTCAAAGCAAAAAGGATCTGTTCCGTTAAAATTTTTCGATAGAAAGATACCTCTGATAGCTCGGCCTTGAAGGAATTTACTGTCAGTTCAACACTGATAAATAATCTAATGCCCTTTTCTCGTCTCGACCAGTCATCCTGATTATAATGCCACGTTGTATACATGGTCGTTTCTCCCCGCGGTCTATTGCCTTGAAATAAGATCGGTACTTAAAGAATTATTAACTACACATGCGCACGACATATATCCATGCGCTATGCCTGTATCCCATGCTGTATAACTGTAACTTGCAATCTTGCAATCATTGTAATGGGTGACGAGCTTCCGGTTTCAATTATGATTCCTTCTTTTAAAGCGAGCTTTAAAGTTTGAACATAATTTAAACCAACTATAAACGAAGGTTCCCTGAATTTCTTTTTACTTATAATGTACAACATTGAATTTTACCGGGGGGTTGGCAACTCCCCAGAATCTTCGTACACCTTTGGCCAGAATCCCTTAGAATCCCAATTTATTTTATTTTATAATTCAAACCCCAAAAAACTATTTTAGACCCCCCAGAATCCTCAGAATCAGCGTTAAAATTTAAATAGAACCCCTTAGACCCTTAGAAAACCCGAAAAAGCCCGTAGAATCTTCAGAATCTTCGTACACCCAAATTTTTAGTTGCCAACCCCTCGAATTTTACGTGCTCTGCTATCATGCTTGAGCCTTTCATCAGCTATTCAGCTTAAATATATGTTGAAATAATACATTAATTAATACATTAATAATAGGCACCGAATTCTTCCTAGCGGAAAAATTATACTTGAGTTATAAATGAGTTATACAAATTACTTCACCGTAAATGCTTCCTAGGGCTTCTTTTTAAATAATTTAATATTTTTCAATTACTACATTAAAATTTCTAATGTTGTTAATTGTCCGAAATATTATTTCAAACGTATAACGTAATTTAAAATTGCTGTTCTTTTCAAATAAGTGAAAAACACCTGTTCCAAAGTCAATAGCCAAAAGGGTATATAAGGAAGCTCAACAAGGTTCAACATCAGCTATTTTTGCGCGACGAACTATAGCTACCCTATCTTATATACACCTTGCGCGCGATTGAAATAAAAGTTGAGAAACGTTTCAGGAATTACATTTACCTTGAAAAAACTCGGTCAAAGATTTCCAGACAAGAAAATATACGTATTTCGTATTTTTATATTTTGGCGCGCACGGAAATTCGCGCAAATTAGTGCGTGCGCGAGCGCAGGCGCGCTTCGCGCAAATTAGGGACCCCCAAGGCTCCAAGTTCGCAAGTTGGCTATGCCGCCTATGGCAAGCCAATACGCGTAGCAGCAAGCCGTGTTGGCAGTGTTGGACTCAGAGCCATGAAAGGGAAGGTCGATCAACTCCATAAGAAAATTTCCCTTGGGCTGCGGCTAGGTTTTTCCGAGTTGAGACCACGTTTAACTCTTTCCCATCCTCCTACTTTTGGCATTTTTGGGAACAGCTACCACGACGGTGCTGCCATCTAGCCACTGTAACGCGTAAAAGTGGCCAAAATCATTCAATTTTCAAAGTATATATTGCAATTTTAAGAAAGCAAACATCGAATTGTAGCTCAGTTGGTAGAGCGACGGGTAGCTGAAATGAAGATCTGTGGACTCGAAGGTTCGATACTGTAGAGCTGCTGTTTTATTTCAAAACTATTTTTTGTACTTTTTTCTTTTTTTTTGCATTTTTTAATGCCTAACTGATAAATCACATTATTTTATCAAGAAATGTTTTTTTTTAAAGTTTTTTGATGGAATTAGGGGATTTTTAATTTTGACATGGGACTTAGAAAAAAAACGTAGAAAAGTTGTAGTTCACCACACACCCACAGGAGGCAGCACCGTCGTCGTAGCAATCTCTGTGCCGTTGCCTTATGGACTTTTTCCTATGGAGTGAACAGACCTCCCCTTTCATGGCTCTGCTTTCGGCTTCCTTATATACAGTAGGCTATGGTATGACTGAGTAGACTGGCGGCTGTTTGTTTACACAACCCCTAGTAAACGCTTGCTTTTTTTGCTATCACAGACTCACAGTATATACAGTCTGGTTTATTCTGGGCTTATTTCATATTATATAATGCCTAAAGCAAAAATTGTCAAATCTCTCAGAGATTTCTGTGTTGATCGTATTAAAGATTACATGACGTTAAGTTGTTCAAACTGTTTTAAAAAGGTTGGTTAATTTTTCAAATTGTTTTAAAACGCTCGGTTGATTTGTGTCATTAAGACTTCCGCGAAGTCATCAGTGCTGACCCTTGGTTATCAAAAATGTCGCAAAATATTGCAACATTGAATTACTTAATAAGATATGAGAAAATTTTTTCTATTTAGGACTCTCACTTTTGTATTATCAGAGCTGAAAACCAGGAAAAAACACATGGGCTAGAGGAAAACAAAGACCTTCAACATTTTTTTCAACAAATGCGTAGGGATAAGCAATTTATAAAAATTTTTCTCACAACTTTGTGAATCACTTTGTTATAAAATAGCTGCAGTCCTTTCAGAAGACATAATCATGTTACTCACTCGTGGAAATAGAAGACTACTAAAAAATCAAGTACTTCATTTTTTAATAACGCCACAACTAAAAGCTTTGCAACTCAATCCCTTCCTTGAAGATGACTTGAAGTTTTTTACTGCATTATCCAAATTGCAAGTTTTTATTGCTACAGGACTAGAGCTAAAGGACCATTGTTTAAAAGTCATTGGAACTTATTGTAAATGTCTGAGGTATTTTCTAATCACAATTATGTTTCATATTTCACAAAAAATTTATTTTGTTTTACCTTATTTAGAATATTGAACATTAAAAAGTGCTTTAATGTGACGGATGCTGGAATTGAGTTTCTATGCATTGAAAATCAAGGTTCAGCACAGTGTAAGTCATCTCTACAAGTTTTACAAATTCAATACTGTTATAAAGTTACAAAAAAAGGGATACATTTGGCCCTAGAGAACTTTCCTGCATTGAAATATCTAGAACATGAATTTACTTTTGAAGTTTTGGTAGAATTAGCTGACATGAGTCAAATGACAATGGTAGATAAAAAGCTGGCATATGTTTCAAATTTCTATGATAGAAATTTGGAACATATGCCAGAAATTGGACAACTGCAGTTGTCCATATTGCGTGCTCCATACACATGTACAACGAATTTCGTACATGGCGAACGTAGGCTCTATAAAAATCGTAGCCTTTGGTCAATCATTTTCTTGTGTCCATCGATTGTCAAACTTGAGTTAAATTTGGATAAAGGGTTTATGGACACAGAACTGTTATGCTTGATTTCCCTCAAAATGCTTCGCGAATTCATAATCAATAGACGCAAAGGAGATGAAATTGATATCACCTTTGATGGAGGAGTAGCTCCAGTTCTTAAGGTAATAGGCCGTTCGCTAGAGAATCTTAATCTTTCCTGTTTTGATGTCACCAATCTTTGGATCGTCGTCAATTTCTGTCCCAATTTGATCTCCCTAACCATTTGTAGGTACTTTCTTAGGAGCAATACTTTTAATATGAGATCTCATAAAAGTCGTTTACGATCGGTGTGTAAGACAGAATATTTTGAGAATTCAGTTTTAAGCGACCTTGAAAATCTAAAACTGGACTGCGGTAATAACATTTCTTCGGACATTTTGCTATTTTTATTATCATCCCCAACACTCATTAAAATTGATATAAGAAATTGTGATACGCTAACTGATGATATTTTCCTGGTTGCCTTTAAACTTCACGAATTCCAAAGTCTAAATATGTTGCACCTTAGATCTTGTAGTTTAGTGACGTACCAAGTGGTCGATGTGTTGATGATTGACGGGAATCCTGTTTTCTCCATCAGTACTGTAGCCTGTCAGAATATCACAAAGGCAGATGTTGCTAACTGGAAAAAGAAATTTCATCACAAAAATTGGAAGATAGATTGGTTTTTTTCGTAGTACAGTGTACTCTACTGACGAGTGAGAATGAAAATAATGCAAAATTTGACAAACTTGTCCGTATGCTCAAGAAATAAACGATCCATCGTCAACATTACTTTTTTCGTCTTTCCATGAGGCGCATGCTTTTCTCGGAATGATTTATTAAACATGATGCGTCATAATAAACTAATCTAGGCCGTTATAGTGTTTGCGTCTAATTCAAATTCTGAAAAAAATTCAAAATCGCGGAACATGTAGCGGAAGAAATGGTAGTTAAAACATGGTATTTTGACAGGTGACTAGGTGAGTCGTCTGCTTCTTCATTTCATTAGGGTTGGGGAATAAAATGAGCAACTGAGCAAGTAAAAAAAATCACAACACTCGTTATAAATTTTCCTTGAAGGTGTCTAACTATTTGACGGTTTATTACGTATTCCAAGCTTGTAACTACTTGCAGACCAAGCTTGTAAACAAAATCTTTGTGTGGTTAGTTTTTCAACATCCTGATGGACGGAAATCCTATTTGAATATTTGTTCCGTTTGCATAGTACATCAGTGACCAGAAGCAGCAATATGTTTTCTACGAGGAATTGGCCGGCATTAGATCTTAATCTTAAGGGAGAACATTTTGAAAGCTTCGCATCTGTCGTTCTTCGTGTGCCAGGGCTTATGCTGATAGACCAATGGAGTCACATAAGCTCAGACCGACTATGGCCTCAAACCTCTGATATTATGGATAAATGTTATGCATTTATCTTCCATCTAAGTAGCTATAAAACAAATATATAATTGTTAAAATTATCTTAATTTTTGTTTTGCTTTGGTTTCAGTGTTAATCCATGGAATAGTTATACTCATCGTACCATTACCAAAATTGGTCACCATCTATATGCATTATCTAAGTTTAGCTGCATTAACTGGTGCATCACTTTTATCAAGGCATTTTGTTTTGATTGAGTCTCTAGATTTAGACAAAGATATAACCCACACTAAATCTGGTGGTGTTTCAGTGACTCCCCCATCAGCCCAGCTCCCTTCAGTAATAAATTTCAGCCCTGAATATGCTCTGAAGTTTGCAAGAGAGTTTCGGTAAGTTTTCTTATTATTCTAAATTCAAGCATCTTAAAAATTTGTTTTCACATTTCATTTTAGACCTCCTGGAATAAGTTCTGAGGTTCCAGCATACCAGTTTGCCGAGCGTACTCTAATTGGCATTGGTCTCATAGTTGATCCAATGGAAATGGATTTAGAATGTTTTAGTTTATTGCATCAGTTAGCAGTCTTGTCTGTTCAAATCTTTATTGTCACTTGCGTCAACTTCTTCCTTGACGTTGAATCCAATTCCAAGCGGGCATTTTTAGCCATCTACTGTTTACCCATTGTAATCCGTCTTTCGGGTTTTGCCCAGTCCGATTTACTCCTTGTTCATAATTTCGCCACGGCTGCCATCATTCTAGCCGCCATTTACTATGTTCTATCATGCGTCCCTGCTATTCTAAGTGAAATGAAGTTTCTGTACTTGTACGCAGCCCATGAGGTTGAAGCCCTGAGTCTAGCACATTTGGCTATGGACGTATGTTCGCGATTGTTTGTTCCCAGTCAGTTTTTCGTGTTTTGGCTGGGCCATTGTCTCAATCAACTTCACGCTTTGCTCATTCATCCTGATCTAGTTGCGAATTCCGGCGTCTATTCAGATGAGTGGTACATGGTTTTCCTTTGCGCTATTTCGCAAATCTGTGATTCACCCCTAACACTTGCTAGTACGTGCGTCGCCATGTCTTACGCCTCTGCACTAGGCCAAGCCGGAATCAAAATTTTCATTCAAAACTATCAAGCTTACGCAGCCGAGCAAAATCCCCATACCGGTTTGACCGAGGGTCTCACGATGGCTCTTTTAGCGGCTCAAACTGGCTTGATTCGTATCAAGATGCCACAACGATTAGCAATTTTTTCCATTATATTGTTTGTCGTGGTAGCTTCGTTGATTCAGTCGGTGTACGAAACCACGGAGCCTATGTTGTTAGCCCTTTCTGCCAACAAGGATCGACATATTGTGCGACACGTCAAAATCTTATTACTTTGCGTTTTCCTTTTCGCTTTCCCACTCTACATGACGTTCATCTTGTGTTACATCTTTGACCTTAATTTTTGGACGTTGGTAGTGATCTCTACTTGTGTGATGACCTCTGTTCAGGTGAGTTATAATATAAAGAATGTTTCAAGGTCTACATGAACTAATAATGATGTTACTTTTAGGTTGTTGGATTGTTAGTCATCTACTGTCTTTTCCTTTATGATTCAACCCGTGAAGATGCTTGGGAAGCGCTCGATGACGTCATTTATTGTAATTATAACACACAGTTCAAGATGGAGAAAAAAATAATACTTTCTTTTGTCTAGACACACGAGCTGTAGTTCGATGTCTGGAATTCATGGTCGCACTATTCGTCGTTTGTGCAGGCTTCCACGAATCATTAGTTGGCCAGTGGTCGTGGTCAAATTCTGCCGTCCTGATTGTCCATTGTTATTTTAACGTTTGGCAGCGATTGCAGACGGGATGGATCTCTTTCCTTCGCCGACGAGAAGCTGTCAAACACATTAACGCTTTGCCATCAGCCAGCGAAGAACAGCTGGCTACCCACAATGACGTTTGTGCAATTTGCTATCAAACAATGAACGTCACTGGAAGTGTGCGTGTCACGCGCTGTCGACATTTTTTCCACGGCAATTGTCTTCGAAAGGTAAAGCCAATTATACGATCGGAATTAGCACAGTCAGCTTAATAGTATTCTTGTTTTGATCTTGATTAAAGTGGCTCTATGTTCAAGAGAAGTGTCCGATGTGTTCTTCGGCCATTACGTTAACTCAAGCAGAAGAGTCATCAACAGCTGCCGCTGAATCGCCTGCCAACGAAGCCAACAAAACATCTGGCCAAGATCGCAAAGTTCATTTCTCATTTGAGAGTCAAAGCAGTGGCAGCAGCGAATCAAACGAAGGAACCGAGGAGTTGGAAGATGGGGCGTCGTCAAGTCAGAATACAGCGACAGCTTCTACTTCTGCAACCTTTCCTCAAAATCAAAATTTCGATACTCTTTTGCACGCTGCCCAACAAGATGTTCGGGAAGCTAAACTGCGAGGAGCTCAGGCTCGTCACTCACGCAGTAAAAGTGAAAGTCTTGCCCGCATTCTCGAATAGATTTGTAGTTTATAAATATTTGGGATTATCGTAAATCGTGGGATATTCTGCTATCTTTGTTTGATGTTTGTTGTGCCAAAAACAAACGATCCTGTGTTGACAACATAATATCTGACTTGAACTAATTTCTTTATTCCAAAATGCTCTGCGCATGTGTAATTGCGCTACTTAAAATTTCGATTTCTTACTTTAAGTTTTCTCCCCGAGGTTCTCAAAATCTCTTGTGCTTCTTTATAGCCATTTGTCTGGCTAACTTTGTGTTATTTTGAGTTTGCGGTTATGTAACAGGTGATTTTTTTAATTTGATATTTCAATACAAGTCAGTGTGTATAACAGCAAAAAAATTGTAGTTCAACATTTAGCTTAATCACCTTGCAATTAATTAACTGATGAATTCCAAAAGATTGTAAATAATATTACACGCTTAATTCAAAAACAGCTTCAGAAAATCTTGACTAAATGAACACTATAACATAAACAGTCATCTGCATTTTTAACTGCAACACATTGAACAATTTTTAATTAAATTATGGCCTTAATTAAGGCAATTTGCAATTCATTGTTGGGTCCATGTCGAGTAAAACTCGATATTGGGCGTTTTGGTGCGACATCCGGAAGTACGGTCCTTCCCTTCGTCGCTTTGATCTTGTTCCGCTTAGCGGCTTGTTCACGCATCATTGTGACGTAGGCAGTGGGATTCGCGGCCTAGTATCATACACAGAACACAGTTTCAAGACTCAAAACACAACTTAATGAAAAATTAGATACCTGCAAAATCCTCCAAGGATGAACCAAGACAGGTGTCGATTTGAGAGTCTCTAGAGCAGAACGCCGTGATTGTTCGTGAAGAAGAGTTTCTCGTAAATGCTCGTAATCGTGTTGCAAATTGCTTGATTGGTACATTTTCTGAGACAATGCCTTTTTTTCTTGTCTAAAATAAATTTATGTAATTTAATCGTCTACATAATTTATTGACTACATAACAGTCTAGCTCACTCCTTGTTTTCTAATTCTGCGCGAAGTAAGGATAATTCCGTTTCAAGTCGCTTAGTGATTGCGACTTGTTCTTGCATTTTTCGTCCTTGATCTCTCAACTGATTCTTAGTTTCTTCCAACTGGTCGCGTTGTACAGAGAAACGCTGTTCGATGTTTCCATTGAAATTTTTCTCCTGTAAACAGAAAAACTAATTCAAGCGCTGAATGTTTAATGAATGTGTCATCTAATATTTACCGCCTGAATTTGAAGCTCGGCTTCCCTTAAATTGTTATTCACTTGTTGCAGCATCAATTGCAATTTTTGCAATTGTTTTTCCTGTTTTAATGAATGTGTTCTTCCCTCATTATCTGTCTTCTTTAACTCTTCTACGTTATTTTTAAATGTAACCAAATCCCTTTCGAGTTGTTGTCTCACTGAAGATCGAAGGATTTAAAATATTTTGGCAGTAACATAACATTTTTTAAGAAGCTGATTTAGATGCCTTTACCTCGCTTTCCGTGCATCAGCAGAGCCTCTTTTGTTGAAAGTTCTTCTTTTAGTTTTTCAACCATGAATGTCAATGTCTTTATTCTTTTATCTTGCTCGTAATTTTCTTCCTAGATTAATAAAATTAAAACTTTGACAAACAGTCAAACACATTCAAAAACGAAAATAAAGGAGAGCTTACCTTGATTTTTGCAAGTTCGTAATCAAGAGCCGACTTGATATGACTGGCTTTCTCTTCGGAGGATTGAAGCTGTTGGATTTGTTTCTCAAGAACCGATAGATTTTCTACTAAAAGTGTATATTCCCTGTCCTTTGCGGTGATCTTATCCATCGTCTCTTGAAGCGATTTACGCAAGGAATCCCTTTCAATCAATAATCTAAATTTTCAACATAAAATTTGAAAACGAGTCTAATCAGTGATATTTGAAAATGCTCCGCTTATACCGGCTGTTTTCTCTTTCGATCTCGGTCAACTTCAAACGCAGTTTTGACCCTTGGGTATCTTCCTCCCGAATAACTTGTTCCAGTCGTCTGATTGTCTCTTGTTGAACTATCCATACTTCACTTTGTTTTTCCCGGGCGACTGATCGGTTTAAAAAAGGCCGTTAGCACAACGAGAATATGAGTCATGAACTAAAAATTTTGTTTACTGAGATGTTCGTGTAATTGCACGTGCAATTGTCGATTTTCCCTCATTATCTTGTCATTGCCTTGTCGATCTTCAGTGGCAGCAAACCGAACATGATACAATTCTTTGTCTAGTTTATCGAGCTGTGTTTCTAACAATTCTCGCTCCGTTTCAGCTTTGACGCACTCTTTTTCGTAATGTTCAATCCTTGCCAGCGCAGACTTATTGTAGGTTTCTAAGTTGTTGATCTCCTTCATTCGATCTTGAATTTGGTTTTGAGTTAGCTGAAAGAGACATAAAAAAAGGTACTGGATATTCTGCTGAAAGTCTAGCTAAATATGACATACTCTTAATAAATCATTCAACTGAGCATTCTCTTCATCTATTCCCGCTAACATTTTCTTCGCCGAGTCCAACTCACGAACTAATTGGTCACACCGAGCAGAGAGAACGGAAGATGCTTGAACCAATTTTTGGTGTTCTGTCTGAAAAAGAAAATGCAAAAAAAATTCATCAATTTCCACACAATTCATAGTAAACATACCATAGATGATGACTTACCTCTAAATCGTCTTGACTAGTTTTCAATGCTAAATTCTGCGAATGATATTTTTCCAATTCGTTGCGAAGCTCAACAATTTCCGACTCTCTAAGATCGGATTCATGGTGAATAGCATCGCGTTGCTGACGAACTACAGCACTAGCTTTCATCTCTGCTTCCAACTCTTCTTTCAGGCCCTATACACGCATTACAATAACATATGTTTAAGTGGCGGCGAATAAAAAAAAAGTGGTCGTTTAATAAAATTGTTTTATGCACTAACCAGCAATTCCTGTTGCAAATGGACAAGTCGTAAATCAAGACGTCTTTTATCTACGGTAGCGTCCTGAAGTTCAGTCTGAAGCAATATGAATTGCTGTGAGTATGTTTGATTTTCTCCTGCGAGCTTTTCATTTTCTATCGTCAATTGCTTCTTGAGTGTAATCAGTTGTTGTAAAGTCAATCCTTCTTCACGTCTCAGCACCTCCTCTTCTTCCACCAATTTCTGAAGTTTTCCGACTTCTGCTTCCAAGTGAGCAATAGTTTGTTTTGATTGCTCTTCCCGTAGTTTGGACACTTCCAGCAAACGACGAGTGACTTCTATTTCCTGTTATTTAAAATTGAAGCGGGTTATTATTGACAAAATATCTAATGTAAATGATACCAGAAAACATATGAATATTGATACCTTTGACATGGCTTGCATTGCTTCGTCATCTTCGTTTGATTCGGAGTCGTTCGTTTCGTCAATATTTTTTCTCATGATGTCCACAGAGGAGTTAACATCCACTTGCTTCTTTCTCTGAAGCTCTTTGGTGTATGCTGACTTTACCTTCTGCATAACACGCGAGAACGTTTCCTGTATCCGGGTGGCGTCACTTAACGTGCCAGTGGGATCCGCCCCAGACTCGCTCTCGGCCATCACCTACATGTAATCAGAAAGTTTAGTTCACACGCCAAAGTGCGACTAGCAACGCCTGAAACGATCAATGTGAGATGTGGGGAAAAATGTGATGGCATAACGACCTTTTCTGGGTTCACTTCACCCTGGGGTTTTTGATGTTCTTCCGCCATTCTTAACGACTTCCACTGAAAACATAAACGCACTGTCAAGAGACAAAAGTTGACCCTTGTTGTTTTGTTGCTAGGAAACGGACAGAGAAAGCCAAAAGAAGAATTTCAACTTTTATACGATTGAAAAAAGTATGGATCGATTAAAGAACATCGATGTATATTCACTTCTTTTCATATCCTGATGGATATATGATAAAATTAAATACAAATCGAAAAATTCTAAGATCTAGAAAATTAAACTAAAGAACTCAAGACATGGTTAAATTAAGAGAATTTACAGATGTTGGCTATGCAATCAAAGTTCGTGATGTTCATAGTCTAGTCGCATAGACGGAAGAGGTCCGTTCAGAATCTGATTACAGTTCTCTCGATATTTGGCCTGTAAAAACAAAACTCATTGGGTCAGCTCAAGTTATCAAGATAGTCTCCACTGCTTGAAATAAATACCTCGCAATCTGTAGTACCATCAAACGCTGCTTTATACAGAACATCAAATGGGGGCATTCCCCTGTTGTTGGTTTTGCTCAGCGCCCAAACAACAACGGTACTATTCAAAAGGGAAAACTTTTAGATAGAAAAAAAAGTTTGGATCACAGTTGGTAAGAACATTACCTCATAGCACGTGTGACTCCCTGTTTGAGACCCTCTGAACTTCGGGCAGAGTTAGATGGAATATTTCGTAGGCAGACAATAGTACGAGCGCATTTCGGGAAACGTGATGCATATCTAAAATCAGTCCAGAGTTCCGCTAGAGGGTCAAATACTTCGTTTTTCATAGTATGTTGGATGATCATCGCTAATTCGCCTTCGCTTAGTTTGCGGAAGTTCGATCGCTTGGGTCCGCCAACATGCAATAAGCCGTTGATTTGATTCTCAGTTTGCTTCAGGTACGGTCTCAAGTTGATCTTGGTGTTTAAATAGTCTTCAGATAGCCGCTCGGCAAACACAGATAGTGATTCAACGAGGTTTTTGGAATCCACAAGCGGATACTTGTTCTGGAACGCAAAGGCATTGAGATAGGTGATTTTAGTTTGAATGCTGTCCGGGTCCAAGAAGTCTTGCAGCCAGTGCGCCAATGAAGATGTGGCACTATCGGATAACTGTTGGCGGACGTCGTCATTTACCAGCAAATCCAAAGTGGTTTCTACATCCATTCCAGTGGTTTTACGCAGAATAACATTGATTTCATTCCAGCTTTTGGCTTCAGTCAACTTGGTCAATCCGTTGTAGTAATCCAGCAAAACGACAGAATCCATGTTGAGAAAGTTAGCTACGATGCGGATGAGCATTTCAGCGAAAGGATTGGATGATTTGTTTCTTCGGCCAGCAGGTGCCTCCAAACCGTTTCCCATAAGCGTCGAACCCATTTGAAGAATCTGATTCATGTCCATACCAGAGTTACCTAATAGAGACATAATAGATTGCAGAGGATTGTCATGACCACCTCCGTTACCGCCGCTGAAAAGGGAGGCCATTTGTAATATCGCACTCAGATCAGGACCACTATTTGAATTTTTCTTCTGTCCAGAATTGTCCATATTCTTAATGTATGCAGATGCCATATTTGCGACGATGTCTAGAGTCGGATTGCTTCCTTCCTGTCCCAACAATTGTTTCGCCATGCCAACCAAGGCATCAAGTGGTTCTTCTTTTTTGTACGGTTTCTTGTTGGACTCTTTCTTTTTTTCTGAAGGAGAAGGTTTCTTAACAGATTTATAAGGTGTAGGGTTTTGTTTCGGAGGTTGAACCTTTTCTTCTGGTTCGTCAAGTTCATCTTCGGCCACTTGTAACAGATATTCTACATCATTTCGATTAATCTGCTCTTGGTTGACAGATGATGGTGTTCCATTTGACTCTGAAATGCCCAATAACTGGTCAACGGATTCTTTTATATCTTTCGATAAAGAGCCTTCTGGTATGGCATTGTGATGCTCATGAGGACCATCTTCATGTTTCTCGTTACATTTCAAATTGTTTTGGAACTTCTTTGCCTTGTCATCTGATTCACCAACTGGAAGGGCGTTGTCGTCGAATATGAGACTTTCTAGATCTCCTTTCCAAGATTCTAGTAGACCCTTTTCCTTGATTGCTTTGAGAATTGATTTCCTCTTTTCCAACTCTGTTGGATGGCTTGCACCGTCGATGTCGCCAACAACCTGGCTGGCAACTTTCTGTAACTCAATGGCTGGAATGTTTTTCAGAAGGGATTGTAGCTTTTCAATTTCTAAATTTGAAAAGAGAGAATCGAGGACATCTGCTCTTTTTCCCTGTGAGGAGTCCCAGCCATGCATTTCCGCTTCATGAGATGCGACGAACGGTGCTGTCACGCATATCACAGCCAGGAAGTACAACAAACCCACAGGTATGAACCGGGTTTCTATGCGACACATGACGGTATTTTTCCGAAAGATTCTAAGAAATAATTTGAAAAAATTGAATAAAAAAATAAATCTAAAAATAAGAATTTAATTTATTTTTTTAAATTAAAATTAAATGGCAAGTACTCACATATGATATACAGAGAGACAGATGAAGAACACGAGACTTAAGATGCAAATTATGAAGTGTAGGCTAACTAACTGTCCAAATGAAATTAAAAAATTTATAAAAAATTTGTTCGAAGAAAAAAAAATAAAAATGAAAGTACACTCACATGCACTCACAGATAAAGTACAACAAACAGATGAAGAACACTTTGAGAACCAAAGCAAGATCTTTGAGGTGTAAATGACTGTCCATATAAAAATTAAAAAATTTGTCAAAAAGTTGTTCGAAGAAAAAAAAAATGGCAATAGTATACTCACACTCACAGATGTGTACAAGTGTCTCTGGTATATTGATTTAAGGAAATTAAACTCACTAGTCAGGACTTACGTAAATTTTGCTGTATAATTGCAACTCGATAACACTTTCCAGAGAGCTACAGTCAATACCGGCTTCCCTCGTTGAATTACAAACTCGAACTGTCAAATATAAGGAAAACAACAAGGCTCAGTGTCAAGGACAGCTTTCCCCCTGAGTCCTCGCCGGAGGCTTTAAAGCAAAGTACGGGCCATTGAACCCGCTTGGTAGTGCTGTGTTCGGCATTTTTAAATCATGTTTTTTGTTTTGTTTTGTTTTGTTTTTTGAAGATCCCGTTTCCTGGTGAAAATATGTCGAAGTCCAGCGAAGCAAGGATATAAAAACATTATTATTTCTAAGATTAAAAAACGACTCAAATATTTTACAGTTTTAAATCATTTCACTGTGCGCAAGTAGCGCGCTCACTTCATTCTCATATGATTTCGTGAAATTTATTTATTCATAAGTTGTATTTTTTTTAAGCGTGAAAAGAACTAAATAAAGCTTTTGGGAAATACATTTGTGTAAAATTGGAAAGCCACCGAAACAGACAGTCAATTCCATATCCGCTGTAACGGTTATTTCCTCTGAAACTCAACATACAAAAATTGGTTTCCTTAAAACCGGATACAAACGACGGAAAAGTGCCTATTGCATTTGACAACAAAACTGGATCGAACTGCTGCGATCGTTTGCCTACCTACGTCACGGAACATGTGCAACACGAAATTAAAATTTGATTCCGAGTGTCATCAAGAGACATTGTATACAACGGCAGACAACAGCAGATGGTGCAACGTAGAAATGCGCTCTATTCTCAATGCGTTTCACTGGCATAGAACTAAGTAAGCTTTTATCTGAACAACAGAGTCTACGTGGAAATTCATTTCAATGATATCCATATAAATTTTGACAATAACAATCTAGTTTGCGGATTCTTCATGACCGAGCAGCCAATAAGTTTGCATTTCACCTTTGCCCTATGAGAAAACGTTTTTTTTTTTAAATAATAACTTTCGCTTCACCGTACGCCAATTTTTTAATACCCACCTTGACCTTTACTAGCCCACGCTTTTCGCAGACAAACCCGGAAAATGATTGAAGGAGGCTGTAAGAGGTTACTGACATCTGAATGTTCCCCGGCTGTAGCGTAAAAATAAAAAAATAAAATAAAATAAAATTTACAGCTGTTAACGAGTGAAAATTTGTTCGCTTAAACTGTACTTCACTCGACGATTGCATTCGTGACGCTGTGTTGATAGTATCTCCAAAAAAACAGTAGCGAGGCATTTTAAGCCCGACTATTCCTGCTACTGCCGAGCCGGAGTGAAAACCTGAAACGCAGATGCAATATCTTGGTCATTATAGTCATTGTTTCGGAAGCTTAAATAAACCTGTTCGGATGCGGACGTCCATTCTGGTTTTGTCAACAAGTTCATTGATTTCGTCTCGAAAACTCAAAGCAACTGCATGTGGGAGAATCGCTCTTTGAATAGTAAAATTCCCTTTTAATTTAAAAACACGCAATTTACATACCCAAGGCAATATCTTTGACGTGCGACTTATTCTCTTCCGGAGCGCCTCCAACAACCATATATACTTTTCCAACTGTCTCTACCTTAAATTCAGAAAAATATATGTGATGAGGATATTATTTCAATAATTTGTCGTAATTTGTCTGAAAAACTCACTTTATAAACTAAATGTCGATCGGTAATAGTATCTAATTGAGAAAAAACAGCATTCATACATTTTACCATCTCCATAGCATTATCCGCGTTGATTTCAATGTTTGTAAGTTCTACGAATAGTACTGTAATGCTCTCAAAATTCTATAAAAGAGAAACACAACAGCGAAATAGTTTGAAGGTACCGAAAACTGAATTACCTGACAAGTGTCAACGGGATGACCTCCTTTACGCAAATTATCAGCCACCGATTGCGGAATCATTGAGTAAAGCAGTTGATCTCCACGCTCCGTCCATTGCTCAAGAAGTTGGTGGGTTTTTTCCAATTCGTGCGAACGTTCTTCTGCTCGTTCGTATAAATCTTCTAGACGGGAATTGTGCTGTAATCCTCCCATGACCATTTCACGACCATTTCCATGCATACTGAGATCGTCGAGTTTGAGTCCAAGCTCATCGAGATCGGTCAAGTTGTTCACGATAGGGTTGCAAATAAATATTACAGCATCCCTGTACATTTAAGAATAAAATAAAAATTATTTTTGAAATAAATACAGTGATAATTTTTAAAGAAGTTTTGCATCCCAGTCTTTCTTGTAACGGAATTGGCCCTGCAGAAACAAACGACGACTCTCTTCCGGTTTTTTATTTCCTAGTGGTTGTACGGAGTTGCATTCCGTTTCGTCCTTTTCATTGGTCAACATTAATTCGAGCTCACACATAACTTTTTGTAAGCTAAGAATCTTTGAACGTCAAATCAAAAGCAAAATTATTATGTCAGAAGCAACTCGGAAGGAACAATATTTTCTTACATTATCCCATGTGAGATTTACTTTCGGGCGACGCATCTTTAATAGTTCAGCAAGATTTTGACCAATTATTCCTTTATTAAGGAACATGATCTTTAGTTGTTTACCCGTACTTATTATTTTGAGATTAGAGCGAAAGATCAAAGCAAATGGGAATAGTTGAAGCAGAATATCGCTTGACAACGTAGTAGATATCACTTCTCTCTTTAATTTGAAAATAAAAAAATCTCATTTCCAATTCTCGATCACTCAATGTATGTTTGTCATACCATACTCACGTCAAGATCAAGATTGCTACCGTTCATCATCTCCTGACTTGCCAAATAGTCTCGATTGTTAAAATGGAGACGGAATCGATTTTGATAGTATTCGTCTTCTCCGGTGGGTTCGCTAGGCAAATCCTCAACGACGAGTTCGATATTAAAGTAGTCTTCCGCAACTTGGAGGAGCAGGCCTTTTACCAAGAGAGGAAAAGAAAACAATTAAGAAAAGGGAGGATAATTAACAAATATAGATTTCCATGAAATCACGCTATAGAATGTCTTGGTAATCAATAACATCGAATTCATTAATTACCTCTGAGATAAGGGCAAAGGCCCCTGCGTGGTGTTCGGTAGTGTAACAAAACGCCATCAGCATCTTCGTGTGAAATGTACATGCTAGGCGATACCATTTTGGGAAACATGTATCTCATTTGCAAATGGATATTGTCGATTCCCGTAAGAAAGTCGTAAAAGTAACGACCACAAACCTAAAAATAATTAGAACAAAATTTAGTTCCCTTTTCTCGTAAAATGACCCTGCAGGGTCATTATTTATAATGATGCCAATTAATGAAAAAAAATGAAAAGAAATGTGGTACTGATGTAGACATACTTTAATGATTTTGTCGTAACCATATCGATCAAAGGAGCGGATAAAACAGCGCCCAAAATAATTCAAGAAATCAAGCGTCGTCAACCCATTACCGACAACTTCAGTAGCTGCAATGGCCAATTCCATGACCAATTCCTTGTTGAAAACAAATCAAAATGAGATTTAAACTGAGGTAGAGAGATAAAACATTTATATTACATCTGGATAAGTTTGATGAGTGCAAAAGACAGTGTTGCGGTAGTTGGTTCGTTCTAGAAGAGCGTTCCAAAGTTCGTCTCCATATTCCACCTTGAAAATAAAAAAAATATCAACTTGATCTATATACGCTATAAAAGTAGGCTATATTAATGTATATAGTTTTACCTGGAAAATGTTTTGAATCGTCTCAAAAATCAAACCGTACATTTTTTTTCACTTGCAAACAAGTCTTCACTTTGTAGAGCTGGTTGAGGATGACTGAATTGAGATAGCTGGGCCCGTTGCGTCGTAATTAGCACAAGAAAATGAAATGAATAGTTAAGAATCACTTTCATGCCGTTTTCTTTCTTTTTTAAAAGCATGCACCAGAACCTTTGTATGCACGCAAATGACTTCGGTAGAGATCATGCGCAATTGCGCATCGACAGACCTATGCGAACTAAGGAAAAGTTCTGATTATATCTAATTAAGAGGACGTAACGAGCAAAAATGGAACACACGTTGAAGTTCAATGAAAATGTTTTAAAGTTATTTAATTAACAAGCAATCCGCCACTCAAGCGCACCAAAATAGCACTTTTAAAATGGTGAATTGCTTGTTAAACAACCAGATATCTGTAGTACGTATATTAAAAGTAGGAATACTATTATGCTGTAAAAACTAATTCGTTGACATAGCATGTCATTTTATTTTACTTTTTAATGAATGTCATGGAACAAATAACATTGAGGACGACAATCGACACACATCATTTTAAAATGCCCCCAAAAGGGTCCATAGGTTTAATCAAAACCTATCCCAAGATCATTAGCTAATCATGAACTCGCGCGGAGATTGGAACTTGCTGCCAATTATTGGCCAATTATATTTTTGATACTTCAGGTCCGGTTGTCCTCAAATATAAATCTTGTCCTTCAATATTAAGCGGTTGGTATCGCAAAAGCCAATGAGTTTTCAGTTCACCCTTTCCCTGCAAATCGAATCCGAATGCAAGATAACAAATTAGTTATCAATTATACTTTCAGTAATAGGAAACGCAGATTGACGATTAATCAAAACAAAAGTTGCAGATAACTTCATTTGAAAAAATGGATCACCTTGATCATCACGATCCCCCGCTTCTCACTGATGAATTCAGCAAAACACCGCAGAAGCTTTTGAACAGCTCTAGAAATTTGAATTTTGCCCGGCTAGACCAAAGAATTGATACAATTCAAAATAAAGCAGAATTCATCACCATACGGACGTTATTAAGTCAATCGGTTAAAATATTACTATTTATTACCAAGCTTGTGGTCTGCATTCGAGCTGCGGTGTTGACGGTGTCACCAAAGAAACAATAACGAGGCATTTTCCTACCCAAAACTCCAGCAACCGCTGGACCGGAATGAATACCTTGTTAAATAATGGTTTAAAGTCAATATTCATGAATAATGTAAGATGCAAATAACTTAGTTTGCAAACCTGTACGAATTTCGACGGGTATCCCAATATTCGCGGATAATTTATGAATTGTGTCGCGAAATTCAAGGGCAACTAGAACATGAAAATCAAAGTTTGATCAGTTGTTTTCAAGAAATTCAAGAATAGGCCAGAACACGCACCCATACAGACGTCTTTGACGTGCGTCTCGTATTTCGTCGGTGCACCTCCTACGACCATGTACACATTTCCGATTGTTTCCACCTGTTACAACCACAAAGAACCGTCAGAGAATAGCGCACGAACATTACTGTCTAGAAAAAATGTTGAATGAACTTTATAAACGTTGTGTTGGTCTATAATGTTGTCCAGCGCCGAGAAAACGGCGTTCATACAACTGACAGCTTCTAGCGCACTGTTAATCATGATGTCCTCTATGTTTGTCATTTCGACGAAAGAGACGGTTATACAATCGAAAACCTTATTTGGGCAATAAAGTATATGAACAAGCGCATAAAGGTAACAAGAATAACTATTATCGTTGGCCTACCTCACATGTGTCAACTGGTTCTTTGCCTCTTCGCAAACTTTCGGCGATTGATTTGGGAATCATGGAATAAAGCAGTTCGTCACCTCTTTTCTTCCACCCGTCAAGGAGTTCATGGGTGACCTGTAACTGCTTTGCTTTCTCTTCAGCTCGTTCATACAGATCTTCCAACCTTATAAAATAATAGTTAAAGGGATTTTCTGAATATTAAAGTGTGTACGACGCACATACCTGGAGCTATGCTGTTGCCCTGTCATGACCATTTCCCGACCATGTCCGTGCAAACTAAGATCGCTAAGCGCAAGGCCCAAATCGGACAAATCATCGATGTTGTTAATTCTAGAAATTAAATCAATTAAATTAATTTGGTAATATGACCTTACAGTCTTCATTTTCGTTGCATTATTGTAACACATTTCATTTACTTACAACGGGTTGCAGAGGTATATGATGGCATGCCAATCCTTGATGTAGCGCATCTCTCCACGAAGCAGAAGATAACTGCTTGGTTCTTCTCTCTTCAATTTATTATCTGGCACATTTTTTGAAACTTTTGATAGAGGATATTCTTCCGCACTATTAGCCAGCATCATTTCGAGTTCGCATGCGACGCGCTGAAGTGTGACTAACTGAATTATAAATTAACTATAGTAAAGGATAGTGTGCACATCAAATTTAAAAATAAGTTACATTGTCCCAAGTGAGGTTCAATCTTGGACGACGCAATCTTGCAACGTCTGGTAAAATTTGTCCAATCAACTTCCGACGTGAAAGCATTTGTTTCAACTGACTACCAGCAACGATTATCTTAAGGTCGGAACGAAAGACCAAACAGAAAGGAAATAGTTGTAGCCATATTGAACTAGAAAGTTCAGGCAACGATTCCTGGTGGAGATTATTGCCCTTGGTCGACGTGAAAAAAAAGTTTGCTTTCCGTTCTAGTGCCATGGCTCCGTTTTCCATCGCTTTGCAAGCCATATAATTACGATTGTCAAAGCTGAGGCGAATGCGATACTTATACCCTTCTTCATTATTTTCATACGGCTTTTCTGGAAAATCTCCCATTGAAAGCTGAATTCCATAATAATCTACTGCGACTTGATGTAATATACCTGTATAAATAAAAACAATTGATATATAAATTGCAGAAATCGAAAACTCAAAAATTTTCCGATGTTGAGAAAATAACACAGCAATGAACAAAAAAACTATTTACCAAAGAGAAAAGGAGGAAACCCGCAGCGAGATGTCCTATAATGTATGAGAGCACCTTCTTCATCTTCTTCCAAGACGTAAATAAAGGGATGACCCATTTTAGGGTATCTGTACTTCATGTGCAGATGAACGCTATCGATTCCGGAGAGGAAATCACAAAAAAATCGTCCGCATCTCTGCATTCGGACAAAACGCAATAATGTACGTAATACGCTTATCAATTCAATGTGTATTTATGGATTTGGGAACAAGCAGAATCCTCTTATATGTTGACTTCATTTCACAGGATAATTTTTTTTGTAGTAAGTTGGCTCAAGCGCTCAATACAGCCGGAAGCTATTTCGTTTTGTAACTTCACCGCACGGAAGGGAGCGGATGCAGTCTCCCAGTGGCCCACACGGCCCACTCATAACAGTATAGAAAAAAATTAGACTTACTTTCATCAACTTTTCGTATCCGAAAGTTCCAGCTGCGCGGATGAAGCATCGCCCAAAGTAAATAAGGAAATCTTGCACGGCCCAACCGTTTCCAATGATTTCCATGGCAGCATTGGCTAGCTTCATAACCAAGTCCTAATGCAACATGTATTCACATAATCAATGAAAGTTACGCGCAGAATTTAAAATTTTTATCTTGGTATCATCATCATTTGTTAATTACGTCTGGGTAGATACTGTGAGTGCAAAAGGTGGTGTTTCGATAGCCCACTCTGTCTAGAAGTGAAAACCAAACGTCGTTTCCGTACTCCATCTAATAGTAATAAAGATTTGATGAAACCTCCTTCACGGGGATCTTTAGTTGATTTTATCGTATAGTGATTAAATCTAACAAATTTATTATAGTGACAGAACGTTTTTCACATGTTTGCATTTTCACATGAGCCTACAAAATGTTCTATTACATGTGAAATACTGAAATATTATCTTTTGCTTATAATTTTAAAGGGTTTTAATGTTTAATCTGGTAATGTTTCAATATCGCGCAAATATCCTACTGCTAGCCAACACCGTGATAAATGCCGTGAATAAATGGTAAAAACAGAGTACGTACAGAACCACATGCAGCTCCAAATCAATTCAAAATAACCACAAAATAACAAAACCCTCACCTGGATTACATATCCTACGGTCACGAAAATGAATCCGTACATACTGAATAGTTAACTGCAATTAACTGATGTTGCAGCACCGTACCAAATTACCAATGATGACCCGAAATGTGAAAGAAAATTCGTTTGCGCAGCACTTTTTTTAGCGAGATAACTGGGAATTTAACTACAAAATTTCAAAAGAATTAAATTTAAACACGCACATTACGTGAAGAAGGAAATTTCATAACTTCTGCAGCTGAGCAATTGTGAGAGTTCACTACATATAGCTCACGTACTATTTCCTTATAAAGGCTTTGAGACTTCCATATCTAGGTATATATATTCTTACGCGATGCCCAACCTGAAGCCCCTTGCCATTTGTTGCTTTATTCTAGTTTTTACCTACGAGCATGCGTCGTACTACTTATTCTAGGTTGTTTTAGGTTGACCATTTTTTTTTAATCAAATAATTCCCCATTTTTTAAATTAAAAATTCTGTCAATTCATTGAAGTGCGTCTCCCATTAATTAGTGGCATATTTCAAAGAAAATCTGCGTCGTCAGAAGAGCTCTGGGATGATTAAAAAAAGGCCCACAGCCGAGAGAAAAATTTCATCGCTCTAAGATATTAGAAAATGTAAACTCCTGGAATTTGTATGTTTATTTTTGTTTACGTTTTTTTTTCTGAACAAAGATGAGTAGTTAATATTCCTTTTTCTTTTTGTGAACCAATGAATGAATATTTAATAGCATAAAGAAAAATTATAAAAGAACTGAAAATAACTTCATCTAATTAGTTAGAATTATTTTCGCTATAATAGCGAATTCCGTCCAACGTAGCCTATACGCTATTGCTCTCATCGCGATCTTTCTTACTGTACGTTGTTCCAACAAAGACAGCAACGTCAATAATCCGTGCAAAGTTGTCCTTTTTCTTAAAAGATATAGAAAATATTACCAGAATTCTTCATTTCTGGTCCCTTTCTAGACGTTGGCTTAACGTTACCCAACCGTTCAAAAAAGACACAGTTTTTAGACCACACTTCAGACGGTAAACCTACTAGAGTTGCGTTTTACTGTGTTGAATTGAAGAATTTAATTTGAGCAGCTTTGCATTCCAAATAACTAAAATATAATATGCTTTCACCTTAGAAAAATAAATATTGCTTCTATATAATGTCACGCTTTATAAGGCAAGAAGTTATTCAATTATGCAAAAAACAATTCAACGGTATATTGAAATCAAAACTAACTGTTTCAACGAAGATTCCTCGTTGGTGTGTTGACTATCCACCGGGAATACTGAAAAATGATTATAGCAGAGAGAAATGACCCGAGTCAAGTTCACTTTTTGTTTTCTTTCCAATGACCTCTGATCGATACTTGTAAGTAGAAAGTATATGGTATGGAAACCAAATAGGGCGGTCTTGAATAACTCGCCCCAAATGGAGGAAGGCAGTTGGAAGGCTCATCTCGGTGCGGATTTCTTTCGAGTTGTGCAAGGTCTCGCGGCTTCCAATGTAATAAGGCACTGCCCTGTCTGCCTTGGTGATGTAGAGGACACTTGGAAAGGTCGACTTTCCTTACCAGCAACTTATCATTTTAACCAAAGAGCTTTTTAAAGAAGGAAAGTCGAGATCATTTCGCATTCACGATGAACGCCATTTAGTGTATTGTGCGCTGCATATAAGTGTAAATGTTTCTGTATTTCTGCAACAACAACAATCATCACTCAAAAGTATTTTTATGTAGTATATAATCTCAGTTGTCAAATTGGCAGGTAGTCATCACAAAGCGACGAGTGAATAATGCGTTACGGTACAATATTTTGTTTTAGTTAACAGCAACAATTAAAATACTCTTATAGAATATTAAAAGTCTTCTGAATTCATGGCGACTCCTTTCCCATATTCGGGGGAGACGCTATTCATTGACCAATAACATCAAATCGCATCAAATTATGTAGCTTATGATTTCCTGCGCCTTCTAAACAGTAAAATAATTCACAAATTATATGCCTACATGTGGCCGAGGCCGACCAGTAGCTTTGAGATCGATCGTTCTAAATTTTGTTTACAGATCAGAAACGTTTGGACGAATGATTGAGAAGGAAACCAACGGATATCGGAAACTCATGTCGTATTCCCAACGGGCATTTCGTATCTCAGCAACCAGTGGGTCTTCATATCTCCTTTGCCCTAAGACATGAAAAAAGATAACAGTAGAAGAACTTGAAGCTAATAGCTACCTCGGCTGGCTATCGAGTGAATGCTATATGTATAAAGATTTTTTTTTCTTTTAAAATAAATGCAATAACGATATCCGGATGAGAAATGCCAGATTTAAAAAAGAGAGTGCAGCCAATGAAGACACTTTTTCATAGTATGACACAGCTGCAGAGTGCCATGAAGATATAGCTGATATCCTGTTATTCAGCGTCATAGAGACGCATCATATAGGCCTAATGTTATAGTAATATCTTGAGTGAAAGTCGGTTCCCATTTTTATTCGGCGTTCTTTCCTTCATGTGTATCAAGCTAAAACGAGCACTGGCAGTACAATATACTTGTATATATTACGAGTGAATCGAAGAATCAAAATAAGAACACGGAGAACCAACTTTCATCCACGAGTCGCAAGCTTACGTATACATCCGTGTTATTTTACCTTTACAAATACCGTTCCGCGCATCTCGAATACAAATCCATTGAAGTTTTGCAAGCGACAAAAAGAGTTTTGAGAGATGTGGATTTTCCCAGGCTAAAAAAAACAAACAAAAACAAATCACTAATGTGTATACGTATAACAGTATTGTGTGAAAGGCTGTTTTCTAGTTGTGTATCATAGCAAATCTTTTCAAAAGCTTACGCAAGATAAATTGCAATTTTTAAAAAATTTAAAGTCATATCATAAAATGTGTTAGTAAAATGGTGTGATACCAAGCTTGTGGTTTGCATTCGAGCTGCGGTGTTGATTGTATCTCCAAAAAAACAATAACGAGGCATTTTCTTTCCAACTACGCCGGCCACCGCCGAACCGGTATGAAAACCTTAACGCGATTCAAAAATAGACGTCAGCACAGCTATATTCAACCCATTATTCTGGAAATCGATATTGCATTTGTATAACTGCGGTATTTATTCAATCTTTTATTACCTATTCGTATGTGAACAGACATTTTAGTATTGTTCACCATTTTGTCGATTTCGTCCCGGAAACTAAGTGCCACTGAAATTCACAAAGTTTTAAACAATTTAAATTGGGCTATTAAAAATCGACACTTTGTCAGGGAAATAAGATGTTACCCATGGCAACGTCTCTGACGTGAGTTTCGTTTGTTTCCGGTGCTCCTCCAACTACCATGTAAACCTTTCCCACCGTCTCCACCTACATATAGACGAACTTTAACAATGAATAGACTCATCCAGGACAACAGGCGTAGTCAATGTTACGAGTAACAGAACTTTTGAAATGGTTCCCACCTTGTAGACGTTATGTTGGTCGATAATGTTATCAAAGCATGAGAAAACAGCGTTCATACAATTGACCGCTTCCATCGGATTAGTGGCTGTGATTTCGTCGATATTGGCTAATTCTACAAACAAGACTGTGATGCTCTCGAATGCCTAGATAGATGACAAAGGACAGGTAACACACCCCCTATTCGGGTTCTGAGATTTATATACGGAATCCTTACACGAAGGATTCCTGTGACACTCTTGTTTATTTTATTTTTGTCAAGATTTGAAATCATAATAATTCTAGAAAATGCAAACAAATTAACTCAATCGATCCATCCGTATTCTACCTACTTGACATGTGTCAACTGGGTCGGTGCCGCTTCGTAAACAGTCGGCCACCGATTGCGGGATCATGGAATACAATAGTTTGTCTCCACGTTTTTTCCACTCGTCTTGCAGTTCGTACGTTTGCTGAAGCTGTTGCGATCGCTCTTCGGCCCGCTCGTACATATCCTCTAGCCTAAAATTGTAGCCGGATACTGATGAATGTTAACAGTGCGAATAAATAATTTAAAGAAAAGTATGACAGAGAATACAGACCTTGAGTTGTGCTGCCAACCGGCCATCACCATATCTCTACCGTGTCCATGAAGACTGAGATCGTTAATTGTTAAACCCATTCCGTCCATATCTTCCAAGTTGTTTATTCTGAATAACACAGCGAATAGCAATTAGATTAGTATGAAAGGAAGAGTCAACTTGGTATTTCTTGATCCATGCAGTATTTTGTGCAAATTATGTGGGCGCAACTGCGCATATTTGTGCGTGAAAAAAATTAGGCTGCAACTAACAAGGGATTGCAGAGGAAGATCATTGCGTCCCAATCCGATAGATAGCGTAACTGTCCTTGCAACATAAGACGTCGGGTTTCCTCCTTCATCACTTCTTTGGCTGCTGCATTCGGGTCCGAACGGTCCGCTTTTGAGGCAACTGCTGGACGCACTGTTCTCTTTCCCATTTGAATCGCTGGCAGTAATTCCATTTCACATAGAACTTTTTGGAGACTGTACAGCTAAAAAAAAAATGCCAGAGAACTGAGAATAATACAGTTAGGAATTTGAATGTATGAAAATAAAAATAAGTTACGTTGTCCCATGTAAAAAGGAGCTTCGGACGTCGAACTCTGGCGACGTTAGGCAGAGCTTGGTCAACGAGGGTATTGTCTGGAAACATTTGCTTCAATTGCCGGCCAACCGCAATAATCTTGAGATCTGGACGGAAAACCAAGGTGAAAGGAAAGAGCTGCATCAGGATGCTGGAAGAGAGCGACGCCAGCGCTTTTTCCGATGCGATTGTTTTGGCTGATCCGCGACTCGATATATTTATTCGGCCCAGCTCCAAACTGCCGTTGCATGCCGAACGGCTTGTCATATAGTGGCGGTTATCGAAGTTGAGCCGAAACCGAAACTGATAACCTTCCTCTTTGTTGAATGGCGTTTTAGGTAGTTCTTCCACATTCAACTGAATTCCGTAGAAGTCGTGCGCTATCTGGTGCAGTTGACCTGTCGTCCCATCAATTGAAAAGTTCTATTTTCAATTATCAATTCGAGAAATGATCGACTCGAAAGTTATATGTACACTCTCCAAGAATGCCGGGAATTCCGCTGCTGCGTACATAGATATTTATATATGCAGCTGTGTTTCCCCAAGTGTTTCCCCAAGACAGATTTTGGCATGCACAATTGATCAATTGATGTATAATACAATCTTAGAAAGTGTAAAGAGAAAAATTTTTCTGGACGACCTCATCAATCTGTTGGTTGGCACCGTAGGGCGTAATGTAAAAATAATTGTATTCACATGCGAGAAAAGATCTTGATCACGACGCCAATCAATCTTAAGACCATAGCCCACACAAAAGACAAGGCGTGACCTAATTATTGGTCGTTACCAATTAAGTAAGGGCAGAAGCCGTTGCGTGTTGTTCGGTAGTGAAGCAGGACGCCGTCCGCATCTTCATGTGAGATGTACATGCTCGGAGAAACCATTTTCGGATACATGTATCTCATTTGCAAATGGATATTGTCGATGCCAGTCAGGAAGTCACAGAAATAGCGTCCACAAACCTGCGTTTAATGAGGGTAAGAAAAGGGAAAAGTCAAACGATTATAGGAACAAGTCACGAACTAACAACCCTCTGCCGTGACTGCCATTACCTAATAGCTCCTATTCATCGACTATGCATATACAGTACTATTGCGTAATAAGAGTAAACGAAAGGCGTTCGATTCATACGGTTTGAAGATCAAAATATATAACCACCGACAACCACAAAAAAAGAAAGGACAATGGCAAATATCGATTGGATACAAAAGAGTGTCAAGAACAGACGCACGCAAAGTTCAAGATTCAAATGTATACTGATGGACGCGAAATCGATATAGCTACTACTACTAGAGATCTTCCTAGTTGAACGAGTGTTCCAAATCACCGGACGGTCGTAGGCAGCTATATATGAAGTTGATCAATCGAAAAACACCGTGCGGGTTATAGATATTCACGCGGGAGTAAAGATAATGATGGCCAGCCATGCTATGATATTGCTTTTTCTGCTGCTCCGGGTCATGTTGACGCCACTGTATGCCGCATCTGCTTTCCATCTGCTTTCCTCCAATTCGCTGATGCTGTTTTATATCTTTCGTTTCCGTATGTATGTGGACACAGGAAATGAAATCTTCTCGCAGCTTATAGACGGACGGCTGCGGAAAGGCAGTTGAATGGCTTCCTGCGATGTCAATGTGTAGTAACAGAGAAGAAACGGATAGAACAACGTCAAACAAACTATTTCAAACCAGAAGAAAAACATAAATGATCTGAAATCGATAGATATTTATCTGCTATCTATGTGAGCAAAGAAAAAAAATCGAGCTGACAAAACGAAATGAGATGTCAAGGACAGTCGCGCAAGATCTCATCGTATTATGGCCAATAAAAGAAAACAAGCTAAGGGGGTTACGGGATACTAAGCAATCTACGCCGACCAAAGGATTGCGAGTACGGAATATTGGACATAAATCCCCGTAGGGTTAATTGAGTTTATATCGGGTCTGTACATCCACTCGGGAGGACAGTAATAACGGTCGTAGCAAATATATAAAGAACAGTAAAGTGCCCACTGCCAAACCAAAACGTTTCAAGTATCTATTAACGTCCATATATAGACCAATTGTCGTAATTCAGTATTAACAAAGTCTGCTGATAGAACATTGCTCAGATTTGGCCAAGGGTCATCAGTTCTAGACTTATAAAGGTGTCCTCCAATAGCAGAAGTGATCTCATTAAAGACTGTGACACAAAACAGTCTCTCCGATTGAAAAATATCCCTTGCTAAGTAAATAGGTAGGGCGCGTAGAAGCTTTATTATTGCAGAGGTTCCGGTTCTCTTGTTATTGCCCCTTTATAACTAGAAGGTACTCCGACAGTCATACATTAAGCCGGGATATCTTTTGGCTTTCAGTTGTATATAATGATGCTGTATTCTGCTTCAAGATCTGTGGAGCGCTAATAGCAGATAGGTGCTTACTGCACACGCAAACCACCAAAGGCTCAAAGAGTGAGATTGGACACACTTTGATCCTCGATGAAGTTCCCCGGTCCCACCCCGTTCGATGGTGTATTGCAGTTCTTCTTATTGCTTCGGAGTGTCGGTGGGTGCGGTACTTGGTGATACTCTATAGACAGAGCCTCTACCTTTATAGCCTTAATAGCTTTTGTACTGCCGCTCAGCTTACATATCAAAGTTTAGAATAGCATAGAGCTTTCATTATTATGGCAGTCTTTGCTATAGGTGGATCTCTCAATCTTAAAGTGAAATAAGTTCGACATAAGCTTCCTCAGCCTCTTTTTTTAAAGTCAGTTTTTGCTTTACTCTTAACGTCAGACGAACGGTTTTTACTGGTGGATTACGGCAGTTTTCACGACCGCCCGTAAATCGTTGAAAAGCTCTATAGCATTATGCCCATAAATAATATCCTTCTCCCACCCAATGCCCTGAAAGTAAAAATGAAAGATGGCAACAACTTGAAAACTTATATGTCTGCTTGGACAATAGCTTCGATTCCTTGATTCATGTTCCGAAATGACAACAGTTTGCCATTCGGAAACGACGAAATTACAAAAAAATCTCATCCGTGGATATGATGGGTTATTGGGCACAAACATAACGGGTTAAGCGCAACCAGGGGGACATAACAAGAGGAAATGAAACGTTATCTTGCATTCAATTGCGCAACCTTTTTCCCCCGTTATTGACATCACTTTGTTTTTTTTGTCTGTTTTTATAGAAAGGTGACTCCAATATAAATAGTCGTCGTTATTTTTCACCGGAAGAGTTTTGGCATCCAACCTATATCCATACTCCCTGAGCGCTCAGCGATATATCGGTGGCGTAACTCAAAAGTGGACAAATAGATTGTAGGAGGTTATACCCCGCCCTGCATATTACACACGCCCGGTCAATTCGCAGCAACGGCTGGAGCAGAAGCATTTTTAGAGTGCACCATCAATATCTGTCAAGGGCATTGCTTGATACATTAACGTCGCAGCATTGACAGGGCCCCATATCAAATTCAATGTTTAACAAGTCGAAAGGAAATTGAATTTGTTTAGATCGGATGCAATCAGCGACTATACAGTATGTGGCAACGTCAACTGGCCACCTTGTTACAGCGGACCCTGTCATCTCCCCGTTTTCGAGTACGCCCACTCATGTTAATCCGACTTCTTATTGACGCCAACGCATTCAAAAAAAATAAAAAGAGGCAACAGCATCCACTGCTGTATATCGTAATAAGCGATTGAAAGGGTGCAGGCATCAGCGAAAAGCAGGATTGGCTCGCAATAATGAAGACTCTATTATAGTTAGCGCGACAAGACGCGCAATTCCCCTCTATACTAACAGTTCTTTTGATGTGTATAACTGTATATATATCTCTTTTTTCCCTCCGTGAGCAGCAGAAAGCTTTTTAGATGAAGAACTCGCTTCATATTCCTCGTATCGTCTCAGTCTTTCTTTCTTTCGTTTTTTTTTTAAATATTGAACGTATATTCTCCGAGTTTGTTTAAAGAGCAAATATGGGAACCAACAAGATGATCCCTGTTTTTTAATTTTCATGATTTCAGGCAGACATACAACGGCAGCAGCATAGCATATTGGGAGGAAGAGAGAGAAAGAGAGTTTATTTACTTTGATAAACTTTTCGTAGCCATAGTGGCTGAAGTAACGGACGAAACAGCGGCCGAAAAAGCGTAGAAAGTCCTGTCTCGTTGAGCCGTTGGCGACGAGCGTGACGGCAGCGTCGGCCAGTTTCATGATCAGGTCATCCGGGTAGATGTGGTGAGTGCGGAAAACCGTGTTCCGGTAGCCAACACTTTCCAAGATGGCCAGCCAAGTCTCTTCGCCATACTCGAGCTATACGTACGTAGTAAAACACAAAAGAAAAAGAAATAAAGACAAGAAAAAAAAGGATGACGATATCATTTATTCGCTCAACGACTATGAAGGGCACACATTCGGAATTGGAGAGAACTCACTGCAGGATCGTGGACCAAGAACGTAGACGACAAAATAAGAAAATTATTCTTTAAGTTTTATCACCTATAGACGTGCACGGGTTTCACGGCGATGTATATAAATACGAAACATTACTGACGCGATTGTGATCTTCTCCTTCTATTTGACTGCAATGGACGCAAATGGAAACCTCGAGTCGAAGTCCGAAGCCAAATTACGTGATCGATTTATCGACCATCCCATTAATGCATCTGGCGGTCTTCCGATTCAGGATTCCGACGAAGAGTCTTCAGAAATAAACTTAAAATTCTTAAAAAACTATCTTGAAATAGAAATTTTAAAAATAGAAAGGAAAAAATTCTTTGATCAGCATTGATTGCAGTTTGAAAGAGTCATATGCGGAATTGTCTCATTAAATATTTGATATTCCGTTCAGTATTTTCAGTCAGTGGACACCAACATGTTTGATGAAACCACGTATGAAAATGCGTAAGATGTAATAAGAAAAAATAAATAAATGATCTAAACGAGGCGAGTATATGTAGACTTAAAAGAGCGACGACTGTCAATCAAATGAACGGCGGCTCTCAGCTCAAACCAGCCGTCGATCTGGTTTACGGGCACAACGGTGTACGCGGTAATTGTGTCTGCTTATTGAATAAGACAAGACAAATTGGAGAAGGAGGCGAAACTATTTGGATGCAATTGATGAGTCTGTTTCATGTTATAGTCAACATATGTTGATTCAAACTAGCAGAGCGATTCATTCTAGTCCGTTTCGCCATCAACGAAAAGTTGCGCCCCTTTTTAAATCACACAAGATTTTTTAAGCTCACAGGACAGGCTACGCCGTCTTTTTTACAAAATATTGTCACGTTTGTACGTATGTCGAGCTCAAAATACATTTATTGTTGATTCCAACCTTTGGCTTATTTTCGCTCAGAAGTATACAAACGTGACTCGTTTTATAAGCGTATTTGTTTTGGCGCCGACGATGTTTTCTACTGTGTGGGACATTGGCATCACACATAATTCAATTTTTAGCCTCAATTTTGACGTGACATGGAAGCCATGTATTTTTCTTTAAACAGAGTTGAAAAACGAACAAAAGTCTGAGGAGAAATTCTAAACGAAACCACACAGACACTCACGTTACTTATAAATAGCTGAAACAATGGAGTGGGGGGAGACGGGGACCAGTTGCACAATATTTTATGGACTATCAAATTTTTGAATCGATTATCCATCAATGTGTGAATAAATGAAATGATACCCGTACCCCGTCATATAGAGGACTTGAGAAAAGGAACTTTGCATATATATTGTGTTGCTATGATGGGCTCACTTATTTTCGTTTTTTTCAGGCACCAAGACATCGATCACATACGGTAGCGATTCCGGTGGGAGACTCTGTTCCTGTCACACGCTTCGTTCCGTCACAACTTTCTGGAACGTGTTGCAGTTCTCGAAAGGTCTGGCGGTATACATAGTCAACTGCTGAGATTCATAGAGTTAGAAATAGAAGATTCTTACTTATATTATCCTCATCTAAAATGGAATATTCTATTACATAATTCTTTGAACGCCTTATTACTTTGTGTCCAACATCGTCGTCCTACGCGAAATCTTAGCACTCCTCGAGAGAGAGAGAGAGAGAGAGAGAGAGAGAGAGAGAGAGAGAGAGAGAGAAGAGATAACGAAGAAACAACGAACGAACCTTGTATAAAGTATCTTTGAAGAACAATCTGTTTTTGTACATTATTTAAAAGGCTGTCGGATTTCTCAAGTTTGTTTTTGTAGTTAAGTAGTTAATCGAAGCACTTCTTTTTTGTTTCATGTTACTGACTACATATTATACATATAGATTGGAACGTTTTGGAGAAAGGAGCTGCGCTCGATTTAAAAAAAAATAATATTGGGATATGTTGTCTTTTGTCTATATACCCTTAGTCGTAATGGATCTATTTTTTTGTTTTTTAACAGGAAAAATAGCTATCTAGGCCATGTACAGTTCAATTGTCGGGATCTAATCTGCGAATGTCATCCTGTCCTTACACATCTAATCAAGTGAAACGAGAAAAGAAAAGAAGAAAATATCGAGATAAAATACAAAAAACAAAACAAAAAGGAAAACGTAACAAAAGCAAAGAACAGGCGCCGCTGTATTGATTAGATCTTCTACTTCGACGAGATTTTATGTTTTAGACAAGAAAATTCTTTCAGACTTTTATTTCCTCTGTTTTTGTTTGATTTTTTTTTTGTTTTTCCTGTCTGTTTTCGTCTGGGTTTTTTGTGATGCTTGGTTTATATTTTTGATTTAAAGAGGTTTGTCGTGAATGGAGCGCATAAGTGATGGCAATGCTAATTATAATATCCTATGTGAGGAAACTCAAAAAGACGCAGTCAGTGAACGCGCGAATCTTTTTAGCGTGACTGAACGCTCTCTGAGCGTGAACGTAATTAAAGTTCTAAATTGTTATCTTGGTTCCTTTATAACTCTTTTGCTACGGATAATGATGAGGTTAATACCACCGTTTCGTTCCCACACAGCATCACCAAAATGTGCCAGATAAACACTTTTCAACTCTGAAATTTATTATGCGCGGTCTTTAACTTGAACCTTCATAAAGGATTTTCTTTTTCGGATGTCTTTCTCTATAATATATAACCATACGGCTCTAGATCTCTTAATGGTAGTCTATGACTAATGTTCCATCTGGTAAGTGTCCGCTAGGGCTGGCGATTCTTGTTCTTATTTTTGCTCCCATATATTAGTTACGCCACTGTTATTTTCTGTTGAATAATGATAGAGGGAAACTGATACTATACGTATATTTTCATTGCATTTCCCTATACCGTATAGAATTAGACTCTCACTATGTACCAAGTCTGACGTACTCGAGATATAATAGTGATCTAAATGATGTAACATTCATTTTTTTTTACATCATAATTAAAGTAGTAAATACAGAGAAGTAGTAAACTTAAATAAAATATAGATGGCCATGTCCAAATATCACATACACACCAATATGAGTGTCAAGGGGACAGTGGGACACACAACAAGGAAAGACTTGCGGGCTGCCAAGTTTCTGTCGTCGTCCTGCGAGGTTGCGGTCTATGGTTGCGAGGACACCAAGAGTCGTAGAATGAAAAGGAACTTGATTCGTTCTCCGGGGTAACCAAAAAAACGGAGTATAAATGCGTTTACCTACGTATGTCTAACCGAATCTGCTGCAAATTCATACAGTCCGATAAATAAACACGATTACTATAGACGAAGCTTCATCGAGCGAACGGTTGTCATTTCGCGATAAACCACGTATGGATGAATAAATAATAATATGTGGGTTGAGTCGCACTACTGTATAATATATAGTATGTGGGCGAGATGGCGCATTACACGTACCACGTGCATGCTCGGATCCAATTTGCACGACACGAGAATTCAATAATGCAAAAACTTGTATCTCACCTGAATGAAATGCTGCACCGATTCCAATAGCATGCCGTACATGATTGTAGCGTGCGGGAAAATTCGATTTTGAAAACCGCCAGGAGAGAAAAAACCAGCTGCGAATAAATGTGATATAAGGCTTTATTTGCTTCGCAGATGCGATGTCAACTTGATCTCTTTCTCGTTTTTTTTCTGTCTCCGTCCTTGACGAGAAACAAGAAGAGCCGACTGCCTTCCTTTATCGATTGGATGGTCAATCTGACGACGTTTCGTCGCTGTATCACCGTTACATTTAATCCTGTTCTGAGTTAACAGTTACTTCATACACCGAAATAGTACGGAAGAGAAACAAGAGTGGCAGAGTCAGTTCGGATGGCTAGCATCCGTTTGAGTTCTTTCTCATAGGCGCTGGTACAAGTCCCTCGACTCTTTTACGCCTTCCTCTTGTTGAATTCATTGACATCGAGCATGCGCGCCAGCAACACCCTTTCGTTCGGACATCGTCACGACCGGTGTTCCTCTTATACTGTGTGCATTTTTCCCATTGGCTTGCATCACCTCGGCTAGAACGAGAAATATTTGATGAGACGAAAAAAAGTCGAGACGTAATAACGACAGATAAAAAAGGAAGTTGACGACCAAATAACTGGCTCTCAACCCTCACATTTTGCGCATTGTTGGCGCACTCTTTTTTTTGTTTGACTTCTATTTTAAGATTCTCAATAGCAATAAGCAAACAAAATTTAATAATAAAACGATGACAAGGCAGTATTCCTTGTATTTCCTCATTTGAATCAACGCAGCATATAGACGAAATTTGTTTTATAGAAAAATAAATAGGATTGTAATTTAAAATGTTTGCTACGTTAAAAGAAGTTGGAATCCTGAGAACGAGATGTTAAAAGAACTTCTTCACAGCAGTTTCTGAGTTTCTGAGACAACATATTAAAGTGGGCATAGCGGGATATAATACAAAGGGAAAATAATTACAAGTTTCATTATTACACTTTTAGCTTTTGCAATGATGAACTGTGTTTCAGATCATTTGTATACAGCATGTCATATTTCTCAATTAGTGAAAGTTTAAATTCCCCAGCCAAGAGAATTTGAATATATTCCGACATTCAAAGTTGGAACCACATCATCAAAGTAATACACAGTGCTACATGTACGGATGAAATTCCAAGACTCAAAAATCAGCGATCCGTCTTTGCTTAACAAGGAAATTGAAACCAACTGAATATATATACGCAACGGAGGAAATTTTACCGGATTCCCCTTTTCGCTATCGGATTGTGAGTTTTAGAAGTTGGTTTATTCAGAAGTTGGAAACCCGATAGTGATTAGGTTACTTGTTAACTTCGTTCAGAGATACCTTTTTTTACCATTGCAATGTGACTCCCATTGGATTTCGATGTCAGTTCAATTTACGACTTTTTGGACATCAACTTCAACTTTTCGCATTCAATACATTTCTTTTATCATTTTATAACTCGCAGTCCAAGTTTGAAATGGGAAACACACATTTGACATTTCCTTCACATTCTGGCAAAACGGTCAGATGTCCACGAGCTATAGTACACTGTATATACTACACTGCCTTCACGGAAAAAAATTGAATCCACATATAGGAAGAGACTTGAGATCAAATATTATTTTGAATATATAACCTGCTGTTTGCCTCGGAGCACTCATTTTAGCCTAATACGTCATTGTGTGACATTCAAAAAGGACCATAAAACCGATGAATAAAATAACATTCGCGCTGGATTGTCGTTGGTCTATAATACAGCATATCGTTCTTTTTGCTATTCACAATACATCGTATAGATACATATATAAGTTTTCTCCTTTAGATATACTCAAAGGCTCTACTTTGAGGAAAAAGAAGTAGGGATTTTAATTTCATCTTTTGATCTCCTCACTTTCAATTGTCAGGAAACCAGTCGCCCTCGTCTTGTATTGATCCATTATTTGGTGGCGACCTAAATACTCGACGAAAGCTGATCTGTGGGAGGGATATTGTCGTAAAAAAACTATAAATATATAATGATATATAATGATTTCAATAATTGAATATAATAAATAGAAGAAAAGTATTGAATGTATATATCTGGGCGACATTCTAAAGATAACTTTTAACTCCTAATAGGCTACTATTTGATTAATACTCCGTGAATACAAGCAAGCTATACATCCATAATGAAAGTGTGCTCCGTGTTTGAAGTTGGCATTGATGTTGGAAACGGAATGGAAACTGCGTGATGTTGACTTGTTATACGCATAGCTGAAAACATCTTTGTGTATACATTCGAGATGTCCGTAATTAAATTCTCTTCATTGACGTTGTGAGAGACGAGTTGAGTCAATTTCTATCTACTGTATATGTTGGAGCGCATCTCAGAGTCGGAGAACATTAATGATGCATTCGGATGCATTCTTTTATTGGCAAGTCTTTTCAGCGGTTTTACTGATGGCTTGACGTTTTTATTTTTCTTTGCTCTCTTGCAGCGAACGATTCATGGCTACTTTTGCGCCTCATTTTTCGTTCTTAATCAGGCACTCTGGTTAATTGGATGGCATTAGATGTTGGGGTAGAAAGAACTTGTTCAAGATATGATCAAAGCGAAAGGCTGTACAGCAGGGCAGCAGGGCTGTATACTCGTTGATAGTGGGCGTACGTCGCTCCTGTGTTGGCCATATTATATTGTTCTTGGGTTGCATGGTGGCGTAGTCTCGTTATCCCTAAAATCTTTCGCTCGACTGCGTCTCCATTATTTTCTAGCCAGACGACGAAAAACACTATGTTGTATAGTATAGTGTTCGTGGTTAGCCAGTCGAAGCGTATAGACGAGTAGGAATAGGCGAATGTCGTACATTGTCTCATTATTAAATTTGGTCGCACCGTATGAAACGCATAGATTCCGGATGCCGAGTTTCCAGCTGTTGCACATGCGTCGTCCGAATAAATACGGATAATACTTACCAACCTATTCCTTTTTCACATCATTTTGGTGTGAAATCATTTCAAAGTGAGCGCGTTGGTTGGAACTTTGGACGTGTTCAGTTAAAGAGACGAGTGCGCGCCATGTGCGTTCGCTTTTGAATTATGCGGCCAGAGTCGTGGAGCGCGTCTTTGGCAAATCTATGCGAATCTCTCGGAAACGTTTGTCACGTCCTCAAAAACCTATTTAGCCCATTGTCCACTGTCCAGCCTGCCATCAGAATATATAAAGGCCGTGCATTTTTCTTCACGATAACTCAAAAGAAGAAAAAAACGGAAAAAAAATAAATATAATTTATGGAATTGTTATTTGAGCTAGGCTACTATATAATGGAAATAATCTACGTGCCAGAACTAGACAGCTGTCGACTAGTTATAACGTAAATTTAGCATTGCGAATCTATTAAGAAAAAAATCTATACGACAAGGGCAACTGGAAGTCTGGAACGTTCAACACTGCAGCATATTTTTTGAATAGTCTATTTAGTTAGTCTTTAGTCTTTTGGTTGAATTTTATTTTTTATTTTCAATTATGATTATCCAGTTGCAAAAACAAAAAACGTTCTTGTCGAATGAGCCCCGTTGTGTTAGCTGTACTACAGCTCCTTCTATTGCTGTGCTATGACGATCGCCTGGCTCACAGATGGCTAGAACTGAAGTTCATCTTGGCCGTCAGAATCTGCTAGAGGCAGGTTGCTACTCTCATATGAGCCACTTTCTGGCCTAGGTCCGGGGACTTTCCTCCCGAATGTGTTGATCAACTAGTAATCCGTATGTGTTCGAGTAGAGAAGGCTGACAAGACATTTATAGAAGTGTCTACTTCAAGTATTTATACTAGCAAACGACGCTGAGAAGATAGATGGTGACATAGTCGAAGTAATCATAAAAGTAACTGCTGTTGTTTTGTTGAGAAAGGTGCCTAACTTAATGACACTGTTGGTAAAATATTTTTTAATTATAGCTCATTTATCACTTATTTGAAATTAATTTTTTACGATTTATTTTCCTATAGATTTGTCATTTCTCGTTTAAACCCGTGTAAACTATTACTGTGCGCTACAACGTTGCCAAACTTTCATTGGCATTTAGGTTCACTTCACCTTTGGTGGTCGACCGTCGACGGACGATTCAACGAACTTGGAGCTCGGTGGCCTGCATCCAATTTAAAAAAAAAAGATTGTTTAAATTTTCAAAGCGCTTTAGCGTACCGCTATTGCCTATGGACTAGTTGTTGAACGTTGGTTGACTCGCAAATCAAATTTTACTTTCGAGCTGGGTCGAATTGAATGCCACCGGGCCGCCGCAAAACTAACGTTTCAAAAGAATTACAGCGGCATTAATATATGCAAGCTATACTTGCTTATTTATATGAATGAACTCTAATGATAATCCGTGGAAACTTACATTTTTGTACTTATAAGTTAAGAACTAAGAGTATCAAGTTATACTAGAGAGAGAATTATGTATGATTTTGTGCACCAATCAACTGCCGTATGTGTTTCTACTACAATGACACAAAATAGACGCGATGGGAGACTTAATTTATGCTGTTACATACAAGCACCAAATGTAACTTGGAGCTACTGCCATCTAACGCTCAGCAATTCACCTTCCTTCTTACTTCTGGTAACCGGAAGCGAAGAGGATGAAACCGGTATCATTTCGGAGAAGAGAACAGAGAGGGAGGGAAAGGAGAGGGCCAGGTTTGACGCAAACAAATGTCTATTATCGCAACTTTGACCGTGTTTTGATAACATCGTCAACAATCGACGTCATCATCGATTTTATTACACTGGATGGTTACGTGACTGAAAATGTTCTGAAAAGTTCTGAAACTTATTATTTGGATGGGGAAAAATGATTTATACTCCCGCCGTCGTAGGAATTCTAGGAAAATTGATATACGACTGGGAAAAGTCCGTGTGTGTGATTTTCCGCGAACAGCGAGCGCGATAGCTAATTTTCGCCCGTTCTCTATAATATTCTTTTCTTCAACAAAAAGCCTCTAGCTTTACATAATTAATTCAATGAAATTAATAGATTTAAAAAAGGAACGAAATCTAAATGGAGCATGACCTGGCTCACATCAACTGGCCAAACTTTATTAATAAGCGGGGCTCCGGGCTAAATAATGAAAATGAAAAGAAAAGCGTGTTTCTGAGGTGAAATTTAGTGAGGAGCTATTCACCTTTTGTGGTACGTATGTCATTTACTATTTCAAAAAGTCAGCTATATCCATATAGTAGAGGGGAAAAGTGATGAACATTAAAAGTTCTCTTACGGCGTAAAAAGAAAAATCTACGGTGGGGCATGACATTATGTACATGTTAATAAAAGGAAATTTTTGATGATTCAAGTTTTATACCACTTGCGGTCATATAAACTCACAGGTTGCGCTATCAACGGCAACTGGGAACCTATGCATTTGAACTTTGAATATCATTTCTCACTTTTATGCAGCATATAGAAATAGATGGTAGTGGCTAAACACGGCTGTCACGAACGTTAATATTTCGCCACGTAGCCATCAGCCATTCGAATTTCTATTTGCATTTAGCCATTTACAACCAACCTTATATAAAAGAAAAGCAAAACGTATTTTCACCTTCATTTCCACAGCTTTTGCTTTTTGTAGTGCCATTGACGAGTGTCGAATGTGTGCGGGACCCGCGGTCCAGTTGAATGGGTACAAAAATGAATCTTTCGAAAGAGAGTTAATGTCTAAGCCATATCTTTCAACACGGCATGGAATATATATATATATATATACATAGATTTGACTGCAGTGCGGCTAGCAACAATGATCTCGGGTCAAATGGTCTAGACGTTTTGACTGGAAATTATCCGAGTCTGTGAAAAAAACAAAAACAACAACTAGTGACCTGACTTTGCAATGGATGCGAGCCAAGCTGTGCACAGCATTACGTCAATTAGAGAAGTCTACAAAACGCAATTGGCCCATCCGGTCGAAAAAAATAGGCAAGACGGACGGACTGGTTTTAAATACGATATACACTGAAACTATAGAGTATTTTTTTTTAAACCGAGACATGTCTTGATAGGCCCCATCAACAACGAGTTGATATTTTGAATAATGTGAACCTTTCTCTCTGCTTCGCAATGTTTGTCACGAGAACACGCTAAAAAATTTTTGACATTTTTTATTCAAACCCTCCCCACAAATTATACTACAGTACATGTAGGAATTAAATCAATTTAGTGACGCATCACATTATATGCTCAACTTCTGTCTACAGCCCCCCCCCCCTCTCTCTCTCTCTCTCATCTAGCGAACGCGCCGAAGTTTAAATTCCAATTTATAATGCGGGTACTTGCTTGCATCCCGAAAATTATCAATTTTCTGTCGGTGTTTTTTTTTATTACTAAAATGTGACAGTTGATTATAACGTCTTTATTTCGCAATTTCACAATTTTTCAGGTGTATTGTTATCATGTGCAGTGGTCGGAAACGACGACAGAACCCGTTATCCGTTATGCTTATCTCCATGCATTTCCAGGAGAAAATAAATCCAAGTTCATCGTTCTCTCAATGTCAGTCATGGATTTCCAGCCGAAAGGCTTAAAGAATAAAGACGAGCGCATTTTCATATTCTTAATAATCATCAGTAGACTCTTAGCTATAGTGGGTATATCACTTAATAGTGATTACCAATATGAATAAGTCAATGGCAAATCCCTGTCGAGAGAAGCGGAGCCGTTTGTGTCGATAAATCTTGGATCATTCCCTTCATTCTTTTTGTTTGTTTTCTTTCCTTGAAGAAGGAGGAGCGTTGAACCCATGTTTTTATTTTGATTTATTCTCTTTCCCTCAAGAAAATTTCACCGGACTCCGGTCTGGATCGTCGACGTTCAGTCCAAAATGACGTGATCCAAAACCATGAATCGCAACATTGAAAAAAAATATAAAAATAAATAAATAAAGCTACTGCACTCATCTGTACTGTCGGTAATTTTGGAAATGTTGGAAGATATAAGCTCGTCATCGAATTTGAAAGGAGGAGTCGAGGACTTACTTTACGAGGTCTGCTGCGCATATAACAAGAATTTTTTCTTGGGTCATATTTTTAAAGAAAAAAAGGCATAGCGTCTTAGCGCTGGAGCAGCAGGAGCAGTTCATTTTATGATGCCGATTGCCGAACCTCGCAGGAAGAAATGTCAGACGCCAATGCGGACGAACCGTGGAATGTTCACTGATGGCTTGTCGGACAGGGTCGTAGCTTCGAAAACCTCTGGTTGACGGCGTCTCGTTTTGCGCTAGTAGTGCGTGCGTATATCTCCGTGTGTGTGTGTGTGTGTGTGTGTGTGTATGTGCGTTTGGCTATATATGCTGTGGTGCTGTGTGAGTTGTGTGGCTACGTGTCTATAGCTTGACTCTGATTGGCTGTTGACGAGCCGAGTTTTTCGGGAACTAGTCTGGGGCTGGCTCTAGTCCAAAACCCTCCACACTTATTTTGCTCTCGTTTTTTTGTTTCACTAGCCGTTCTATCCTACGTATAGTCTATAACAGTGTGTGTTATATAGTAAAGAGAGAAAGAGAGACCGATCCCCACACGAGGATTGCTTCCAGTCATCCAGAGTCATTCACCATTTGGACCTTGACCGTGCTGGAATCTACACAAAACGTGTGCACAAGTGTCTTCCGCTTTGACTCGAAATCCATTTCTCTTTCTCTCAGCATCCATCGTTAGCAAAAGTTGACTGTGCATTATAGACTACTGGTCGATTATGACTTGAGTTGTTGTCTGGCGTGTTTGATTTATTAAAAATGATGTCGCGGTGGTAACTACTGGGCGGATGGAGCATGTGAAATGAATTCCACATTGACACAAAAATTAAATAAGAGAAAGAATTCGACAATCGAGTTTTGAACAAAGAAGAAGTCATGGAACCCAGAGATCCAGAGAGGTAAAAACAAAAAAAAAAAACAATATAATAATACAATTCAAAAATTAATTTTGCATTTGTTGCATCGTATAATCTGGAAGGGTTCTGGGTTGTGGGGAGGGAATCGTGTCGTCATCGGAGTCTGCGATGATATCGTGAAGCGTGCAACACGTGCGTTGTGGCAGACTCCAGGGGGGTTTTTCTCGTCACTACGTGTAGTATTCGTATCACATCATATGAATAAGGCACTTCTCTTTCTCTCATCGCCTGTCTATCTCTTGTCTTCAGTTCAGCCTTGTTTATTTGGAGCGCATTATTTTTATCATGTCTTGTTTTGACGCCGTTGACATGTGAACGGCGTAAAGAAACAAAGAAATAAAAATATATAAAGACACTATACAAAAGTGAAATCTTTTTCTGCTCTCGCATCGTTATGGAAACACACTGTATAGACTGAACTATATAATGCGTCGTCGACGGGGTTTGCTGCTGGCATGAGATCCTGGTGACATCTCTTCTTAGCAAGAGTTCCCTCGACTTTACAATAAATAATCGTTTGTTATGAAAGGAATTACTGTCGTGAAGAAACGCCCCGACTGCTATCGGTCGACTCATACATGGAACGTTTAGATATTGTCGGCCGAGTTCAGCAGTTTCCCCTCATATCTTCTCCTCCATCTCTTTTTAAAATAGACGTTAAATTTAGTTTTTCTTTTTTTAAAAAATGAATTTTTATTTTCAAAGACAAAAAAAAAGATGAACAAACGATGAAACGAAAGTTGAAAAGGAAATGAACCTGCTAGAACCGAATTCTTAGAGTTGTTCTAATAAATATAACAGTGTGCAGCGCACAGACACGATCTTCTTCCTCTTTTTTTTTCCTTTCTCTCTCCGCCCTGCATGTTATGCGGGGTGAGTTATTTTCGGATAGTTTTTTTCTTCTTCTTTCCCGTTTCCTCGCCCAGTTCTCTCCCTTTCAAAAATTCCCGCCGGCAGATTGTGCTCGAACACAACACAAAATGCAGGATATTTATTTATTGCCCCACCCGAGATCCATAGCCCGTCTTATTGGCCAGCTCATCTGCTCCTATACTGTCTAAAAACGAGAGGAGCCAACTACTTTGGATCCCGTCTTATCTCTCCTTTCCCATGTAGGTTATGGCCAATTTATGTGAGTCTCGTTGTATCCGCGCTCTCTGCTGTTCTGTCTTCTTTCTACAGCGAAAGCCATTAAAAAACAAAAACAGAATGGATAAAAACCGGTGGGGTTAAACAGAAAATGCAAATAACATCGCTGACGACATCGAAGACAGAATCGAAGCAAGGTGCTATACACCCCTTGCTGTCGGGACTAAAACCCTCTGTAATGGCTACTCTTTAAGAGTTACCAGGAATTCATTCCGATGCGACCAATATGTCAGCAGATCCCGCTAGCAGTGAAATAAAAATTCTTTCTTGTTCGCGACATTTTTTCTTAAATTTATTTATCGGTAAACGGCACGTTCGGATCGTAACTCGCCGCGGAACGATGAACGAACTCGTTAAATTCCCCCCCATTTTTTTTTTCTCCTTTCTAGTTCATTCTTTGGCATATCACCATGACAAGGAGCAAACAACAAAATGCGGATGAGTTGAGTAAAAAAGAAAAGGGGAGAAAAAGAGAGTCAAAACTTCAAGAGTCTGCCTTGATATAGCGCAACTGTATCCTCTTGAGGATTTAGTTTCTTTGCCCCGCTCTCATTAACATCACTTGGTCTGGTGTAGGGCCATCTTTCTTCTTTTAACCTGACCAATAATGAATTCAAGAATAAATGTCCCGGAGGAATCATTGCCCGTCTGTGTGTGAATTGCTTTTGCCGTACGAGATTCATTATTCTAATCAAGACATGTACCATTACTATTACTATATACGTACTCTGCCCTCTATTGTTTCGCTCTTTGACAGTTTGAAATGTCGTCACAAATCCATGCCATGGAGAAGAGACGACGAAGACGCAGAAGAGGAAGAAAACTCTACTAGTCCAACGGCGGAAGAGTCTGCAGAGCGGCGGATGTTGGCCCCATCCATTTCATACAAATCGTCACCTTTATTGGATTCATCAGCGCCAACGACGCCGCTGAAGAGTCCGACCGCAGCGTCGATGGAACTCAACCGGCATATATTTTCATTGCGACGCGAGAGCCGGGCGTCACGCAGCAGCACCGGTATGATCGAGATGGTCGAAGACGCTCTGGGTGACGCCGTCGTCAGCGTCCCACCAAATTGTTCGGGTAACGGCGGATCGGCCGGAATGGATGCCCGTTATCGCAAGTGGCAAACGCGGCTGTATAATTTCTTGGAGCGTCCACGAGGTTCTAAAGCGATCGCTTATCACGTTGTCGTGTGAGTATATTATCTTGCGAAGACATTATAATTATTCTTTTCTTTTCTTCTTCTTATAATTAATTAATTAATTTCGATTTTCACCTTCTGTTTGACCGGCTGTTCCGTCCTCCATGTACTGTATATTCGTCGGGATTTGAAAATGATTTTTTTATGATGGACGACATACATATTTGATAAACGGGACACGCCATTTGCGTTGTGTAAATGTCTGCCGGGGTTTGTTTTCATTCAAGTCGACCGGAGCGCACGGAAACTTTTATCGAGAAGGCAAGTGCGTGATGCAAACTCGATGATTGTGTTTTCCGCCGGGCCCCACCACAGTTATTGCATCACACGGTTGATGACTTGATCCATCTGAGAGGTGTTCATTTCTCAGAACTCGTTCCTTTTTTCTCATATTCCTTTTTGTTTTTTTACTTGACTTCTTTATTCACGCACGTCATATTGGGTGAAAATATTTAGATTTGTTCTCTTTCATTTTTGTTGTTGTTATTGTGGGGGGAATGGCAAACAAAAATAACAATGGACGTTTTGGTGCAGTGCAATCAGTATAGAGTGAGCCTGTACCCAGCAGGTCTTTTTCTCCCCTATACCATTTTCTTTTTTTTTTAAACAAGCAAACAAAAACCAGAGTCTTAAACCAAAAATGAAATATATTCCCCCTTTTTTCTTTTACAAAGTCAAACTCTATTTTGACCCACATTACGTATATAAATAGTTTGTCCTTGTTTTCTGTCTTTTATTTGAAAAAAACAAAACAAAAATGTTATTATTCAAGTCGACTGGCTATCGCGCATAGATCAACATTTCATCGACCGTGCGTTCGTTTCATGGGCGGCCACTTGATTGGATTACGTTGAATCAAAAAGAGGGACGAAAAAACAGCATGATGATCAAACATGGAGTAATTGCTGTTTACCTTTAAGTCAATTTTGTTATAACCGAGGAGGACGAACAGCAAACAACCCTTCTCGTCCTTATTCTTCGACAAGATTGATGATTCACAATAATCCGCGTACACCGCCGCTATAGGGTAATAGCCCAACAATGAATTTCAATGATTCATCAAATTGTTGGACGGGGGAAAGAGAGAGAGAGAGCTGATAGAAGGCTTTGCCACTTACACTGCGACTCTGTGTGTGTGTATGTTTCATTGTCATTAACGCATTTATGTGTGGAAACCAGGGCAGAACAAGGTACATACAATACACGGTCCATGTTTGATCAATAAGGTTTGCATGGCGGTAACCGTCCAGATGATTACATACAATATAAACTTTGGGTTTTTAAAACTCAATTCAAATCCCGCGCTCAGAGGCTATGTGAGAGGGTGTCCTATATTTTGTTTATTTTCCCATCTAATAAAAAAGCCACGCCCATGCAGGAATCGATAGGCAGAAATGTAATGGATTCGTCTTCTAATATTTCATCACACCATATTTGATTTGTTGTTAGCGGGTGGGGCGTTAGTTTTTCATTCTCACGCTGTTGTATTAATGTCTCGTCGCATTGCCAAACATTGACTCGTCTACATGTCCGTCTTTAATATATTTTTCTCGTATTATTATTAGTGTTTTTATTCTTTTGCCTATTGTTTTCCTTGGCTTTCTCCAAAGGTCTTGGAAAACAGATGGTCAACAGATCACCAAACCAAAAGACTAGATATGCGTGGGACAGCAATTCGGGACATAAACTGTCTGTCCTGTACAGTGCTGATTCTTTCTTCTTCTGTGTTTGTTATCCCCGAAAATAGAGATGGCCGGAGACATGACTATTTTTTGTTGGGGGTTTCTTCTCTATTTTCTTCTTCGTCTTCTCTCGATTCATTGACATGGAAATAGATGTTGAAAGCTCCGTGACTGTGTTTGTGCAGTATGCACGATTGCGTGGCGTGCGAGTCGGTCACGACATCCTCCTCCTGTTACGTGTTGACTTGTGGCGACATCCTTTCCTGATCTGTTTCTCCTTGGTTTTCTCTTTGGTTTTCATTTGTTTTTTGTTTTTCTGATTATCATCAGTCAATTTATTTGGAATTTCTTGTCTGTCTCCCTTTGCGTTTGTTTGACAGGTTCGTGATGGTTTTTGCCTGCCTGGCTCTGAGTGTCTTTTCGACCATTGAAGAATTCCAAGAATCAGCTGACGTGGCTCTCCTCTACATGGAGGGATTGGTCGTCTTTTGGTTCACAGTGGAATTCATTTTCAGGTAAAAGACCTCGATTTCATTCATGTTATTTCAGTTTCCTTAGTAGTGCGTTCCTTCAGTTTTTGGGTCTTTTGGCATTTTACCATCCGAAGATCATATAATCGCCTCGTCGTTTCCGCTCCACAAATTTGCGTTGTCAACTAAATTCAGCTGAGACTGGCGATATAATAAGATATGTTTTCGCTGGACAGCACAGTTATTATGGTCTTGATTTTTATGAGAGTCATCAAATTGTTTTTTATTCTTTCTGGCTTCGCTCAACGCCTGTCCGGTCCGAAGGAAAATAATGAAAATTCGCATGTATAGATATATAATCATTCTCCGTTATCTGTTTGTTATTTGATTAGCACCGATTCTCCATTCCATGCGCTTTAATGATGACTTCATAAATATAATTCCGATCCTAGGCTATGGTCGTCCGGTTGCCGTTCGCGCTACCAGGGATTCCTCGGCCGTTTGAAGTTTTTACGGCGGCCTTTCTGCGTAATCGGTGAGTAAACGAGCGTGTGCAAAAGAACTGGGACGAGATCGGATGCCAAATTTTGCGGCAGCAAACACAGACAGAGACGAATAGATACACATTATTATTTACACGAGTGGGTTAAACAGCAGTGCCGTCGAGGTGGTCGAGCTGCGGATCTCAACAACAACTTAACAGAAAGTCTTGCGTGTGTTGCAGTTGAAACGGCGCCATTCGGTCCGTGAAAATGTCTTGTTTATACGTGCACACACAAGACGATCAAATCAAAAGACAGAACCATCTGCTGTCGTTGAGACAAAATCGAGTGATGACCGTATTTCGGACCCAAAGTATCAACGTCGTTAAATCCTTTTTGAACTGAACATGACGTCATAATTCGTCAAGGGGCTTGTGTTTTTTTGTTTTGAGGAGATATCTGGATGTGTGTTTTTGTTGACAATGTATTTTGATTGGCGTTAGATGTCGTGACGATCGTTGCCAGCGTCGTTGTTATCTCGTTGGGCAGCGGCGGCCAAGTTTTCGCCACATCCGCACTCCGCGGTCTCCGCTTTTTCCAGATTCTCCGCATGGTGCGCATGGATCGTCGCGGAGGCACCTGGAAACTCCTCGGCTCCGTCGTCTACGCCCATCGACAGGTTTATTAAATAATTTAAAATCCGCTTCTCATCATTCAATTATTATGACATCATAACAAATCTCTTCTCCGTCATCTCGCCATAGGAGCTGTTTACAACTGTATATATCGGTTTTTTGGCGCTCATCTTTTCCTCTTTCCTCATGTACCTGGCCGAAAAAGAAGCCAATCCGGAAAAGTTTAGCAATTTCGCCGACGCCCTTTGGTGGGGAGTAGTGAGTGTTTTCTTTTTTTTTTTACTTCCGCAGCCAACATACTATTTTATGCCTGCTCCTCTTCCTGTTTACTTCATGTCTATACATATTCTGAGAAAATTTTCAGATCACCCTGTCAACGGTAGGTTACGGCGACGCTTTCCCAATCACTTGGCAAGGCAAACTAATCGCTTCCGGATGCGCTCTCATGGGAATTTGTTTTTTTTGCGCTACCCTCCGTAAGTTTATCGGCAAACTGAAAGAAATCCTCGGAATGATTGTTGTTTAATTATTAAATGAATATTGCGCAGGGCATTTTGGGATCCGGATTTGCTTTGAAAGTCCAGCAACAGCAGAGACAAAAACACATGATCCGTAAGAATCTCAACAGAGAGCAGCTCTGTTACTTGGACAAAGAATGTTTCGAGTTAGCTTTTACCTCCCCACATCTATCACCTCTTTCCTCTCTTGTTTAGGGCGACGTCAGCCGGCCGCCTCTTTGATTCAGTGTCTGTGGAGATGTTGCGCAGCCGACGGACTCTTCCGCTCCGTGGCAACTTGGAAGGTTCACATGCCCAGTCCGAATTCGTGAGAAATAGTCTTGTCGAAGAAGAATTTCAAAAAAGATGCTGTTTATTCGATTTGTTTTTATTTTTATATTTTGTTCAGGTACAAACACAATACGTCATTCGTGATGACGCGATTGCCCACCATCCGCCGACCGAAAGTCCCGCCTCCAGCGCACAAAATAGCCATGGTTTCAGCTAACCTTGCCGGTTGTGCCATCTCGGGACAGATTCCCGAGACGAACGAATGCGGCGGCGTGATCCCGACTATCAACGGCATCAACCGTTCCAATAAACTCGTTCACGACAGCAACCGCAATTCTTCCGGTAGATAATATATTGACAAAATAATTCATTGATAAGAATCATCATCTTCACTGTTTTTCAATAGAAATTCTGTCCTTTTGTTTTTGTCTCCACTCGAGATAATGATAAAATTGATATTCGTTTGATCTCTTTTTTTTCTTGTTTTCTTTTCTTTTCTCCTCTTTATTCTTCATGTTATCTGCCCATCACTAGACGATGAAGAGGAACACCCCGTCCGTTACATTCAGCTGACTCCGCAGTACCGCATGGCAATCCGTGCCATCCGCAAAGTGAGTGAAGAACGTGTCCCAACAGTCCAGTTTGCATTTTGCATGGCTCATCGTTATTATAGAGACTTGTGTGTGTACACATATTACCGAGCTATTCTATACTGGCTGCGTATTAGTGGCCCAATTTTACTTTTCTTTTTTTGTTTCCTTTCTTCCCTTTCTTTTTTAACTTGAAAACGTCCTTATAACTTACTGAATGACTGGAAATTAGATGAAGTTCCTTGTGGCGCGACGCAAGTTCAAGGAGGCTCTCAAGCCTTACGACGTCAAAGACGTCATTGAGCAGTACTCAGCTGGTCACGTCGATCTCTTGGGGCGAGTGAAAGCATTACAAGCCAGGTACGGATTTAGCCACTATTACTATTACTTTATACATTGCTGCTAGACGTACTCTACTCTCCTATGTATAAGTAACAGCCCTATATGTACATTTTACACGTAGACGTTTGATATATATCATAAGTAACGTTGTGTGCTGTTTGTACCATATCTACGGCGTTGTTGTCGTGCTTCGTACTACTACTACTACTACTACTACTATTACTACACAAGAATCCATTTTGTAATGTTTGTTTGAACATCATGGGCCTGTGGTGTGTTGGCGGTCGTCAGGCTGGACCAGATCCTGGGTAAACAAGGCTCCTCATCTAAAGGCAAGGACGTTTACGACAACAAGTACTGTTTGGCCTCCCGCATCGTCAACGTCGAACGACAGGTGGCCCTTATCATATATATGATCACCACCACCATCGCTATTATTACTAAACCCTTTTCTTTCTTCTTTCTCTTTTTTTGAACTAAAACGAATTGACTATTCAATGTGGAAAACAGGTGGGTGATATTGAGGCCAAGGTGCAAAGGATCCTCGAACTCTGTCTGGAGGACAGGCAGCAAAAGCGGAATAAGGCAGGCGATGATCCTGGTGGCAGCGCGTTCACTAAAGAGAGTGAACAAAGTGATCCATTGTTGGAGCTTCCATCGTCGTCGCTCGCATTTGTCGAGGTTCCGGCATCAATCAGACCGAATCCTCCATCCACTTTGGGTTTGATTTCATCGACGAATCCATTAACGCCGCTCAAGCCGATTTTGGTGCTCGATAGAGGGCACGAGACGTCGGCCAATGCCGAGGCTCATCACCGACTTTATGAACAACAACAACAAAAAGGAGGAGAGGAGCAACAACATCCTCAACCGTCACCAGTCAAAAAACGCGTCACTTTGCCGTCCTAGTGACGGACCCTAACCGACAACGAAGTTGACCCTTGTTTTTTCCTGGTCCATATCCATCCATGATCCATCCATCCATCCATCCATCCATCCTGTTGGTGCCCTCCATCAAATATAACATCTTATTCCCCTAGTTCTATCCACATCATTTCTCTCCTTTTTGTATGTGTCTGTGTGTTTGTGTTTGATGGTGCGCATGCTCTCCTCTGCCGACCTCGTTCTTTCTCCTCTTTATACTCCACCTCCTCTCCTATTTCTCCTCCTCACGAACATGTTACACACACACACACACACAGAGACGATGTGGAAATTCAATCAAACTCTTTTATCGCTGGCTTGAGTAATCGATTTATTTCACTGCTGCGCCTGCGCCGTCCCCCGCACCGGCGATCGATTCACTTTCTCTCTCCACCTACAACTAGTAGACGAGCGCGCACACAAACAAACAACGGGAAAAAGTAAAAAAAAAAAAAAAAAAAAATGAGAGAAATAAAAATACATTTATATATATATGAAAAAAGATGAGAATAAAAAAGTTGGACACTTGGTCGTCTCCGTGACTGAGAAAGAACCCGACGCCAGTCGTCACTATAATACAACGACATAGGGCTATATAGCAGTATAGAGCTGTGTGTTGTCCTATATATTTTTCTTCTTCTCCTTCCTATAAACCGCCGTGCTCCAAAGTCCAACCGGCAACATCCAACATCGAGCGACTCCGCTTTTCTCTCTCGCTCAGTTCGTCGATCGATAGACACGCAGGGGACGGACGGACGCGTTGGCCCAGGTCCCGCGTATATGTCTTCAGCTACACGGGGTCGTTGCCGTCGTCTCTCTTTCCATATCGTGAGAGGAGGCACGTTATATTATTCGGTTGGAGAGACGAGGCAACTGGAAAAAAAAAGTTGATACCAACATGCTAAATACCAATAGGTCATGAGAAAGGAAATCGGAGAAACACGTATAAGTAAGCTATAAACTATAAGGCATATAAGAACTCTGAAAGGTGGTGTAACACCACTTTGTCATGTTTTTCACTCTCAGATCCCCCTGCAGACTGCTCATTTTCTCAGTGTCTTAAAACATCGAAAGAGAAAGAGAGATAAGCCATATTTTAAAAAGCAATGAAGGAAACAGTTATGTGTTATGCCCAATACAATATTAGAGCAGTGGCTTGTCGGTCGGAAACATGTATAGATCACACAAAGTCAATCCGCCATGAAAAAAAAGAAGTACACATAGGAGCATGCACTCACAGTTTCGGGTGGTTGTCTATCTGCTCTTGTTTTTTTATTGTTTTTTTTTTTTTTTTTTGTCCACCGGCAGATGCGGGACCCGAGTTCTAGATATGGAAATAGAAAAAAAAAAACGACGAGGAAAAAAGACACGGAACAAATGCAAAATAGAAAAAAAGCACAAAAAAGAAAAATAAATCAAAATATATCTGAATATTTCTGGAAGGCAAATAAAAGGGCAAAGAATAAGACTAACCAACAAGAATATAAGAAAAACATGGTCTTTACATAAATAGAAAATATGTATACAGACTACCGCATAATACACGGCTAAATAGTAATATATAGTGCGTGTTGTGCAGTGTATAGCCTACACAATAGTATACGTATACAGGGCAACCCTTTTTGTCTGTCTCTGTGGGTTTGATGATTCGACGTTGTAAGAGTGAGAAAAAGTAGCAGCCTACCAGAAAGCAGGGCACACATATACGTATAGTATATGGGTCTATACATCTATAGAGTAGGTATACTATATATCTTAGCCTATATAGCAGTGCTGCTGCTGTTGGTCTCTTGTGTTGGTGCTTGTTCAACGTGAAATCGATACTCACGTAGGATATTATCGAGCGGCAAACGACGACCGAGGAACCTCCTCTACCCCATACATGTACAAGCTGCAATGACATCAATTGACAAACTTGGCTCCATTCTCCCTCCTTCTTGATAGTCCTGCTAGACTACACGACTAGCAGAGCTAACTATCCAAAATAAATATCGATCAATTTTGTGTGTTCTCTCTTCCGTTAACCTCCCGTAGTTTCATTTAAGGTTTCATTTTGTTATTTATTCACTTTGAGTGACGAGAGTTGATATATTAATACTATAGAAGAAAAAGGGGCAAAACGAAACAAAATCAAAAGTCACCAATCGGACCAGCAAACGACCGAACCGACACCCTGTCCTGCCTGACCGCAGTGCGTCCGCGCGTGATATAGCGGCAGCAGTGCAGCACGCAAAGACATATCATGTCGGTACTATACGGTGATGGTAAATCTTTTAAATAGGAGACGGGGGTTTCGTTCTTGGAGGGAGAGTGTCCTACATACAAATGAAGTGCTGGCAGATCGAACTAGCCTAACACACACACACACACACACATGCACGCACGCATGGAATTGTTACTGACTGGTTGAATTGGAGAGAGAAAATCGGTCCAGTCTCCGGATTCGAACGATGTATATTTAAAATATTTTTGGGGATTTTGGTTGGCAGCATAGCGCGCATTGCGGCGACGGTGAAATACACAACACTTTTTTCTCACATTTTTTGTTTGCCACACATAATAACATGAACCAGGGAAAATCGAAGCCAACGAGGAAAAGAAAAACGTTTTTTTTTTTTCCGTATCTTCCTTTTTGATGTTATGGAAGATGTGTCCGAGGTCGGGCCCCCCGGAAAAATCAAATCAAAAACAAATGAGATGCAAGAAAGATGGTCTCTCGGTCTCTATATCACCGTTCTATCTCTTTCCACCCAATTTTACGTGGCATGTAATCTCATTTCTTCAACGATGAATTCGATTGCCCTAAAGCCCTCCTCTCTTTCTCTAGCTCTCTCTTCATATCGAAAAGCTAAAGCCGAAAAAAACTCTAAAAGGGGGTCTTCAACCCTTATGGACGTATCTAGCATATTTATTGTGTAAGTATACGTTGTGCACTGCGCCCTAGCTGTTTTACGTGTATCGTCTATATAGGCGAGCCCCGTCAGTTGAAGGATGATATCTATAAAAGAACATAAGACAACGGCCATTTTCCCGAGGTGGGAGGGAAATGGATGCTCTCCATACCCGTCTCTATCATTGTCGATTCCACACTTTTCCCTTTTTTGTTTTTTTCTTTCTTTCTTTCTTTTTCGAGCATCAGCAGAGCCCCTTGTTTTTTTGTGTGTGTTATTTTTTTACTCTGCTGTGTTTGTGCCGCAGTGCTGAGGACTCATCTGATGCAGCTGGGATGAATGCGCGTGTCGGCTAGTCCCACCCGCATACATATACATATAGATGCCCAACAAGACTGTATATATGCTCTATATAGACTTAATCCTTGTGTTATTGTATAAATGTGCGCCTACGCTCTAGGCTAGAGCTGCTGCAGCCAGCAGTCAAAGAGAGAATGGATATCTTTTTCTCTCGTCTTTCAATTCCCCAGCCGTTCTTCTCTGCTGCTGTTGCTACTGCTCGTAGCTCCTAGTTGCTGCTGCTGTGTGTGTTTTACACTGTAGAAAGCGTATATATAGTATAGTATACTATATAGTTAGAAGAGCAACAGTGAAGAGTATCAACAACTGTTGATGGATGATTTTATATGATGCTATATATAGTTGCAAGAATAAGAGCTATCCAGAAAACAAAAGACGAAAGAGAAAAGAGGCTTATATTTCTAAAGAGTGTATAGACGAGTATTATAGAGCTTCAAGAATTTCAATTTTCTCCAGAAACCGGAAGTTTGATTATCATACAAATTCGTGTCATTGCCAAGATAAGAAATAAATTTTTCAATTACGTAGAGTTTTTTGTTTATTTGATTTGTTTCTTATTCGTCTTTCTTCGTTTCCAAAGGATATACAGACGAAGAAAAACGTCATGTAATGGACATGTGTGGTGAGATAATAATAATAATGCAATGATGATTGGGAGAAAAGGGAAGTTAGAGAGAGCCAGTGTGGAGAAAGATAGGCCCCTTCCCGAAAAGTCGTCTGGCCATGAAGCGGGAGAAATGAATAATGCACAAGATGCGGAATGAATGACCGTCGAATCATCCCCCCTTTTCCCTTATATTCTTCCCTCTTGACGACAACGACAACAACAACCCGAGAGAGACGAGAGAAAGGAAAAAGAGATCATCGCCTTCCGGAACTGCTGCATTTTTCAGTTCAACAATGTTCTTTTTTTTGTTGTCATTATTCTTCTTCTTTTTTTTTTCCTTTTCTTATTTTAGAATCCACGATTCAAGTTGTTTGGGCTCCAGCTCCTCCTATAATAGCTTCTTCTAACATGCAGTCCAGTCTTTTTCTTCTCTTTTTTTATTCTATAGATATTTTTCTTTGGGGTTTTCTATATAAATGATGCACTATCACCACCAAGGCAAGCTCATTCAAAACGACCCGGGGTTTTTGGGTAAAGCCGATTTCTTCTGTTTTCTTTTAACTCTCTCTTTTTTTTTGACTCTCTATACCCACACTATAAATACTCCCGCCCCTCCCTCACTCCCTCACTCCCGACACGCACAAACACACACAACTATACAACCGATCAATAAGTGGAGTGAGTGGAGCGAAAGCGAGTGAGCTCTCTCCCTCGCCAACGCAAAGCCCGTATCTATTTTTTTCCTCCGGCCGGTATACCGGATCTCTTCCCTCGCTCTGGTGTTTGCCTATGTGCTGTGTGAACGATATCTCGTGAAAAGGATGACACATACAGAAGATAGTACTACACACCACACAGTAGAGTTAGGAGTGAGTGAGCAGAGTGAGGCAAATCTATGTTTGTATATATCTTTGATTTAATAAAGTTTCGCTAACTGATGATGACGCGTCCTTTTTTGGAAACATAAACACACATATCTAACGACAACTATTCCGTTCGGCTCCCGCCTACGCATGGATCCCAAACTTTACCCAGCCTATTATGTCTCTACCTATTTCGTACTATAGAAATAAATGCAATGCTCTCTCGGCTAATATATCGACTATCAAACTCGACTCGACTCAACGACGATGATCTAGTCGATATATCAACATACAGTATACGTTTGTATGTATGTGCAGCAATCTCTCGGCTGTATATAGATATCTGTGGCGCTGGCTATGGTATCCTAGATAGGCTATATCCAGCAGACTCTACGAATAGTATAGTCTCAGCTTAATTCCATGAATAAGGTAGTATTAAGTGTACATAGAAAGGAGTATCGGAATAGTAGTATATAGAAGGATGTATGCTATTTTATCTTGGGACGGTCATATTTATGGGCTCGATCGTTATGATTAGATACCCAAGTAAAAGGAAAGAGAGGGAGGGAGGAAAAGGGGGTGATTTGGAGCGACGGCTCCTTGATTTACGGCCAATTTCTGAGTATTATTGGCGCGGTTGATTTTCGCTTGTGGCTTTGAAGGTCTCTGTGTGTAGCCTATATGTGCGGCGAAAGGTCGGGAATTTATGAATGGATGGTAAAGTGTGAGAAGACTCCGCCGCTCCTACACACACACACACACGGAGAAAGAGAGAGAGAAGAAAAGTGGCGGTGGCAACCTTCCAACCATTCAAGAGGCTCCTAGCTCCTGGCTCCTGTCAACAATAAAACAAGGATGAAAGAATTTTTTTTTTTTTTTGTCATAATGAAAATGCGGAAAGAGAAGAAGGTGAATAAATAAAAATTAAAAAAAAAAAGAGAAAAGGCGGAGGGTTTAAAAAAACTAATCAAGAAAAGTTCTTTTGATGTTGATTCAAATAATGAACCATTTCAGCTGCTGCACTCATATCCAATCAATGTTTTTGTGAAATGGTTGTCGTCGCTTTTGTCTTTCTGCGCCGGCGCTACTATAAATACATAGACTCTAAAGCGACTACTATATAGCTCTGAACATTTCTCTCACAGACTCGCTAGATCGTCACTAGCTGACTGGCCACGCAATTTTTGAATTATTTAAAATGGAAATGAAAAAATGATTTTGTCCTCTGCGCTGCGATGGTTGGCAGCGTATGTGGACACACACACCACACACCAAGTCGTTGCGTCATTTAGCATTGGAGCGTTGCCGGTTTTGAATGTTTTGCTCGTTGTTGTGTGACATATTGCATCAAATACAGTTACAGCTGATGTTTAGAAGGCGGCACATGGCGCATGTGCGCCATTCCGTTCTCTTTTCCGCACAATTCAACTATTTGACAAAAAAGATATAAAAGAAATAATTCGCCGTCCGCAAACAAAACAAAAAACAGCGAAATATAAATTTGGGTGTTCAGAGAGAAAAAAAAGGACCCTGGCATATTATTCGACTAGGGAATATAAGGAGCCAGTAGGCCGATATAGCAAGTTGTGAGGGTGGTATATACGTTATAAGGTATAGTGTACTGGTGGCGTCAGAATGTAGAAAAAACAAAACAAAACAAGAAATAGAAGGCGCATCGTCGTCGTCGAGTTTCGATCGTATCGTCGTCAGTAGGCTTCACTCTCTCTTAGAGCTGAGCTGTACTGCTGAGGAGGTAAAAGAGAATTTGTGGGTGGCGTCGACCTTAAAAGAGGAGGGACAGATATATATATATATATATATATGTGGAGCAGCAGGAGGAGAATATAGTTGTAGCAGACGTCGCTGGAGCAAACTCGTTTCCCGTCTATGTGGACGGAAAGGATTGCCTAGTCTCTGACGACCCCCTGCCGGTCGACTGGCACAGCACAAGGTGGGTGGGCGAGAAAAAGAAGGCGGAGCTTATTCCTAGTTCTGGGCCAGGCCAAAAAAAAAAGAGAAGAAAAAAAAAAAATATATACTCGACCGTGAGCTCCTAGCAGCTCCTAGCTTTCTCTTGGCTCCTGCTGTCTATGCGCTCCTGCAACAACAACTCTGCTCATGGTGTGTGTGTGTGTATGTCCTGGCTTGTCGTTCCTACACGAGAGAGAGTAGAAGAGTCGGCCATGTTGGTTTCTCTTCTCAGTTGTCGTACACACAGAGGGAGACGTCATTAACGAGCGAGTGTGATGGTGGTGGCGGTGGTGTGGTGTCTCCTCAGGTGCGCCTCCAGACAGCAGTGAGTGAGAGACACTCTCAGTGTGTGTGTGTGTGTGTGTACATGTGGATCGAGTGTGTGTGCGATGAAAAGTAGAGAAAAGAAGTTCAGCAAACAAGTCCAGACACACACACAACAACAAGCAGAAACAGAAAATGATAAAAAAAAGAGTCGACTAATACATCGACTCTGACACACCATCTATACACACACATCTCTTTTAGAGAGAAAAAACCAAACAAAAACAACTTGTGCACACGATGGAAATTAAGAGAAGACGAATCAAAGAGTGAAACTACGACGACAGTTGAAACAACAACAAAAACAACTTAAACAAACAACAACAAAAAAATAGAGACAAGGCCGGTGCTCTCGACAAACAAGAGGGGAAAAGAAGAGAGAATCGATTGTCTCATTTTCTCTCTGTTTGTACGACACACAGCAGAGTCCAGTGTGTCCAGCCCCAGTGCAGCAGGAGTCCAAAAACCCGGTCGTCGCTCTCGTGTAAAATTCAGTTCCTTTGTTGGGCAATTCCAACGGTTGTGCATTTCGCAAGTTGTTTGCCCTGGCATCACTGCTGTTGTGTCACCAACCCAGTGACGGGAACACACACACACCAAAAAAAAAACCCTGCGGGTGGCCCAGAGAGTATATAGAGCAGCAGTCCTCTGTGAGCACTGGCTCCTAACCCAGAAGGAGAGATTCGCCATTTTGTCCGTGGGGTACATATCTACTATATCTATCCATTAGCTCACACTCGTACCACCACCACCACCACGACGCGATGATTCTCGGATGATGCCCCAGCACAACGACGGGACATCGCCATTCGATTTGTGCTCGTCCAACAACAACAACAACAACAGTGCTCAAGTGATTATCATTACACTACTAGTAGTACGAGTATATTAGTTTTAAAAATAAATTCGAGGCTGGTCCAAGGTGTCGTCTGTGTTGGTGTTTCTGTGGCCTCCGTTTTTTTCTTTGAGGATCGTGTCGTTAGCGTCGCCACCGCCGCCGTTTCCCAAACCGGTGGTTGTGTGCTGTGTGTTTGAGTGTGTGTGTGTGTTTGAGTGTTTGGTTTGGTCTTCGATGTGGTGCTGTTGGCTCTTCTTGTTCATCTACTCCTCCTCCTAATAGTTTGGTGTGCTGTGCTGCTGGCCCTGCAATCCCTGTGATGCAGCATCGTCAATCCCATTTCTGTCGCAGACAAAAGACCGGCCTCGATTCAACTTCGAGGCTTTCATGGCTGCCTTGGGTGGAAGCTCGTTGTTGAGTGCTGGCGGTGTCGGTGTCGTTGGTGCATCTTCATCGGTGGCCGTCCACCATCCAGCATCGACTGGTAGTACAACCACTTCTATTAGCGCATCAGTGTCGGGAGTCTTGTCATCGTCACCTGCTGCCGCCGCCACCGCTGCTCCTAGTCGAGCCCAAGTGGTCGCTTCGCCCATGCCAGATCTTTCTCACTTGACCGAGGACGAACGACGGATTATCGAGTCGGTTCTCATGCGACAACGTCGCGAAGAGGAACAAGAAACTGAAATCGTCAGGTTAGTAACTATTTGAAATTCATTCATTTTTGGAAAATGTTGATTTTTTGTTTTTTTTTTGTTTTTTGTTGGGAATTTTTTGACTTTCAAACATTTGATTGGGATCGATCACTTGATTATTTTTCTTGTGTCGTGCCGCTATCGCAACATCAAAAAAAAACAACAACCAACAAGTTTGTCTTTTATTCGCGGGACTATTCTTAAAACTCACGTTCTTCGCAACAGTGTGGCCTCCTTTGTGTGTGCGAGTGTTCAGTTTTCAGCAATCACAAGTTCTCTGAATAGGAGCAACACGTCGATTGTGTCATTTTCGAACTCTTTTTCGATTTAGTTATTCCTCTTTTTAAAGTTGAAATTATAATAAAACATTTCAGGACAGAGTTATGACTTAAGTGGCCTAGCAACCAGAAAATCAAGCGACACCTACCACTGTTGTTTGTCGATCCTTGGCCAGACGGATAGTGCATAGCGTTCAGATTCATCTGATGGACATTATTGTCGTGATGACGTCTAGAACGAACTTAAATTAACGAGTCTACAGTGTATGCTGTAATATTTCCTAGTATATCCGAGTTGATTCTTTATTATTTTTCGCCCCTTTTCATATTTGAATTGTTTTATTTTGATTGGTTGTATTCAATTACCAGTTGAAAGAGAGAGACGAACAAGTCGTTGTGGGAACTGAGTTTCATTGCCGGTCTGTTGACGACGGCGGCACAGCAGAAAAGGGAAAAGAAAATTTGTGCCATCTTTCAACTGCCGACGTCACGTGCAATTCCTCGTCTTTTCCTTCTTTGATTCGTCTATGTGTGTTTGTGTGTGTGTGTGTGTAGGAAGGAATAGAACTGCGTGAAGAGCTGGGCACGAAAACGTACACAGTCCCCCACCCACCCCTCGGTGGATCAATAAGAAACTCCATGTCCGTTACACAAGGCCGGAGCTCTTGAACTCCTCCCCTTTCTTCTTCTTCTTCTTCTTCTTCTTCTTCTTCTTCGTGTTGTGTATAGAGACCAAGCCACCTCCTTCTTGCCTTTTCTCCTATACTCAACCATGAAGAGGATTTTCTTCTTTATTCCCCTTTGACTTGAATGTGTTCAGCTACTACCTCCATCCAACGACGTCAGGCCGGACTACTTATAAAGACGACGTGTGTCTTTTTCATCTTCAATCTTCATCTCTTAATGATGAAAACGATTAAGGATCGTCAAAATTTCAAGGCGAATTTGTTTTCTTAATCGTTTCACTCTCATGAAATAGAAAATAAGAAAATGTTCTTCATTTCATCGTCTATTGCAATATGTAGGAGCGGCGCACTGGGCACAGTGAAAAATCTATTCAGCTCCATCCCGGATGGCTTTAATATTTATGACGTCCTGAGAGTTTTCTATGATATTGTTGGATCTAGCTCGCGACGCATCCAGCTCCAGACTATAGGACCGTATAGTAGACAAAGAAAGACAAACCCATCGTAGCATCTAGCGGCTAAAGAAAGAGAATAGAGACCGATTCCGCGATTCCCGGCCGTGAAAAACGTTTGGACATGTTGAACGCACTCCTGTGGACTGTGGTGAGCGTCAGATCGAAAGTTGTGTAGGCGTCGGTTATTGGAAACAAACACAAAGCGAAAAAAGAAAAAAAAAAAGAAAAGAGTAGAAAGATGAGCAAAGAAGAAGAAGCCTGTGGTTCGCTGCGTGGGAGTTTTTTGATCAAGTCGATTGACCTTTCGACATTTCCGTTCAGTTCTTCACTCCTCCCTACCAGTGACGAACGGAGATCCACCCATCCATCGTCCTACAACCAATTTATTTTTCCAAAAACTCTTTTGCTTCCCATATAGTATATATCGTCCTTGTTTCGCTATTGCACAGACAGAATCAGACAGGGGAGTCGCCCACCTCTTCCGGTTGGACGATACATGTTACAGTTAGGAGATCCCAGCAGTACTAGGATTCAAGAGATAACATGTTGCAGCAGCAATAACGATCAAGAGAGAGAGAGAGCAACTGGCCTCTTTTAGAGCATCTGCCCTTTCTCCACTGCCAAAGCGTCGCAAGTTTGTCGGTTTATTTTCGAGTCATTTCGCTTCTTGTAATATGCAAACTACTAGACTATGACGCTGTTTGCATGTACATCTATTATTAACAGTGATAGTCGTGATGATTGGACGTGTGTGTAGCTGTATGTAGCACATCACAGTTTGAACTTATCATCCAGATGGGGGGGGAGGGGAAACCCTGGACCGTTTACCCGAAAAATATTTATATATATAAGAGTTGGGCTGATTTCGCTTGCAGCTGTCTGTCTTGATGTTTGATATTGGACTTTGTGCTGTGTGTGCTGTGACTCTCTGTATATTGCATACTATTCAGAGCAAAGCAGAGCCAAGGGGCCGAAGGCAGTCATCCATCGATCCGTCACTCTGAGAAGGAGGTAGAAACGGGTGGGATAGAGTGGGTGGTAAAGATTACCAGAATGGTCCGTGTAACTCCGAGTGTAACGAACCTAACGATGTTTCAGGTCGGAAGCTAGATGGATCTACTACCGTGCCTGACTTCCTTCTTTTCTTTTTCTGTTCATTTTCATTTTTGTTGTTGTTGTTGTTGTTGAGTCGCATCAGAGTTTTTGATGGTCTTCTTACCCATTCGTCCGAACGTATTGTGTCATCCAGCAGTTTACTGTGCCCAGTAGCGCATAGCTATTGTGTGTGTATACAACGACTACATCCATTATTCGACTGTTGGTTGTTTGTATAACTAAGAACACACACACAGAGCCACAAAAAAAAGAGAAAAAAACTAACTAAAGAAGAAAAAGAAATATATATAAAAAAAAAAATAAAAATAACGTGTATTGGATTTCTTATTTCTCTTTCTTTTGTTTGCAATCAATTCAGGCGACAAGCGGACGAAGTGTTGCTCTTGGAGACGGCTATCCGACAAAGAAGTGAACAACAGCGGAAGGCTGGCGCCGAATTAGACGCCACCTGCCAGCTTTGCCTCAAGACCAAATTCGCCGACGGATTGGGACACGCCTGCCACTACTGCAACGTCCGTTGCTGCGCCCGCTGCGGAGGCAAAGTCGCTCTCCGATCCTCAAAGGTACAGTCAACGTCTTATTGCGTCGTCTATTTATCTCTCTTTTTTCTCTGTATGCATGTCTGTGTGTGACTGTGTGTGTTTCTGATGGGTGAAAGTACGTAGAGAAGTCCTTTCTTTTCCGTACTGGTACTCTATTTAATCGTTGGTTTGCTCCTTTGCTTCACCTGTATGCCTGTCTTGTTCCGTCTATACTATCTCTTATTCCGTCTGCTGTTGTGTGACAAATGTTATGTTGATTCCTTGTGTCACTTCCATTACATCTCTTGTGTTCCACTCGAGTTGCAAACAAACTCGTCCGTCCAAAAATAAAGGGAAAAATGGCTGAATTGGCTGCCATTTCTTTTTGATTCGTGACGCGTTCACTCTCTTTCCCGCTTTACATGTATTCAAAATCTTCTTCTTCTTCAATTCGTCGGTTTCTTGACTTTAAACCGTGAGCCACTAGTCCAAGTCCTTTTCTCAATTGCTCTCTTTTCATCCCGCACTGACAAATTGAATTTGCATTGCATCTCTTTTTCTTCTTCTGCTTCTCTTATTTGATATCATCATTTTGTTTGATTATTTGATTCATATAGAGAAACGGATTGCATGTCTTCTTCTTCTTCTACTACTACTTCTTCTGATCATTCTGCTCCCTTCTTCTTTTCTTCGGTTTACTTCTCTCCATTCTTCTTCTGTTGGTCGTTTACAAAAGTGCTCCGCGAGTTGAGCGCGTTCTGTTCTTCTTCTTAAACTAAAAATTAAGTCCGAGTGACGTCCTATTCTGTCATCCTCATCAAACATTGAGACTAGTAACGTTATAACCAATAGCAACCCGTTATAGCGTGTTGGTTAAAAAAGCATTATTGCCACGTATTTGATCTTTGTTCATTCTTATAACTTCATTCTTTTATTTTTGTGTGTCTCCTTCGTGCGGTGTCGGGACGGAAAACAAAATCAACTCGGTCCACGTGTGACTTCAGGTGATATGGGTGTGCATCTTGTGCCGTAAAAAGCAGGAACTAGTTGTTAAAACGGGTAAATGGATACTACCTAGCATCCCGGGACCGATGCAACATCAATCTCAGCAACAACAACAACAATCCGGTTTCGGTAGTGTCGTCGGTGGTGGACTGTTGATCAACGATAAACGGCCGCGACTGGAACGGGCCGTCAGTTACGACAGGGAAAGTAGTAGCGTTGGTGTTAGTGCCGGATTCGGACATCATCACCATCGGACTTCTTCCACGTCGTCCGTCGATCCATCCGGAATTATACGAAGTGGTTCTAGTCTGGCAGGTGGACAACCGGCCGGATATCAAAACATTCAACAACAACAGCAACAAAATCAACAACATCAAGTTCAAAACAGAGGTCAACTCCAACGTTCCGGCAGTTTACAAAGTCATGGAACGAGCTCTTGGAGGAACAACGTTCCACATCAAATGTCCTCCGATCTCATCGACAACTCTCCCGCTAGAGGTACGTACCACCGTATGAAGAAGACAATATGTGTTTTCCCAAGATATCCTACCCTTTTGTACCAGATTTTTATATTTCTTCTTCTTTTTTTTTTGCTTTTTTGAATCGTCATCTTCTTCTCTAGTGGGTAAGGGGAGACGACGTGTGTTTAATTGATGATATCAGCAGAGCTAGAAAGCAGCTGATGGGGACCCTTTTAGTATTCTATAGTATATAATACAGGCCATTGTAGTCTAGTAAGGCATCAGGAGCAGTATAGCAATAGCTGGTAGTCATAGTAGTAGTAGTAGTAGTAGTAGTAGTAGTTGTCGTAGTAGTTCAGCCTCATAAAAGAGGTCGGCAAAAGGGCTCGTCCTATATAGCGCTGCCCGATTTGTTGGCAAGAGTTTCAAAAAAACTTTTGGCGCGCTGATATAACAGAATAACGGACGACGAGAAGAGAAAAGAAAAGAAAAAAGCTCAGCTCAGCTCCTTCTCTTTCCGTTCTACATCACATCGATCCATTTCTTTTTACCCTTTTTTTTTGGTCCAAGGAAGAGATCCTCAAACTCCTTACATATTTCTTAGACCTCAGAATCGGCCGCTGTTCTCTTCTGTCCTTGTCTCTCACTCCAGAAAGAAGAAGAGTCCGATTGGATTAAAAACAGTCTCCTTTATATGATGATGGTTCATATATACCTACGTATATATATATACTTTGTCGTCGTCATCGCCGAGTCGTTGGTAGTCAAGAGGTTTAGCAGACATCGACATAGACTAAGAGAAGAGTTGAAAACAAAAGAATAGACAGACAGACAGAGAGGGGGACAAACATAAAATCGTTCAGGTTTTGTCACCGGAGAGAGAGAGAGAAGCCTGAAAGAGAGAGAGAGAGATAGAAAAAAAAAAGTGATAGCGAGTGGTTTTCTTCTTCGTTTTCTACGTCGGTCGAGAATAATAACCCCGGCAGTTTGCCCGATGTATAAATCAAGTGATACGGAGCAGAGAGGTGGGTTAGGTTATTTTTTTTTTAGAGGGAAGAGGGGAGGGGGGAGAGGAATTGGGGTGGGTGGTGCGTTGAGCTGAACGGCTTTTATGTATTGATCCTGTATAATACGACGTCTCTAAGGCGAAAGCAAAGGCAAAAGAGTCGCTAGCAAAAGCAAAGAAGAGGGACGTAGACGAGAAATTACGTACTACAACTAGTACTACTGTACAGTACACATTATCGACATTATATATGCTCCTGCTTTTGTTGTAATAGCATCGCTTTTACCTGTGTATTACATCCAGCAGCTCTCTCGTCGTTTTCGTTGATAGAATTTATTAGTTTATTATATGAAGCTAAGTTGCATTCGGGTTGGTCGCCGTTCTAACTACGACACAGTGCAGCATGATCGGGTCTTCCATCCGAGTCTAATCTTATCTGGCTAGCTAGCTGGCCGGAAAAAGAATTGAATTCAAAAGTATATAGAGAGCCCTAGTAGTTTCAGAGTAAGTATACATATATACTGTGTGTAGTACCATAGTAAGTAATAATGAGTGTGTGTGTGTGTGTACCATATGTCCTGTCAACGGAATGACGACAGCAACTGAGGGGGAAAGCGAAATCGGATGTGTCAAGATGAGTAACGTTGATCCGCATATAGACGACTGGATTTTTCAAACGTGTTGGGATACATATCAGTCTTGTGTCCTTATGCCCACGACAAAAAAAGAGAAAGAAACCCCGACTGCTAGTAGAGTACCATATAGCAGCTATGATATATAAAAGAGAAGAGACAGAAAAAAAAAGCGACGGAACGGAATATAAGCAAAAAGCAAAGGGATTGGCCCGAAACGAAGACGCCGTAGCTCCAGCCTTGAAACCTAACCTAACCGAGACACACACACAAAGATATTGATTGGCGTATCGATCAGTTTTGCCTCTAGGCTGCCAGGAGTGTGTGTGTGTGTGTCTACGCGTTACTAGGCAGCTAGAGCAGCACGAACGAACCTTCTTCTATCAACCCCGTTCTCTCTTTTTCTGTATATACAGTGCACGAGTCCGTTGTCGTCCTTTTTCCCTTACATATTATTATTATTTGATTTTTAGCTCTTTTTTTTCTACCCTTCTTCTCTTGTCGTCAGCTCTTGGTCCGGTCGTCCGGTCTACCGGTCGGCTTGGGTGGTTATAATAGAGAAAAAAGAGATAGAGGGAGGCATTTCTATTGATGAGGCCTCCTACTATCCCACTTATTGTATGTAACGTACTATATACTAGTACGTATGTACTATACGTATTGAAAGAGACAGAGGGAGGGAGGCTCTTTCAGTCACTGGCTCAACAAAAGAAGATCGTTCGTGTTGAAGCAAGAGGCCAAAAGAGCCCAGATAGAATGAAGCAGAAACAAGTTGCACCGAAAGAGAGAGAGAGAGAAGGGGTTGCATCATCTCATATATGCTACAATATATACGCCATAGTAGTGTAGGTCCTTTTTTCCTTGTCTTTTCTCTTCTTCTTCTTCTTGCTGACTCTCTTTTCAACCTGCGAGGGGGTGGGTGGGGAGTGGGTGGAGGTGATTGTGTGTTCTGATCTCTTTATTTGCTCACTTTCTTTCGTCTCACAGCATCTCTTCTTAGACCTCGTCTTTCATCATTTTCCTTCCTGCTAGACCGTATAGTGTATAGGACTGACGATGTACCACACTAAGATATATATATTATACCGTACTACCCATCAGTAGTACGGTATAGACTGATGGGTGTGTCTACATACTCGACTGGACTGCTGTGGGGCCGGCCCTGCTGCGGCAATATGCAAGTCGTTGGGCCGGAAATTCTTTTCATCATTCGAAACCGTTTGGAATAATGATTCCATCAGTTGCTGTTGAAAGTTGTTCCCTCCTCCTCCTCGTTCTTGTGTGTACTTCTTTGTTCCATTACCAGCAGCAATCTTGATCAAACGCGTGATTTTTGTCACGCAGATAATAAATTTCTTCTCTTCTCTTTTGTTGTACGTCCGGCATTTTTTTTTCTCTTTCTAAAGGAGGCGGTGGACCGGTAGGCGGTGGAGGAGTTGCGGATTACGGTTCGACGGTGTCACAACAACAACAGCAGCAGCAAGCGATTTATCCTTCTTCCGGAAGAGGAAGCAGCGTCCCTCTGACGGCCGGTATGGGCAGTAGTTCCGGCCAACAGCAGCACCAGTTCCGACGCGGTGCCAGCAGTAGCTCCTGGTCGGACTACCGCGGTGACAACTTTGAACAAACAAACAAACTCAATCCGCAACAACAACAGTTTCTACAGCAACAGCAGTTGAATTCATCCGTTCATCCGCAGCGTGCGGGCAATCCGGCATTAGTGAAAGTGCGTAGTAGTAGCTACGATCACGGTGACTACTATCAAGACGACTACAATCGTGGACAAGGCGGACGGAGTGGAGGTGTCTCGTCCGCCGAGCGAAGCCTTCCCATCGTTCATCCGCAACAACATTTGCGTCAACAACAGCAGCGACAGCATCCAGCACAGCATCACCATCATCATCATCATCATCATCATCACCGACAGCACCAATCGTCTTCCGAGGAGGAGCTACGCTCCACATCCGAGTGCACTAGTTGTGAGGATGTCGAAGTTGAGAGCGAATCCGTCAGCGAAAAAGGTAAGCTGAATCGTTTATCGGGCGTGTCTTTGAAAACACAAAACCATCTATTACATTTCACGAGATAAATGATTCAAGTGATTTGTTAATCTGTTCAACATACGTATACATTAGGATGTACTATATATTTGATCATCTAGGAAACCAGATTTGAAATCGAATAGTTAGAACGAGGAAACAAGTTTCGATTCTGAGCCAGTTTTTTTTTTTTACTTTTGTTTGCCCATCCGTTTTGATGTTTTATTTTTGGAAAACTTGTGATACAAGTGGCCAATTTGAATGTAAGAGAATATTTAACGAGTTCCATCCAAAAGGGACAGAGAAGAAAAACAAATTCCATCCATTTCCGAATAAAAACAAAAAAATCAATCCCAACGTTGCCCCCTATACTACCTAACTGTCTAGGTGAATTGGACACGGTCAACGATCGTTCGTGGCCAGCCAATCAGGCCGGCGGTCGCCACCACGGCGGCGGCGGTGGCGGCAAATTCAAACAAGCGGTGAGCCATTAAAAAACCCCATATACCACCACAAGCCATCATTATTTATGTATACATGTCCGTTACGTCAGACTGTATATTTTTTATTTATTTCAATTTTTCTTTGTTTTGTTTTTTAAACTTCATTTCATTCATTGGGTTTCGGTTCTTTTTGCGTTTTTCTACAAATCATCTTCAGTCTTTTCATAAACCAAAACCTCTCCCCTCAATTAAAATCCCCTTTCCCCCCCCCCCCCCCCATATCACCGTCACACAAGAAATTTGAAAGCCATAATCTATTTACATCTATGTATACAATCTTCGTCATTATATAAATCACACTCAAAAAACATATTTAGAAATTCTCCCCACTTTTTTTTCACTTTTTTATCTCTTTTTAAAAAAAAACTTGTTTTTATTTCTATTTTTCTTTTCTCTCTCTTTTTTTTTTGGCTCATTTTTTGCTCGTTGTCTATGTATACGAACGTTGTCTGTGTGTGTGTGTGTGTGTTTTTCTCTCTCTCTCTTTTTGAATACTCTCTCGTCTCTCTACTCTACTCTACTTACGACCATTGCGCGCGCGCTAAGGGCTGGCACACAACATCTATATATCACTGTGTTTTTGGCTGACTGCCTTTTTGTGTGTGTGTGTGTTTCGCTATATCATATTATCTTTTTTCTTTTCTTTCTCTCTCTCTCTCTTTCTCTCTATCGTGTGTGTGTGTGTGTCTAAGAGTTTTGCTTGGATTTCCTCATCGCCAAAACCGAACGAGTTGCTCTCCAATCACATACAAAAACAACAACAACAACAACGTTTGCATTTATTTTATTATTATTATTTCTAGGCAAAAAAAAAAAAAAAAAAAAGAGGAGAGGTTGTTTTTGTTGTTGATGTTGTTGTTGTGTGATTTTCTTTCAATATTTTCTCTTTCTCTTTTTTTACTACTCGGCGCGACGTATTCGATGTACTTCTTCTTTCTGCCCCCCCCCCCCCAATCTTTCACACGAGATCTGTGGGCCACACACACACTCGGTGAGAGGAGAGCAATCGCTTTAAGGAGAAAAGAAACTCGTAGAATAGATCGATATATAGATGGAGCCACTATAGAGGCTCATCCTTCTTTCTCTTCTCTCTCTCTCTTTCCTCAAAAGAGGGAAGAAGAAAGGAAGGAGGGAAGAAGAAGAAGAAGAAGAAGAAGAAGAAGTAGGAGGGTTTTTAGATGACAGGCGAGCTAGCGACTCTTTGATGACAGTCAGAGAGTCATAGTCAGTAGTAGAGTGACTGTGGAAGAACACAGCCGAAGGATCGTCGATGAGGTATCATGGTGCTGCGCACGTTATTAGGATCTTGCAGCACCAGCAGGAGACGCCCAATCGTTTGGCCTCCTCGCTCTGAAAGTCTTCGGCTGTCAATCGTGTAGGTTGCAAATTCCCGTCTTTTTTTTTGTTCTCTCTTCCAACGTCACGCGGATTACCTGATTTGTTTCAATTCAACATTTTTTTGGTTTCTCTTTTTGGTTTTCGTTTTCGCATTTGTTTCTCGTTTTGTGCAGTTTCGACGAAGCAGAAAGGGAAAAGAATACGTGAAATAAATCAGTTTAGTTATTTATAAGTGCGCGGTCATTTTATCGTGAAAATGGCGGTGCGGCCATGTGCGGTCGTGCAGTGAAAAAGAAAAAAAAGGAAAAAAAATTGGCGTACGCGAACGAAGAATCGAATCGAGCGTGTGATGATTTTGTTATTGTTATGATCTAAGCCGTCGTCTATATATAAGTGTCCAATACGATCCCAAAAAACCATACGGTAGGCCTTACGTGTTACACTTAGAGAGGCCCGTGAGACCGCGGCCCAACGGCATCGGCGTCGGCGGAACGATGATCAGCCGGAGTAGCAGCACCAGTGGAGCGCCAGAAGGAGACGGAAGAGGAGGATACACGAGAAGTGGCGGTGGTGGCGGTGGAAGGGACCAATACAGCAGCACGTACGTACGAGGAACGGGTGGTGGAGGAGGAAGTGTTGGCAGACTAGGAGTAGGAGGAGGCGGAGGAGCATCAGTAGAATCGGCGTCTGCCATTGCGGCAGAGTGTACGGCTCAGCGGAGGAGTTTCTTCCAGCAAAGAGGACAAGAGAGACGCCTACCGGACGCCCCTTCCGACGGCGTCATCCGTAGTGCCTCATTGCAACATCACCCGTCGTTGTCAATGTCATCTTCTACTTCGATGATGGCCGTGGCGGCAGCGTCGGGAACGGCCGCCTTGTCGTCGTCGACGTCGGCCATCCACGGGACCAACCACATCCATCACCACAATCAACGCCACCACAGTCTCAACCGGAGTATGAGCAATAGCAGCGGCGTCGCTTGCATCAGCTCCACCAGTATACCAACGTCGGCTTCTAAATCGACGATAGCCGGTGGCAACAACAACAACAACAACAACAACAACAGACAACTGAAAAAAACGGTCCGATTCGATGCCGACGAAGACGAGCCGACCACGACTTCTTCCGTCACCACGGCGACGACGACGACGACGACAACAAAGTCCATTTCCAGTTCATCTCTTCCGTCCAGGAATCTCAAAGCCAATGGGCTCCTGAGATCCGAATCCTCGCTGCTGGCCAGCACCACACCATCAGTCGCCGACGCCAGCTGGAAAGGCGACAACAAAACCTGGGATTGGCTCATGAAAGGTCACAACACTAGCGGCGGTGATGGTGATGACTCTTATCATCGGCATCATCATCATCACCAAGACTCGAGAGAATCCGCAGGTCGAGATTCTGGCGTCGAGACGCTAACGTCAGGTGAAGACGTCGTCGTCGTCGTTCCTCGCAGCAAACATCATTCACCATCGTATGATCACCATCAACAACAACACAGACCCAAGGTAACAACAACAACAACAACAAACGCTCCCGATGGCGAATACAAAAAAAAAACCTTGCGCCGCGACGCCCCCAGTCTCCCATCGGGATTCTTTCTCTCATGATGATGAAATGGAATTCGGCTTTAACCCTCCTCTTCCACCCTCCACTCTTCCTCTCCCCGTCACACGCACCATTTAACACTCCCACTTCTTCCGTAGTAGTTTTTAATGATATTATATAATCAACGCATAATAAATCAGTGCGGCAATTCAAAAGAGTCAAAACTAAAAAACTAAATAAAGTCGGTGATGACCACGCAGACCGGCCATTGCAGAGCCTTCACACTAATTAGATGCCTGCGTAATGTATACAAGATAAACAACAACCAAAAAAAGTAAACCCTCATTGCGCCATTCATGACCCGCTTGAACGTATACCTTAGTGTATAAGTACTGCGCTATTCGAGTATACTCGTGCCCTGTTGTCGCTACGCTATATTTTTTACCCCTTATTACCATCAAACTACTTTACCATCATATTTACTATATATTTATTATACGTATTTCTTTTCTGTTTTTTTTTTTTGGGCTGAGTACAGCAGCCTTACGCATATTACAGTGTCGTCGTAGTGTTGTTGAGAGTATAGTATGTAGCTGTCGAGTAGTTGTAGTAGTAGTAGTTGACTGGCCACTTTTGAGTCATTGAATGCTTCCATTGCAATGTATCGAGTACTATACGAATCACAACTCGATTTCCAACAGCTCACACTCGAATGGAGGACGTGATACTTTTCTTCCGTTTTTTTTTCCCGAGGGGGAGTTGTTGTTGTTGTCTGGAATGTCCAGATCAGTCTACATCCATCCATCCATTCGATGATGGATGATCGCCATGGCGATAAGACTTGTATCCATACATATCAAACGGCCTACTATATGCGTTCAATATTACATCTCTACTATTCTATTTATTTTGTATTATATTTGAAAACAATTTGCAGCGTACTGCGTTTTGTCGGGTGAGCTTACTATGTGTATCCGTCTCCTTTGGTTGTGTCCCTTCCTTTTTCGTGTACTTGATGTCACGCCGGATGAGAGAGACATTTTTTTGTTTCTCCCTTCCATTTGGAAAACTGTTTAGCAGGGGCGAAAGAGAAAACGACGACTATTATATGATACACTGTATCGCATTGTGGTGTCGACAACTGGATTATGGGTGGGTTCTATAATACAAGAGTCCATGCAGCACTATAGTGATAGTAGCTGCTGCCTTTATAAACGATGATAGAAAAGAGTTATATAGCTCTAGGAACGAACGAACAAGGCCTATATATAGTAGATACTATATATACTGTAGACTGTAGTATATATCCTATTTTTATTTCGACTATATGAGAGCTGTAGATTGGTCTGGAGCAGGCCGCCAAAAACAAAAAAGGGGGAAAAAAAATGAAAAGAAATTGTGGGTGTGTCCAACGATTTGTTTCAACATCCTCCTTTTTTTTTCTTTTTTTTTTTTTTTTTTCTCGAGGATGAGAGCACTAACTAATACTTTGGAGACGCTAGTGGGAAGGGGTGAAAGATTCTTCCAGCTGACGGATGATGAGTTCCGCTTCTTCTTTGTTCGTAGGTGCTGCGTGATAGAGGGACAGACTTAAAGGAGGGTGGTTAGGGTGTGGTGGGTGGTAGACTGAGGCACTATACGAATAAAGAAATCGCAACGGTTCGTCTGAATGGTGGCACACAGTCTCTCTAACACACACATCTTGAATGTGTCCTTAGACTCCTTCTTCTTCTTCTTTTCGTCTTCATTTCTTTTCGTATTTATATATATAAATATAAAAGAGGTAGGGGTGGGAGGAATAAGAAAAGAAGGAAGAAGAAGGAAGAAGAAGAAGAAAGAAAAGAGTTCGGTCGGATATATCGGCGTGAGTCTCCGAGTCCGCGCGCGCGCTGACAACGCTCTATAGATTTAGCTCTCTCGAATCGACGAGCGTGAATGTTCTGGAATGAGGAGGGGGGTGGATGGAAGGAAGGAGGATGTTTGGCATTTGCATATCGAGACGATACATCTGTGCAAAAGGGTAGAAATCCCGAAAAAAAAAAATATATATATATACGGTATATCGTATAAAAAAGGGAAAAGAGCAGCATGCCATCAAATCTCTTTTTACTTGGCTTTCTGGTCTTCAGCTTCAACCAGACCCACTTTTACCTCCTCCATCACAAAACCTAAACTCCTTTTCTCTTTTCTATTTCCATCTCCTCATGGCGTACTGAAAGAGAGGCAACCGACCGACGTCAAATACAACAAACAGAACAGAACAGACAGCATAGAGAGCTACTACTCAACAGAAGAGCACACAGTATAGTCTAAGAGTGGAAAGATAGTAGATGAATACGTTTATCTGCAGGAGAGAAAAAGGTCGCGGGAGAAGGCAAAAAAAAAAAAATAAATAAAATAAAAAAGAGACATGGAATCATCGAGCTCAAGTGAAGCAAGAAAAGGCATCAGCAGTAACAAAAAAAAAACAGGGAGGATGAAAAACGAAAAAAAAAAGGGAAAAAAACAAAACAAGTTCGTTCGTCCGTCCGTCTCTGTTTATAATATAGACCCAGAACCGAGCGAAACAAATGCTGATGGATGGTGTTTGGCCTACGAATTGACTTGCATGTCGATGTGTGTATATTCAGTACTACATCTAGACAACGCTTGTGTTATACTTGAGCTCTTCTTCTACGTCTTGTATAGTTGTATTCTATCACTGCTGCTTATATTTATTTGCCTTTATTTCCTATACATACATGAGCCGATTCTCTCTCTTTCTCCTGGCTCCTGGCCTTTTATTCTTTATGTATACATAGCTTCTTCTTCTTATTATTATTCTTCTTTATTTTTTCCTGTGCTTTCTTCTTTCTGTTGGCGACTTGTCTTTCGATATCAATAGACATCAATTGATATGATGTGCTGTGTGCTATATGATTACCATCTTTCTTTTTCTTGGATAAGTCTAGCTGCTCCTTTTTTACTTTGCTTTTGTTTTGGTGTTGTTGTTCGCTTCCGATTCCTAGCTAGAACTTCCTCCGTTACTTCCACTTTGCACACACACACACTCATTGAAAACATGGCCCGGCCTCCCCGTCTCGAGGGCATCATCCAATCCCACACACATTGACACACACGATCACAAGTACACACATAGAACCATGGAGATGTTTTGGAAACTAGTGCTGTTGCCTAGTAGACTGACTGTTGTATTGTAGACATAGAGAAAGAAAGAAAGTGCAAGTAAAGTCAAGTCAAAAGAAAAAAAAAAAAAGAAGGAAGGAAGAGAACTGAGCTTCTCGACCAACCCAACGAGCATCAGCAGCCCTTCCATTTTTGGCTTCATCATCATCTCTCTTTTCCCTTCCCCTCTTTTCCTTATATATCCCACTCTAAGAAAAAACCCAACCGCCCGACGCTTTATTATATTGGTGCGGGTCTTGTTTTGTCCGCCGCACACGGAATGCCTTCTCTCTCTATGTCTATGCACGTCCGATCCGTCTATACAGCACTTATATCCGTATCCCGAAATCTCATTCGATAACAACAAAAACAACAAACAAACGCCCAGACACATACAAAAAGAAAAAAAAAAAAAACAGAGAAAGAAATCGAGAAGAAAATGAAGAAGAAGGAGAAGTTAAGCTGTTTTTTTTTTCTTTGTACAAACTGTACTATATCTATATCGACTACAAAGATTCGTTAAATAGAATGTATCGTTTTAAGCCTGAATGTAATATTTATTCTATCACGGTTGAGATACGGCGCTGACGTTGCTCGATGCGTGTTGTTGTTGTTGACGAGTTCCGCAAAATGATTCACGTTAGTCATTTTCTCTTTTGAAAATTTATTTTGCAATCGTTTCATGATTCGAATTTTCCTATAGCGCTATTCTTATATTTTGCGACAGTAATTTGCACAACAAAAGTTACAACAACAACAACAACAACAACGAGCAGTATATTGAATTGATGGTCCGGAGATTAGATTTCGGGATGTCTGCTGTACCGTTCTGATGCAACAACCTAACGTGATATAGTGGCACATGGCTCAATGACCACGTTTGCCATTTTTTGGATAAAGATGGAGGCCAACAATCTCTTTCTTCTTCTTCTTCTTCTTCTTCTTCTTCTTCTACGATTTCTCAATCAACGATTTGTTAGGATCATTCCCACTCCCTTCTCTCTCTACACATAATTCGGTGGTTGATCGCCTCCGTCGATATCGTCGGGTACGATCGTGGCTCTTTCACGTTCGTTGATCCATTCGATGACGGATAGCGTAATGCAACCGACGTCCAACCATTGGCATTCGTGCGATTCCTACACATTTCTTTCTTTTTCATTCTCTATTTTAATTATTATTTTTCAAGTTTCACTCTTTCTTTTCTCATTTCAAATTTGTTTTTTTGTTTTGTTTTTTGAATTATTTTGAATTCGATTCTCTCTCTCGTCTTGAAATTTTGAACCATTTTTTTTTTCCTGTGTTTCTTATTTGTCGTTTTGATTTTATTATTTTCTTCTTCTTGTGACGATGATGATGATGATGATGGGGTGTGAACATTTGTTGTATTTTTTCTTTCTCCTTTGGATGACTTGCGATGATTGAACTGTCTGGTCTTGTGTTTGATCTCGGTGGCAACAACTAAAACAGCATCAACTGCAAAAGCAACAGCATGCGCCGGCGCCTCAACAACAGCATCCAGTCACGTGGCAACCCAACAGCGACGGTACCAAAATGATTGGACGAATGATACTGACCAAAAACATGGCCGGAATCGGGTCCCTTGGAGGAGGCGGAGGCGGTGGTGGTGGTCCGTCAGGCGTTTCGAGCATTGGCGGGGCCGGCAATCCGTCATCAGCCTCCATCCTCGGTCTCAAGGTCGTGGGTGGCAAACGAGTCGACAACGGCCGGTTGGCCGCCATCGTCGAAAAGGTCAAACGGGGCAGCGTCGCCGACACCATCGGACACTTGCGGCCGGGTAATTTTTATTTTTCATCCCATTTTTCTTTCATTCAATTTGACGAGTGGCACAGTCAGTCGGTCAGTGTGGATCGTTCCACCAGCACGGACAATGCAATGACGTGTTCTATTGTGCGCTTAGGTGACGAGGTGCTCGAGTGGAACGGCTACCCGCTACAAGGGCGGACATTTGAGGAAGTCTATGACATCATCTGCGAGTCACGTTCCGACCACGAAGTGGAGATCATCGTCAGTCGGCCCATTAGTGATGTGGGTCGACCAAATTCAATGGGAGCACAGTCAGGAGGATCTGCTGGACCCGGTGGCCATTTAAGTCATCATCACTCTGGGTACGGTTCGGCATCGGGACTTGGAGGCGGTGGGACCGGCAGTACACGCAGCGGCGGCAGTAAAATCAGCAGTAACGCTCAACGTGATCGGCCGGCTGTCACCGTCACATCACCCGCCTCGCCCGACACTCTCCACCCTTCTTGGGGCAAAGTCCAGGTGAAATTGTGGTACGATGCATCGATCCAGCAACTGTCAGCCACGATCGTTGGCGGATTCGATCTTCCGCCGCGCCCAAACGGCGCCCTGCGCAATCCTTACGCCAAACTCTTCCTACTGCCTGATAAAAGGTATTAACCCGTGTTGTTCTCTTTCTAAAAAAGAAGAAGACGAAAAGGGAGCTGTTCGTCTTTTCGTCTTCTTCATTCCTTAAACTCCCTCGTGGCTCTGAATCTTTCATCCATTTTGTCGCATATCCATCGGATTATTGATTTCTCATCGACCGTGAATGAAGGGTCGATTATTGATGATTGGATGTCTGACGAATTTTTTCAATTTTCTGGTCTCTGAAACCATTTTTTCTTCTTTTTCTTCTTCTTCTTCTTCTCTATGTGTGTGTGTGTGTGTGTGTGGCCATTCTTTGCGGTCGCATTTTTGCCCGCATCGTCGTTCGTCACGTCTTGACTCGTTTCCGTTCTTGTGTGTCGTCGCTATTGTTGCCGTCCCGTCCGCAGTGAAAAGTCAAAGCGTCGCACCAGGGCCTTAGCGTCGACGCTTGAACCGCGCTGGAACCAGACCTTCCTCTATTCGCATCTGCGCCGCTCCGAGCTACGATCCCGCTTCCTGGAGATCACCGTCTGGGATAGCGATCGATTAGACACTGGACGCCTTATTGGAGAAGTACGTGGCCGTGTGTGTGTGTGTGCTGGCATACACTTTTTTTTTTTGCGTTCATTTTTTTTCTTTCGTTCGGGAGGTAGCCTGGCGGCTCAATCTGTCTTCGATCTGACAATGTCGGAATTCAAAATTACATGGTCGTAGAATAAATCCTGGCCGTGCTGCTCCCTACCATTTTGTGATTACTCAAAATCATCGATGAAAATGTCATTTTTCTCTCTCTCTCTCTTTTTTCTGTTTTCTGTTTTCCGTTTGACTCTTACGCGCCCAGGTGGTGATTGATCTTGGCGCTGCACCGCTGGACGGTGAAGCAGACTGGTACACGCTGACTTCGCACGAAGAATCCCTTCAAATTCTCGTAAGTCTCTTCGTCTCTTTTTACGTATTCTGTGTACTACGACGCCAATCCAATTGAGTCGCAGGAATAATAAAATAAAAGTTTTCCACGGGTCCGTTTTGTCCGCGCCACGAGACGACGATTGGTGTGAAACCTCCTGGACTGGGGACTAAATTACATTTAGAAAAAATATATTTTTGTTTGTGCGATGATGACGACGTTTGTTGTTATTGTTGTTGTTGTTATTTTTGGATCCGCAGAGGCGGGCGGGATTGCAGATGTCCGAGTCGGCCACGTCTCCAGTGGGCTCTGTGGACCATTTGTCGCCGCCTTCAACCTCGTCTCGCCTCTCCGATTCGGAGCCAGACCCATCGGATCTGGGCGACGGGGAGGAAGGCGGTGGTGGCGGCAGCGGCGGCGTTGGGGGCGGTGGCAGCGGTGGCCCACTTCTACCACCCTCTCGTCATACCAGAGGAGCTCTCGAGCGCAGTGTCCGCAGTGACGGAGCCTCAGTCAGCAGCATGGGCAGCAGTTCCAGGTATCGTGTGCCGTGTGTGTTGTGTGTGTCTCTCTCTCTCTGTGTGTGTGTATACAGTTGAACTTAGTGCGTACACATGTATGCCATACATGTGTGTAGAGTTCTTTAGGTTGTAAGTTCACTTGTCCTTGTACAGTCGTACAGTATTCTACCCACATATGGGGGATGATGATCATATATCTATATGATGATCATACAGTTGTAATAGTAGTAGTCTACACAGTCAGGCTAATCTAGCAGCAATTGGTCCTGTTCCCCGGCCCATCGATCGGTTTTTCATTGATTTTCTCGTGTGTGCGACTTTTTCGTCTCTCTCTCTCTCTCTCTGTGTGTCTCTCTCCTTCTCCTTACAAGAAGTTGTAGCCTAATCCATTTGTGGACATTTCGATTTTGTATTGTCAATTTTCAAACAACAGTCCACCGTTGGACAGTGACTACGCAGAGCAGCGTCGTAGTCGAACCAGAACGGGCACCATCGTGGCTTCTGATGACAAATACCTTCGTGGAAGTGGAGGACCCATTCTCGACCGGTCTCGACCCCGTTCTCATTCGGCAGCTCCCGATGATATCGGAACAGATCGAGGCCGTCTCGAGAGGACTCCAAGCCAAAGGAGCAGGTCAATCTTTTATTACTATTTTTGAAAACAAAAATTTGTGATAGTGCCTATTATCATTGTGGATGGATGGATAGGAAAGTGCGTTGTTTCCATTATATACAACAAATCTAACCATTTTACTTTCCGTTTCCAGCATTTTTCATGACCGAGCAAAGAGTCCTCGTCGAGTCTCCGAACCAGGCCGTCGGAGTTTATCGCCATCTGAAGAACGGTATAATTCGATTAAAAATTGTTTGACAACTTGCGCATATTGTTTATTATCGTTCTTCATCATCTGCTCGTTGGCAAATTTCTTTTATCAATTCTAAAAAACGTGGAGATTTACTAGTAGTATGTTGTATAACTCTTTGACTACTTGGATTTGTTGATGGTTGCTTGAGTGCTGTGGCCAGTTTGTTTCTGTTTTGTCTGGAAAGACAAGGACAAACCGGATGAAATATGATAGCAGAGATTGAATGCGATTGTCGTACAGTATATATACGTTTATGGCCTAGGGTGTTTGTTATTATACGTAGAGCAAAATACCATAAAAGTCATAAAAGTCGCAATAATTCGATTTTAGATTAAAGAGAATTGAAATTCTTTTTCTTTTTTTTTCACTTCATTGCGTGGTGTACACATATATATACTGACCAATCCGACGACGAATACAATAATAGGTTGCCAGATGGATCCGTTCGTGGTGGAATGTACGGCGGTTCAGGCATTCCGAGAATGACATCCCGTTCGGCCACGGCCACTCCGACTGGATCACCGAAACGGCGACATCTACCGCAGATCCCATCTGCTCTACAACAAACCTCTTTCGCCAGAGTCAGACAGGTATATAATTACATTAAAATTCGCATCATATGAAAATCCCATTTACACAACATCCATTTCCTATTATCTTTATAGGACGTGGAAGAAAGAGCGCGAATGCTCAAACTTAGAATGGGTCAAATTCCCAACTCTGGCTACTCGGTCGGTGGAGGAGATAGAGGCGGCGGCAGTGGAGTGCGATCATGGCGGATGTACAGCGGCCACAGTGATAACGACTTACCGCCTCAACGCCACAGCGTCACCCGGGGCTCATCCTCTGGAGGCCATTATTCGAGCAAAGGAAGTGGAATGAGCCGAACGAGCCGGTCTTTGTCTGGTGCCGGACCCGATGGTGGTAAGGTTCTCCTTTCGCCGGATCGTGAAGGAAGAGAAAGATCCGGTGCTGAGCGTGGCGGAGGCGGTGGCAGTGGTAGCGGCGGTGCAGGGGGAGGCGACAGCGACGTCGAAAGCCTGGTCAGTTTCGTGAGTGGCACCAGTGCCTTATCCACCCAGTCTGAACGACCATCTGCCTACGTCAAACGCGTCGGGTACGTCATACAACAACATACATCCATGTCATAATAATAACAGTAATGATAAGAGTAAAGCTTTATTAATAAGAGAGGACGTCGACTATATTGAACTAACTGCAACTACCGACGTAACCGGTTATGTGTGTCTGTGCTGCTGCCTCTGGCCGTGCTTCCTCCTCTTCTCCTCTCTGTGTGTGTAATTTTAATCGTCGATTGGCCCTATTCTAATTAATTTTTTACGAGGAGAAGACGGGCCGGGATGATGGGCTGATTCCTAATCCAATTATCTTCTTCCTATCAAACTTGGCCTTTATATTCCGTTCCCTTTTTATACAGTCACCATTTTATATTAATCAATAGCCGGAGAAGAAGGTAGAGAGAGAGAGAGAGAGATAGAAAAAGCTCTGCATAGCTAACTCAAGACTTTGAAGGAATTCAAACAGTTCTTATCATTGGTTGTCTTTTTAAGGCCTCCATACCTTTAAATAGTGTAGTGACTGTTATTACATATACAAGCTCTAGATTTTCTCTGTCTCTCTCTCTCTCTGTTGATTCATTTCGTGCAACCATTACATGAACTGAGAAAAGAAAAAAAGTTAACTGAATTGATCATTATTATACAATATGTACCTCCATTCCTATGGCTATTGGTGTCTATCTACGACCGTTATCCCTCATTCTATAATCATTATACCTCGCATTATAAGTAAATAAATAAATAGCATTGCCTTTGGGATGTTGTTGGACCCACCATCTTCTTTCAACTGAACAGACTTTCACGAAAATTATTTTTTAAAAAATATTTAACTGTATTTCTTTTTTCTTTTCAATTGATCTACATACATAGTACCTATACACAGTATACATATATCTAACCCTCATGCAATGTTATTATTCTTTCTTTGACTCTTGGTCTATGTATAGTGTGTGTATGCTCATTCTTGTTCTTCTTTTCTCGTTTCTTTTATTTATTTATTTATTTTCCTGGCTGGTTCCTCTTTTTCCTTGCGTCACGACGGCCTTTGTGTGTGTACAGAGAGCGCCGAGAGGAGATGCTGACGGGCGAGCTGAGAGATCGTGGAGGCCAGGAAGTTGGGCCAGCCAACAGCGATGGCGGTCGCAGCGGGAGCAGCTTCCGACGGAACCAATTAGGCCGCTCCCTATCGCAAAGTGACGTTCCGGTCACGGAAAAAAACGGTATACTATAACTATCTATCTATATATCTATCTATCTACATTCACACACACACACACACATTTAGATACACATTTCTCTCTCTGTTCTCTTCTCTACTACGTATATACCTAACATGTACGCACGCACGCGCTCTCTCTTTAAGGATTTCCTTCCTTTCTCGCTCCTCCTGCGCTTGTCTGTGTGTGTCTCTCTCTCGTCCACTGGCGTGGCCCATTGATCGGCTCCAGGTTCTTTTCTTCTGATTCGCAGCTTCCACGTTGGATGGAAGCTGCCACCGCTGCAGACTCTGCACGCTGCGTCTAAGCGGATATAGACTATACACACAGACAGGAACAAGAGAGACAGAGAGAGAGAAAGTTGAAAAGGGAACGAAAAGAAAGAAAATGCCGACATGCGAGAGCACAGCGAGTCCATGTTGTATATTATTATGGACAAAGCAGTCTTGCTCGACCCCCTGACAAAGTCGCAATGGCAAATGAACAACTATTATCATCTGGCACATCATTTTGCCCTCGTTTCTCTTATTTCGTTTTCAATTTTAATTCAATCCGTCTCGTCAACGTTCCTTTCAATATTTGAATGTCTTTTCAATTCAAACTGTGCATTGATAACCTCTACCCTCGACTCCTCCAATTGAATGGATTTTTGTTGGTGACTTGTTTTTGCAGACGGTAGCCTGAGTGACACGGCCCTGAATAGAAGTCTTCTCGACTGCCAATTGCCGGATCGCACGACGTCGTCTTGGCGACGAGGTGCTTCCTCGTCGGCCTCCTCTTCCGGTGGCCTGGCGCACAGCAGCAGCGCCTCACAACCGCAACAACTCTACGCCAAAAACTCAGACAAGGGCGGCCTGTCGAAAAAGAGCAATTCAACGTCTCAACTGTCAGCCACAGGTCAGTTAAATCAGTTTCATTTCATCATTTCATGTGGCCCTTTTTTCCACCATAAACTATTCCATTCATTTAAGGCAACAAAAAACCAAAATTCACAATTAAAAAAAAAACAATAATAGAACCTATTATATGACTCTATTAAGAATAACTAGATTTTATTTAATATTAAGTAGATATTAGATGATATGAACCTAACAGAACATCTCGAACTACATATTTGCGGTGGTTTTTTTTTGAAAAATTCGTCGAAAACCCAATTTCAATATCTGTGACGTGATGCCGATTGAATACGAAATGAAAATTTGGTGGTAACCGAAATGATGGTTGTGTATGTCCAACGTGCAACAACGATGCGCTCACTCGCTGGGCCCATCAGGTCGGAAGCGCAAAATGGGATTCGGTCGGAAGGACAAAAACGCCTTCAGCGTCCACCGGTCGGAGGAGGTGATGCCCAACACTCTGCGTCACCTGGTGAGGCAGAGCAGCAGTTTGAGCAGCACCGAGGGTTTGGGCGATGGTGAATCTGGCGATATGAGAGGGACCGAACGAAGCAGCAGCAGCAAAGGAGGAGGAAAAGGAGGCGGAAGCTCCTCCAGTAATAAAGGAGGTTCATCCAATTCCAACAGCAGGAAAACGTCGCCAAGCCCTCGACGAGGGAACATGTCGAGCGCACCCTCCGTTGAGTCTGACGGCGACGGCTCACGTGATAAAGACGGGTAGGCTTCTAGCTCTACAACACACACACACACACACACACTGTTTCTGTCTCTCAACCAACCCACCCGAACACAACAAACGAATCTACCATATCATGTATACTGACATTGTGTTACCACCAACAACACCAAAAACCGGACGTGACCTTTTTTTTTTATACACATCGCAGAGAGTTGCGCTATATACAGCTACTGAGACATTAATAGTAGCAATAGTGCATACAACTGCAGGGAATACGTTGCAACAAAGAAACTATACAACTAACTTCTCTCCCCTCCTCACCAGAAAAAGAGAAAGAAACGAAGCCAAACACGAAATTGCATCAAGGACTGTTGAACGAAAAAAAAATAAATAAAAAAATACTCTGTGACTCGACAAACTACTATACTATTACTACTACGTACTTACTACTGTTACTACTACTACTATACTATAATATACAGTATGGGCGAAGTCGCTGCTGGCTAATAATAGAAACGGACGCCTTTATATTTGACGCAGTTGTCGAAATTTAATTCCCCTACCAAATAATACAGGGGGGCGCCTATATTTATAGACTTGATGTGTATACAGTCGATGTAGATGTGTTTGATGCACTGCTAATGGCTTTCATTTTCTCCCTCTACACACAACTCACAACACAATACCACCTTATTTTCTACTCACCACTTTTCTCGTTGTTGACGTGACGCGACAAACCGTTCAGCGCCCGTCGCTCTTTCATTCCCCCATCAACCTTTTTCAAAAAATAAAAATAAAAAATAAAAAAATAAAAAAATAAAAAACGGCAAATAAATCGTTATAGAGGAGAAGCGTGTGTCATGCAGTGGAACTCTGTTACCTAACCAAATCATCAATTATAGTAGCGCCTATTGTTATTATTGTTCCGTATGGTAATTATATACACAGCGCTATGGTAGATATCAACGCTATTCGGGGGACAAGGTTTGACGATCCTTTCCCCTTTTGTAGATTGTGTGTATGCGTATTCTTATAATGTATCAAGTCTTATTGACAAGCAGAAAAATAACAACCGCCGCTACATTAGGCACCTAAAAATGCACTGGGAAAAGCTGACGAAAACAAGCGGACCCATAATTTTCTTATTCTAATTGAGTTATTCTGTAGTTAAAAATGACATCGATTTATTATTATTATTATTATTATTATCGGCATTCAGCTGCACCACCTATGGTTAAAACATGACTGCGACCATAAGACGCTGTAGTTTTGTTTGTTGATATCATTTTAGTTATTATTTCGTATTTTTGCAATAAGTTCCGGTGTGTGTCTGTTGTTTGTCTGTGTGTAATTTGTCTTTGAAAATTTCGATGAATTCCGGAACCACCGCTGCTCCCTGATCTGCTCTTCGATTTTTATTTTTTTTTTTCAAAAACAAAAAGAGAAACGTTAAGAAATTTATTTTATTTTAAATCTCATGGCGAGGGGTTATTGGTCATTCAAGTCAAACTGCTGGGTAGAAATTTTTATTTTTTCAAGTTTCAATGAGAAAGGCCACGAAAAAAAAACGTACGTTCACAGACTGTCGAGTAGTATAATCACTGTGCTGCTCTCTGTCTCTCTCTATATATACCCCCACCTCCATCGACCCTTGGTCTCCTTAATCCCGCGGCCGAAAAAAACCTCCAACCAAAAACCTCCACACACACACACAAAAAACACGCGTGACGTACGGAATACACGCGGACAACGACACATAGAGAGTGGCATGATGCGCAAGAGAAGCAGCAGCGGAAGCAGCGGCAGCGTTAGCAGTCGTGTCCAGCGCAGCCAGGAAGTGATGCCTCTGCATCCGCAGCACAATTACCCGTATCAGCAACAACTCTCGTCGCAGCAGCAGCAACAGCAACAGCAGCATTATGCAGCACAGGTGGTGATGCACCACGGAGGGCCCGGTGGCGCCGTGGCTGCGGCCGGACGACTAGTCCGACAAACCTCACGGGACTCCAACGACGGTAGCCTGCACAGCGTCAGCTCTGAGAGCTCTTCGTAAGCAGTTTCCCACATTCCCAAGTCCTCTGAACGCTCTCTCTCTGTCGTTCTCTCTCTGTCTCTCTCTCTCTCTCTCTCTCTCTCTCTCTTTTTTTCATTTCGCTGGATAAACTTCTAACAACACACAATAAGCGCATCCGCTCAAAGGTTTTTTATTGTTAGAGAAAGCGCCAATTTTGACCCACCAGACTAACACTCTTATTCTATTCCTTTCATTACTTTTGGCTATCATTTTCTCTCACTTTCCTTTTTCTCTCTCCGACAATCAATCAACGAAAATGAACGCAGAACAGAGAACCTTAGAACGAAGACGAGTCTTCTCCGGTCTTCTCGTTATTGACCCAGACACTCGCACAAGAGTTGTTGAGTTGGACTTTGGCCTTTCTTTTATCCTTGTTTTGTTTTTGTTTCTTTATTCTCTTGTCTTGTTTGTTGAGGAACCAAACTTGAATGTTTCACAAGGTGCATTCACGTAAACTTGGGATCCAGAGGGAAACTAAACGTTAAATATCCTCAAAGGGCAAAAGAAGACGAATAGTTTAGTCATGGACGTTGACTACCACTGGCTGTATGACCGCAAATTCATCAAGAACTTTTTAAGTCATTCGTCCAAAGTTTTCAATTCCTTTTCGCCTTTATTTTTCCATTCCAGACCAAACATTTATTTTCTTTTCACTTTTCTCTTTTCGTTTGATCTTATCATCTTGTTTGCGCTCTGATGGTGGAAGGGTAGTATATGATCTGCAGGATACAAGTTCAATGGATACCCCCGTGAGGTTTCTGACCTACTAAAAACGATCCTGAAAAGGCCTTTTACTTTTCATTCCGTTTTTGTAACAAATAACTTACAGACCCTGGTTATATACTCACGTTGAATTGTAGCCAAAAGAAAATCGTCCTCCCTCTCTCTCTCGTCTCTTTCTGTGTGTAGTTGACTCTCTAGCAGCCCCGGATGAGCGGACCGCTGTGTGTGTATGCGTGTGTATGTCTATGTCTAGTGTGTAGTGTCTATATGTAACAACCCATGAGTTTCCTCCGTTTCTTTTTTTTCTTCCGCCTTGTTAACTGTATTTTTTTTTTCTTCCATCTCTTCTATGCTCTGGCTTGGTCAGTTTTGGCAACCCTTGTCCGTTTTTGATTCTCCGTGTTCATTTTTTTTTTTCTCTTCGACTTCCATTTTTTTTTTGGCATGGTCTCTCTCTCTCTCTCTTCTCGTTTCCTTTGCAGTTCTTTTCCAACTGACCGTTACAGGGTTGTGTGTTGAGAACAACGCGAATCGTTCCATCTCTCTTGCATTCAAACGTAGGGGACACGGCACTATCAAACCGGACGACCGAAAAACACTTGACAGTTTTAGTCAACAGACTTGCTACTACTAACTTACTAGTATACATATGACCGACTAATCAACTTACTTTTTCCACGTACTACTACTACTACTACACTACCCTCTTCCATTATTCTTTTCCTTCCTATTCTATCTGTGTCTTCATCCTTTTTCACCGACAGAAACAACTTCATCTTCTTCTTATTACTTTTGTGTCCGTCTAACAAAGTCTAACAAGAATTCAAAGACTAATCGTCTGTCATCTCTTTTTTTTTCCTGTTCGTTGGATATCGAATCGTGTGTCGCGTTGATAAAAAAAAATCAATGAACGACAAATAACACCATCATCCATCCTTCTACATCGTTATAACATCAACAAAATGAAATCAAACAAGATGGGTGGGCTTAGCTCGGCTAACGGCCGAAACGGCTGGAAGCGGACCACTAGCCGATTTCGTCGAAGGTTTAGGTCCCGGCCAGCTAGTTGGTCGGCAAGTTTTGGCCGCACCGGCCTTAGGTGATGTCCAACTGGCATTATGTGATCGCAAAGGTCGACTAGAAGTCGAAGTCATCCGGGCGCGTGGTCTCCAAGCCCGCACTGGGTCCAAACTGCTACCAGGTAAACCACACAAGAAAACCATCACCACCATAAATACAGTCGACATTAACATCTTATTTTTTTTTAAATAATAATTAGCACCATACGTGAAAGTGTACCTGGTGAGCGGTAAACGTTGTCTTGCCAAAGCTAAAACGGCCACGGCTCGACGGACGCTGGATCCGCTCTACCAACAGCAGCTTTCATTCAGCGTTCTCTATCAAGGATGTGTTCTACAGGTAAATAATATAATACTCTTTTTGACATTTGCGCAAAATGTCTAAACATTCCTAATAATAATCTTGTTGAAAATCAGGTGACGGTGTGGGGTGATTACGGACGGATAGAAGGCCGCAAGGTCTTCATGGGTGTGGCTCAAATTTTGCTTGACGATCTGGACTTGTCCAACATTGTGATCGGTTGGTACAAACTGTTTGGCACGGCTTCGTTAGTCAGTTTGCCGCCGCCGCAGTCACAACCACAGCAGCAGCAGCAGCAACAACAACAACCCCAGCAGCAGCAGCAGCAGCAACAACAACAGCAACAACAGCAACACTTACCGCGACGAAGTTCTCAACACAGCCTCGACTCCAACGGTTGAACATAATTGACGGGTCCGGATTTTTATAGGAAAAAGAAGAATAATATGGGCCCTTGTCATGCCACACAGACACATCCACCATCACCGCAAGTTATCTCCATCGTTTCACATCCACAGCAACACCTTATAAACCTTGGCGTGTTCAAATGAATGTCGTTACTTCCTTCCTTCATCCTCCTCCTCATCCTCCCGCGATTCGATAGTTGTTGCTTTCCTTCCTCGTCCAACTTTCTCTCTCTTTCTCTCTCTCTACTCGCATCTCGCCTCCCACACAACTGTCATCTTTTTCTTTGATATAAAACAGCTCTCCTTCTTAATCGATTAGAAAAAAACTACTAAAACTAAAACCACGCCTTACAGGTGGCGAAGCTGTCAAAGCCCTAAATCTAATATAGTTCTCCTTCTTTTCGTCCGATCCCTCGCGTTGAACATCATCTCGTCCTTCATTTATAGTCCGGCGACATGGAAGAAAAGAAAAAAAAATTCATACTAAAAGGAAGAGAAAGAAGAAGAAGAAGAAGAAGAAGGGAAAACAAAAGGCGATATCGATATCTTTCGTTCGATGCGACATTTCCTTTTAAAAATGCCATCTAGGCAAAAGACAAGTGGAGAAATTGAAGATCATTCCTAATCTGTGTTATTGATTGTGTTGATTGTGTTGACAAAGCCAGTATACTATAAAAAATTAATTAACCGCGTCTCTAAAGATCTCCCCTCCAAAAAGAAAATCCTGGAAAATAAAAATCCTCCCTTATTATTCTGTCCCATTATCCCTTTGTATCCTTTTTCAAAAAACAAAAACCTCCACCCTCCCCCATCCCATGAAAAAAATTTCAATAAAAAATTAAAAAAAAAAATTAAATGCTGTCGATTGCGTGTCAAATGCATATCTCCCGGTCCTGTGTGGTGTTTGCGAAGACGATTGAGCTCAACGCAGAACGGTTCATCCCCATGGATTCTGCGGCATTATTCTGAACGGATATTTAACGGAGTCCCCCCTTTAAAAAAAAATCTGTTCTCTGTTTTTGTCTCTTCCTTTTCTTTTCTGGGATTGGATTCTATTGTTGCGTTCCACGCGTTTTTATTCGTATGATCCGATTAAAATAGTGTCGGTTCATCGGTTGACGCGGATCAATTTTTTTTTTTCTCTATTTTGATTTCCTCTTCGTGCTCGAATCTTTCATCATCCAATTTTCACATTTCTTTCTCTCTCTCTCTTTCGTCCTCCTATCTTCTTCATCCAACCTCCACCATCCTCCTGCCCCCTTTCATCCTTCAGCTCCTTATATTAAATATAATAAGACTTCAAAGATTTTAAACAAAATTAATAATAATTAACGGTCGTTGGCTGTTTGAACCAACTGATTTATGCCCTTGCTTTATTTGCAATGCGGTTGTGATTTCTCATGTTGTAGTGGACATTACAGAGCATCAAGGTAAATTGATTGTGTCATTCATTTCAGATGTCTGCTGTCCTTGTTTTCATGCATTCAACCAAAATAATATGACCTCATCCATCTCGATGAGCTCAACATATTTCGCCATTTTCTTGAGCTTCCATGGCACTCGCTTCATTTGCTAGCCAATACTCTCAAGGTTTAACTGGTCATACATTCTCAGTTGTTTTGTCATATATCCTAGTATCAAACGAGTCTTCAATGGCTTCATTCAAGAGAGAGGATAAAAAAAAGACAAAAAAACAGAAACAAAACAAACAAGGAATATCAGTTCAAGGAAACGAGGCGCGTTCTCCTTATGCGGGGAGAGAGAATCCAAGAGCGGAAGGAAAGGGGATAGGGCCGGTCATAGCGCTTTATTAGGATTCCTTTGTAAATGCCAGCACGCTACGATCGATCGATAATATTAATAACAAATAACCTCTGCTGTCGACAGACTGAGCGATTCTAATGACAAAGTGACATACCTGTTCAATTCTCTCTATACATCAGTCTCCTTGCTGTGACTCGCAAAGGTCAACAAGAACCACCATGCTCTGTGTATAGTAAGGGCAGGTTTCATTATTATTTACTGGATGGGATTACACTATTCAAATACCAGCATGAGCTATGTAGCATACGATGCCCTTTTTTTAAAAAAAAGCTAAATCTATATATACCCCCTGAAGATTGTGCGACACACTGCCCGATTCGATACGGAGATTGCTTCGTCGATAAGACGTATTTTTCCACAAAAAAATGTTTCCAAGAAAGGTGTCGAGCATCACAGAACAACACAGCAAGCAGATAAGTCTATTCAATTGATTCGTGAGAGTAGTGAAGCGTTTCGCACATGTTTGATTATGCGAATGTAATTTCTTTTTCCTGTCAATTTCATCGGCTTCCCTTATCATTTAGAAATGTCATAAATCTAACTTACTTTGCGCGCTAGTGTTCTGTTTCTTGTTTACTGGAGTGAACCAAAAAAAAAAAGAAAGAAAGAAAAGACGAGGAGGATTGGGTAAGAAAAACGGTCAACACATTGTTTTTGCACTATTCTTTAATCTAATCGTCTTAATGTTACGCCCCTCCGTGTCTTGAAGGGTGAGGGCGGATACTGTTTGTAGGGACTTGTATTTATGGCCGCCAGTATTTTCCAGTTCCTGCTTGTTGAGTTGGGGCTCCCAGTTCCTCGGACCTCGCAGGAATTGACGACAGTTCGCTCGTCACTCTGCCCCGGGTCGACAGCTCAAAATAAAACATGGACAACATTATTACTACACAAGTTTTCAGATCTTGTTCATCATTTTAACCGTGTTCGACACACTTCACACACAAAAAATTAAAACCAGAAAAGAGACACATATAGCGTCGTCTCATTGTATAACATTTCACCTGTCCAAAATGGTAAAGTTTTTCATGCCTAAATTAACTAACCGTCAGTGGGCGACGGCTCTAGTGATTGCGTTCGCCGATTTTTGTTCTGCTGTGTGCATCAGTTTACAAGCTCCTTTCTACCCGGCTGAGGTAAGATAATTTATTTTCATCGCTTTGATATGTTCATTGATTAATTAAATGTGCCAATTCAACACGTGGGATTTCTTTTCTTCTTTTAAAGGCCGAAAGGAAAGGAGCAACTGCGTCTCAGTATGGTAGGTGGAATAAATTGCATTGACACATTTTTCAACATGTTTTCAACATGAATTAATAAATATCAACCAAATATTATTTCAAAGGTTTCGTATTCGGGTGCTACGAGCTGACTGTTTTCTTGACGAGTCCTTTGTTTGGCAAATATGTAACAATTACAAAACAGCACTAAAAGTGTCATTTCAGTGTTAACAATTGATTTTTATAATTGTTGTTCTTACATCACACAGTTGGCCAAGTTGATCCCCAAATTCATGCTCAATGGCGGTCTGGTTGTCACCGGCGTTTGTTCCATATTGTTTGGGTATCGTCGATTTAATTGTTCAGTTGTGGATTTATAATAGACGAATTTTAAAAACTTCTTTCTTTTGAATTTAGAATTCTTGACAAAATTGAAGACACAACGGCCTTTATCGGCCTCTCGTTCGCCGTCCGGGTCATCGAAGCGTTAGGTAGCGCAGCATTTCTAACCGCTGCGTAAGTGAACCGTTTTCATTTGAATTCAGTGATACAATTGCTGAATTATTTTAACTATATTTAGATTTGCAATTATTGCCGCAGAATTTCCTTCGTCCATTGCGACGACCTTCGTAAGTTTATTTTATTGTGTCATTCTAGAAAAAAAAAATATTGTGTTTCTGTCTGCGTCTAAAGTGAAGCCTAGCGATAGCGACGCGAGCTTTTTCTGTCTAGTAACGAAATCGTAAAAGAGCTGATGTTGAGTCTGCTTCAGCGAGGCTTCTTCTTCACAGTATTAATGTCTCTTGTGTTGGAAAAACAAATTCTGCAAAAAAAAAAAACACAGGCATGTCTGGAAACGTTCTTCGGATTGGGATTGATCGTAGGCCCAACTTTAGGAGGATTTCTTTTCCAAGTAGGCGGTTACATGTTGCCTTTTACAATCCTCGGCGTCCTACTCATCGCGGCTGCTCTTTTCACCTATGCTATCTTACCGGCAGCCGAACATTGTGATGTGCCGCAATCAGGTGTGTACAGCAGCAATTGTTCTGATTGCCTGTTTAAATGATTATATTTGATTCGCGTTGATCCTGCAGGAGGATTATTTCGGATTCTCCGGATTCCTTCAATACTCTTGGCGTCATTCAGCGTTTTTTCCGCTTCCACTTCTGTTGGATTTCTTTCGGCGACTTTGGAACCTCACCTTCGCCAGTTTGATCTCATGCCAGTTTCCATGGGTCTCATGTTCGTGATTGAAGGGGGAATTTATGCGATTACTGCCCCTGTGTGGGGCTACCTGTGTGATCGAAAAGTGCAGCCCAAGATTGTAACTTTAATTGGGTCAATTTTTATCGTTGTTGGTTTCCTTTTGATTGGACCCGCGCCTTTCTTGCCACTCGATACGTGAGTCTTTGATTGACACAATTTTGAATCCTATAGTTGAAATTTTTCTGAAAATGACAAACCGTTCATTTGATTGATTGTTATGCAGAACTTTGAATTTGGCCGTCACAGGTTTGGTTATTATGGGTTTCGGTGTGGGAGCGGAACTTGTTTCCGGTTTCATTTCAGCCTTACAAGAAGCAACGTACGTGGTTATTTTATTTGAAATGTCGACTATTGCATAATTATTCTTTTTATTAATTTCATTTAAAGGTTTCATGGTTTTCCTAATAATTTATCGACTTACGGCTTGGTTTCCGGTCTTTGGACATCCACATTTGCCCTTGGAGGTAATTATCTTAGGCAGTTCAATAAATTAAACTAATAATTATTGACTATATTAACCGTATTTGATTTGTTTGAGTAGCTTTTGTTGGGCCGTCACTTGCAGGAATTTTGTTTGATCAAGTCGGATTTCGCTATTCGACGCTCTTTGTGATTACTACAAATGCCCTATTGGTACTTAGTTATCTTATAAACGTGCTCTTTAACAACATTTTACTAACTTTGCTTCAATGCGATCATAGGGTATTTTGGTAGTGTTCTTTCTATGCTGTCAGAAAAGGTTATCACCAGGAATTCTTGCCGTTCCAGAACAATATCAAGCAGCTAATTACAGCACTCTACCTGGTGATGATCATGCGCCCCAAGAGGAGAGAAATAACGCTACACGGGCGAATCGCGACAGAATCGTCTCTAGTTTAAAAGATGGAATAACGAATCCAGAATGGGTGACATCTGAGCAATCCATTTAAATACGTATATCTTTTATTTAAATAGTTGAAATCATATTTGTTTGTTTCGGTTGGATTGGCAATATGGACACTGAAGAATACACATTCTGGCATTACGAGATTTGTTGTTTGTGTTGCACAATCACCAATAACGCCAAGTTGTTGGATAATTGTGAAATCTGTTATTGTTTCAAATTGTTTGCTAGTATTATCCAGATTAGCCAGCCACGACGTAGACACACCAACAGGAAAACTTACCGAATTGTTTGATTTTGACTCTCTGATAAACAAACTAATGATTGCAAGCGAAATTATTTCATTATTTACGATGACATCGAAAATCAATTTTTTTACGTAAGCACAGGATAACAGCTCTGTGTACTGTACATTATTGGACTTAGTTATTATTGTTATTTGATTTGATCCTTTTTTTCGTGAAAGTATTTTTATGTGAACGTCATTGCTTAGTTTAGCAGTAAATGGTAAACTTTTGAATGAATGTCTTCCTTTGTTTCGTGCATTTCACATTCTTCGGCGGAGCATTCCGCATTCCTAGTTGACCAGAATCGTTCAAAAAGCACGCGTTCAGCTTGCATTCTTCACTCTTATTTGACAATGTTTCGAAATTTTGACAAGTGATTGAAAGAAATACTTACATCATTGCACAATCACATCGACATCACTTTTGGACCGTTCAAACAGTTTACTTTATCGGCATGTTCGAGCGATAATCAGTTTTGAGTCATATCGGATGCTATACATGTTGCGTCTGTATATATAAAGTCGTTCATTCTATATCCCCAATCATAGACATTTCCACTCTGTAAAGAAGACGTATTTTGTATCCTTTGTAGATTTTTTGTTTACAACTTTTTCAAGATGAAGATAGCCGCCATATTGGCGTTTTCCATGTTAGTTGTCTTGGCGAACGCCCAAGGAAACTACAAAAAAGTCTGTTATTTTGCGAACTGGGCTCGTTATCGCAATGGTAAAGTGTAAAATTGAATCTAACATTTAAATTCTGTTTCAATTAAATGACTACTTTTAATGTCTAATACGTTTATGGTTAATATATTCTGTTACATTATAGGGACTGGACAGTACGGAGTAGACAAGCTGGATCCATTTGAGTGCACTCATTACATCTACGGTTTTGCGGTTCTCAACAATGTTACCTACGAAATGACAGTCTACGATCCATATGCTGACATCGATCTCGGTGGTTATGCAACGTTCACCGGTTTGAAGACAAGAAACCCTAACCTCAAGACATTGATCGCTCTCGGTGGCTGGAACGACTCTGCCTTTTCCACTCAATATTCCGAATTGGTTTCCGATCCTGTCAAAATGGCCAACTTTGTGAACAAAGCTCTTGCTTTTGTTCGTCAGGTAAACAACATTTATTCGAATTAACGTTTTACAGTAAATACCTACTTCCGTGCTGTGTATGTAAAATTAAAATTTTTTTATAGTACAACTTTGATGGTCTCGATTTCGATTGGGAGTATCCCGGAGATCCAGGAAAGCCTGAAGACAAACAGAACTTTATTACACTTCTCACGTTGCTTCGTGACGCTTTCAAGCCTTACAACTTGATCCTGTCCATTGCTCCTTCTTGCAGTATCCAACGCGCTGAAGTTAGCTACGATATCCCCGCACTTGCAGAAATTGTTGATTTCGTGAATTTCATGGCATATGGTAATGATTTCAATCCACATAAGTTTATATGAAGACCTATTTATTAAAATGTATTAAATATACCATCAGATGTCCATGGTGCGTGGGAAGATTTGACCGACCATCACGCCCCTCTTTACCGTCGTGATTTGGACGATGAAACAGACACCATTGTGTCTGAATCAGTTGACTTTTGGTTGGCACAAGGTTTTCCTCCGCAAAAGTTGGTTTTCGGAGTACCCAGCTATGCTCGATCATGGACACTGGCTGACCCAAATCAAAATGGGCTCTTATCTCCAACCATCGGAGCTGGCGCTGCAGGACAATTCACCGGCCTTAAGGGTTTCTATTCCTTTTACGAAATTTGTTTGCTCCAACAACAGGGCATGGTAACTGTCGAGGATCCAACTGGCAAGGCTGGCCCATATGGTTACTTGGGCAATACTTGGGCTTCGTGGGATAGTATTGACCAGGTCGTTGCTAAAGTTAAATATGCCATGAGTAAAGGTCTTGGTGGTATTCAGTTCTGGGAACTCAGCTTGGATGACTTCAACGGTCACTGCAATTTGGGCCTAAGGTACAGTAAAATAAGCTTACTAATTTTGATTGTCAATCGTTTTAATAGTCACGTTCCATTCACATGATGACATAATATCGTTGTTTTTAGACCCTTTTCCAAGGCTATTACTGACACGCTTGGAGGAACTTTCCCCACTATCACGACACCACCAGCTCCTAGTAATTAAAACAAATCAATTAGTATGGTTTTCGAGGTTTTTTCATTCACGATTCATTTTTTATATAGTGACTTGCTCCTCTTCCTCTCAGGGCGCATTCTTTGCTGATCCTTCCGACTGCTCAAAATATTACCAATGCGTGAACGGCATTCTCTATACATTCTACTGCCAGACTGGTCTTGTATTCAACTCCAAGATTAACCGTATGTCTTGTCGTTAAAATGTTCTAAGATGATACACTTACTAAAATACTTTTATTAACATCATAGAATGCGATTGGCCGTACAACGTACCTGGTTGCGCCTAAACATTCATCTGTACGTGACTGGATGACAAGCTATATTCAATTATGAAACATCAGAAACCAATTTCCCCCTCCATCCCGAATTACTTTTCACATACCACTTCAATATTTTAGTCGATGTAAATGAACACGGGCAAACTATAGTAGTGAGAAAATAAATTCGAAATCATTTGATTCCCCCCGCACTATACGCATGTATTGGTTTATTTATCTCCAAAGGAAGAATTATTTTATCGTCTATCGGGTTAATGGTTAAGTATGTCTTTAATTTCTCTTGTTGTCGGCCACTGCCCTCTGAGGATGAAGAAGAAATTATTTGATTGAATTATTGATACGTCGTGAATATTGTCAAAATAAATTCTTGCTGCCTTTAACAAGTGTTAATAATTATTTCTACGTTTAATGGATTCCGATGTTTGCTGAGCGTGCGATTTTGGGGCATTGCCAACAATAACTGTTGCTTGAATTGAAGCATTATGAAGATAAAGACACAGCCATTATTTATACTTTCGTTCACTCCGTAACCGACACCCCGCAATTTTTAGGGGGTCGAGCCGCAAAACCATTGCCATCAAATTAACCATGAAACTGTGAAAGCATTATCCTTTCGCAAATAAAACGGTAAAATTGTTGTTTTGACTGTTGCTATGCAGTTTTTCACGACTTATTTCCGTCGCAACTCGCAAGAAAAAAAGTTTTAATGGAATTGCGCCAGTTCGTGGCCAGCAGGTGGCCAGCTTGCCCAGCTATAAAAAAATATATTTTAACCCGCTTTTAGGTTGCCGAACCGCATGGGAGTCGACTATCGGCTGTTTGACATTTGTCAGCTGTTATTCCCATTTGAGCTGAGCATTTGAGATGTTTACTGTTCTATTCCATTTTGCTTAGGTATTTTAACAAATTTTTTAGTACTTAATATTTGTCATTTTCATGTGATTTTTTTCTTGGCAAAGAGTACTTTTAGAATTATGGAAGAAGTAACTACTAGAGAACACTCTAGTGATTCAATTGCTACAAGTGAAGAGTTTGAAGACCTAGGACATAAAAATGCCCCTGAATTAAAACCAAATGAGGAAATGTTAAATACCCATCAGATTGAAGAAAACAAGATAACAAGTAAGACATCTCCAGAAATGGAAATTGGCAATAATGGAAACATGGCAGACCTTAAAGAGACCCTCAATGAAGTTCTCAACGAGGAATCTGAAACCAATGGTATTATAAGGATAATATTTGTTGTGCGATTTTCTTCATGCTTACATCCTCTTAATGTCCAGTAGAACCAGCTAAATTGGATGACAGTTCTCAAAACTGTGCTTTGTTTAACAGGATTGCCTACTTAGGAGCTGCAACCGTAAAAATGAGTTGTTCGCCAAGTAAACACAATTGATATTAACATTTTTTCTCTATTTTTTGGAACATGTAGGTGAATGCTCCAAGGAGTGAGAATGAAATAGCAAGAAATATGGCAATTATGAGGCAGTCAAGTGGCCAACCCATTCCAATTGCTTTATCCATTCCTAACAACTGTGATGGATCAGTTGTGTGAGTTTTGTGTTTTTTCATAAATTTTTTTATTTTATTTTTTAGCTGATGTTTTTTCATTATTTCATTAAGGCTTTATGAGGCGGAGAGCAACACTGAAATGGCCCGGCATCCAATTCATCGCATAATATTTCTCTCTCTCGGGCCTGCTGGGACGTTGGACTCAAACTGTTTTGCCTTCACTTGTCCTAGAGGAGATTCCGATGAAACAGCCATATTTCAATGCCACGTTTTTCGTTGTGAAATCATTGAAGCCATTCCAAAAGTCATGTAATAAAAAAAAATTTTTTTTACATTAGTTTAAATCGATGTTAAATCGACACAATTAATTACAGGTGCAGTTTCAAGCATGCTTTTCGTAAGCCTGAATCCTCTGTCCCTCTATCGACAGAATCATCGACCGCCACCTCACCCTCTGAGCTGACCAATCATCGCTTGACCTTTGAATTGACTTTAGAAATAAAAGAAGAGGATACTAAAGGAAACTACAGTCCCGTTCCTAAGGATCGCAATTTCTTTAAAATTCGTGCAGGCATCGAAAAGAAAATCGTCATCACAGTTTTACAGATAAATGACAGCTTAGAATTGCCAATCGAACGTTGCTTTGGATTGTTAGTTAGTCCTGGACGGCATGTAAAACATAGCGACATGCACCTTCTAGAAATGGTTTCCATGGGAACTTCAAACACTCCCAACAATCCACAGGAAGCACGGAAATCTGCTTACGTAATATCCGGCCATTGGGATCCAAACGAGCCCGTTTTCGGGCTTCTCAATCGGGAAAGTTCCAAAGAAATCAATTCCGTGTACATGACGATTGCAGTAGATCTCGTTATTCGGGTAACGCATTATCCATATTAGTTAAAATAGTAAGAATCTTTTTAAAATTAATATTTTTAATCATTGGTTTAAAGGGTATCAGTGAACCAGTGCGTTTCATTATTGAAACGAGAGCAAAGGTGTTCGGACACAACGAGCGCTTTTGGTACTATAGTCAGAAACAAATGACTTTGCAATTTGCCGTACATGTCACCGAAGTCCGAGATCCTCCTCCGAATTCTTCAAGCTATGACCTCACATATAGAGTGGTGGAAATTTGCAATGAAGGCGAAATTGAGCGCCCCAGCAAAGGATTAGTAAGTAAATTATATATTCAAATGCTCTCTTCATTGCGATGTTACTGTTTTGTTATCAACAGGGAATGGGCATGGCGCTTTCGTTAAATTTGAGCTCAACACTAAGCACTTTGACTGGCAGCACTTTTGGGTCACTTAATTCTCCGACGCCGGTTCTTAACGATACCGTTAAAGAAGACGAATTGTCTTCGGATAATGACGAACCTCTTCTAAGTGGATCAGGTACAACACGCTTGGTGATGCTGAATAAATTCTTTTCGTCTCTAAACTGTAGGCTCTTTCTTAAATTATAGGCGAGGTTTCCAAGGACTGCAGTGAACTGGAATTGGCCTCGTGGGCGGAAGTTTTGCATATGTGGGGAACTCAGCCGGGGGATAATCGGCCCAAGCAGTTAAAGCATTTAGTTAGGCGCGGAATCCCTGAAGCGTTGAGGGGTGAAGTCTGGCTCCGACTGGCTGATTGTTCCGCTGATACCAGCGTAATGGACGCGTATAGAGTATTAATAACGAAAGAATGTAGTGCCGATCCTGTTATCATGCGGGACATTCATCGTACTTTTCCAGCGCATGACTTTTTCAAGGATTCTGGAGGCCTCGGCCAGGAAGCCCTAGCTAAAATATCTCGCGCCTACGCAGTTTACGATCAAGAAGTCGGCTATTGTCAAGTAATGCAGTTTCCCAGTTTGGATTTGCAACCGCTTTTTAATTTTTATCTCTGTTGCTATCTACAGGGTTTGAGCTTCTTGGCGGCGTCTCTATTACTACACATGCCAGGTAATTATCATTGGCATTTGAAACGAAATTTTCTATCCTAATTCTTCCTTGAATTGTCCCTTTCAGAGGAGCAAGCCTTCAGTGTGATGGTCAGAGTCATGTTTCATTACGGATTGCGTGATCTCTTCAAGGTAATAAGATGGCTGATTTGCGTCACGTAGTGATATTAACAGAATCCCGTTTTCTTTATAGTAAATTCTGTTAAATTTTGAATAAGTAACTTTAATATAATTAAAAGTATACATTAGAATTAAGATTTGAAATTAAATCTGTGGTCATGTTGCAGAACCAATCAGTGTCATCGAGATCTTGACATGATCTATCTTTCGCTGGCGTTCATCAATTCTGAGAGCCTGTTTATTATTTGGCGCCTGCTAGGCCTAACTGCCTAACCCCTTTTTCTTCTTGTTTTTACGATGGCGTCATAGTTGTAGTTATGTTAGTCTAACTCGGCCCTATACCAATAACCCCTTTTTCGAATGTGTGAAGCAAGCCACACGACATGGTCGTAGTTTTATCAGTGGTGAGAAGTGATTGAACGGATTTCTCTTATTCCAGGACGGTTTTGAGACGCTACATCTCCGTTTGTATCAACTTGACCGCCTTATTGAAGAGTATTTACCCGATTTGTGGAATCATCTGGTGGAAAACTGTATAGAAAATCACATGTATGCGTCTCAGTGGTTCCTTACACTCTTCACCGCCAAATTCCCGCTCTTTCTCGTCTTTCATATTTTGGACGTCTTCCTGTATCAGGGAATGGAAACTATATTTCAAGTAAGTTTTGAAAGGGAAAGAAAAATAAATTTTGGAATTTTGGATTCCCTGCTTTTGTTTGTAAACACAAAATGTAATGTCAACACACTTAGACCCGATGATGTGAATGAATCGACTGACGAAAGAATGAATTATTATTCTTTGCTTTTCTTTTAGGTTGCGCTCGGCTTGTTATCCATGGCTAAAAAGGATCTTCTTTCACTTAACTTTGAAGGCATCCTAAAGTACTTTCGCGTTCAATTGCCTAAGCGCTATCGCAACGAAGTGGCAGCTCGTCAGTTGATGAAGCTAACGTCGTCTTTCAAGCTAAAAAAGCTAAAGAAATACGAAAAAGATTTTATGGCTATCAAGGTATTTATTTATATTACATTGACATATTCAAAATGAGGTTTTTTTATGGGGTTAATGCACTTTGTCAGGAGCTAGAACAGGCCAGAGAAAATCCTGTTGTCCGTCTCGAGCGCGAAAACAAACATTTGCACGAAGCTAATTTGAGACTCGAGAGAGAAAGTGACGATTTGGCTCAAGAGTTGATCACTAGCAAAATTGGTCTACGTTCAGAATTGGACGCAGCCGAAGAGAAAGCTGATTCCTACTTCAAGGAATTGCAAGCTTTAAAACGTCTTCACAAAGAAGTTGAAGAGGATCGTAATCAAATCCAGAATGAAACTATCAAGGTGATAACCACATATATTTTAAGGTTCATTTGTTTTGTAATCAAGTTCCTAACAATGTTAAAAATCAGGTGAAGGAGATGTTGCAACGGGAAGTTCAGCGAGCGGAAGAAGAAGGCCGTCGAAGTCAGTCCATCATTGCCGACTACAAACAGATCTGTTCAAAACTTACGAAGCGATTGGAAGGCGAGCAATCTCGAGCAAAAGAAGTCTTCGAGAGATTGCAATGCAGTCTTTCGGATAGTCCCAACTACTCTTCTCTTTTGGATGATGTAATTAGCCTCATACGGTCGGAACAGTCCAGCCCAGATCTGCAAGAAACTGGAAACTTAGCTTGTGAATTCAAACCTCGTTCTCCTGCTACGGCACAGTCTCAATTAGAAAATCAGGTATCAAATAATCGTGTCACTGTGGTATCATACTTTAGTTACATTCGATTTTTGCAATAGGTTCGTCAATTGGAACTGGAACTGGCTCAAACAAAATTAGCCTTGGTTGAAGCCGAATGTCGAAATCAAGATCTGACCCATCAATTAACGACCATTTCGATGGAAATGCAGTCACAATCACGTAACAGCTGGTTGCAGAAAACGCTCTCTTCGATAAAAGAAGTTACAGCTAAGAAGGACGGCAGTCCCGTTGTCGCCGCGACAAACTCTTCGTCAACATCACCTTCATCCGTCGCCAATCCAACAGGACGGAAGGATTCGTCCAGCTCCGATAAATAATCAATGATGAAAAATGTTTCGCCCATTCCATTCCAATAAGAGATTACGGTACCGTACAGTATCTACAGTTATATCAAGATGGTTCAAGTGCTATAATTAATTAATTAATTAGTTATCCGTTTTTGGTTGTTTCCTTTGTCTTTATAAATCCATCATCGATACGTATAGTATCGCGTGCCATTCAGAATCCGCTTTGAAACTTAGATTTTGGTTGAATAATAAATGAGCAAGTAGCTATTTGCGACATCGTTTGGTTGTCTCTCAGTAACTAACTGAATTTGTCTGTATTGAATATTTTTCTTTGTTCAAGGTATGCTGCGCCACGTTACAGTTAGACAAGAGACATAAGTTAATTAGACACATCGATATAATATAATTATTATGTATATGCTACTGGAACAAAAGACGATTGACGTTTACATTAAGTAGGTCTCGAGAAAAAAAAACAACGGGGAAAAAACCGATGCAGGATGACAATTAAATAGCGAAAAGATAAGCGTGAAAATTTTGTTTGTTTGCTTTTTTTTGTTTGTTTTTTGGTTTGGCTATTTTCTTATTTTGTTTGAATATTCAAATAATCAGCTTTCAATTCTTTTTCAACCCCATCGAAGTGGTTGACCAGGTGGGCGCAATGACCTTTGAATAGCACGAGCAGACAGACTCATTTCGCTGGACATTCCGGGTAGAGACAGGAATTCTTCTTTAGGTCCATTGGATGGAAGCATATGGATCTTCTTTTGTTGTCTTGGCATCAGCGGATCGAAATCTGAAGAAGAGAGCGGAAGCGAGTGGTGTAGATGATTCCGCCTGAGTTGTTCTAGAGTCTTCCAACGTGTAAAAAGGGATAGAGTTCGCTTGGGTACTTTGAAAGTGTCCACCATCGTCTCCACTTGATCCTTCATACCAGAAAAAAGGTGAATAAAGTTTTTTATAATCCATTCCATGTAAAAAAATTTTTTCAACTATGAAATCTCAGTTTAGAAAAAGTTAAATTGAAATCTTTTTTCGTTCGTATTTCTTATTAGATGATTGAACAGTACGGAGAAAATGCTACAAAGGTGCAACGTTGCTGGTTGTTGATTAAAAATTGTTCTCCCAGGTAATTCGATTTCTTCAACTTAAGTTAGATCATTGAATTTTCCCAGCCCAATAAGACTTCCTTCTGAGAATATTGGACATTAGCAATAGATAATTGAACAGACGGTAGACCTATAAATGGATTGCACACCTCAGTTGGCACGAGTAGCCATAGAGGAGGTCTAGAGGTAATGCAAGGATCGAACGTACGAAGGAACATTTTAAAGCCCTCTTGGGGTTCCGCCACCTTTTCGCGTTGGCGTTTGACGTATGCATTGCTTTTATTCCTCAGGGTGGACGTTTGTAGTCTAAAAACAAGTCTTAGTACTTTAGATTCTCTACTCAGTCGCATGTTCAGTGAAAGATTTATAAGTCCTGATGGCCAACTCGGTCTGACAATCCTTGTTCCTTTTTCTTATCTATGAGAAAGGATAAAAGGAATGTCCACGACCTTAATATGACTATTTGAGTATCACGTACGGCTGGGGTAGCCTCGGCCGTCTTTCTGTTACACTATTGCTGACATATCCAAACGGATGCCAATAACTGCTGAGATGACGCAACAACCATTCTAGAGGGACCGAGGTTTTGTGTTTCTCTCTTCAGTCTGTCTGGATGGGTGTCACCTATCCATTTTCTCTTTCGGCCCTGATAGATCTCTCTTTTCTGATGAGTCGGTTTTTTGTTTCCAACTCATCAGCCCCGAGTTATCGAGAAGGAAAATTGAGAGCCGGCCACTCGGATGCCGCTATAAGTATACGGTCCTTTAGACGGTGATGCGAGCTTCCGCACGAACTTATGTCGAAACTTGTCACTCAACAGCTGTACAGACTACAGTTCCAATGACGTTGTTTTACTCATCTGTTTTACTCACACTATTGATTACTGACAGAATGAGAAATTTAGGGCCAATATGACACCCCAAACCAAAAAAAATCAATTGCTCTATATTTTCCCCTCACTTTTTCTTTGTAGAACGTAAATTTTTTACTACCTGTACGGGTTGAATTGGGCTGTAGTCATCAGGGTTGATGAGCACCAACTGGTTGGGACGTTGGTTCCACGGGTCATCGGGCAGCTGGCGCTCTAGTGTCGATGCTATTGTGACGGCGGCCATAAGGGTCACGAAGACTAGTAACGGATGGTAGGATGGCCAGTTGCGGATCTGCATAGTGCTGTTTCTGTTTGAAATTGTCAAAGAAGAGAGAATGAAAAGGGCAACGTGATACAGTGATAGATGTCACAGTATATAGTTATAGGGATGAACCCCTTTCGTGTCGAGCACACCTGTCGTGCCTTACGTTTTCTTCCAGCGTTTGCACCGAAAGTTGTTAATCTATCATCTTGATACTACTGACAGCCGACAAGAGGGTACCTACTTGATCAGACAAGTAGAAAGATAAGTATAATAGAACAGAAAAGGGCAATAACGTTCCCGCGTTCAGAATATTGAATAAAAGAAATAAAACCGAATAAAACTGCATTGTAAATCATCGATTTTCAGAGAAAAGCCAATTTCCCCTAGGAATTCCTTGACTTAACGAGACAGCGCTAATTATGATGTATCAAAAAATACTAATCAGTGAAAAGGAATGATTTAGATCTTTAATTAGACATCCAACAAGGTCTGTTCTCGTTTATTCTCATTTCCTTTCGACGCGAAATACCTTTTTATGGCAATCAAACGTACATCCTTGAAGTAAGAGTTAGAGTCTGAGTAGCTAGAGGGAAGAAGCAAGCTGCTGAAGCACATGCGAAAAGACTATTCGGGATTAAACTCTTTCATTCGTGAACTCACTTTCCCAGAATTGTCCTTTTCATGCACTAGCGCTTTACAAAAGAAAAACTAGCTACTAATGTTTTTGCGTTGGTAACCATCAGAAAATTTGAAACCCGTTTTATCTCTAGAAGGGAACAAGATAAAGAGTAAGATCAATCAAAAAGTGTCTCTGACGTCTCTTCTTTTTTTTTTAAAAAAAAGCACGTGTGCATTAAATTTAGGTTTTTCTTACGTCAACCTACATTTTAATTGCGTCCTACTTGTGCAGATATTTTTATCTATTGTCTTGCCCTGAACCCTTATGTCAAAATTGTCTAGAGCGTCATATGATGGATCGCGTAAGCCTACATCTATTTATGGGCCATATCTCGGCCTATCCGGTCAATCATCCGTGATGCCAATTTCATCGTCAGTTGAGTCGATAACGTGAACAGATACCAGGCATTTAAATGTAATCGAAAGAGAACTATAAAATGGGACATTTTATAAATTTGAATTGGTAAATAAAGGAGTGAACAAACAACCGAACGCATCTCTGTACCCGGAAGTCACGAAGCACTTATTCTTTTTTCGCTCCCGCGAAAAAACAATCGATAGAAACGAAAATAATTCTTTAAAATGTATATAGAAACTGACCTACCTGGAAATATCTTTACTTGCGAGACAGATGTGAATATACGTGACTGATTCGTGATATTTGTGGAAATTTAACACTCGCTGCACATTGCACCCCAGTGCAGAAGTTAGACGCTAAAGCTGAGAAACGCACTTGCAATTTTTAGAGGGCGGCGCTTAAACGAAGCGTCGAAACGAAAATTGGCGGACTTGTTGTCTATACTGGCGTCACCTGTTGTTGACTGGATGCCGTGCTGGACGAGATTGAGCTCTTCTGCGTATTAAGACGCAAGCTTTAAAGCTGTTCGTCACTCTCTGCCCACTCTTTTTTTCCCCCCAACTCTGTTGCTCCTCCTCGTTCTTTTCTCGACTCTCCTCATGTCCTGTCTGGAACTCCAGGCTAATAACAGTGCAGTGGACTAGCCACACAAACGAAAAAAAAAAAAAGATTTGCCTTTTTTCATTGTTCCATTTGGAATGTGATAATGCAAATATAGCTTAATTTTTGTTTTATTTCACCAACATTTGTTGATCATTTCTATTTTTGTACAGAGAGTTCCATGAAATCTCCTGATACTCGAAATAGCACGAATAATCGGATCTGAAGAGTACATTCACTTTTGATTTTATTTGAGCAATCGTCAAAAGGAATGTCTAGCAGATTATGTGATTTTAGTTCAACTGAAATAATATTGCATTCGTCCAAGTAACAAGACAGCAATAACACTCCAGTTTTTCCTTCCTCATTATTAAATACTCAACTACTCAGTATCATGCGAATAAAATTATTGCGGCAGATATATGCATATTGAATTTGTAAAGCTACAAAGTTGAAACGGTACACCGCTATTTCTAGCCGTACGTTATGACGCGCCTATTTTGTCTTAATCACAAATATCATTCTGCTTGTGACGCTGAAGTAGTAAATAGCTATCGTGCTGAAGATGGTTTCTTTGGGTTTGTGCTGCATCCCATGTAATAACCTATCAAATATCGTTGTGATAATTGGGCCTAGGCCTATCAGTGGAAAGGTTGAGTGCCTAACTATCTATATGCAGTAGTACACAATGTATTGTATGTTGCACAACTGTACACCAGTGTACTGAGTACGCAGTCTAGCCTACGTCATATATATCATCTCAAAAGTCATACATATATCTTCTTTTGATTCTAATTAAAAAGAATCAAAAGAAGAATCCTGCAAGAGGCATGAGAAGCTAATTCTTTATGCCAATAACTAATTGCATTAATGCGTTTATGTGCACAACGAGCCATAAGATTGATTGGTGTACTATCATGTAGAAACTCGATACGGTATTGCGGAGTGAGGGGCTTGTTATTTCAGAAAGAAATGTTTCGTTTGGTTATTATCTATTTATTATTGACAATGTCTTTTTAAAAATCCTCACATAGTTTTTTATTCGTGACGTGGGTGAATAATAAATTTTTAATGAAAGGGATAAGCAGTGGATTGTATACGATATAAAATTGAAAGTGCGAGCTCAAATTGGCGAAGAAATTTAAGACAAAATATGGAATGATTATCTCGCTGTACATATGAATATGTCACCTTCGCGGAGGTGAATGATGTTTCATTAACAATTTTTTTCTCTCTCTTCTATATCCTTGCAAATCTCCGTCTTCCATCCACAGCCTCCGGCGCAGATCATATCCGTTATTCCCATCGAAGTTTACAGAACCTCATATCCCTTTCAAGTTTGTTATTCTGAAGTGAATTGAAATGGGTATATGCCGTTGCACGTTTGCCTTTAGCTCCGTAAAGGATCAATGACTTTTACTTTACTTTTATTTAGAATAACATGAAGCCTGAATGCCTGATTTATAATAACATGACATTTTGTTCTCGGGCAGTGTGGGTGGATTGAATGTACTATAGATTTAGATATTCACTGGTCTTAATCAAGCCCGTAATGCACGTATGTTACAAGTATTTCCAATAACAGTGGCTATGCGGCGACGTTGTACGGGCTAGCCGATCCAAATGTATATATGATTATCATTTTGATTTATAATTACGAGCTTTCCTTTCTTTGCGTTGGTTTTATGTCTTTCACCTTTATATGTGACTGAACTGCATAAAACATCTGTGGCGACATGATTATTCACCCAGTCGAAAGGTTGACCGTGCGTGCATGGTTATTTCAGTGATCGCAGTTCCCATCTCCTAATCGATTGGTTGGGTGATGTTGTACACTTGGAATGCACTGGATTCTGTTGGTTGTTTCACTCAACAAGACCACGGTACATACCAAGTTCGAATCTCTCGAACCTTATTATCAACGTACGTCATGGTGGCTCGAGTGGGGTGAGGTCTTCATTAGTTCCTCATTTCCTCCATTTCCGACTTCGTCTTGCAGTAGATTGAGTTTGCCGACCAATCGGCACCTCCTGGCCTTTCCATCTTGTTTGCCGCAATGTTGTAGACTTGTAGCGCGCGTTTACACTCAACAACATGTCGTGCAGAAAGATGCCAATTTGCTGGACGTCCGAAGCCGTCTGGTCGTTTTTACTCTCCAACCTCTTGTAGAATTGTTTCTCTTATTTTCTCTCTCTTATATATTCCTTCTTTCTGTTTCTATTGTTAGCGACAGGAAAGATTCTGCAACTGAAATTCCACCACTAAAAAGGCTACTATATGGTTTCTGTCAACCAATAAATAAACGTAACCAAATCCGATAATCCTTCCTGACCTTTTCACGGTTTACAATGCCACGGTCGTCATACAAGTCATGCGTGACAAATACCGAGTTAGAGTTAGAAACCCCCAAATTGTGTGGAGGTTGCTTTTGTGTCCTTCCTTAATGGGCAATTCGTCCGTTCGCAATTCAATTAGAACGAGATCGATGTTGAAAGAGATAAACATGAGGTTAGAAAAAAGTGGATCTATATAATCACTTAATGCGATCGATATTGCTAGTGAGAAACTTAAACTAAAAAACTAACTTAAACTGTGCTGAAAGGAGATCTTAAAATGAGATCTTACCTGAAACTTGTCTGTCTTTCTTTACTAGTAAATTATTGCATATTTACCAATGAGTTATATTTAGTATTTAGACCTATACCTTTTTGTGTCGGAATATCTTTGAATGACCTCATTCGGAATAGAGGAAAGCCCATTTGGTTATCATCGACGTAAGTCAGCATCCGTAGAATAATGTTTACACTGTCGAGATTTGTTTCCTCAGAATAGGAACCATCGATAGACCAGTTTGTTTATTTGCTTATTCTGTTTTTTTTTCAGGACACATATATTTTTTTCATTAATTTATATTCATAGCCTAGAAATACAACCACAAGTCGAACCATCTCTTTTAATCCAAAATGACTAACTGCTTAACGATGGTAGTAGTACGATGGTGCGTGATGAGCTATATGGATGAGTCGAAAACGGACTTGTTTATCCTCTTTTTGTTTAAAAAAAACGCGGTTACTCAAGCTAACAATATTTCGCAATTCTTACTTTTTTATCCTTTATTATCTTTTGGAACAATACTTCTGTCCACTAAAGTTCAGCCTTCAACCTATCATGTTCCTATCACAATTATTAACGTGTATATTCGTTTATCATCAAATATGTATACAGCCCACCAGACTTGTATACCCTGGGAGTTTGGCTAACTTGATTCGATCGTTATCTCCTGTGTCGGTGCCTGCTTATCCCCCACGTCCGGTTCTCGGAATTTAATTTACCAATAGCGACTCTGCCTATTTTCGATTTTTCCTGTGAATTGTGTCATGTTTAATTTAAGTTTTTATTATTATCTAGTATCTACTGTATTTTGAGTTTGTGCAATGCACAATTGCACAGTTTCTTTATTATTTTTCACACGTTTGAAGTTTTATAATTTTATTCCGTTTCTGCGTTCTCATAACCTAGGTAAATACAGTTCAAGAAGACAGTAATTTGAAAAATAAATATATTACAATTACAAAGCTTTACTGATGTTGTATGTCTAATATCTATATCTAAAAGTAAACCGTTTTTTATCTTTGAAAAAATTCGGAAATTGGATTCATTTTTCTAACCGCCAACGCCGCCAATATCCAGCTGCAGATAAGTAAAAATCGAGACAAACGCCACCTGGAATGTTTACATTGAACTATCTGTGAGAAACGTGTAAAGAAAAAACAAAACAAAAACGCATCAATTTTTGCGGCATTTCTGTAGGGATTACATTCAACAATTGATTTCAGAAATGAAGAGAAAATGATGTACGAATGTTGAAAAAGAACAAAATTTTCCCGAGTAAATAAAATCTAGATTAAAACCAAATTTGAAACTTATTATTTACCACCAGTTTCATGAATCAGTGACGTCACAAAGGCGGGAGAATTCAGTTTCGCGCCATTCAGTAATTTGAAGATATAAGGTAATAAGGTGTTGGCAAATAGAAACTAACGATCTGTTATGTTTTTTCATGTTGAAGTTACAAGTTGAAAAATGTCTACATCTTCCTGAGAATTGTCTATAATTAATTAAAATTTCCTATAAAATATTTTCCCGCCAAAAGATGACACAGGCAAACATTTTCAAATCTGCCTTCGGGGCTTCGGGCGAGTAGATGGCGTTTGTTTTTTGGAGGGGGAGAAAGAATTCCACTCCTCGATCCACTCCGGATCTTTTCTTTTGAGCTACCCTCCTGGGTTTAGAAATTATTTTTTTAAAGTAAAGAATATAATTGTGAATTTCATTTAAAACTCTGTAAATCCGTTGCTAAATTACTGAAGTATCTTAAAACCCATTTAAAAACTCGTCCCAACCAAAACTGCCCTTCAGTTTGTCAGGCCAGAGAAATTTCATTTTGGCACGAAAAAAAAACTTGTGGGGGGGCTTCGCTTTACGACTGTAAGCGTTGTCTTATCCATTGTTGTGTCAACGATCTGGATATGAGACTTGTGCAGAACTGTTGACATAAAAGTAAGTTTAATTTTCATTGTGTCCGTTTACAAAAAAACGTGAAATTTAAGAATCGATGAGGTGGCTGAGCCATCCTCGTGCTCGTGGTTCGTTCAGCCGGGTGGCTGTGTGAGTTAAGTTTGCGGCCATTACACAAGAGCACATTGTGATTAGAGAAATTTTCTAAGTCAATAGTCAAACAGTTGTTGGTGTTGTTGACAAATCTGGGAATTGTAATTTACACAGTTTTTCATTCAATAAGAAGCTGTAATGAATGGATGTTAAAATGCCAAGGAAAACACCTCACAAATCACAGGTCAAGAATGGTAGACCATCAATTGAAACCATGGAATATGTTCTTAGTCCCAGTGAACTTCCATCAACACAGTTCTTATCTGGAGGTAAAGACATTAAGTGTATACTTCATTGTTATATTGGTTCAATAATGTATAATACATGACATTTGTCAACCAGGTATGGGTAGTCTGCCAAAGAAGATCAAGGTGGAAGACAAGCGAGCCCTTTCTACACCACAGTCTGCACCTCACTCATCCAAAATGTGTGCTCCAAAAATTGGCACTTTGGAAAACAATACTACCACTCCCACCCTACCTCAAGGAGCTGCTGCAGAACGACAGCATCATTTACAAAAGAAAGATGTATGTCAACTCCCCTACTTTCCCTCTGAATTGAATGAGTTCAGTAGATTTGAGTCATGTCAAAACTTACTTTGTTAGGTTCGAAGACGTCTGGACATGGAGCTAGCCCCTGATACACAATCACCTCTGCCTACTAGCACCTCTTCTGGTGGGTTCAAAACCCCAAAAGCAAAGCGTGCCAGGACTAAATCAGCTGCTGTTACTGTGCCTACATTGTCATTTAGTCCTTCACCTCAGAGAAGTATACAGTTTCAAGAAGCCACAATCTTTTAACAATAATCATTAATTTGATATTTTTTTGTTTCTGTCCCCAGATCGAAGCAGTGCTGTGGATAGAAGCAGATTTGATTCTTCATTGGGCTTATTGACCAAGCGATTTTTGGGTCTTCTCCAAAGTGCTGAAAATGGAATCCTAGATTTGAACCTGGCATCTGTGACACTTGCTGTTCAAAAAAGAAGAATTTATGACATCACAAATGTTTTGGAGGGCATTGGTCTCTTGAAGAAAATTTCTAAGAACAACATCCAGTGGAAAGGTTCAGACTCTCCCGCAGATTCTGCTGATTCTCAGCGAGTTCTCAACCAAGATTTAGCTGACTTAGAAGCAAAGGAAAATCAACTAGATGAGTTAATTTCTTCTACTGGTATAAGCAGTAAAATTTTCTGCATGCATGCCACAAATAGTTCATTGTTTTATTTTGATTTTTATTCAGAGAGCCAACTCCGAAGCTTAAGTGAAGATAAACGATACGCTTATGTTACATATGGAGACTTAAAATCTATTGCAAAATATAGAGAAAATACTGTGATGGCAGTCAGAGCACCTCCTGAAACCAAATTACAAGTACTATTTTGAATTATTCATTTTCCTTTGAAAGTCAAAGTATTAATCGCATTTTATTTAAATTCATCTTAGGTACCTCATCCTTCTGAAAGGTATCAAATCTATATGAAGAGTGAACATGGTGAAATTGAAGTCCTTCTCTGCCCCGAAGATGAATCTTCGTCGCCTTCTTCTCCATCTTCACGAGAATCCAGCGGATTTCCTAGCCCAGTGGCAAATGGAGCGACGAGAAGCCGGTCGCATCGATCTAATAAAAGCAATCAATTTATCAACCAGTTCATTGATGATGAAGATCAAGGTTTGTTACTGGAAACAATGGACCAAAACCAGCAGTCGGGCTGTGACGCTGGACTTGACATTTCCTCAATGGCAATCCCCACGGCTAACGAGCCATTTGTATGTTTGGAACCACCCCTTGATGAATCGGCCTATATGTTTTCAATGGACGATGGCGAGGGTTTATCTAATCTATTTGATTTTTCATTTTAAAAAACCCGGAATAGATCACCTATTTACTATAGAAATCGCACCTACTATATATTGATGATAATCAAATTTCATCAACCACATGGAGATAGCTTGGAACAAGCGGTTGCGATTTTTCTGATCACTCTCGTAATCCCTATCTCCTGTGTAATTCTTTTTTGTTTTTTAATGGTTCTTAAAATTCAGATATACGCAATTCAGTCAGTATTTTTCCATCGATTTTATCCTAGAGCTGATACGCGTTTGCCATCCATTGTTTACCTTTTTCCCAGCTCATTTCCTACTCATATAAAATCATAATTCACCATCACTTAAAGTTATTTTTAAAACGCATTATGAAGATTGTCAACGCCTTAGGTCACACAATCGACATTTGGCGAATCTTTAATTTGTTGAGTTTAATTCACCTGAGTGAAAGCCACCCGTCGAATTTATTCCTTTCTCTCAACAATGTCGTTCAATACTGCAAGAGAACTTGCAAAAATCAGTGCAAAAATCATTTGTTTTCTGTGTGCGTTTTTTCTTTTCATACTTAGTTGCCGATAAGCACCATGCATATTGATGTCGCAAAAACGCCTCATTCACGCGGAATAAGGTATTTGTAGCCACCCTTTATCTTAACTTAGATTAAAAGTTTAGTTCGATTGAACTGCCATTTTGTGCCCATGTTTCCCCCCCCCCCCCTCCGTGATGGTTACATGGAGTTTTGTATGTGGCTATGTGAACATGTGTTTGTAACTCCGTGAACTGATAGACTATTTCCCGCTGCGTTCGACGCATCGGACTTGATTACGCTTTCACGTTTTCCCCGTGTTTCAGCTCAAGCGAGAAATCTTTTTCCCCAGCGCTATCTCTTTTTCCCTTCTTTTTTGTGGAATACAGTTTTACACTTCATCGCGGTTGTTACGATTCAACAGACAATAACCATTTTTGTTGTAAAAGCAACGTGAAAAATGTATTAATTCATTCCAGCAAAAAATGGTGGCTAGTGAGGTTAATCTGATGATTTATTTATTTATTTATTTATTTATTTATTTTTACTTTTTTTCTTCCCAAGAGAGCAGCGTTTTCATAGACGATATAAATTATAATCATCTAGTTTTCTTTAACGAGTAGATTTGCATTGGCAGACATTTCCGCTCAGGCTTAACATAGTCTTTTAATGACGAGTGTCGTCCTCATCCGGATTCTGGATAGAATTTACTACATACAACGTCTCTCAGATCGGTTAACACCTTTGTTATTCCATCGACATCCCAATCGTCTGTTGTATCATACACCTAGGAAAATGGGGTAAGTTAAAAAAAATATTAATTTGTTTCTATCTTTTCTAGTTACATTTGATGTGCAATGTTGAGACTGTTGTTCGTAGAGACGAACAATAACTTCTCCGTGAGAAATACCGTCACCGTCCTGATGGACCTGAATTTCACATTTTGCGATCCCTCTCGCTGATTTTCCATTCATTACATGATACCATTCGTCAATAAATTTGATTGAGGTCTAAAAAAGGGACGAATTAGTTTCCTTGTCTAATGCAATGAATCTAATTCTAATACCTGACAATCAAATTGCAGACCAACTTTCCCGTTTGTAATCGCTGATTTCTCATTCGGGGTAGGCGTTTGATGACGACTGGGTGGTGGTGGTCTTTGTGGCGATGGTTTTTCTTTCGATTCATCCACCGTCGGTGTTTTTCGGACGTAATATACGACGAATGAATATTCCCATATCATTTACAGCTTCATTCACAGCTGTCACTGGTCCTTTTTTAGATTTTTCTGACGGAGCTGGCGTCGTTGGCAAAGGCTCCGGGCTAGGACTTTGGGGAACGGGACTTGTGGGCTCCTGTTGAAGTAAAGGAGATTCTTCCGCTGCGGCTGTCCCTTCCGTTTGATTTAGATGTTTAGTAGATAAAACACGGCCAATAAAACGACCAATGGAGTTTTTCTTTTTGCGATCTGAAGTGGTTGATCGGAGTGTAGCGGATCTGTTTTCGAAATCGTTAACAGGTGCGGATTTGGGCGTTGCGGGTGGGGGCGATTGGAGCACACTCTCATCTCGATTAGTTACCTCTGGTTCTCGACTCAAATCCAAATTAGCTAGGGTCTTCCTGCGTGGAGGGCGTTTGGGCGGTTCTGGCTGCGGCGGTGGAACCACTGGAAGTCGATCATGATGGAAGCGTTTTGATTGCATCGTTACTTTCATTCGACCAAACAAGCGTCCAACTGAACCTTTTCTCACCAGTGGTCTTCGCATCCACTCGGGTTTCCTGCTACCTTCATTGTCTTGAGACTTTCCTGGTGATTTCTTGGTTTCTGAACTTGATCCGTTGAGTTGGCTGTTGTCATTTGAACCGGCAGCTAATTGAGGAGAACTCGCCCCCAAACGCTGCGGTGGGCGAGGTGGAAGCACCTGAACTGGTACAATCTCCAATTCTTCTAATTGTCTCGGTGGATTTTCGTCGCTGATGAGCTTTTCTTCGTTAAAAACTAACGATGAGTCATTTGCCAACTCTTCCGACGCTTTAATTAGCTGTTCACCATTAACACGGATGGCTTGTGGCGATTCCAAGTCAAAGTGGGTCTCTATAGGTTCATCTGGTTTCTGCGAAACATCTGCCTCTTTTTCTTGAGTGGTCTCGTATACTTGCCCTTCTTGTTTATTTATAGTCTCATCCACTTCTACGCTATTTTCTAAAAGTGCGTCTTTTATTTCGGTCTGTACATGGACAACTTCAGCGTCCGTCACTGGCTCGTCGATTTCGATACCATTTAATACAATCGCCGAAACAAGTTTTTCAGATTTATCTTCATTTTCTTCTTCATTGGTGTCTTCTACTTTTATGTTTATTTCAAAAACTTCTTCTTTGGTTTCAGTTTGTACATTAACAACAGATTCTGTTTCTGTCTCAACAGCTTTTTCGGGCTGAATTGGAGGAATTTCCTGAATTTGAACAGGCTCTTGTTTCTCTGATCATTTGAGTCGACTGTTTGTTGATTCTCTTGGTCAATTTCAGTGAGTGCAATGGGTTCATTTTCTTTGTCCGAGACTACAATATTGTCCTCTATTTTAGCGTCCTCTACTTTAGATTCAGCTTCGGCTTCAGTGTCAACAACATGGGCTTCTGTCACTGGCTCTTTTGGTGTCTCAGTTTCAATACTGCCATCGAAAACAGCCAACGCCTCATCGATTTCTTGCTGCTGGTCTGAAGGAATTTCTTGTACCGTCTCCTGTTGGATTGTTTCATTGCAGTTGGGTTCTTCTCGGTTTTCTTTCTCGTCTACATCTTGAATATTATGAATGAGTGCTTCGCTTGGCTCGTTTTCTCTTTCAAGCTCAGCATGTACATCACGGTCTCGTGCCTCCAGGCTACCGCTCGACCCGGTCTCGAGTTCTTGTAGTTTTTCGGCGGCCTCGTCTGAATAACCATTTGATTCTCCTTGGATCCCTTGTTTGGCAGGTTCGCCTGAAGCTTCTAAGTGCAGCTGCACTTTGTCTACTGCCTGAACTTGGTTTTCTTGGATCTCGGTCGCATCAACTTGATTGTCCTCGTGTCCTAATAGCAAACTACTATCTTGTTCAACTGGTTGGTCCCGTTGAATATCTAACGGTTCAGTTGCTTTCTCTTGCAGACTGATATCGAGACACCTTTCTGCATTATCCGCCTGCATAAGATTTGTTGCTGATAACAACGTGACGGTTGCGGCACTGTCAGTTTGACCATAAAAAATATCTTGGGCACCATTGTCTTGATGCGGGTAAGTGGATTCTTCTTGATTGACCTCTTTTTCTTCACTTGAAAAATCTGTTTTTGTTTGTGTTTCTTCGACCGTTATTGGGGCTTCCAAGTTGATTAGTTCTCGTTCGACAATTTCCTCCGCTGAGGGTTCGGTTTCGGGGTTGGGTGATGCCTCCACTCCCTTGGTGGGTGATGTCAACTCATTGACAAGTCGCAGAGCCCATTCGTCAGCTGGATGGTTGTTACGAAGTTCTTCGAATATTTGATTGAAAACTGTTCTCCATAGCTCCTCATTTCCGCTCCTACAAAACAATAGTAATATTTAAATATCGGGCTAAGCAATAGTCGTGACTCGCTTTTGATGATGGCGTCATCTTTTTATGTGTACCAATCACAATAGCCACCGATGGCGCTCATAAATAGCAAAGTTTATGACACATAAGTGCAAATCGAAATAAGAAAAAATAAAAAAAAAAGAGGAAGGGTGGCGTATAAAGTAGCGATTTCTATATAATCAACATCCTGTTGTCAAGTACCTTTCATCTGGTTGGTCACTGGAATTCATCTTTTTTTCTATCTTGTCGATGGAACGCGTATGTACTGCCTGTATAGGTCAATCCAAGGGCGACGTTCTTAAAAAGAAACTGGTTGTCTGTAACTTTCCTCCAGAGTTCGTTTAACACGCGAGGAATCTTTTTGTCTACCAGAGGAGTTTGAAACAGTCTTAATTGTCGCAATCACATCTAACAACACTAACACTGAGAATCGAAGAAAACTCTCATTCAATGGCGCATTCAGTCAGTCAAGACAATCGTAAGGTAGTACCTACAACAGCTGCTCACTCCAACTTCAGCTAACACGCGTGACTGTTAAACGAATGCGGGATGAACTCAGCCCAACTCACAGTATACACACAGCTTCTCTCTGTCTTTCTCTACTTTGGGTTCCCTTCCATATAAGAACTCGGAAAACCGTAGGAGGGGAGTGCGTGTTGTGCCGCGGGCCGTTTCACAGGCCACCTCCATACAGAGCCCTTCTCTCAACATATCTCAACCAGTTACTTTCACTAGTCCCCCCCTGCGTTCGTTGCACATGCAACCCACACAAAGGCGTACCATTTGAGAGGACTGAACTTCTCCTCCGTCCCTTCCTTATTAGGCAACTTGAAGTGTTTTTTTTTTCCTCTTTCAGTTTTTTTCCTCTTTCAGTTTTTTTCCTATAAATATATTTTTATTTCTTCTAATTTTCTTTCTTTTTTCACGGAAAGTGAGAGAGAGCTGCCACATGATGGTCATGTTTGGTATTTGCCAAATTATTCGTATATATTGGACGATGTTTCGTCGCTGTCCATGATCTAAACCTTAATATATGGTCATCGTTTTCAGTACCGTCGTGCATAACAAAACGTTTACCTATGTGAAAGATTTCTTTTATGTTAATGTGTTTTTTTTTTATTTTTTTTTACTAGGACTACACAGCTCATTTGACAGACTTGACAAAACCGATTTGGAGGAATGTACACGGTGGACTCGGTCAGCGCGTGCTGTAAGGTGTGGCCACTTGTTTGTGAAGACTAACATTTTCTACACTCGGCCTCTCGAATCACGGCCGGCCATGCACCTGCCGACAAAAATAACCGTAGACTGGCTAAAAATGTAGTCAGGTCCTAACGGCTGCAACCACTCCTCGATTTTCTATTCAATAGCCCAGAGCTTGGAGATTTCTTCGGTCTGCAGGTATCTTAGTTACCCATAGACATCCGGTTTAGGCTGACGGTCATTTATGAAACCTCACGGTATACAGTTACAGCGCACGAGACTAGTTTACTTTTAAATGAATTGGAAGGGCACGTATTAGGTTTTCTTTGGAGTTGGGTAAGGTTTTTTTTTATGAGGTGTTTCAGAGAGACAATCCATATTCAATTAATTTATATTTGGGTTTTTCAGTTTTCTCTAATTACATAAATGATCCTTTTTCCTTGTAAAGTGCACACTGCAGAGGGTTCACATATAGGGATTTGTAAATAAAATATTTTAAGAATAAGAAAACAAAACAAAACTCATGATAAGAACTATAAACAGGCATACTAAATAAAAGGCCAGGAGTCGGAGTCGTTTGCGAATAAAAACAGGTAAACAGGATTTTTATTGGTCTCCTTTAAATCAGAGATAAAACGCTTTAAAAAAATACTTTTTTAAAATGTGATCATGAAGTGATGTGGTTTTGGAAACAAAAACAGTGCCCTCTGTCGAATGCCGATAACATTTATGATTAATCGCTGAAAGGAGGTTGAATAATTTCCCATTTAGATTTAGCGATGGGATCCGTCTCGTGTGAAACAATCCATGAAACGAAGTTTGTAATTTTCTATTCGATGTCGAAATCTGTCTCGATTGGTGGAAGAATGTGTGGAGATTCCATTCCACTTTCAGGTTGTGTTTTCCGCAATACTGTTTCTAAGACGTTTATCATTTCGAATTGCCATACATATTTTCTAGAAATTAAATAATGTTACTTACACTCAATTTTTATTAAATTTATTGCTTCCACACAATTATAATGAAATAATGAAACACGTTAATCAAATCAAACTACCATCACCTTGATTTGAAAGATAATAAGTCTGTTGTTGAGCGTATCGTAAGTAGTTTGGAGGCGACCACTAGACGGCTGTGGGTCGAATCGGGAATCGGAAAAAAAGAAAAAGGGGAGATTTTTTTTTTTTTTTTGTAAAACGGATTGCCATAACTGAACGCCAAATAACCCCCTAAAATTATAATATTATTCGGCTAGTAATAACCACTTTATGCCGTCATCTAGCGGTACAATCGGATTTGTATCGATTTATTTACATTTCTGTAAATTGTTATCGATAGAAAATCGCTTCCACTTGTGAATTGGAACATGTTAGTGTGGAATAAGCAACTAATTTTGAATTTGACATTTGGGTAATTTTCATTAGAAACGATTAAACTCTCAGCAAAACGAAAAACCCGATTAGAAACACTTTGGGTGATTCGTCTGCTGTTCAATAAAATGAGTCGTCAGTGGAGTGGATCTTCTCGACCCGTTTTCATCTCTACAGTGTAATCGTGGAATAAGTGATACGTGATATCTTATTAATAATATCCTGACATTCCAAAACAACTTTGACATTCGTATTCAAGTAAATCATTCTCCGAGAATGTGACTCTCGTCAGCTTTCAACTCTACGTGCAACTATGGCATCTCGTAAATTTTCTAATTCAATTTTAAATTCTAAATTTAGTTTTCTAATTTTCTATTTAAATTCTAATTTAATTTTCTAAATTCTCTTTTAAATTTTCTACTTACTAACAAATGCTATAACATTTTCAGTCATGGTTATATTAGAAGATGTTATCTATCATTTCATTTCATCTGCATAATAAAGCATCACCTATCATCAGTCTCTTTGCTAATGTGCTGGTACTTGAAAGTTGAACAATCTGATTACGGTTTTCATTTTTGTAATAATGACGTAATGATATGGCGTAATGTTAATACGTAATATTGTGTAATATGACAGTGCTCATTCTTCTAACTGGAGTTCGAACGGAATAAGCGTATGATTTTCTCTTTTTTTTCTTTTGGTAATATCTTTTATTTATCTAAAGCTAAGTTATTTAAATTAAATTTTCTTTTCATAATTTCGACTTAATTTAAGATGGTGTTGTTAGTTCACACCTCTTTTATGGAAATAGTCAAATAGTCGACGTCTCGTCTTATCAGATTTTAGATTTCTTCCACACTGGGATAATTTTCCGCAACACAGTGAACAACTTTAGTTTGTTTCTCTTGGTCTTGGACCTTGATTTCTGACTCGAGAATACGATAAGGGTTTTATTGCTTGTTCATGATTGAAATTTTACATCGTGCTTTTTTGTTTTAGTCGCTCGGCAACTTCCGACGATGTAAACCGCTTCTCTGCTGGATTATTGTTTAACACAAATAAGTTGCGAGCATGAAAGGTTCAGGGAAAATCTCTAGTTTGGACAATTTTCCGATAATTTTCTACTGAAATATGAAGTCGATCCCATTTTTGACGAAGAACACGAAAATCAAGTCCTTTTCGGCATCAGCTTATTAATTAGCCAATTTTAGAGATCAGAAGGGAATTTTTTAATGTGGAGGTGTTTTACCGAACGCTAGATGTCACTCGCTATTGTTTTTGTCTTCAGAAAATGGCTGTGATTTATTTTCGTGTTACTCATGAGTGTGAAGTCTGTACTTCATGGTGTACTTGTCGCTGTTTCTTTCTATGCTAATTTATTGATCAGCTTCTTATATCTTTTCTTAATATTCGATCAACTTGAAGACACGTGGTGGTCATGAAATCTCCCGCCAGATTCTACTTACAAGTAAACAGTTCACGACTTTACTGCAAGAAACTACCACCATGACAAACCAATCAATTTCAATAAGGTTGGTTGAAATTACTGTATTTGCATTTAGATTTTTATTCATATATTCATCATTTAGATTGAATACCTTTAAAGTTCTAGGATCAAATTGTTTCTAGTTTTTTCTTAAGTTAAAACTTTGCTGTGATTCACCAAGTTTCACTTCAAAATTTTTTATTTGTGAAGCATTCTAAGCGTTTTTCAACACCACTGATAATTTTTTAAATGTCAGGTATCAACATTGGTGCTGAAAATAAGAAATCACTGCAACCCTGTGCTGCCTGGAAAATCCTCAGTAGAAAACGCAATCCATCCATGGGCATCCTCATTAATGCTGTACCAATTACCAGAGATGGTAGAGTTCCAAGCATTATGTTTGATTGTTTTTCTGATTTTTTACTAACCATGCTTTTGTTATTCTAGCCCTTGATGTGCTCTCACTAACATTGCATCAGGCATATCTGTCCAGACCAAAGCTGTTGGAGCTGTGGCTGGATTCATTTCTTTGTTGGGCTTACCTCATCCAGTTATGGCCAAAAAAATCTTTTGCCATCCGATGCAGATCTCACATCATGGTTTAGATACTTAGCAAAAGATTGTCCGTGTTTCAAGAAATCAAGACACTGTTCTGCACATGCTGTTAACCAATCCAAAGTACTTCAGACCTCTATTCAGAATTTTAAACTACTTTTGTTTCGTTATTTTCTAAAAGTTTGGGTTATAGTATTTCAGTCAATCTATTGCACCTTAATATTTTGTCATAATAAATTAAATACACAAAATAAATTATAATAGAATTGTGTTATTTATTGAGTCCCACCTCCACCCACAATTCCACCACAATTTTACAATATACATTATACATACAACATAACATACACATATAATTTACCCATTGGCTGCCACGCCATACAACCCGTAGGTTGCTCTTCTACTCTCTACTCGCCGTGTCCGAAGGATCCACGGCCAAGGTGGGACTTGCCATTGCTGACAAGTCCGGGCTGACACGGTGATGGGAGTAGTGAATAGCGTGCACGCATCTACAACCCATCACCGCATCGACAAGGGGGAAGTCCCTATGGTGCACACAAGACGCGCCTTTCGGCGAAACAAGCTAACATGGGGGAAACAAAGGCGTGGCAGCCAACGGATAAACTAACAAAAACATAGATACCACAGCAATACAAGATGAGATGATGATGATCCACGTTGACAACTTGAAGAAGAGAAGGGGTTCTTTCGATGTTCCTTTAGGCTGCATCCTCCCGGTTATTACCGGAATGACTATATAAGAAAAGAGGTTAACCAGAATTCTATTTAGTTTAGAGATGTAACAAGCAGACTTACACATGGTAATACCAGAAAGGTTTTCTTGGCTGATCCAGAAGATGGGATGACAATTCAAGTGAGATGATGATGACTGTAGCTTTTCTTCCCAAGACGAAGAACCGCAGAAGATCCCTGTTGATGATTGTGAGGGGCCGACGATTTTTTGATGTCCATGAAGGCTGCACGGTTATTACCGAAATGACTAAATAAAAAATAAAGAGTTAATAACCATTCTTTAGAATTGTGAATATTTATAGCATTCCAACCTACTTGGGTAATAATGATGAGGTTTTTTAGGCTTATCCTAGAAGGGCTGATACTCTTGATGTTCATGTAGGCTGCATCCTTTTGGTTATTACTAGAAGCACTAAAGAAAAAGGAGCTTGACAAACAGAGATTCTTCCAAATAGAGATATATCAATCATACTTACTGAGAGTAATACCAATCAGGTTTTCTTGGGTGACACATACATACATTGTTCCAGACTTCCTTGTTCGTGGTTTAGAAGCTCCTGCCACAGATGTTAATGAACCTGGCAAATAAGTGACAAATACAGGGTTGGTTAAACTTGTAATGATATCGGGCACTTTGGGAATTCAAAAGATAAGCTTACCAATTGTGTACACTGTAATCCTACTAGCTGATGGGCGTAACGAAGTTGTACTTTTGTAGCAGAAGTGGGGAATTTAAACAGGAACATTGAGCCACTAGTTGTTTAAGAAGCCAATGTACATGGTTCTATCAAACCTGAAAATGACAACAGACTTTGGGTATACCATACACACATTTTCTTCAATTTCAAGTAAAATTTGGGCATTTTATTAACTAAAGTTTTACAGTAATGCTCTAAGTTAACTTACTTACGAATTTTTCAATGAATTAATCCAAAATATTCCAAATAAGTCGAGAAAATAAGGCACACAAGAAAACAGCCATTTTCTTCATAATAGTAAGAGACATCTAGTGTCAGTCCTTAGACACTCATCCTTCAGACTGGATTGCGAATCAGGCAGTTCTTTAAACACCAACAGATTTAAAAATCAAACTTCCTCTTTACTTAAAATATGCTTAAATTGTTAGCAACTGTGTGAAGAACAAAGTTCACTTTTTACTTTTAGGAAATTAGAAAACTCAAATTTACCGGAAGTATACCGGAAATAGACCCATAGCTCCTCAACTATTGAGCTGATTATCAAAACAATTCACAGATTCGTAATCCTCGCCAAATTTCAGGTAGGACTTGATGTATTTTAAACGAAATCCATGACATGGCCAAAAAAAATTTTCCCTGGACTATAAGTTCAGCGTTTTTTGCGATTTTCGACGATTTTCGGGTATTTTGGACTGGAAACGTGAACTATACCCTGTATTGCACGAGGATCACGAAAATCAGGTTCTTTTTTGCGTCAGCTCAATGGTTACTTAGCTGTGAGCACATTTAGAAACCGGAAGTACAGAACGGTACTGTTTTTTTCAAATCTGCAAAATGAGCTTTGTGTTCTAACTAATGGATATCAATTATCACATGCAAGTTACTTGACAATTGCCGTCTGACGTTGTCCTGGAAGCAATATAAGGTATTTGGTTCACTTTCGTACAGACTCCACTCCAAATATAAGTGACACATGTGAATTAAAAACAAAAAATCTTCGATTAGAAACTATCACTAACTTGCAAACACTGGTGAACTTAGAGAAGAAGTAGAAGAAGGACGTTTTTATCACAACACCAACTACACCAGCAAGGCAAGCTGACTGAATGTTGTCACAACAATAAGCAGACGAATCCTTTTGAGTTTTGACACCAGTGCAGATGGCGTTGATAATCTTGAGCGCTATGTGTCACAACTGTCACATGTTCCGATTTGATTGAGCAGAATGTCTTCACATAACTGCTTGAACCTCTATGCTGTATGTATGGGAATCATAGTGAAGAGAGACGCGTTCTTTTTATTATTTATCTCTTCTCTGGCCGGTGAGGAAAAGAAATACAAGTGGGAGGAGGATTGAACACCCAGCATGAAAGTCACCAAGACAGTAGATAAGTTACATCTAGATTTGTAATTGAATTGAAAACTATTAAAAAATGTGGTTCCACTCGCGATAAAAAAAAAGCCTTAACCAGAGTCATCCAGTCATTCCAGTGTGACTGGCTACACAGATTGCTGATGAAAAATTGGAAAGTTAAAATGGGTATTCGAAAGGCCGAAGGGATGTAGTCTTGTAGCCTTCGAGAAGTGAACCATGGTCAAACACTGTTCTTCTGCCAACAATCCGAAACTGACAACTTTGTTTTTTTTTCTGGAATGAATGACAAAATAATTTTAAAACTATACTACGATACAGCCAATGCTCTAATCTCTTGTTATTAAAAAACTCCGACTTCCCAGTAATAATTCTGAAAGCTTATTTGTAAATCGTTGAAATTTCATATATTCATCGTTTTCTGTTGTTTTTTTTTTTAAAACAGATAAAAGTTGCAGCTAAATACATTGTACAAAACAGTCGGCCGGTACACTCTTACATGGGAATTTTGTTTGGGATCAAGCGTCTTCGTCGTTTCCTCGTTTGTAAGCAGGACCGAACTTCGCCATGTATTTCTTGATAAAATCCTTAGCTTTATGCTTGACACTGTCGTTTACCACTAAATCCTGAATGTTACGGCAATGTTTGAGCTCCTTAGCCAATACAAAATGTGTCATCTAAAACATCCAGAGTTGTAGTTAGTCTTAATATCGTAACTCTATACATTAAAAGTTTATACCTTCCGTGCCAAATGTTTGAAATCATCCGTGCAAGTTATACGTCCCAGTTTACAATCAGGTCGGCGATATGGATTGAGGATGTTTACAATATCAGATGAGATTTTCATGCGGAAAGCATCCTTAATTTTGCGCACTGTGTTTGCTGAGACGTCACGATTTCTTTCTTGTTCACCAGCCTCGTCCTCTCCTTCCCCTAGGAGCATATAGTCATCCAATGAACCGTCCATCATATATCTTTCCACGCTTAGATCGTTCCCTTCGCCATTGGCTGCAGCCTCTCCATCTTTTTCTTCTGTCCCATCTGCCTCCAAGATGTCTTTCGTACTTGAATCTTTGACTTTTTTGCGACCATCTCCCTTAAGCAAAGAACGCCTATATTTTTCTTTGGCTCTCTTTCTCATTTTTTCTTTCTCTTTTTCAGTTTAACTTTCTTCTCTCTTTGTCTCTGTTCTTGGTCTTTTCTTCAGCCTTAGTTTCTTCAATCCAGAGACCACGCTCACGAATACGAGCAAGTTTTTGACGCAAAACTCGTTCCTTAAGCTCACGATATCTTTGAGCATCATCACTTCGCTCAAATTCACTACGAGGGCTTATAATTTTTTCGTGGCAAAGGAGTTTTCTTCGGCGTTCTTTTTCCTGCTCCTTGGAATTTTCTAGAATTGGAGAATCCACTGGCTCTGTAATGGCGGGAGAAGTAATGGGCACAATTGCCTCTTCAATTTCTTCTTCTTCCTCCTCGGAACTGAAATCGGGCGTATCAATTTCCGGTGTTGGAATTTCCCACTGGGGTAAGTCGCAGACGTACGTGGTAATAATAGATGCGACCACGTTCATCAGTGGCATGCCGCCAGAGACGAGGGAGTTTAGAGGACAACAGGGAAGAATCCTCAAGATCACCAAGAGATGAGCTTGCGATGAGAGCATCATTTTCTAATGGAGACACGAGTGAAGCTGGAACATACGGAATTCCTGAGGCTTCATGTTTGCATAAGTCAAAGTCCATGATCAGAGGACCCATGACAGTCGGATTATAGCCTTTTGGTATGACTAGATGAAGAAGAGGGGGCTCATTTGGAACCTAATGCATTGTGAATATTAGAGAGGAATCCATAATCGATGCCGTACTATTTTAAATACCTTTGCTTGATTAGTTGAACTGGATTCAGATAGTGGAGTAAGTGCAGAGAGATTGGCTGAAGATGAACCATGTTCATCTAAACAAGGTTGCCAAACGCTGAGAAGAGGATCCCAAACTAATTGAGGTATTCCAATACCCGGACTGGCTGAAGTGATGAAGGGGGTTGCTTCACAGTTAAGTGGGGTCATCTGTAATCAAAATTTATTTTCAGAATTTGAAAATTACGCGAAAATACACTGTAATCTTACGGATGGCTCAACACCAATTGTCAGACATTGTTCTAAGTGTCTTCTCCAAACGTCTTCCTGGCATCTCCTGGCACGCTGCTCTTCATCTTGTTGGGCAACTTTTAGCGCAAACAGTCTTCTACGCTCCTCTTTAGAAATACTGAGCCGAAAAAACAAAATGGAATCACAATGAGTATAAAATGTTTGTGCGATTTTCTAGTTTTTTTTGCTACTTGTCTTCTAAACGCGGAATCTTGCGATTTTCTCGATCAGGAGACTCCCTCATTCGCTTTGATTTTTCTCGTTCCTTAGGATCTCGATAGCCTGAATCCAATCTGTGATGGTTGTTTGGTCGTCGATCATAGCTGCTTTGCTTATTTGTTGGTTCAGTAACTTCAGGAATTATATCCCATTCAAGATCAGCTTCACGCTCATGCTCTTTCATTTTTTCTATTCGTTCTTTCTTGGGGATCCGGAAAACCTCTTTCAAGTTTGACCAAGATTCAAGCAATTGAGAAGCCATAGGAATGACCTAAGTGAAATAGAATAAACAAATTATACTTAAAAATTTCCATAAATGTTTAAGATTGAAATATTACCTGGTTGGAGAATTCTGTTTGATTTTCAGCCGGTTCTTCAGTTTCAGTCGAAATTTCCACCTTTACCACAGTCTCCGATTGAGACTCTCCCGAGGTGGCCCATTTTTCTACAATTGATATTAACTTGCTGTCCAACAGCATTGTTTTATTAGGCACTGGAAGGCTAGATAATGTAGACAGCAGATCAATCTTGAACTGAACATTTTCAGAACTTTGGCCGAAGGAGGAAGCGTCAACCATCCAACCCCAGAGTAGCTTAAGACCATGATAGTCCAAAAATAATCGCCTGCGCAAAATTTATTCCATAAGTAAGACAAAGAGGAATTAGGAAAACTAGTTTGGAATTACCGGCATGCTTGTTCCGCATTACGCAATACTGTCAGGATATTCCTCCGAGCTTCAAAATCTTCTGCTCGTACCATTAAACGTGAAAGATTAAGAGTTTCGGTTCGGTTCTTGACTCCTAACGTAACCAATCTTTCAATTTCACTTTCCAGATCAATGGTGTTGACCTCATCCCTGAATATTGAAAATTAAAATGTTAAAGAGTTTGAAAATTCAATAAACCATCTTTATACACACCTGAAAATACTTCGGCTTTTCCGTTTTTCCCGGTCTCGCTTTTCTTTCCTATCACGATTTTTGTCTTCCTTTTCAGGATCTTCTCCTATCCAACCTCGGCAGTTAGCAGATTCACAGTAGCAGCGCTGGGCATCTTTACCGTAACGCTGAAATTGGTAATCGAAGGTAACTTCGTCTCCCGATTTGAGACTTTTGCGTGCAAAAAATCCAACTCGGAGATCTCCATTTACGGTCCATTTTTGTGTTTCAGCGTTCGGATCGCAGCTGTGGTTAATAAATCGCGATACATTGCCCTGTTGTGTAGCATCGATAATGGCGTCCGACTTCAGAGCCATAAAATAGTAGTGTTTATTTTTTTCGCGGGCGTAATCTTTAGCACGACGATGAAACTCTCGAGGATCGATTACTTCACCGACGTATTCAATAATGAAATCCCCCCTGTTCGGCAACAAAAACTCTTGTTAGTTGGACAGAAAATTAACGATCTAATCTATGAGCTCAAAACTTACGGATCCATGTCCTGTAAAGCACGAAGTCCCACTCCTTTCTTCTCTGTGTTGAATACCTCAATTTTCCCGTATTGCCTTTTCTGAAAACGTTTATTTGTGCACCGAGTTCCCAATTGGCAACGTGGACCACTAAAACAGATAAAAATTATGTAAAATATCATTTACCTTGAGAATAGCAATTTATTTACTTACCATTCTATCATAAGGAGTCGATTGATACAATCTTCTCCACATCCCAGTTCCCCACGGCCAATTTCTTCTTTAGTAAGTGTGCAATCGCACAGCATCCTCTTAACCTCTTTGCTGGTTTTTCTACTCGTCAAATATTGATTCTCTTCAACAATTTCAAATGATTTCAATCTTTCTTGAATAATTGCGACATTGACATTTTCACTTAGCGCAATTCGGTTTTTTCCATCCAAATGGTGTTCTCTATTTTCAGATGAAACTGGAAGACTGCAACCCATTTTTGGTGACAAACTAAGCGGGCTGTTATTACAACTACTCTGATCCGAATTCCCATTGCGACCGACCACTTGCTCAAGCTCGCTGGTCCGTCGCCACCTTGATTTCACTTTAACAGGTTTAGGTGAGACAAGAACCGATTGAATGTCGAAGGCTTCATCGTCACCCCTTGGAGTGTTACCAGCTGATGAGTTGTACAATTGATCAGTCGCACTGTCTTTTTCTTTTACAGCCAACCCTTGAGAAGAGTCTTCTCGCTCACTGCTTGCCGAATCACTTGCATCAACATGATTAAGATCTTTTCCATACTCTGGCTTCGGAGCCTCCGAACTAATTTCACTATTGCAATTTTCCACATCCAATAAAATTTGTGAATTGATTGGAATAGAAGATGGAGACTGGACTTGCATTGAATCATCTCCTATAAGATAATTGACGCTCTCTTCATTAGGAATATGTTTTTGGTCAACTTCATTAGAACAAACTAATTCAATCGAGATCTCAGACGAATGAATAACGTCATTATCCTCAACAACGAGGTCTTGACCTTCAATTACAGCCGATGCTACATCGTATGAAGTTGAAGATACTTCAACGACAACTTCAGTCACGAGGAGGTCGGCTTTGGGGTCAACTTCTTCTGTGATTTCTATATTTTCCTCGTGATTTAGGGTCAGTTTTTCTTGCTCTATCTCAGGGGTTTCTGAAACAGGGTTTTTTGATGGCGAATGGACTTCATCTTCTCTGGAGTTCTTGTTACCTTCGTTGTCTTCATCCGCAAGGCGATCCTCACAGATAGAACTTATCGGCTGGATTGATTCTTTTACGGTTGCCACTTCTTCCTCTTTGTCAGCATCATTTTCATCGTTCGTACAATGCTGATTGGGAAGTGATTTTTCTTGGGCAATTGTTTTAGCACTTTTTACGGCAGCCTTGCGTTGACGAGCAGGAAGAACTTTACTAACTGGGCCAGGATCGAAATCGGCATCTGGTGCCCAACGATTATTAGGTTTGATACGACGGCCACTTCTACTGACTTGATTCGACAGATCGCTTGTGTTCACGGAAGAGGTCATGTGATTGGAAGAGCTCCTCCCTCTTCCTCTACCCCTCCCATTCCCTCTTTTCCCTCGGCTAGCAACCGGTTTGGCAGGGTCCGCTTCAGCATTTTCGGCTTGAGTCAAATTTGACAAATATCGAAATTTGCCTACATGCTTAAGACTTGAAACATGAAGGCCATTGCTAGAGGAGTCATTATCACTAGACAGTTTTCTACTCCTTTTTGATTTTCCTCTCCCTCTTTTACTAGTTCCACGAGATGGTTTAGAAGGAGAAGAGGATTGGTTTGAAGTTTCAGCAACAAATATGCCTTCTTCAGAAGCACTAAATTCTGGATCACTCATTTCCTGAAAGAGAATAAAATTGTTCATTAACATTTTGCTGAAATCATGAAATCGATAAAACTTTCAAAACATGCTTTCCAAATAATATAGCATGTTTAAATTTGCTGTAAAACTAGAACAACTTCAATTAGGAAAATGAATTACCAGCTATTGTTTCTTTAGAGTAATTCTTGTTATCTTACGTTTGCATATGCACTTGTGACATACACAAATTTATGAGAAAATGTTCAAACTACAGTTTCAATGATGAGAAAACTTGATTAAAACCAGATTTGAATAATATAATATCAACTTAAATTGTACCTCAAGTCAAACACATGAGGGGAAATATTCCAAAATCATTTCATTTCAACGTTATAACTCTTTGCCTCACCATCAGCTCACATAATTTCAGACCTGTATACTTACAAAGAAAATAGTACACAAATAGGAAAATATCACTTTTCAATACTGAACATAGCCAATAAGTTTTTTCCTAATGTAATTTAACAGTTTTTGAGGTAAGCTTCTGAGCTTCAAGTGTCACCCATTCCCAACACAACCCAGTCCAAATATACTTAGCAATCATTACGATCTTTTCGAAAACTTACCACAAGCTACAATAATTGCAAATAGTCAGATCGGTGAAATAAGAGCCAATTAAACGGATTTTTTCTAATTTAAAACCACGTCCATTCCACATTTACAACATCCTCGATTTCCCTCAGTGCCGACCAAACTGTCTACAGACACTAGTTTCTTTTTTGACCACATGGCGTTGGCGTCGCCTAAACGGCATTTAAGATGCTTCCCAGTAGTTTTCCCTGTCTCTGGCTAATAATCTGCTGAAATGCTGATTCTGCTCCGGCAACAAATCTTGGATTTTTATGCGATGCGAAGACCTTTAAAGTTAAATAAAAACGGGAAATTTTTTGTATAATTAAACTACATGGTGTATTGTCAAACCATTCGATTCATTCAAAATCCAGGAGTAGGCTAGATAAGGGAATAGTGGAGCGAAAAAAAGTATTGAACTAATCAATGTTCACCAAATATCCACCGAAAGACGTAAATGATCTCCAACCCACAAGAGGTGTCGAACTCACGGACTTTAAATTTTTTCCGTCACAAATGGGTGGGTTAACGCTTGGTGGATCGTTAATCTTTTAGTTGGATCGAGCATCAGAAATTTGTCTAGCATATCCCTTAACTGCAGGACTTTTCGGTATTGGTCGTCAGGTAGATGTTGACCACCGATTAATTCATTTTGCAAGTCACGTATTGGATTTACTGTAGACATAATAACTACTTTCTCCTAAGAAATTCAATTAGGAAAGAGAATTGTAATGTTGCAAGAAAAAACATTTGCTTTTTCTTAATGAAATGTAAGAATACCCTTTCTGTCAGCTTATCCACCTCGCGGGATAGGAAATTAAAACTGGAATCAAAGTGCTGGTCTTTAAAGGCTCCTTTTCGGATCAATTTGTTAGGAAATTTCCCTTTTAAATCCATGAACAGCTTCAGCATCTAACAAATTGAATGAAGATCGAGAAATATGTTTAATTATTGCGTACGCACTAACTTCAACAAGTTTCACAAATATTTACCTGATTGTTTGAGTTACCGGGAAACAAGATTTTACCGGTGTACAACTCATATATGGTGCAAGCCAAAGACCAAACATCAACACCATAGTCAGTATGGCATTCCTAAAACTGGAAGAAGAATAGTTGTTATTGCCAAGTCCTCTTAAAAATTGGAGATTTCTGCTGCTAATTACTAATCTCAGGAGATCGATAAAAGCGGCTGACTAAATAAGGCGTGATTTCATTTTCGGCAACATGAGATGCTGATCCAAAATCACCTAACTTCAACATTACTTTATTTTCATGAACCTGCAAAAAACAAAAAACAAAAATTATAACAAATTTAAAGTTATTGTAACAAAAATGATAAATGATCGATAGCGCCAAACCATCAGAATATTAACAAGCTGGATTTTTTTATTTAAAAGTTGAAATGATGCTTACTAAAATATTATCAGGTTTGATATCAGCATGTAGAATATTGACTTTTTTAAGAAGCCTGAGCGCTAGGAAAAGTTGCTGACTGTAAGATCGGACGGCTTTGATATTCAGTCCGACATCTTTGCCGTACTTTTTTAAAACCTTTGGAAAACAAAAAGAAGTGAAATTAAAGAATCGTTTCAAATTATAGTTATGTTACCTCTCTCAGATTCATGGCTAATGGTTCAAAGACCAAGCATAAATGCTGCTTATGAAAAAAGTGTCGAAAAAGCCGAACACAATGATGTTTGTCTTCTGAATCGGCATCGTTGAGCTTTCGCAATATCTCTAGTTCTTTGAGACCGGTTTTATGCCTGAAACGAGCACAAGGGAATGGGTTAAATTGTGTCCACATAAACAAATTGGCATCATCGCTCGCCATCATAAGGAAAAAGATATCCGGCGAAAACCCGTTGCTGACAAGGCACATAGTTCACAGCTTTACGTAACAGTTCGATCCAAACAGATTGGAATACCCATCTGATTGGGCTGCCCGATCGGTTCATCCACTGTAAATCAAGAACAGCTATAAAAGCGAACTGAAAAGCATGCACAAAACTCAATGTAAACTATGTGCATTGACAACTGGATACTTCTTTGGGAGCTCACTTAGCTGATCAACACTCACATTATCTCATTGTTGCGAATAATCTTGATCGCCACTTCTTGACCAGCTCGGAGTTGATCTCTTGCACGAATCACATTAGAAAATACACCTTGGCCTGTGTAACCGTATACAGAATATCGGCCATCCAAAGTCTCTCCTATGCAAACTCTGTAATAACCTTCCGCGTCGTCCCAGTTGTCAGTTAGATTGGGGTTGTCTGACACACGTTTCATCTGTTCCATGGCGGTAGCAGGACTCTGTAAAACGTACACAGAAAATCGTTCCCAACTGCTATTAAAATTGTTCAAACATGACTTCGAGTGACAAATGGTGCATCAGTGTGCTCATACAAGAGGAAGCTAAGATGCCGAAGTGTTGCTTTCAACGACGTCGCCAAAGGAGCAGTCGGACACGGCTTCTTCTATTGATCTACGATAATCTCAATGCCATCAGCTTAAACATTTTTCTAACAAAATAGTAGGCTCATAAAATAAATTACGAAGACACGCCAGTAATATTCGGCACTAACTGAAATTACTTGTAAGTAGACTAGATTGAATATGGGCACACTAAAATAAGTAATCAAATAAAAAACTCACACTGTACTCTTCAGCAAACATATCAGCTTCGGGGGCGAACATGTCTCTCTTTTTAGCACGTTTCTCTTCCTCCAGCTTCGCTTCTTTGTTTTCAGTTTGGCTTTCATTTTTTCTAGATGATTCGCCAGAGTCTTTCTGTCTATCCACATCACCAAAGTTGCTTTTTGTCACGATAATGGGAGAATCAAACGACATGTTTGGAGTGCTCATCATAGAATCTTCTCCTCCTTCGTTTAACACTTCTTTAAAAGGTGACGACGTTCCAGATACGTAACCCTCGACATTCCAAGACTGGCTGGAGTCTTCTGAAGGAGCTCCCAGTTTCTGTATTGAATTTAAATGTTATTTTAAATTTGTACTAATAACTAACGCTCCAATAATACAGAATTCATCAGTTTACATTACCTTAAGCAACTCCTCTCTCTGTTTACGGCGTTGCTCAATAATCTTATCTTCATCTTCTTCTTCATCTTCAAATTCAATATCCAACGGACTAAAAAAATTGCAATTAGGAAAAATAAATTACCAATGAATGATTGGTTTCAAATTTTAAAATTCACTTACACATCTTCAGATGATGAATCGGTCTGCTTGTTTGATTCTCCGTTCTTCGTAGAGCGCTTCGGATCTTCCTTACCTGGTCGATCTCTGTGGTCATCTCTTCTCGACCTATCTCTATTCCAGTCTCTATTACGATCTCTTTCACGGTCTTGTTCATGTTCTCTAGTTTGACGATCTCTTCTATCTGGCTCACGACCTCTGTCACGATCACGCATCCTTCGATCTCGGTCTTCTCGCTCACGCTTCAAGCGCATTTCTCTGTCCCTTCGATCTCGTCTCTCTTTAGACCGGTCTCTTCTTTCGCGTTCGACGCGTTCTCTTCTCTCTCTCTCTTCTCGTTCCCGCTGATCTTTTCGTTCTCGTTCTTCGCGCTCCCGCTGATCCCGCCGATCTCGTTGTTCTCTCTTTTCTCGATCTTTCTCTCTCTCTTTTTCCTTCTCTTTATCCCTCTCTCGTCCAGGATCTCTTTCTTTTTCTCGATCTCGTTCTTTCCTTTTTCTCTATGATCACGGATAAGTTCTCGTTCTTTTTCTCTACTGCGTTCTGGCTCCGACTCCCGTTCTTTAATTCGTTCTTTATCCCGAATCAAGCGAGATTCTTTATTTCGCGTTTCGGTTACAACTTCAATTTCTTTCAACTTGTCACGCAATTTTTCATTGGTTTTGACTTCGTTCATTTTGGTTTCGGTGTCGGAACAAGAAGAATCGTAGGCACCAAGTCTAGCTTGCAGCAACTCCTGTAAATAAGGTTTTATTATAATATTTAAAAAATGGTTTTATGGGATGAAAAACCTTTTGCTTCATTAGTTCTTCCAGATTCAATTCTTCTTCCAAATCTACAAGGGTAATTTCTTGAGATTTCCCATTTTCCACTCCATTTTTCAAACTTTTTCTGGCCTTTGAAGGTTCAGTATCCAAATCAGAGTCTCCCTTTTTAATCTTTTTCTTTTTCTTTCGTTTCTGATCTTCATTGTCTGACTCATCTGAGCTTTGATCCTTCTTCTGTTTACGTTTCTTTTTCCTGAAAAGTAGAGATGAGGATGTAAGTGGAAGTATAACTTTCCTTTAGTCAACACCAAAAAATATCACCCTTAATATGAAACCTAACCATAGGTATACAAAAAAAATATTTTGTGAGTGGAAACCTGGAATCTTACTTTAAGTGTTTTTCATCTTTTTTCTTGTGTTTGTGGGTCTTCTTTAATTTGTTTTTCTTGTGCTTGCTTTTGGTTTCGTCTTCTTCTTTTCCTTCATTATCATTTCTACCTACCAGCATGTCGACGTCGCTCAGCTCCGGTGTGCTTGAAATGGAATTCAAACTAGTTCAGTTTATGATCACATGAATTTGAACCACTAGTTTACCTCATATTGCTATATTTTGGAGCTGAATGAGATGCATGCGTTGATCTAAATAATACACAACAATCTATTGAATCAACACAGTGATAAAAGGTCGACAAAAAAATTTCGACAATTTTTTGACAGACTAACAAACCAACTTGACTACAGAGTTGTCAAATATAGATAAATTGTTTTGTAATTTAAACATAGAACTGTTCTTTTATAATTTTAACATTCATTATTAATATTTTATTACAAGGTTAATTGGGGTATAAGAAATTAGAAGGAGAAATATGAAATAAAATGTATGCTATATAAATTTATTTTTCAAACCACCACAAAAAAGGTATCGTGTATTCCTGTCTGCTACTGTAATACTGGGTCTGGGAGATCGAGAGACGACTCACAAATAGGGTTAAGATTGCGATTAATGTGATAGAAGAAACGTACTCTATGGAGATTAATCTAAAACATGTCAGGATTCTCTGATGCCGCACTAGAGAAGAAGTTAGCCGAGTTAAACAACTCTCAGCAAAGTATTCAAACATTGTCCTTGTGGTTAATCCATCACCGTAAACACCATGCCAGTATCGTAAAAATTTGGTTAAAGGAATTCACCAAAGGTAGCGAAATTTATTAAATTCATATATCAAAATGTTTTACAATAAAAATTTTCTCTTAGCCAAGGATAGTCGAAAACTGACTTTTATCTACCTGGTTAATGATGTCATTCAGAACAGCAGAAAGAAAGGGCCAGAATTTAGAGATCAGTTTGGTCCCATTCTTGCTCCAGCTCTTAAATTGATGGGCCAAGCTGTCAATGATGAAAACACCCAGAAAAGACTTGAACGAATTCTCAATATTTGGGGAGACAGAAACATGTTTGATTCAAAGCAGATTGCTGAATTCAGAAAATCCTTAGGTATATACATGCAAATCATTTTTCTCCATCTTTGGTTTAAATTATGGTTTTTGCAGAATCATGTCTCAAAAGAAGATTTGACAATGGAGAACCCCCAGTTAAAATATCAAAAAGAGATAGAAGTGAGAGCCGTGAAATGTCAGAAAATGTCAAAGAAAACAAAGCGCAAGAAGATCCTGTTAAAATTAAGAAGGAACGGAGGAAATCAGAATGTAATGAAGTGATTCAGTTTGATAAAGAAGGAAAGAAAGAAGTTCACATAACTTTGTCTCCAAAACTACCTGCTAATGATGCTCCAGAGCCTGAAGAACTCATCAAAGCTCTACAAATCCTTGAAAATGCAGCATCAAGTGATGGTGTTGTCAGAAAAAAAATTACTGAGTTGCCTGCCGAAGTATCCGACGTCAGTTTGCTTTCAAAAATCTCTGGTAACTTATAAATAATTTCAAATATTTTTGTCAATTGTCTAAATTTTTATATTTACAAAATGTGTTTGATTCAGATCAAGCTCAAGCAGAAGCATTAACTGGAAAAGTGAATGAAGCTGTTGAGTTACTTAATGACTACAATGGGCGATTGTTGAAGGAGATGGAGGATCGAAAATCGGTAACTAAAATGCTGCATGATTTCACGGCAGCACAAAAAGAACTTTTGGTTCAAGCTGAAGAAAGGCTTCAGGTAGGGCATGACTTAAAATTGTGCTTTTCATGACATTAAATTAAATTACTTTTTATCATTTTTTTTCAGGAATACAAGGAAAAATTATCCAAAGTATACCAAGTTCGTGAAGAATTGCGCTCCCACGTTTCCAGTCTACCAGATCTTTCGTTCGACGTCTCTGCTGTTCCACTACCATCAGCGGGTGACCTTTTCAGTCTGCGTTGACTTTGTTTGTTTATTTTTTTCCTTTTCATTCAGGCTATGCTCGAATTCATATTTAATGCTAGACATCTGGCGAAGACTGTTGTTTCAGCGTTCAAACCCCGACTGTAGTTAAGTGTTGAGATTCGATTGGTGAAAGCAAATTTCTTTTCAAACTTCAATTTTCATCGTCACTCCCATTCTTTCTCAACCATTGATTGCTGCCTACTATTATATTTTGGAGACTCTTGAATTTTTTACATGATGATCTCCGCTCGAGGTAAAAGTCCTATTGCCAATAACGTTTAGTTCGCTCGACTGAGGATGCATTATTGTATGTTGTACAACGTCAAGCATAAATAAAAACTAAACTAGTGTAATCTCAGTAATTTGTATATTTAGTTATTTACATGATTGGTTAATGAGAAAATTAATTTATAACAAATACGCAAAATATTTAAGCAAAAGCATTTTGAGTGTGGATAAATACTTGAAGGTAAATAACAATCTCGTTAATCTTACAAAACCTGAACACATTCTATGATTCTATACAAAATCGGGGAAATTCATTATGAGTTAAAAAAGAAAACGAAGAAAGTGATAAGGAAAAGGACGGGATTCAAACACAACCAATTAATTTCTAATTATCCAATCACATCTCGCGATTTCTCCTTAACATTTAAATCCAAAAAAATTCTTACCACAATCTATGATGACCAAATTTGGAAGCAGTTTCTGAAGCGAACGGTTTGGGTTGTACTGAAATTTGGGCAGTAGGCGATCTGTTAACATTAACTAACGAATTTGTTCGCCAAAGATCATTTTGATTGCTTAATGTTTCATCATACAAACATTCCGTAACAGATTGTTTTCCGCGAGTTGGAAAGTGAATACTTTGTTCGGTAGCCCCATTTAGGGCAATCATACTGTTACACCGGTTAGGTAGGGATCTATCATTACAAATTGAATGTTTAAAAAAATAAGGCCGTTTTCGAATATTAATGTTTAGGGTACAATACATACCTTGAATTTTTATGGCCAGCATGTGGCTTATTTGATGCTTGTTGATGATCATCATAATCAAAGAAGCCTTCATAAATAACAAAGTTGTTTACTTGAGGAATGAAATTCTTAAGACCATAATGCTTTTGAAGGAATCCAAGAAATTTTTCTGATGGCCGATCGATCGCAATTTTGTTAACATTCAGTTTTTCATCCTAAAAGTTTACCCAATTGTGCATGTAAGAAAGCAATAGTAACACAATCAAATGACTACCATACAATAATTACCTCTAGAAAATGAGCAAACAATATTTTTCCAAGTCCCATTCTCTGACAAGACTCATGGATATAGAAGTCTAGAACACAGAGTGGATCAAGTTCATTTTGAAATCCTTTTTTGTCCAATAGAAAAAGTTTTTTAGGTCCAATTTTAAGCATGCCTAAGATAGCTCCATTGCCTCTGGAAAACCAAACCATAACAGTTGCAGTTGATATACTGGTCAACAACAGAACATTTATTTATATATACATACTTATTAGCAGATGCATCTGTCATTAAGTATAGAGTTTGATTGGAATTCACAAATGAATGTGCAACAGTCACTGGTCTGTGAAGATTCTGAGCTACTCGAGAAGCCTCACCAACATAATCCACCACTTTCCAAAGCTCAGGGTCACACCTTTTTGATCAAGAAGTGACTCATTAGTGTTTTCCAATTGAATAAGAATTTGCACTTGGGCAAACTAGACAACTTGTTGATCGTGAAATTTTAAAGAACACGTAATGAATTAGCATTGTACCTGGCGATATCTTGTCCACGAAATTTGGTTATGGGATTCTGAAAGAACCTGTTGATGTTTAAATCAAATTCCATACCGTAAATAATGTTATTTTAAACTTTTCTAAAAAAGGTGTGTAACTCGAGTGAATATGTGAAAGCAACTGACTAGAGGGCTGTGAGCCTGTGAGAAACAAAAATTTCCTCTTCGTCGTCTGCTTGCTTCAGTGAGCAGCCGGAAGCTCAAACCATATGACCGTGGCGCAAGCAAGATGACCCATTTCAAAACAATAACATCTTTTGTGCGTCATCCAGCCTTGTTATTCAAGAGGTTTAATTCGAGCGCAGCAAGTATTTATTTTGTTTTACAAGAAATATCACAAGACATTATTAACTGGTTAATCTTCCCCCCGCCTCTTTTAAAGGTGAATCCAACAGTGCTTTGGTGTTAAAAAATAAGATTGGGGCGGTTGCCACGGTTGGTATAAATCGCCCAAACAAACGTAATTGTGTCAATTATGCTACCGCTGAACAATTAGTCCAAGCTTTCGAAGAATTTGATCAAGATGAATCAGTATGTGCTATTGTACTACATGGAATAGGAGGTAATTTTTGTGCAGGCTATGATTTGCAAGAATTAAGCACAGGAAATGCTAGCATTCTGTCAGAAAAAAGAGGCCCCATGGTATGCATATAATATTTTAAAATCTAGCAATGTTTAAACACTTTATTTCCATTGTTCAGGGTCCTTCTCAAATGTTGACAAAAAAGCCTCTGATAGCAGCAGTAAGTGGATATGCTGTAGCTGGAGGATTTGAACTGGCATTATTGTGTGACATGAGAGTAATGGAAGACACAGCTGTAATGGGGGTATTCTGTAGACGATTTGGTAAATACATCTTAAACAATTAAATGTATACACAATATAAAGTCATTGTAACACTTCAATTGTGTCATTGCAGGTGTCCCCTTAATTGATGGTGGAACAGTTAGACTACCAGCACTAGTAGGATTCTCTAGAGCAATGGATCTCATTTTGACAGGAAGGCCAATAAAAGCTAAAGAGGCCCATGAGTGGGGTTTGGCTAACCGTGTTGTTTCTTGCGGAACGGGTAAATTTCTAATTTAGATAAATTCCACAAAAGCGTAACGCGTTTAATTAATTTTGTGATCACTGACCGGGTTTTTTCTTAAATATAGCTCTTGGTCAGGCGGTCAATTTAGCAGATTCATTAAAAAGGTTTCCTCAAAAATGTATGCAAGCTGATCGTCAGTCAGCTTATTATGCCACTTACTCTGCCAAGTCTTTACAAGACGCACTGCAATACGAATTTGATAACGGGGTTCCCATTCTAGAAATGGTAATCAAACTTCTAATTGTATATCCTCTAATCAAAGTATATTAACCTCATTTCATGTTTGAAGGAATCCATCCATGGAGCCCGAAAGTTTGTTGACGGTATAGAACATCACGGAAAGTTTCAGCTGAACGGATCGTCAGATTCACAAAAACAAAACAGCTGACGATCGAAAATCACGCAGAAAAAGCAACTTTACTTTTATTGTTGATACTTAAAAATTACACGAAAGCAAAAAGCGAAATGACTTTTTTCTTGTGAATTTCTTCCGCGGCGCCATATTGCAATAAATGCTCAATTTCTTTTGATATCATCAAAGTACCGTATTCGAACAAAGCGTGTGCCAATTTCTCCGTCTCTTTGCAGCCTTTGTTTATCTTATTTTGAAAACATTTGCCTTTTTTTTTCAATTAGAAATTGGTAAAACGAAAAAGAAGAAAGTAACAGTCCAACCAGACGGTCAGCTGGTGAGAAGGTTGGCGGCACTAATAGTCCCCTCAGTCCCTCGCCCAACTATATGATGATTAACTGATACCGTTAGACAATCCTTCGTGGACTTCCGTTCGGACCACAAGCTGGTTATCTTTTCAGCCAAAACGAGTAATAAGAAGAGGAAGACCTAGTTGTTTTATTGTATGAAAGTAGCCGCCAGGGCGATTTTTTTCTATTATTCTTATTTATTTTGTTTTGTTTTCAATTCTTTCGGCATACGACAATGTATAAGGTTATTTTTTATGTTTCAGTATTATACTTTCTTATTAGAATTTGCAAGGGCGTTGGGGAGCAGTTGATTTCGTTGCTAAAAACCATGCGAATCAGACCAAGAAAAAAAAATTTACAATGCTACAATCAATACAAATCAGTCGATATTTAGCGTCTCATTCAATAGAAATAAAAAGTGCAATATTGTTTCGTGCGATGTGAACTTGAAGTCCTTCATCCGGTAGGACGGAAGTCGGTTGATTGTTATTAATAAAGCCTCCTGTAGGAATTGGGAGAAAGTTTTCTCACACAGAGGCTTTTGAGGTTGTTTCACTTGTGTATGTGTGTACTATGTAAGACGGTAGAATACATAGAATAATTCTATGAGAACTGATCGTGGCTGGACTTTTTAAATAAATAAATAAAAAAAAATGGTCAGAAAACGAGAAAAGGGAAACTCGGACAGAAATTGTTGGTAAAGTGGGAAATAAAACACGCAATGTCAAGGCTAAGAAGAAAAAAACTAACAAAAGAAGATAAATAACAAATGCCGTCGGGTCTTCCTCCATTGGATTTGGTTGTAAAGCCTCAAAAAAGTCTTTATTTCGACCAAATATATTCTTCCAACCAGTTTTCTACTTTCCATGTGAAAAGATCTACGTACGTACGTATAGCTATAGCTAGGGCCGGTTGGCTGTGCTCATTATTTACCTGTATGAGGAAAGCCCAAGACGGATAGAACACGAACCGCCGACTGTGTTCATATTTTTTTCCATTCGACTTGGGACAGCAGACCTAATCTTCGCTGATCGATGGATCGACGGTGACCGCACACCAACAGCGCTCCAGGTCACATCTGCCCCCCTACACAGCAAGACGCTGACCGCCTTTTGCGAATCGAAATGATGATCTCATCATGGCCTACCCCCAGAAGGCGGTATTTATTTATACATATATTTTTTTTTCTTCAAATGATCACGAAAAGACACCGTTGCGCTGTTGATGATTCTCTTACATATTCACACATTCATTTTTTGGGGTTTTTTTTTGTTTCGTTTTTTTTTACTTTTTGACAGATGTTTGTTTGGACTCGATAAGTTTCTCGAAAGTGGGACTTTTAGCTCTTTAACCTATTTCTCTTTATTTATTTATTTACCGGCACGTTGGTGTTAGTAGGTTCAACCATGTATGCATAAAAAAGAAAAAGCGCATGTCACAGTTGTTAACTTTTGTTTTTGAAAATAAGAGTAAAAATGTCAGTTATGGGCACATGTTTGACCCAGCGTGAGAGAACCGGGAAAATTGTCAGAACTAATATTTTTATAATATTGAATTGTCTTCTATTTCGAGACGATTACCATTACAGAGACCTAAGCCTGTTATTTTTATTTAGAAATAAAAATAAATTTGACAAAGCCGTTCACACGCATCGTGCGCATTCGGATTGGTTTTCACGCTAGTCATTCTTCAATCGAGTCAACGGGACTCGGTTATCGTTTTTTCTTTCCGCTCTCCATGTTCTTAGCTTGTCAAATATTCTCGGTAGCGAACCAATGCTACTTGTGGCAGACAACCGCAGGGCTATTTCACGAGAGTACACTGTAACGGAATTCCTTGTTTGCGTTGTTGTTGTTATTTTCTCGCACCGTTCCACGCCGGAAACTAGTGTTGGTGCGCATTGACCCTGATCCACACGGTCATCGACGGCGGCTATATGCAGAACCACTGGCCGCAACACACACAGTCTCAATTTATAGTATTCTATAGTAGCCTCTCTGCGTTCTAGCCCCCGTGGCGAATAATTTATGGCAAAAAAAGAAGAAGACAATTATTCGTTCTTCAGAGTGATATAAGCTCAACGTAACCCGGCGTACAGAATGAGAGAGAATACCACCGGCGGGTCGTTACCTCATTGCTTCGGGTGAATTGTAGTAGCCTACGCGCACTGGAAAAAAAAAAAGCGCAGACACCGGGGCGTCTCCAGCAGCGGGCTCTCTCTCTCTCTCTCTCTTTCTGTGTTTGTGCTACAGGTGGGCGTTGGATTCACAGACAGTTGCGGGCTCGCGCGCGCACCGCCTTCTACATGCAACAGGTGCCGCCTGGAACACAAACGCTTGGTCAGTTGATCGCTCGACGCTCAGCACGATAGAACTCCTGGTGCTGTTGTTATCTCTTAACTTTAAAACACATTCGAATCGATAGAACTATAGTGGAACGAAGAAAAAGAAGAAGACTCCATCAAGTGGGCTGGTATTACTTTATTTGTGGTTTTGTGTGGTTGTCACCTGCTGGAAATGCTAAGCTCCATTGGAAACGACGAAAGGAGCACTGGATTCATCATCAAAAGAAGAACAAGTAAGTTCGTAAATTCTTATTGGAATTATCATTAATTGGATGAGCTATGTGCGGTTGGGTGACCAGTCAATCGTTCTTGTGCGGTTCATTACAGCCAGCTGCTGAACTGCTGGTCGCTATTGTTTTCAACCATTCAACTGGGAAAAAAAGGTGAACAAACTTGGACAAGAAAGAACGTCTATTTGACGACGTCACACAAAAAAAAGGGCAAAACAATAGAAACAAAAGCATTTTGAACGGTTCATCTTTTGTTTCACAAGCCATGGATTCATGAGTTTAAAGATAAACCCAAGTCCACTTTTTAGTGGGCGGCTTACACAGTGAAATTGAAGGGTCTGGTTGATTGGTTTATTGTTATTCGGCCCAACTCCATATATCTTATAGATGGGATAAAAGAGAATGAGCCCATCCAGTTGCACGATCTGTTTTATTTATTCGTCTGGAACAAATGGATCTAGCTACGATCGAGCTCGTTTTCTCCAAACGATATAGTAGGCTAGATGAGCACTGTATATAGTTGAATTTCCGGAAGAAAACAAAATGTATTAATCCTGTCCATCAATGAGCACGATTTCATAATCATTCTTCCTGAGCGGACAGAAGTAATTTGAATTGAAGCGGGAAAAAAAAACGAATGAAATTTGCATATCCATTCGTGAGCGACTATTTATTCGTTGCAAACCGATACTATCTAATGGGTCATGGGAGAAACTAGAAAGAAAGAAGAAGAAGAAAAAAAAAACGATCAAAGAGAAATGGTTCACGGTCGTATACGTTACAGAAGAACGAGTTGATTTAGTATCTTTGTAGAGTCGGTCGACGAGCGGTCGGTCGGCATGTGCCCTTGACTTGCCAAGCGTGAATAGAGTACTGGATGCACACGAAAAGAAAATAGGACCTCCCCTCGTCATCATTCCCCTGTGCGGCTAATCATATCTAGATTTACCTCATGTCTTTATCCTTCTCGTTTCCAGGTTATTCCGGTGCTTGCACGATGACTTGTTCCGTTCGTCACACAATGATGACGCTCTATGGAGGACTAATCATAATCATAGCGACACTTTTCAACGCTGCCGTAAGTCCTTGAGAAAACAATTCATAATTGCCAGGCGGGGACACGATCGTTAAAATAACCACGGCACCGTGCTAATTACTATGCACCTTTGAATTATTTATCTCCAGGCTGGCACGATCGCCACGACCGACAATGTCATCGCCGCACAAACCAAGACACCGTCTCATCCTTTCATGAGTATAAAAACAAAAAATATTTGCCATTCATCCGCAACTCTTATACGTTACGGCGCGTTCACCGGAGCGGATGCCACTTTGTTTTTAGTAGCCCAGCGACTAACGGGGCATTGTCGTATTTTCAATTGTTTTATAGATGTTGAGACCAGTTGTAGTGGCGACTCTTTGCTCATCATGGCCAGTCTGCAGGAACCGTTTTTCGGATTAATTTACGCCAATGGATTCGCTACCAGTCCTTCGTGTCGAGCGGAAGGCACGGGAAACCGTCTACTGCGGCTGGCTCTAAATGCATCCGAATGTGGAATTCATTTCATCCAGACAGAGGTATAGTATATATAGTACACGTATGAAATGACTCAAGTTCGTCTGAGGGGAAAGCAAACTATCATCATCCCCTTTTCTTTCATATAAATCATATCAAAATTTAAGATAAGCCTGTCTTTCTTTACCCTGCACTGCTGTGGCTGTATAAATCTTGTCAACTGCCGAAAGTTTCACTTGAGATTGATGATAACGAGGAGGGGGGAGATACATTCTTTCACACGTCGAAATAAAAAATACGAAGGGAAAGTATTTTGAGTCGTCAAACTTGCTTCGAGTTCACAACTCGTCACACGCGCGGCGTTTCCCTTTTCTCCTATTCTTTCTATTTATGTTGCTAAGACAAAATCTCGTTATTTTTAACGTCGTCGTCGTCAGTAGTATATGGGTGAGAGAGTCAACCGCAAACGTCTACTGATTGAGGATGAGAATATTGTGCGATAATTTGCTATTTTGGAAAACAGGATGGATCGAGACAGCTGGAATTGTCGCTCTATCTCCAGTACGACTATCACGTTCAACAGGCCGTTGACGAGAAGATGACGACCCGCTGTCGGCTACAGACTACTGAAAAATCGAGTACAGAGTCACCGGTGACGCAACCGTCGAGTCTACAACAGCGGCACTCGGCCATTTTCTCTTTGCTCGAGAAGAGCAGCCGCAGAAACGAGGCCGGCCCGCCGGCCACGACCATCAAGAACGCGCTTCTGCCGTTCCGTACCCTGATGAATAACTCGTTGACCCCAACAACGTCTGCGCCAGGAAAGCTTTCAAGTCTTCCTTTAACCTCCTATCAAGGTAAGTTCATATCCATTTCACCAGATTATCCAATGGCGTGTGAGTTTATGTTTTCTTTTACAAAAATATCTAATCCCCCCTTCTTCTTTTTATTTTTATTCGTGCGGCTGTGCCTGTTCCGGGAAAATCCAGCCAAAAAACTGGAAATGAATCGAGACAGCAAAATACCATCGTCTTCGTCTCCGAGTATGATTTCGAGTGGTGCCCTGAAACTCTTACCTGCGCCCAAACAGCGCGACGCAATCACCTGCTGGATGGATATCGTGGCCGGGACAGATCCAACCGGAAACCCGGTTGAAAGCTACTTACGCGTCGGACAAGAAGCTACTGTCGTTGTCCGAGTTCGTCAAACCGGTAAAAGAAATAAACATACGCTTCAGCATAGAACAAAACTAGAAATGGACAATAAAAAAAGGGGAAGAATGAAGAAGAACCAAGAAAATATGATAATTGGGTCGTTAAATAACGCCGCTAGAGCGTGAAGGATATTTCAGCAATCATATTTTTAAAAAATAACAAAAAAAGGGAAGGAAGAAAACAAAAAAAAAAGTAATGGTGGGTTGTTGTTAAGAAGAAAAAAGAATAAAGACACCAGATGGTCTTCTGGCTTAGGTTGTAATATTTGTTGGCTATTGGCCGCACGCATTCGATGGTGGGCCATCAATAGAACGGCAATAGGTATTCTCTCACCTCTTAACTCTCTCTCCCCTTCCGCCACCCTTTTTCTTTTTGTCGTATATCGGATGCAGTCGGCTTGGATACGCGGCTAACCAGTTGTGTGGCTCACGACGGTTCTCACGAATCTCAGCAAGAATTGTTGGATTCAGACGGTTGCAGTTTGGACACTTCAATCTTACCCAATGTCCAGGAGAGGATCATCAACCGCTCGGGCTCCGTCATTAAATTGTTGTACGCTAATTTCCAAGCCTTCCGATTTCCCGACCGCGATCATCTTCACCTCAAATGTACCGTCGTCGTCTGCAAGGGGAAATGCCTCATGGTATGGTCATCATTCACTACCCATATCCTTCTACTATACATATAGTCTATATAAGTCTTCCTTCCGCATTATGGTTTCCCCCCCCCCAGATTCAGAACTAGAAAGAATTCAGACCGCATGAGACTGTTGCACCCACATTTCAGATTACAATAACTGGGAGGGTCCGTGCTGTGTACATGTCTGAATGTCTTCCTATTTTTTTGTTTTCCTTTCTTTGCTCTTTTAAAATGACTAGTCGCATTTCGTATTCAACGGCACAAAAGGAAAGTCTTGAAACAAGACTGATTTATGTTGGATGCAATTATCAATTTGAATCGGCCTGCATACGAACATCCGCCATGTATTTGAATCCAATACCAAGCTAAACGTAGTAACTGCGTGTATGTAGAACTCCCAAAAAGAATTTTTAAGAACTCCATTTCAAGTGATCTTTTCTAATTGGAAAACCGTGACTAATTTACTTTTACTTATGTTTGGGAGTCTCTCTAGACGAAATCAATGCGTCATGGGAATTTGATCTACAGCTTAAACTATTTCAAATATGCACATAATATTGAAATTGCCTATTGTCGCGGATAGTGTTGTCGTTATTTTGGCTCGAGCCCCAATTTTTCAGACAATGAAAGGCCAAAGAGCAATTGGAAAAATATATAAAGTCTCATTTTTTAAAAACATTGTTACCCTACTACAGTTTTGGTTCCAGACCGTTACACCTGCCCCGCTTTCTCCTATTTCCCATTTTTTCAACCTTCGCTCTTTGTTTTATTTTGTATTTCTTTACTTGGGTTTACGGTGGAACCATCTAGCGGTCTAAATAACTAGTTCTAACTCGTATTCTTGAACGCAAATACACACAGAATCCGTGCAATTTGATCCGGCGAAAAGGGAGGGCAACCAATTCCAGCAAAGTTATGGAAGGAAAAGGTTTCGGCCAGCTAGGATCTATTCGACAATTGTCTGCTCAGGAAATGTCAGAAGCAGCTACTCGACCGGTAATTTGAAATGCAGTTTTTTATTGAACTCAAATGTATAATCTTAATTCCTTTTCTAATTAATTGACAGTCGAGATTGAGACACATTGACCGATCTCTCAGTTCATCTAGTGATTCGAAATCTAGATTAAGATCTGGATCCTTACGTAGCAGCAATCTAACAATGGCTATCAACAGTATTCCAAATTACGGGGCCGTTATCGACAAAGTGGACGTTTTTAACAGCGTCGAAATTCGTGTGTCTACACCATCCAAAAATACTGATGACGCAATTAGAGGATACACGTCTAAATCCATATCAGGTTAGATATATATTCCAAATTAGCAAAATAGAATCAAATCAAGTTTTAAAAAAAAATTACGAAATTTTTTAGACGAGGATTTTTCAGACGGTTCATCTGAGGAGGCCATTTTCTGTCTAACACCATCAAAATTGTTTATGGTTTGCATTTATTTTGAATCATTCAATTTCCATTGGTAAATTTAAATAACGATTCTTTTGTCTACAGGCGTTTGGAATCCTCTTCGCCGTGTTGATATCCGCAATGTTATTCGCCGTCTGCGTCTGCATCCGCATCAAGACGAGTAAGAACCACCAACAAAAAAACCAACAACAACAACAGCAACAACAAAGACATAATCCGTATTCAGCGTCATCACCACCACGATTCCTAAGCTCATCACCTTGTCCCCCGACACAAAATTATAATCCGGCTTGTATCCGCCATCCGGGCAGTTTCAATGGCCGACATCAATTGCAATTGAATTTCAACCGTCAAAATTCAGCTGCACCTTACATGCGCGTTTTTAAATAATGAATTAAAACTGAAAACACCCGTTCGAAAAAGAAACACAGTCCGCATTTGTCTTGGCACTTCCTTTACGACCACTCCAACTAAGTTATCAGTTATTTGTACCTGTTCTGCATCCATGCCGGACACCAGTTCTGGTCACGACCTTTTTCCTATAAATATATTATATAAACAATGCCCCTCCCGACATTGTTTGATTTGAGTGTACAAACATTTTCCTAACAAAGAAACGTCGGTGGTGGTCTTTATTTGTTCTTTTTGCAACATCAGCTCTCCTTCCAAAATAATTTTGATTCGCGGTACATCGAGCGCCTTTTTGTCTGTTTCGGCTAATACACGTCATAGGGGAGGAAAAGGAGAACGGGAAGGGACACGGTCTTGGATTTTTGATTTGTCATCGGAGATTGGGAGTTTTTAATGCATTCTGTTAAAGAAAAAAAAAGGGAAGAAGGCTTTCACAAAGACTTCCAATTCGCCAATATTCGATGATAATGGCTGGAAAAAAAAAACTGTTCGAGGCTTGAATATCAATGGGGGTTGGCGCTTTCTTTTCTTTTAAACGCTTGGGTTTCCCCAGAACCGTATTTGAAATTTGTAAGTCTATCGTGTCGGCAAATTTATACTAATGGAAATGGATGACGCTCCATTGAATACAAGAATTCTAACAATCCTGCTTCCTGGATTAAGAACTGTCCTTATCTCAGAGACAACCGTAAAAAAAAATTTGCTTTAGATACTTTTCTTATGAAATATTTGACAATTTATATAAGCGCAAATCCATTGTTGGCACAAGGTACAATTATCTTCAAAATATTTTAAAAATGCAAACTTGCCTTGTTCAGAATAAATTCGGTTATTGTCGTAGTCCTCGTGACTGATACCTTAAATTCGGCGAAATCAGCGAAGCATCACGTACTCTATCATCGTCTCACTGGTTTGCTGAATTTCGTCACACATTGTCACACAAACCTTGTTTTCAGGATGGAATGGATGGATGACATGATGGATGCTTCCAGTGATGAGCTGAAAAATAAACAAGTAAAATTTTAATTATTTTAACGGGGTGTGAAAGTAAGCACATGAAAACAAGAAACTTACTTGGAGTGTGTAAAGTTTCTTTACTTAGGTTTTTAAAGTCTGATTTTGTTTTCCTTTTTTCGAAAGGATCAGGCATGTTTAGTAAACATTTTATGCTATTTGTGTTACACGTTTTGGAGCTATAGCTGTATACACTATATAGTTGCTAAGAAATTAAATGTCTTATATTCTCCTGGTTCTTTTGAGATAGACTGTCTGTAATCTTTGTATTGTATCTGTAATTACAAACAAAAACGACTCATTAACAGATTCAGTTATGGTGAAAATTAAGCTTTTGTTATGGTTACACCTAGGTAAACTCTTGATAAGCATATACATACCAATTGATGTTGCCCAGAGTATACCCAAGGACAGAACTTTTTTTACTAAATTGTTTTACACCAGATCAACATCATAGTACGTGTTTACACATTTTTATTTCACAATTTTTATATCTCCAACTAAATATTTCTCAATTCTCAGACATTTGGAAATGAATTTAAAAAATTTGCAAATGCAGAACACATCACCAACATTGCCAAGCATTACATATATTTTACATTTGATTTGATTTTCTGGAATTTTGTATTTTTTAGAAGAAAATAAAACCAAATAATGAAATAATATTGAATGGCAAACTAAAATTTGGGATTTAGTTATTTTTCTTACTGTGAAAAATCTTTTCCTTTTCAAATAAAGACTGAATAGCTGAACACAAAACAAAGTTATGGGGGATGAGCAAGACTCTGCAAGATACAACTCGCTGGTAGGTCCTGTGAATTTGAAAAAAAAACTGTTTTTCAAATATTTTGAATTTAAAAAAAATGAAGGATGTTTTTTTTTTTATTAATCGTTCAGTAGTGGGCTTTTGCGTTCTAGTCTCTGGTCAAGCGTCTCTATTGTGTACATTTTCTTTTCTCTCGTGTCGGCCGCGGATGATATAATGAAATAGTTGATACAAAAACGACCTTGTGTTCTTCGCACGACGCTCTCATTCTATTCGAATAATGGACGGTGCGGGTGTAAGTGTATACATTTTTTTTTCGGTTAAACGCATCATTCAAAATTTCAAGGCCGGGATGAAATTATAACAAAACATGTACTATAAACATATTTATGTTACAAAAGTACCAAGTACTTTCCCTCATCTTCCTTCATTTTCTTTTCGGTCTCAACATCAGACACGCTCCCCTTTTCTATTTCTCGAAGTCTGCCTTGTAAAAGGAAAAAAAAAGAATTCATCGCCATTTCATACAACATTCACTTGGCTTGAACCGTCGAGGAATTTGTTTCCCTACTCGTTTTACGGTTTTACAGCTCAGACACGTAGATGATGAGCACGGGCAAAACGAGCAATTTCTTAGAAGTTAATTTCACAGTGGGAGATAGTTAAGAGTGTCGGTCATCGAGTTCATTAAGTTCTTTTAAGCGGCGAAACGTAACACAATGTCCACAATCGCGGCCATTTGACTGTTTGGTGGTCCACAAAGACCGCCAACACTATTTTCCGATCGTTGGACAATGTTGATGAAACCCTGATGTGTGACCACCTAAGATCAAGTTTTTTGTTTTGCACGTCAGAGGATTATAATAAAAATTCAAAAGACGGTGATGTAAGCAGGTCTCAAACGTATCGGGTTAACGGATTTCAAATGCTAAATCCCTGAAAAGGTAGTAGTGATATTCAAAATATCCAACTGCTGATGTGCTCAACTCATTGGTGTGCTTTCAGGTGATGAAACCGTTTCGTTTCTCATTGAAGTACTATTCTGTTGAATACGCGGTTCCATCAAAAGATATAACTGCAGTTTGAAGAAAATGTTTTTCTCCGGCTTTGCAGATGCAATTTCGGATGATACTTGGTGGCTATACTGTTCAGCAGCTGTTATTGCTGTTGGCAAGTCATTATTGTGGTAGAGAACTTTGCGGATGTTTTTATATTATGGTAGCAACGATGGTTGCTGACCGAAAATACCGAATCTTTTTCAAAATAGAAAACCCATGAGACTCGTAGAGGCCCAACAAATGTTTGGCGCAAACTTATAGATAGATATAGTCAACTAAAAGGAGGATATCAGCGTGACGGGCTGACGGCATGCTTCCTCTATTCTTTCTTGAAAAAAACGTTCAGAAAATTTTAAATAATAGTTACATTGAAGAAAAAAGAATTCCTCGTCATTATTTTCAGTTTCACAAGAAAAACACACAATATAATACGGCCGGTAATTCCCCAACATCATGATACTTATTCTGATCAGTGATCCCTTATGGCTCTATAGCTTTCGTGATTAGAATGTTTAGATTATTTCCAATAAATGAAAATTTGCTATTATATGATTAAGATATTCACAGTTTGCGGTAAAAGAGATTTCTATTAGTGACAACTCCTAACGGTTAATTTATATCGTTTTTTCCTTATTTCCTACATCGCTGTCAAGCGTAGCGGCCTCCCATAGAAAATACAGAGATACAAACAAACAAACAAACAAACAAACAAAACACTATATCTTCTTCCGCGCTTTTAAATTTTATTATTTTTCATTCCTATAAGAGAATTTTGTACAAGAAATCCAACGAGATTATATTAGAAACCGTTCTGGCGCAGTCAGTGAGAATTTGAAATTGAAGAAAAAATGAAATTTTTGGCCGCTGCGGGCCCTTTCTTTCTGCATGGTTGCATCTTTTATCTTGAAATGCCTCAAAGATCACACCAACCAGTGCACGATGAGTCGCAGCTAGCATGGCACTGGCTGCAAAATTTACCCCGAGAGAAGAGACCATGAAAATGACAAGAACCAACAGTTTTTGGTACTGTATAGTGGATAAGGTCGTGTTGGAGAAATGCCTTTTGATTGACATCATCAGATGTCCGCTTTTCCTGATGTTTATGATGTTTTGGACGGGGCGTGGATGGAAAAGGTGATTGCACTCTGAGCCTTACTGTACCTCTACATAGTTTGTATACGGTACCGTGATTCCGTGTGCTCTTCTGCACAACAACAACAACAACAACTGACAATAATGGAGTTGGAGAAATAGTACAAAAGGACAACAAGACGAATGATAGATAAACGTTAACGATTCGTGCAATGCAATAGTCGCAACATTTCCTTCACTGATACAGGGTGTTAATGTTCAGATAAATGCGGTAATCTTGCGGTTCTAGCTCCCATTCAAAATTGTTTCTCGGCAGCACATCTAGGCCATTATGCTGTTTACTTTTGGACATTGGGCGTTCATGATATCATCAAGAGCTCGTCACCTTTTTGGAGTTTCTAGATTTTACCTCTCTCCGAAAAGAAAGAGGGAATCATAAGGAAAACATTTGGCTAGCGAGAGAATTGAGAGGATGATTTCTTAAAAAAGACGGTTAGCATTTCTTTTAGGCCCGTACAAAATCGTGTGCTTAACTGTTGATTTTTCTTTTGTGGGTTTCTTTATTACACCTTCAGATTTTTCATTTTTGGTTATAGTTACAGTTGAGGAGGCACTTGATGACTACGACAGCCTTGTTATGTATCGAAAATATTTCAACATCGACTGAATAGTGATAATAAAAGTGAACATTTTTTGTCATTATTATTAAACCGTGCGGCGTGAAGTACGTTGCTTTCTCTCAGCAATGTCATTTTAGCATTTTCAAGCGAAAGGCCTCTTGTTTGTTCTTAATTTATTTAAGGGAAAAGATCAAAATAAGCACTGCTGTACAAAAAGGGCGGTTGTAAAGCATTGGCAATGAAAAAGATCACGATAGGAATCAATTGAGCCGGAATTATCCGTGCCAAGTTCATTGGCCGCCCCTTTTCCATCAATCTTTTTAAAATCAAGTCCCATAATAGCATCAGGTCTACTATTTACAGATGCGTGACGATGGTTTTTTCCAGGCCCATTGCCTAAGTTCGATTCATAAGACGTGATGATGTAATTATTTTAGTACTTTTCATGTATATTTATTCGAATTATATATGAGAAATCCTTTCTCACGAGGATCGCGTGGGGCCAGCACGGCGATCTTTAAGATTATATGACGCATCATGACGCCCCATGATTTTCCATTTTATTGCGATTTCATTTTCATTTTTGATTAAATTGTGTGCTGTTCCAGTTCATTCAGGTTGGTGTGTGGTCCGTTATGGATATCATGCAAACGATCATTACCATTAACTGCGTAAAGCTCTGCAAAGAGTCCGCGAGATGCCTAGCTCGACGGATCTTTTGTTGTTATCCTGCCTTTTGTGTATCTATGAAAGTTGCTGTGTGACGACCGCTTTATTTGTTCGCTCACCCGTCAGCAGCTCGCCAACAGTTTTGACCGACAGGAATTCAACATTTCCTGCTCTTGGTGGTACCGCTACTACTTCTGCTTCTGATTGCAGGGGGTTATACATACAATTTTCTTCAATCTTTTTCAATGATTTCTTGTATAAAACTTTTGTGTTATTATCTTTCTGGTGCTTTATCAACGAGAAAGCACAGCTGCACTTGCATCATGCACTATCTAAACAGTAGTATTTACATTGTGTACAGAATGATTCTTTTTTTTACTGTTGTTCTTCTCTCTTTATTATTTCTTCCGAGTCTTATTATTCATTTCATCTTGTTGTCATTACATTGCTTACTCTTTCATTTCCAATTGCAGTATATTAAGAGAAGGATAGAGACCATAAGCCAGATGGACAGATAGAAGTGCAGTAAACAAAATAAAAAAAGTGAAGAAGAATAGGGTCTTTCTTTCCCAGCAAGTATAGATGCCATCCCAACTATCATCAGTTTCACTTTTGTTTATTCTGGCATTAACCGACTAACTTCCGACAGCTGATGATGACACTGAGCCGAGCTTCTGGGAGAATTTCTTGTGCCTTTCCAACAACATTAAGCGTAATACCGTCGAAAAGCTAGTTTACAAATAACAGTATAACGCTATGTAATTGTATTAGATCTGGATAGTCTGATTCTTTTGTTGTTCCTATTCTGGTTACTATCGTGAGCCCCCGGACGACCCGAACTGTCAACGAGAGTGAATCATAAAAGAGAAAGGGAGGGTGAATTTTCCCTGGTTGTCGCGGGAAATGAAGAAATTTCAAAGTCTCAACCGTCAAGAGAAACAAAATAAGTTTGAGGACAAACTGCTCAAGTCGGAGCCAAATATGCTGGAATAAAAAAGAACGTATACACATTCACAGCATACACTATACAATTCAATGGAACCAGTCATTGTTGTAGTCGGAAGAACGTCTCTCGAATTCTTCTCTCTGTGTGTCTCCTATTATTGCCGAAACCGACCGCGCAAGGGGTCAAAAGACGAACGAATGTCGGTAGCTGTGTTGGTGGTATTATAGAATTGTGAGAATCCAGACTTTTAAAAGTACACTCGCCAGCACGCTCACCGGTAGCCTAAAATCGTCAATTGATCGTCAAACAAGAGAATAAGAGTTATTCGAGTGAACAATTCGACTAATTCGCCCCGCTGACAAACGACATTTTCTGCATCTATACACGAAATTAGATATGAAATAAGAGTCATTGTGGGCAAGCTGTTAACATTATTGTTTCCTTGTTTCCCCCATTTCAATGGAGAGAGCAAGGACGCGGTCAAAGGACGTTGCCGTCGTTGGCGCGGGTGAACGAATCGACGACGGTGATGACGTAAAAAGTTAGTCAAGTGGGAAAAAAGCTATTAAACACAGAAGCAGCTAAAATCATTTTTTTTTTTTTTTTTTTGCTATTTGAGCGTGGCTGATGGGTGATGGCCATTGTGACACTGAAATAATTCACAGTCACTTCGCGGCTGGTCGTGACCGCGCGTTATAGAGATAATATAACAGCGCAAGTTAATAATAGCCACCCAAAACCGTGTGTTGACGTTTATACGTCGGGTTTATTATATGTATATGAAACACATTATCCGAGCGGAGAGAACTAGGCCTATACTCTTTTCTTAAGATGGTCAAAATGTCGATGCATCACGACTTGAAACGTAAGGTTTTCGTCTCTGTGTTGTTATTATTCTTCTTTTGACTGGCAATTCCATGTAAACTGGGATTTCAGCGGAAGTTGGATGTAGTTTGGACGTGGGAAAACTTCGAATATCAACACAACATTTTCTATATTTATTTTCGTAGAGTTTTCAATGAATTGCAGTTCAGATTTAATAGTAATATTAGGTAAAGAGTGGAAAAAAAAAATACCAGGGGCCGTCGTATCGTCAACGGAACTACTCAACTGTAGGGAATAATATTACATCATAGTTCTTTCTGTTTCTAGACGCCTTCAAAAAGTTGTTGGGACAATAGACGACTTGTGTCTTCCCTTATATTTAACTTTCATTTTTTGGGGGTGGGGACAGAAACCAAGTATGACCCTTCCATTATATGCACAAAGTATATAAAAACAAAAATGTTTGGGTTCTTTAGAAATTCGTTTCGCTTTAAAAATGTCTATTCTATTCGATTACATCCTGAGTGTGTCTCAAAGAAAAGTCTAACGACTGGACCCGGTTGTCTATACTGTATGAGGAGATTGGTGATGAGAGTTCCCCTCTCATGTCTACAGATCTTCAATTCTTGCTCCCGAAAAACAGAAAAATTCCCAGACAAACGATTGTTGCTTTGATGCTTCATCATCTTGTTTTCCTTTACGTGGAGAAGAGACAATACATTGATTTCCGACGGCCTTGGTCGGCATCACGTATAACCTGTTGTGGTGTGGCGGCCAGAATAAAGAAGAGGGAGGAGATTATCAACAAGTCTAGGAAAAATCGATCGGTCGCCGCCGCGTGACAAATACGTGTGAAATTGCAAACATCATCCATTAGTTACTAGCTCGAACCAAATCACCTTTACCGCACAGGACCATTGGTATTGGTATGATCATCAGCAACATCAATTTAATGTTGATTTTTGACTATACATTGAATAAATTCACATTGAATTGTTGGATGGTTGGATTGTACAGTCATTAATACTGTGAACTTTGATAGAGCTATTTATTTGATGATATCAACAAAGTTCATTGAATTCCTAGTCTGCGGTCGACAACGTATACACCCTATACTATTATTATATTATGTGCACAGTATGCGTATAGTGTAGATCTACCCTTGAGAAAAAGATATGTCATCTAATCCCTATCGCGCGACTTCTACAACATCCGGGAAATAAACAAACATTACCACCACCACCACCACCAAAAAATTCGACTCGTTACTTATGGTAGATGATCCCTCTTGAGCATGTTTCTATGATAGAAAAAATTTCTTATTGTATTTATCCATCAAGCAACGGTCCTTCCTATATCAATTGAAAAATAGCATTCCAAAAATGACTCACAACAGAAATGTAATTTTGAAATCCAAAATTTAAAGTATAAATAAAAAATTTACATTTGGATGGTTTTGATTGGCCGCTGGTCAACAGACGTTGATGTTAAAGAAGGTGCCAGGTGAGCTGTTGCCGAAGAGAGGGAGGCTTTACTGGGCGGAGTCGCTCCATGTATAACGTCGTATCCCGTGAAAACAAGACGACCGCGTTGAACCAGCGGGGGCGAACGAGCGCGCGCTCACGACATCCTTATAAAAGCTGGAGCAGAGCGGCTGAAAAATTTACTTTCGAGTGCGACTGAGTTGTGGCGAGAAAGTGAACAGACTCTTCCTCTTTACCTCAACAGTTGCAAGTGTATTTTGTCATTTAAATCCGACAACATCAGTGAAACTTCTACAAGACCATCAATTATCACTACTTCAGTTCCCCCTTGTCGTCCATTCATCGACAAGACAAATTTTAAGGATCAATATAGACCGTTTACCTGCTCATCTAACCAACGTAAGTTCCAAACCTTGTTCCAAACAAATTGTCAATTCGTGGTTAAATATTAGTTTGTCAACCGCTACCTAGTCATTACCGATAGATTGAATAAGTTTGTTTTTCTTTGATAATCCAAAAAGTTCATTTCCTCTAACGGTAAAAGTTGACCTTTACTATTGCTGGCTCCCTGAATGAAAACGAAACGTGGAGGACGGAAATAAAGACCGAGAGTGATTTCCAGGAAGAATCAAAACCTTTCCCTTTTTTCTCAGACTTCGAATAGAATGTGTATGTGTATGACATCAGTTTGCGTGTTCGTTTCTCCTGATATTGCCAAAAGGGGTCAGTTACGACCTTTCAGGTCACTCTATATTTAACAGGTTAATAATAGGCTACCAGTTGACAATAAAAGGCGATTGCTTAGACATGTAGGAGGAAAGTGGTAGAATACCTGGCATGGAAAAAGTGAAAACAGGAGACCTTCCGTCAACTTTTAAATAAAAGATCAAGAACAAACTCCCATTTTCTTGTACAATCACATTTCTATAATGAGGTATATGGTATAAGTTAAATAACATGCAAACAAAAAGGACAGGAAGTTGCTTACGTCACTTAACAACAGCAAGGGACTCCAAAATCGTGTAATTGGTAGCTCAACTCCCTCCTTTCATTTCTTTTATGAAATTCATTGTCAAACGAAATCTTCTACCGGATTTTATACATCTTTTCTCTTTCCACAAGCCTTTGGGGGGTTTAGTTTCGTCCTTAAAAAATGGTCTGAGATCTCCAAGTGCCCTTCTCTGTGCTGACCGTGAACAAAAAAGCTCAGCGTGTCCAGCGTGTTACACCGTATATATAAAATAAAGCATCATAGACTCTCCATGGTCAGAGAACAATAACAGAACAGTGATAAGCAGTTTTTCCTTTATAGTTCAACCTTTAAATTTATTAGCGATTGACATTGACTCTTTGCAGAAGTCGACGGTGGAAGAAAGATGGGCGCCATCGACAGGAAATGCATCTGGATATCTTTAGTTTTAGTTCTAATGGTAAATAAGAATTCAAGTCTCGTTTTTCGATATACAGCGATCACCTTATGTCATTCTTCTTCGTTTAAAGCCAGCGATATTGACATTTGAGATGGAGAGTCATTCCGTTCAAGAGGTTCATCCAGTCTATGTCGGCCAGCAAGACATTATCAGACCGCGGTTCATCATAACTGCCCGCGCACTAGAAGAGCCGATTGATCTGATTGAAGAACACGAAACGGAAAGCGAACTAGAGGCAACCGAACATGCGACGGATGAAACGGCCGAGACGGGAGAAACGGAAGAATCAGTGACAGAAGAACGATATCAAAGCACTGAAAGCGGATTATTCACCTCAACATCGGCTCCTTCATACCCAACTGAAATGGCTTCTACCGTCCCCAGTACCGAACAGAATCTTCTATCTCGGATCGGTGAAGCTGCCGACGCATCAGCTATTCAAATTGAGTCATCATCGGTAAGTGATTCAATTTGTTTCTATTCAACTCATTTTTACTTATATTTAAACTAATTTTTACATTTTAAAGTCTGATCACATAGAAGTAGAAAAAGAGGATGATGATCTTAACACTTCGTCGACGAACTTAGATGTTCATCATCGAAGAACAGACCCAGATGAAGGTGATCATCAAGTGTTATACGCTAAACTCAAGCATCCCATCAGACCTTCACAAGGCAACTTTCCAGATCACGTATGTTTCTTTTTTTTTTTGTTTTACCTGAAAATTTACATGTTCTCTTAAGTTTAAAGACCAATGCGTATGTTTTTATAAAGACGGAAACATCTGTTGGTTCCATTTTCGGACGTCCGTACAACGCTAGACCCTTCGGACTACCTCCACGACCTACTACAAACGACCAGGGTCTTGGTCTTTTCCCAAGTTTTCCGCAACGACCAACTCCTAATCCCGATGGTGAAGTGCCATCACCTGATCACTGGAACAAGCCAAACCGATGGGAAAAGGAAAAAGCGGCTAATCAACGTTTCAACATGACGCGAGTTCTTAGTAAACGAACATCTTAATTTCTAGATTTTAATAAATATCTGAGCATTTTTATTTTGCATTTCTTCAAAAGATATTGAAGCCGAGTGTCAGAATGATTACATGAAAATCAAACTGCGATTTAACGGCTCCTTCAGCGGCATCATCTACTCCACCGGTATTTTAGATGAAAGAGTATTTTGTATTGAAAAATTGATGTTTCATTCCCTTTTTCTGTGAAATGAAATTAGGCTTTGCTTATGATCCACTCTGCGTCTACGTCAACGGGACCGGTCGTGACTACTACGAATTTTACATTCAACTGAACCGTTGCGGTACACTGGGTGGCAACACACACAACCTGGACAGCCGCAAACAACCGACGGTAAGGTTTCAGGTCCAGCCGCTTAGAACGGCATCAGTTCCCTTTGACATGAAAACAAAAGATATATGTCGTAGCTGGGTGATCGTAGCTGGGTGATATGTGCTTGTGTAGAATCTTTGGTTGGTTTAGTCAGGTTCGATCGCATGTAAGAAAAGAAAAATGAGCGAAGAAAAAACGGAAAAATGAAAAAGAAAATACAAAAAAGGGTAGGTTTTGCATTGAAGAGCAACTTGGCGTGACGCAATGTCAGAGCTCTGCATGCATAGTTCTTTACAGTATCGCTATGACAATAGGTTCAAGACTCTGGGGGTTGTTGCCCGGCGAAGGACCGTTACCGGGGGCGCACGCGGGCGCAGATCGAGGGAAAGAGAGGGATGACGGGCAGGATTGACAACAAACTCCGAGTCCGATAAGCGCGTAGAAGCTCTGAGTTTAAGAACCTTGCGCTACAGCTGCGTGACTCGTTTTTTTTAAAACTCTTTTCCTCCCGCTCCGCTTTATTTTGTCGTCACTATTCAACATTGAATGCCGACCGTGTATACATGATACGGTCCTTTTGTGTCATTCATTTCCCTCTCCGTCAAGCCTTTCTGCTGATATTGAAACGGCGATAGATAAAAAAAGGGGAAATCATCCCAGGGTTGTCACCGCAGAAACAATTTGTGATAAACATAAAACTCGCCGGGGTCATTGCTCCGATCCCGAAGTTCACGATGGCAACCATTAGACTTGTAGCAAATTCAAACCCGACCATCCTTGAAATTGGACTGACAGCGTTTCTAATTCGACGCTTGATTTTCCTGCATTTTCACTAATAATTGTCGTATTGAAACAATTAGAAAAATTTCATGTGGAACACGCTGAGCATCCAGTACAGTGCGCTTATCGAAGAAGAATGGGACGAGCACTACAAGATGACTTGCGAATATGGATACGATTACTGGAAAACGGTCACTTTTCCTTTTTTAGACGTGGGGTGAGTCTTTTTCCGCTTTAATTTTCAATAGAAGTATTGGCCATTTTTCATAGTGTACAATTGTTTATCGACAGGGTGGCAACCGGTAATCCGATGACGTTCACGCTCACCCCACCAGAAGCCCACATGGAAATTCGTTCCGGATACGGTACAACAGGTGCTCGAGTCAGCGGACCAGTTCGCGTCGGTGATCCGTTGACTTTGGTCGTCTACATGCGTAGCCAATTTGGTAATACGCTACTATAATATCGATAAAATTAGAATAGAATTATGGAACTTGATTGTCTTATTTATAGATGGATTTGATGTCATCGTTAGCAACTGCTACGCTCACAACGGTGCCACTAAGAAGATCCAATTGATCGATGAAAACGGGTAAGTTATTTAATTTAACAAATTAATATTAACTCAGAAATAACCAAACAAATAATGGAATGTAATTACTAATTAGGTGTCCAATCAACGAAAAGCTGATAAGTCGTTTCCGAGGGACATGGACGGATGCGGGACTGTACGAAACTCAAGTCTTTGCTTACATGAAAGCTTTCCGCTTCACTGGAAGTCCAGCTCTATACCTTGAATGCGACATTCGAATGTGTCATGGACACTGTCCGGTAACATTCTAACGCACACTCAACATCACGATTCTATTTTCTTTACATCTCCACTTCTAAAAATTTATAATGCAGACTCAACCGTGCTACTGGAGGAACAGTCGCGAGCTAACAAAGCGTGACACAAATTCTGTCGCAAGAAGCGCTAAACCCAACACGACCCTGTCCGAAAATCTCAGCTTATTCCAAGCCCTGCAAGTCATTGCTGATGATGAGACGGCCGCCGATGAACTATCCAATGATTTCACTGCTGATAAAAAGACGAGCCTGAGTGGTTCTGATTCAGATCATATTTGCCTGAAACCTGTCGCCATCGGAGCTCTTGTCGGTATGGTTATAAAAAACTTCAGTTTATTATGATGTGGAAACAATTTTAATGATACAATTGTATTGTAGGATTATCCGTCTTGATCTGCACGATCTTGAGTATCGTTTTATGCATTCTATGCGTGCGTTTGCGTCACCGTTCGCAGTCGGAAAGTTCTCTCTATCACCAACACTACGGTGCACCTCCATCTGTCGACAGTCAGTTTGGAAACCACAAACATAGATCCAACTTTCAATAGCTTCAAACAAATCAGCCCAACAAGGCCTTAATAACAAAAAACAGCCATTTACATGATCAGCTTTTGAATTTTCAAAAAATATTTGACGCTTTTTTTGTGTTTACATTCGCGCGCGTTTTTTTTTAAATATTTTTTAGCGAAGGGTTTAAGTTTGAACATAATGAATTAACCGGTAATTTGTTAATTCATGCGGGATTAAAAAAAAAATGATTTCCAATGCGGTTTCTTGATCAATGTGTTGATGGTAACAATTTTCCATAAAGGTTTAGTGGAGGGTAAAAGAAAAAAAAATCACACTGCATGAATGTCGGTGGGCGTCGCTATTATTTTTACATTTCTTGCATATTCTATATACCAAAATTTTGTTTTCAAGTATTTTAATTCATTCGCCTTGAAGCATTGTCGTGATGACGATCAACTGCGTGCAAATACACTGTGACTAACGTAAAGAAGATAAGATTTTTTTGTCGAGTCATCTTTCTCATTTTATCTGACAACGGACGAGAAAAAGCCGATCAAGAGTGCTTTCAAGTTCGTCGTAGGCACGGGTGCTCCCGATGGACTCGAGTGCCTTTTCATAACAATTCTTTTGATCATTCTACACCCTCCCCTACTGTTTTTCTTTCTGGTTCCAACTTATCTAATATCTGAGTATAATATATTTCCACCCAAAACCAAACGACCGACGGGCGGCACGTCTTTTATTAGCTGTGTGAACGGTGGCAAAAAATGATAATGTTTTCCCGAGAAATCATACCGAAAATCCCAAGCCAAGGACAGAGCGCTAAAAATTCAGGAAAAAATAGTACAATAGAATTAAGGAGAAACATCTGTGAGAACTTTTGTTGTAATGTCATAATGCAGAGAAGACTTGTCGTGCATCCGCTTGAATATCTATCGGTTGATTTTTAAGAGTGTTGTCGCCAGTCCTGGTGTAAATAGATGAGCATCAGATCAAGAGCAGAGCAAATACCTATAAATAAAGATATAAAATGTAAGGTGTCGGTTGGCAACTTAATATTTCGTCAAGCGGAACGGCGTTGAACAACGGTTCCGAGTCATCCCACACAACGTGTTTTGTCCATTGTCAAGTAGTAGAATGTTGTCGTGACAAGGGAGTTAGGCCTATAAAATAGCCAGTGACAAATATAACTGGACTTTTTAACATGAACGTGGATTCAACTTGCTGCATCCGTGAGTACAATTGTTATGGTTTTATAACTGTTATGAGATATAATCTTTCAATCTTGCTATTTTCATCCGATTATTTCCTTACAGACACTGAAGTCTTATCTTAACAATAAACAATAAAGGAATTCCGATTAAATACTCGCAAAAAAAATTGTTTTTTTAAACACGCATTTTCTTTGAATAATTACAGCTAGGTTTCTTATTTCGTAAATTAAAGTTCTTATTCCGCAAGCTTCTATAGTTTGTGCATAACTTTTTTTAAAACTATGTAAAATCATACTACGTAACGTAACGAATTTTGAAAATAAGATTTTAAAACGAAGCGAGCTTTATTTTCTTTTTTTTACCATTTTTTCTAGTTTGTTCTTAGAATATAGACGAGAACTTTGGGTCACAGTCACAGATATTTGTAAGAAAGATTGTTTGAGTCTGCAGGAATTCTGTGTTTTTCCATTAAATGGGTATTTAAATAAATGTTACGACCTTTGTGATATCCATATTACGACGAAGTTCTCATACTCATAAGTTCTAAACTACACCACAAACCACAATTCCACAAATCAAAAAAAGAATAAAACGCGCCAATTTTTTTGACAGATGAAAGAACGATGCCAGATTTTACCAAAGTCTCACCAAAGTTTTATATAAAAAATAAGTGTTATGTTATTTTTAGCTTCCATCAAGAGTAGATAATTTTGATAACAATTCAGATTGATATCCTGTATAATTATGATAAATATTAGATTATTGTTGAGATCTGTATGTGGAGTTCCATTTCCATCGGCCAGGCACTCTTTATCAACAGTACACAGCAGTCGATTTCTCTTCGTTCGAAATCGTTTTCTTTGGCATCAAAAAAGCCGCTTTGTCTTATTTCACTCTGATTATAAATCCAGATTAAGCATTAATCAAATTGGTTTTAGCAGCATGTCTTCGTTTACGTATCCAGTTGCTAAACGCACAGATTTTGTGGAAAACTTACATGGAATTGCGGTAAAAAAAAAGCTTATTCCTTCAAATGTCAGCTGAAATATTGTTATTTGTTATTGTTACTTCCTCTATGATTTCAATCTTATTTTTCTGAACTTTTCTACAAGGTTGATGATCCTTACCGCTGGCTTGAAGACCCAGACTGTGAAGAAACACAGGAATTTGTTCGTCTTCAAAATGAGCTCACAACACCCTATATTCAGGGTAGTTCAGCTTTGTCCGGTATTAAAACAAGACTAACAGAACTATGGAATTTTCCAAAATATTCCTGCCCAACAAAAAAGGGAAACCGTTACTTTTTTTATAAAAACTCTGGCCTCCAAAACCATAGGTAAGAATTATGGAAAAAACCACAGGTGTAATTGGACTTGAATTCAAAAATATAATTATGTGTTACTTTTTAGTGTTCTATTTGTGCAAGACTCTTTAGAGTCAGAACCCAGGATCTTTTTAGATCCCAATACCTTATCAGATGATGGAACCGTTTCTCTTTCAATGAAAAAGTTTTCAGAAGATGGTGAAATTTTTGCATATGGTCTTAGTCGAAGTGGATCAGACTGGAACTCAATCCATTTCAAATGTGTTGAAACAGGTATCAGCATTTCTGCATTGTTGCAAGTTTTTAATAAATTCTAAAAAAGATTGTTGGAAAATCTCTTTAGGTGAAGATTTTCCTGAAGTTCTTGAAAAAATTAAATTTTCTTCAATATCTTGGACTCGTGATCACAAGGGAGTGTTCTACTCATGCTATCCTGAACAACAAGGAAAAACTGATGGATCAGAAACCACATCCAATGAAAATCACAAGTTATTTTATCATCGGATTGGAACGCAACAAAGTGAAGACATTCTTGTTGTTGAATTTACTCACGAACCCAAATGGCGAATGTAAGTTTTATTTTATTTTGTCGAATGTGATTTTTATGAGTGAAACACATTTGTTTATAGTCAGGGAGGAGTTACCGATTGCGGACGTTATTTAATAGTGACAACTGGACGAGACTGCCAATACAATAACATTTACTTTTGCGACCTCACTGCCCTGCCGGATCAAGCAATCAGCGGGAAATTGGAGCTGACTACCGTGGTTGACAAGATGGAGGCGGATTACGAAGTAATTTATCCTGAAATAAGTTTTTCCTTTGGGATTTCTTCATTGCATTTATTGTATTCTTCATGTAGTATGTAACCAATACCGGTTCAGTGGTGGTTTTCCGTACCAACAAGGATGCTCCCAATTACCGACTGATTCAAATTGATTTCAATCAACCGGAGCGTGACCAATGGAAAACACTGCTTGAAGCTGATCCCTCAGACGTTTTAGATTGGGTTGCTTGCATCAACAAAGATAAGCTCATTGTCTGCTATATGCACGATGTCAAGGTTCGAACGAGTTTGTTAATGACTAATAACCAGGAGTTCTTATCGTTTCATTTTGATTGGTATTTCAGAATATTCTGCAATTGCGCGATTTGAAAAATGGTGAACTATTGAAAACTTACGCTCTTGAAATGGGCACTGTGCGCGAATTCTCTGGAAAAAACACTTCTTCCGAATTTTTCTTCCAGTTTGGCTCGTTTTTAACTCCAGGCGTCATTTATCGATGCGATATTGGAGAATCAGTGGATGCCGAGCCAACTGTTTTCCGCCAGATTGAACTTAACGGTTTTGATCCATCACTCTTTGAGACTCAGCAAGTTTTTTACCCGTCAAAAGACGGCACACGCATCCCAATGTTCATCGTTAAGAAAAAGGTTATCGATTTTTCTGTTTGTTTTTTTTGTCTCGTTATCACATTTCTTCAATTAATTTATCTGCAACTCTTTTTCCAGACTGTCGTCTTAGATGGAAATAATCCTTGTCTCATGTATGGCTATGGCGGGTTCAACATCAGTCTTGAAGTACGTTAATAAAAAATAAGACAGCTTGAGACTTCTTATTGATAACCCTTTTTGCTTGTTTCGTTGAATAGCCAGCCTTCAGTGTGACCCGAATCGTATTCATGCAACATTTCAACGGCGTTTTCGCTGTTCCCAACATACGTGGAGGAGGGTGGGTTCTTTTGTGTTTCGTTTTCCAACTTGGAATGAAATTCAGTTAAACAATTTGTAGAGAATATGGTGAAGCGTGGCACGATGGTGGGCGTCTATTCAACAAACAGAACTCTTTTGATGACTTCCATTCGGCCGCTGAATATCTAATCGCCAATGGCTACACTTCCAGCTCAAAGTTGGCTATACAAGGTGCATCTAATGGCGGTTTGTTGATAGGGGCTTGCGTCAACCAACGTCCTGAGCTATATGCCGCTGGCATTGCTCACGTCGGGTAACAAATACTCATTATTCCAACTCACGGAACTTAATCCTATTTCTGACTCTCGTTAATTTCTTCTTGTGCCTCAGTGTAATGGACATGTTGCGGTTTCACAAATTTACAGTGGGTTATTGTTGGGTGTCGGACTACGGCAGTCCCGAAGAAAAAGCGGCATTTGAGAACTTGTTGAAATTCTCACCGCTTCATAATTTGAAAGTACCTGAAACCGGCCAATACCCGGCAATGCTGTTGCTTACGGCCGATCATGATGACCGCGTCGTGCCGTTGCACTCGCTCAAATATATGGCCCAGATGCATCACACGTTCAGGGACTGTCCAAAACAGGTACTGGGGGTCTTTCAAATGAGGTCTAACCACCATTTAACTAAACAAAGAATATAAATTTATTCTACTATATATCAATGTGATTGTTACACAGACCAATCCGCTCATGATACGCATCGAAACTAAAGCCGGTCATGGTGCCAACAAACCAACCTCAAAAATCGTAAGAACTTCCTTAAAAGGAAACGCTATTTTATTTCACGTTTTCTTTTCTCTTATAATTTTGCATAAGATAACAAGAATTTGATGCCATTTTCCTTTTTCTCTTGTTTTTTTTTCTTCTTCCATTTGGTCTAAACAGATTGACGAACACAGCGACGTCTTTGCGTTTTTGGCTCGTGCCCTGAATTTGGAATTCCAATCGTGAAATTCGAAGGTTGCAATCAATCCCACTCTTCGAACTCTCCCCTTAGGATTTATCGACAGTCTGAACGAACTGGATTAGTTGAGTAGTAGAAATTGAAAACTAGTATAAACAAAGTAACACTCACAATTAAAATTCTTAATAAGTGCAATCACACCTTCTATATGAATGTACAACAAGCATTATAAATTTTTTTTTCTATTCCTCACCCCGAATCTAATTTCTAAATTGACTCATAATGTTTCAATAGCTGGAAACAATTACCAACATGTCGATGAATACAGAAAGCAAATTCGCCTTTTTTACATGTTTTGTGATTTTAAAAGAAAAAATTGTTTAAAAAATTGAAAGGAAAACCTGAAATGGTTAGCCTGTCATATATGTTACGTATTCGCTGAAGCGAGGAAAACCGAGATTTCTCCCCAGGTGGTGACATCTTTCTCAGAATGGGAAGGTTGACAGATGTCTCGTCAATGCCGCAGCACATAATCTCCCATGTAGAGATATAGGTGAGAAAATACATATCTTAGTCTTTGTGTCGTTTTTTAATGCTCTCGATTTCACGCAGCCAGGAGAAGATAAACTTGCATTATTTGATGGTGATTCAAGGAAGTGAATAAAGATGTGAAAATAAAGGAATAAACAACGTTGAATTCTACAGAGTAATTCTCTATGTAGAAAGACTTGGAAGAGAAGAAAGAAAGAAAACACGCTCATCCCAGAAATAGTTTCGTTTATTCTTTTTAAAACTTTTCACCGTCTGGTCTTCTGTGTTGTTCCAATGTTTCTTATTATTTTTCTTTTCGCTCCATTTCAGTCCCCCCGTGTGGCTTCTCGCTGGCTGGTTCTTTTCTCAGAGATTTAACAAGGAGGAAGGTTTGGAGGGGAAAGAAGGCATGGGCTGGTGATGACAGCAAAGGGATTCCAATATTATTCTGCCAGAGAGAAAGCGGGGGTGGGTCTGTTGGTGCCTGCAAAACAGTTGGGGGGGTTGATACTACTGAAGGAACTGGCCCCACATTACACCACCGAGCAAGTCGAGCCATATAGCTGGCTATTCCAGTTTCCATTTAACACGGCCAAAGTAAACAGACACGCTAGACCAGGGCTATATTTATAACCCTATGTTGTTGCTGTAATAATCGTTTACATGGACCTCCCTTCTTTTTCTTCTCGTTTTTCGCGTGTTCTCACGAGAATATCGTGCTGATTGGCATCCACAAGTGGCACTACAACTCACAAGATCTACTCCTCCCTCTTTCTCGGTCGCTGTGGGAGGGGGGTTATAGAAGAGAGCCTTCTTTTAATGTTTTAACCATATAATAATAATAAGCTCGCAATAAAAACTCGTTCCGTTCCCTCGTTAATAAGGAAGCTTTGCCTGATTCAAAGTTGATTGTAAAAATACCAACGTGCAGCTCGTCAATCACGAGTAAGCCAGCTGGGCTATACACGCATAAGGCAAACCATCCGCCCACTCATCTGCAATTCTTTTAAAAATAGAAAAACAATATTTAGAAAAAATAATAGATGGGGGAAAATATCGAGCTGGCTAATTTAAAACCTTTTTTTTTTTTTGGTTTTTCCTCTTCGATACACTAAGTTACGTAACTAGATTATTAAAAAATCGAAACTCGAAGGATTTATTGGCGTGATAGGTGGGAGGCTTCTCGTTCTCTACACTGGAGAAGGATATTACCGTGAATTTATAGCGGCTTACTAGGTATAGCAACTTTTCTGTTTGACCTTTGGGCGATAAAGGCGTCTCAAGAATGAATCAATCTTCACAAGAAAGGCGTGGGCCACTTCATCAATTAGTTGTTAACGACACACCGAATCCAATTAATTTATGTAATAAGAATTGTTTCGTCCGTGACCAATTGGATTTCCTTATCTAATCCGGTGCATCTCATTCAAGAGTCTTCGTCGCGCGGACTCTATTCTTTTTCTCCTATCTAGTTTATTTGATTTCCCAATGGTTTAGAGTACTAGCCATATCAGTATTTTCCACATTTGTGTTAAGACGTAATAATGTAGTCGACAGGAAGGGACAGGTAATCAACAAGTTATTGTCGGCTTTAAAATGATAACGATATATTCACCATTTATGTTGATTCTCTGTCCTTAATTTTCTCTCTTTTTGAAGCCGCCTCGGGGTAATGTGTTTAATACAGCGTGCAGCAACTTAAAGAAGTTTTTTTCCCGACAGCTAGAGTCGACGAGGTTTTAAGGCTTTTTTCTACTGCACGCTTCCTCAATCGATAGGTTTCCGAACGCTGGAAGCGTGAAATCGCCGCGCCCCCTCAGCTAGCGTGTTCGTTTTCTTATCTCGAGTTATAGTCGTTTTCCGTCGCCTATGCATTCACACCGTTGTTCAAGCAGTCACTAGACACCTGGTTGTGAAAAACGGGAAAAAATCTCCACCCTTTTTTTTAAAGAAAAGATAAATGCTAAGGGATATATTACGTTACACCTTTTTTGATTTTTCTCCTCAATAGAATATACGGCTCTTATATCTAATTTCTCTCTCTTGATTTTCCACAACAAAAATAGTTCATCATTTAATAAGATTGCAGTTTTCATATGTTCCATAAATCTAAATTAGTAAACAGTTATTAAAACAACGAAAATCATTGTTTTCAGTGCAAAACTATCGGCCTTCTTTCGACATATCTCTTCCGTTGGTGCATAAGGAACATTTGGAGCGAGGCGGCGACATACTACCCGTCTACGCCGAGAATATCCCCGCCGCCTCAAAGTCCTACCTGCTGGCCTTCAAAGGCAAACGTTACGTTTACGGAATTGGCTCAGAAACTCGCAATTCGCTTTATCATCTGCACAACAGCCGAGATGTCATCATGGTGACCACCTGTAAACACGGCAAAAGTTGGAAAGAGCTTAAGGACGAGCGTTGCGAAGAGGATAACGCAGAGTACGATAGGTATGTAGTGTGTGTGTGTTTCTCTACTTCTTTTGTGTCTATGTGTGTGTGTGTGTGTGTGTGTTTATCTTTGATCACCCCCTTGATTCGTCGAGTCGTTGCTACTGCCCCGGGCAGTGATTTGTCTCTGCCCGGTGTGTATCTGGGGTCCTTTTTTTCTTAATTCGTCCACAGTCCACAGTATCGCTAAAGATGTAAAGGTAAAGAAAAAAGGAAAACGAAATCTGTAATATTTGACTTGTTGACGTGGAACCTATTGACCTTTAGTCATTTGTCTATCAGTAACGTGCAGACATTTTACATGGCCCATTCTCAGTTAGCCACGCTCTTCGTCGCAGTATCTCAAGTACAAGTCTAACGCGTTCGAGAGTTGTTCTTTCCAACAGAGATACGTATGCCTTCGCTGGCTTGTGTTCATCTGTGTATGAGTAAGAGGTTTAGCAGTCCGCAGACAGCGAGTCTTTCCTCAGGTTTCATATTGATTTCTTGTTATTTTTCTTTGCAACAAAAACAAGATGCTATGTTTCCCATCGTAGTATTAGATGTAACGTAATTGGATTGGTCAGCAGTAGTCACGAGATACATCTGATCAAGCTAGCTGATGCTTCCGGGCAAGGAACCGGAGTTGCTTCAGCTGTGTCCTGGAAAATATATATAGATAAAAATATACGCGCACTTAATCCTTGTCGATGCATCTAGCGAGGTCTTTCACTCTCTTTTTGTCTCTTTCCCATATTCTTTTCTTCTCCATTTTCTACAAATCTTATACACTCGACTACATTTGTCGAGGTTGCTGTTGTTTCCACCAACGACGACGACGACTTATCTTGGCATCGACGAAATCCATTTAGAATAGCGGGGTATATATGCTGTCGCCTTCCAGTGTGGGTCCGAATTTCGGTTATCTTCGGCGGTCGATATATACTTTGCTCATCGATATGTGTGTTCATGCGTGTTCATGAATCCAGGATAGAAAAAAATTGGAAAAAGAAGGAAAGTCTTGTTATTATTATTTTTTTTGTGCTCCACAAAATTGAAAATACGGAGTATCCTTTTTCTCTCTCTCTTTCCTATTCACTCCTCTAATCCTGGAAAAGCTGGATCACATACTAGAATGCTTTTTAATACTACGGATGCTGCAGCTACGACTACTGCCTTCTCGTAGCCAGGTTTATGTTTATTTCCTATTTGATGATTTCTAAAGAATGATCTCAATCCGAGAGCTGCTATATAGTATACGACCCGGCAGAAGTAGTCTATATTTTATTACTATTATAGCTGGATAAACGTTTTTCAAGCAGCTTTTCGTGCAGCTCTTTACTATTATCAGTGTGTTATTACTAGTTTTTAAATCTCGCTTTTTATTTGCCATCACAATCTGTACTCACTCTATTTCTATTTTTACGTCCGTCAGTATATATTGTGTTTTATGTCTCTTATTTGTGGAGCAAAGAGGATCGGGGCAAAATGTGTGACAGGAGCGTGTGGTGGAAGAAAGAGAACGTTATGAGGCAACGTCACTGATTGATATACATTTATGTGTTTGCAGAGACTGTGGCGAGCGAAGATGAGGGGGGAAAAAACGAAAAAGACTTTTTTTGTCTGGCTGTTGTGTTTTTGTGTGGTAGGGAACGAAAGTTGAAAGAAAAGAAGAAGGGGTCTTATCGCTGCCGTCTTTTCTTCTCTCCCTTATATTTTTCTGGCTTAGAGTCAAAGCTGACACGGCAGTCTTATCCATTCTAGCTCATTTTCCCCCTTTTGTGTATGTGTCAAGCAGCCCTGAGTTGTCTCGCTGTTTGCCTGGAAAGGTTCCTTTTTCCCGCACCGCACTTTTCACCCTCGGTCAAATTTACTATTAAAATTCGTCTTGTATTTCTCCCTCTAACGAGACCAACTGAACGCAACCACCAAAATGGTGACCACAGTCAACTTGAAACTTGTGAGGACCGAGTGAATTCCACTCGATAACGAAGACTTGCAAGGGGCCCTCCTAAACGTCCACTTTGAATTTTATTCATATATCAAGAGAAAGAGCCAGACAGTCTCACCGTAGAGCAGAGCACTTTCTCCCCTGGACACACTCTCGAACGGACGTACAGCGTAATGAAAGAAACAAACGATGTCAATCGTCCATTCCAATGTCGTTTTAACGGTGTTATTATTCTGTACCGTTTGTACACGGTAGTCAGTCGAATATGTACGTATAAGAGTAGACGTGTACGTGACAAATGGAGCGCGTGCCCTTTGAATCGGTTCCGTTAAAGAGCTATCCGGTGTTGGAAAGTGGGAGCCAACTATCGATCAAAGTTTAGAAATCTGTTGTCTAAAGTTCTCCAAAGGGACGGGACAGACAAAGAAAAAGAAAAGCAAAAAAAAAATACTGCCAGACAGGACGTCAATTCTTCGGAGCGCAATGGAATTTTCAAATCAATAACATGCCAAGTTTAGCCGACTGGTACCGAATTTTTGACTTCTTTTTTTTTTCTTTCAAAGACCATCTTCTTCTTTGTGATAATTCATCAAAAATTCCAACATGACGTCCAACACACACAAGCAAAAGAAGTATCCCGTTCCGCTTCAATCCGATTATCGTACGTGGCCACTCCAGGAAAAGGAAAAGCATTTCCTTTTTCACGAGGGAAATTATTTCTCACATTTTTTTTTAGCCCTCAGTATTTCTTTATATGAGTCTGTATATGGTTGTGACACGACTGTATGCGTCTTCTCATTTTTGTATGCCTTATTTTCTGTGCTTATGAATGGAGAAAAAAAGGTGGACTACATCGTCCGATCCCTTATCTCACGCCTTTCGTCTCTCCCTCGATTTCATCGTTCGTCTTTCATTTTCCCGAATATTCGAATGAACAAGGCGCCATGTTTGGGGACAGCCAACGGCGCAATTTATGAAGTTGAATTGGAATATTGCCCGTGAGATGTTTATGGTTTCAATTCCCCTTTGGCTCTTTTGGGCCATGATAAAAGATCATCTTGGTCACGTCAAGTATACATACAAGACACTGATGATGAATGCAACTTTTTTTTGTACTGTAGCTTCTGTGTTCTATTTCCTTTCATCCTCCCTCGTTTCTTCTCCTCCAACTTATTGCTCACCAAACACCCACGACACAAAGTCTTGTCTACTGTGTGTGAATGTGTTTGACATTCATTCCGTTTGCGTAATAAGGGAGGTTTAACTTGGCGTGTGGAATTCGACTGGGATCTTATTGCCGTAACTCATTAAGCGACTCTCTTTACTGACAGAAGATACTAACACCCTTAACACTGCGGAGAATTAATTTCGATCTTACCAAACGTCACTGCAAACACAAGTGATATTGCAATCTACTTTAATAGATATTTTAGCGTATGTTAAGTAGTGCGAGTATTTGAGTGAGATGTGTTGTATAAGGGATGACAGGGAGCCTTTTTATTTATTTATTTTGTTTTATTCCTTTTTTTCATAGTATATGTTTCTGTCTGTTTAGTGATGAATTTCTTGCTGCCTTTGATCTGTTCCGACACACATCTCTCGCCCTGGCTCGACGAGATTGAGTTACCCAATCGCCGCATATGTGATGTGCATTTCAGACTCCCTCTCGCTTTCTCATTCTCTTTTTTCTCTCTAGCCGGCCGGAAGGAGAAGCATGCAAGCAGAAACGAAAGAAGAAGAAAATAAAAACTTTTTTTCTTTTTCGTCTCTCATCCGGCCTTTTTCTTCTTCTTCTTCTTTATTTCTGTCTTCATCCTTTTGCAGACACGCACAGAAAAATTTCTAGTCTCTTCTTCTTTATTCCCTCATCTCTTTACTTGGATGATGAAAGAGTCTGGATCAGAAGTGGACGGGTTTATGGTACATCTATCTCGGGGCTTGTAAATGAGGCAGAGATCCGTCAACCCTCACCAAATGATGAGGTCAAAAGCAAAGGTTTTTTTATTTATACACAGCAGAGGGAGCGCTTGTCGCTTGTCAAACAGAGAGAAAGAGTCTACCGTAAAGGTCAATACAAGACTCGAAAGGATAAAACAAAAGAAGAAGACAGCGAGAAAATCAGTAAGAAAAGGCGGAAAGCTAAAGGAGTACTGGAGGAGGCAGTTCATTTGCTATTCACTTCATTTCTTTTCTTCAATCGAATTCGAACTCGCCCCCCTTTTTCTCTCCTGTTCGTTCTTGCATTCGATTGATTGTCTGGCCTTTTTTTTTTTTACTTTGAATCGACGATTTTCATTAGACACCTAGTTGTGAAGAACGGGGAAAAATATCCAACCTTTTATTAAAGATAAAACCTAAGGGATATATAGTAGTTATAGTTAGTTAAACATAAAAAAAAGGTAATAAGGCCTCTGTTAAAGTATAGAAAAGCGACTTGAATCTCCCTCCTTCTACTTTTTTGGGCTGGAAGAAAGATGGAATGAAGTCGAGGTCATATATTAATGCCGGACCTAATGGAATAACAAACGGGGCGTGTGCTTAAGTCATCCGAAGCCGCGCGCCACGCTCGGCTTACACACAAACACAAACACACACAGCTATAGGCGAGCCGTAACGAAACGAGAAAAAGAAAGAAACAGGCACAAAAGATACAAGGGTAAAGAGGAAAGTCTATGAAGTCGACGAGAGAGTGAGTTGATGGATGATAAAAGGGATGGCCTGGCCTAAGATATTATTCATTGACGCATTCGCTTGTCTCTTCGTGTCGAGAAACTTGTGCATCTGTAGTCTTTCTCAAACACTCACTTCACTTTACCTATACATAGAATACAAAAGCGATACACTACAATGGCGAGGGCACTACAGAACGACTTGCCTTATTAAATTGCGTTGCTCAAAGTTGTCCCTCTTCCCAAATTTTGTCCAAGTCACTTTTCACATATTTCGTCGACTTGAGAGCGCGACTCGAGTTGACTTCACATACCAGTAGCAGGACCTCCTTCTGGAATATCAATTATTGAAGAAGAGAAGGCAATTAAGAGTGAAGAATGCATAACAACAAAGGGAAGGAGGTTTGAGTACTATCAATAGCATAACGCTACATTTCAACAAAAGTTGGTTGTGCGCGTCGACTCACCACAGATCGATTGGATTTTACAAGCTGAAAGTCAATACCGGAGCAGACAATGACATAGACAAATGTTTTTTTTTTCGCTTCCTTCATCTTTATTTGTTGTTATTATTACACGGATATAATCAACTTTATATAATATGTACAAGCACACACGAGAAATCACGCATATTAGTCGATGCTGTACATGTAAACGGAAGTAAAAAGGAGACCGGAATAGGGGGAATTCTACTGCACAAAAGTTAGGGAAAGAAAAATGGCACCTCGGAGCTATTTCAGTAAATTTATCAATTTGAAAAAAAAACTCTAGGGATCATCTTTTCATTATTAAAGAAATGATTTGCATTTTATTGTATATTTTAGGAAGTTGGATGGGAAATCTAGCAGTTGGAAATTTTCGATATGCTATCAAATATTGAAAAAAAAAAACTGATCAAAATTTTGAAAAAATTCAGTAGATACACAAACAAAAAAATGAATCACAGATGGTCCCTTTCAGGTTAAAAGAAAGTGTAAAAACAATCAAGTTGTTACACTTTTTTCCTCCTCAATAGAATATATATAGCTCTTATCTTTTTTTCTCTCATGATTTGCAACAACAAAAATAGTTCATCATGTAATAGGATTGCACTTTTCATGTTCCATAAGTCTAACTTAAAAAAAAATGGTTTAAAAACGAAAATCACAAGATGATGGGAACGGCATTATTCCATCTACCATCCAAACATGATGTCCGATTGTAAATACTCTATTCACAAAAAACTTAGGATATGGCACGTTCTTGGCTTGTGTGTGTTTCTCTTTTTCTTTTTCTTCAAACAAACGAGAACAGAAAGAGAGAGTTAACGTATTGGAACACCTTTCCTTTCTTCTCCCACCCAGCACGAAACAGGATCGCTTGGTAGGATTTTCTTTTGAGTTGCGTATTTCCTCTAAAAAAAAAAATAAATAGCGATGGCAGCAGCAGTGAGGAATAAGCAGCCGTTGTGTTGTTGTTTCAGTTGTGAACCGATTCCATTTGACGGTATTTCTTACGCAGGTTGGAGACGGGGTCCTTGAATAAGACGGGGTCGAAACGAACGGCGGAACGGATCAGTGGCATGTAGCCGAAAAGAGCCACAAATGTGTTGAGGCACGTCTGGCGCTGTAGAAAGTGATCGGGATCGTTCCACGGCGATCTACTGTATTTAGTGAAAATCCAATAAAAAAATGCGTGTCTTTGTTTGGTACTTGGTGTGTGATTATACTATGTCTACGTGAATTTCAACCGAAATTAACCCCAATAAACCGAAAGGAACAAAAAGAAGCCGACGAGAAAAAACGAATTTGAATACATTGAATGCAAGACGAACCTTGTAACGGTGGACAAGTTGGTGTTTTTGTACTGCTTCCTTTGCGACACCTTAATGGGCGGTTGGCGGGTTACGTGACTAACGAGAAAATTGATGAGAATATCCTCGCAGTTGCGCGACTGATCGACCGTTTTGTGCAACAACGGGCCCAGCCAATCAGTGTACAGCATGTGATAGTAGCGATGATAAATGGCCGCTCCTGTCAGGACCATCGAATACTCGTTGGTCCACTTGGACGTGTATCCCCACTGACCCTAATAGAAAAAAATATAACACAGACAAATTCATCCGTTAAAGAGAGGCAGGCATACACACTATATACTAGGCGACGGGATATTGGATTGGAATCGATTTTAAAATCCAAAAGTTTGGCGGAAAAGAAATAAATGGAAAAAGAGAAAAGTAGGAAGGAAGGATGATATTGAAACTCAACTGACTTTGGTATCGTCCCAGTAGTGGGTTCGGGCGGGAAATCCGACGATCCGCTCTGGAAAATGACGCCAGACGTGAAATGCGAAATCGATTTCATCCGTCGTCAACGTAGCGTCCTCATCCAACGAAAAGACGGCGTCTGTTTCGATCAGATCCAAAGGTCTGTTATAAACCACCCAGAAAATTTCACGAGGATTAGAAGTTTGCTTTCATTTTCTTTTTTTCCATTAAATTATTTTTCAAATTAAAAATTGAAAAAGAAAAGAATCGGAAACACAATAGGAAATGGAAACGGGTTAATACCGGAAACGTTCGCCGATATTCTGTTTCTGCTGCGGAACTACGATGTGGAGCGGGATCCCTCGCGTTAAAGACGGCCAACGAGACGGAGGGGGTTTTGGAGCATCGCTCGCCCACACGACCACAATCTTAAATAGACACGTCATTAAGATGGCGTCGAAAGAAAGAAGAAAAACAACAACAAAGCAAAGAAAAACCATCAGTTATTAAAAGTCGTTTCCCAGTTATTTTCTTTAATGGTTTGTTGACGTTATCACTCCATTTGAAATCCATCCTTACCCGGGCCACATGCTGGCTCCTAGAAACGACTCGCAGAAGGTGTAGTAGAGGGCCACTTGAAGTGGCCGGGACCAAGGGGCTTCCCGTCTGATGCTGGGAATAAATGACGGCGGTAAATTGACTGGCATTCTTGTCCTTTTGGCCGCCGGTGACCAACGCTGCTGCGCTGGCAGACGACTGCTGATTCCAAGGCAAACGAGACGGCGTGTCCGCGTAATATGGCAGGGTTACCAATCCGCCCGGAAAGCTATTCCACACTCGCCCATCCCTCCATAAATGCTGCTGTATTCTCTGCAGAACAATCTGCAAAAACGACCGACGTAGTACGTAAAAATAAAAAAGATGAATAGAGAAATGAGCCGTGAAAAGTCTCGCCCAATGCCGACAGAAAAGTCTTTCCGTATTCAGCAGGGGAACGAGGGGGTTACAAGAGCATGTCTAATGCAAAAGTACTAGGGTACTACCTCGAGGGTGGTGAAGATAATCCGGTCGATGGAAGAGAAGTACATATGCCAGAGAAGTTGAGATTGTTGCCGCAAGGCCATCACTCGTTCAGCTTCGATGGATCTGACAATATCCGGCACCTGGGACCACAAAAACAAACACAGAAACCGAAGCAGACGTTATTATTACAAGTAGTGGTGCGCGAGCTATGAAATGAACTGCAGTCAAGTGTGAAGTTCTAGCTACTTTACTGCAATATATATTATGCATGTATGTGTATATATAACGGAGGAGACTAGGACGACTAAAGACTAAAGACTACGACGATCGAACACGGTTGGTTGGCGGAGATTTTCGTCATAACGGCCGATGCACCCGTCGCTGCATTCAGGATCAATAGAAACGTTTTTGGTTCTTTGTTCAAAGTGCAGCTTAAATAGCATTCCCACTCGGCCGCCAACCCCCAGCCACTCCACTCTTTTAACAATGCGCCTCTCTCTCTCTCTCTCTCCTCCCTTCTCTCCTTGTAAAGAAAAAGTTGTTTCTCTTGTGTAAACGCCCATTTTCACGCTACATTTCGAAACAATTCCTATTCTGATTTTCAAAGTTAAATGCATTGTAAACAACAGCATTACAGTGCGGCACGAGTAAACTTCGTTTCTAGACTCTCCTCCTCCTTCCCTCTCTGTGTTGTGTTTTGTCTATGATCGATCAAAGAGTCGAGTTTACATGAGATCTTTCATTCTTTTACTTTTTGCGGTTTTTAGGGGAAGAAAAAAAAATATATGGAAAAAACTAAAAGTGATTGGAGGGGGTTTCGGTCGCAGTATTAACTCGAGCTACTCTCAAAGGTAGAGAAAAAGAGTGACTGGACTTGACTGACAGCCGGCACTTAAAACACAAAACACACGGGGCACAAAAAAGAGAGACGCACGCACACGGCAAGTGCCCAGATAATTGGGAAGCCTCTAGGCTTGCAGAGAAAACACAACGCAAGCACACACACAGAGAAAACACAAAGCATCATTTGGCGCAGTAGATAACAGCATTGTTCTATTATTTGGTAAGCGAGAGGATCTTTCTAAGTCTATTATAAACACACAAGCGAAAATCAATATCTAAAAAAAAAAAAAACCTGAAGTAGAAGCCGTTCATCCGCCCAAATGGCAGACGTTTTCCAGTCAATGATCTCGGAGAAGGGTATCACCCAGTTGTTTGAGAGTAAGACGGGAATACAGCCAGCCTGTTTCGGATACAACGAGAAAGAAAAAAGGTTTTAAATTTTTCACAAAAAGAAAAAGAGAATTAAAAGTGTGTGTTTTTAGGCGGCTTCCTATGTGTGTGTTTAGATGGAGTGTCTTTTTTCTTGTTAAAACACAATAAAGTTTGGTTGATGGCTTACTTGAAGGACTTCGATGAAACGGAAAGAGCCGAGCCGTCGTCCGCGAGGCACCAAGCAAAAAGTCGAGTTGTGCAACAAAACTTCATAGTCGTATCTACCGAAGAGGAAAAAAGAAACAAAACATAAATATTAATTCAAGTTTAGCTGTCAAAAAAAGTAAAGAAAAAAAAATCTACAAGTTTCTCTAAATCATGTGTGTCGGTTGTGGAAACGAGAGATTTAAGAGAGAGAAAAAAAATTTCCGAACGAATCCAAGCGGACGACGAAAATGAAGAGAGACTCCAAGCGGCAAATGACATGCGGGGGGGGTCATCTCTTGAACCTCACATATCTAGAAATAGGAGCTCTTTGCCTCCAATCTTTACAAGGGGGAAGGTGGAAAGCGTTTTTCTGGGTACAGAGTCAAGAAAAGCGGAACCATCAACGGAAAAAGACATTCTTTTTAACCTCAAAGCTCAAGGCAATTGAAATATACTAACCGTTACTAACGTCTCTTTCCCCCCCCCTTATTATTTCCATTTTCAAAACTCAACCGCACTAAAAAAATAAGAAACTTACTTTTTTTTTCTTTTAATCGTTTTGAAATGTCTTCAAAAAGACGCCGTGGAAGATATTGAACGAACGTTGCTCCAAAAAAGGGAAATTTTCGGCACGTTTCTTTTGTGACGCAACTGTAGGATGAAGGAGAAAAGTTTTCCGTCTGTATTTTTCTCTTCCGCCGTGAGGTGATCAAAGTATCAAGAGATCCTACTCTCTCTTCTTTTCTGCCCCCCTCACTTGTGACTGAACACTCGATAAGCATCGCATTGCATCCATTCCGATTCCGGCGACTGATACAAAAATCGAGCAAGAAAAAAGAAGGAAGGCAAAGAAACGGCGAGGCAGAGCACACAGCAATCTCGTCGACGGTTCAAATCTATTGAATATATTGTATAGACATAAAAAAAAGGGCCCAAGACGCTAAAAACGCTAAAATAAATAAATAAAAATATAAACGTGAAAAAAAAAACGATAAAAAAATAAAAAAAGAGAGCTTGTGCATTTTATTGACGGCGTGGATCATTCCATGTCAGTGAAACTTGACTGAGAATCTCTTGGACGCACGATGACGCATGAAAATCTCTCGATGATTCAAAGGATAAAAGAAAAGAGAGAGAAACCCCTTTCGATCCAACGCGCCCACCGTAGTGAACTCTACTGGAAATGATACGATTAATATTGGGTAGCGCACCGTATGTGAACGCCCTGGAGCAAGTGGAGCACACGCCATATAGTCCTCCTTTCTTACAACTTCTTCTTCTTCGACTTCTTCTTCGTCTACTTTTTTTCTCTCTCTCTCTCTCTCTCTCTCCTTGTTTGTATCAGTGTGTGTGCGTCTAGTTGGAGGAGAGATGTGAGGCCTTCAAGTCAGTCAAGTCAGACACACATAGAGCCCAAAGGATGTTGCCAGGCAACGGGGTTTCTTTAGCAACTCGGAGCTCGTCTTCTCTCTCTCTCTCTCTCTCTCTCTCTCTCTCTCTCTCTCTCTCTCTCTCTCTCTCTCTCTCTCTCTCTCTCTCTCTCTCTCTCTTAAGATAATATTGACACGAATGTGAAACGAACGGCACGGCATCATCAAAGCGGATTCCACTCTCGTATCTCCCAAACAGTTCAGATTGCTTTCTCTCCTCCTATACCCCCAGCCAGCAGCGCCAACCCAATAATAAATCCCTGGCTTTTCTTTTTTCTAGCGGCGATCAAGGTAAACAATGGAATATGGATGTGTATATTGCTGCAGAGAGACTCTAGCACAGTCTTGCTCGCGTCGTCGTATTATTATGTTTTAAAATATATAGACACTAAGCAGACTGACTACACACAGTCGATAGCGGCTAGGACAAGACTTTTTGGCGTGGGAGGATTAGAAAAAGGGAATAGACAGAAAACTCAACTTTTCAACCTTGTTCAAACTTGCCTTATTATTATTATTTGACGAAAGAGAAAAGTCGCTTCGAACCAATAACTGAAAGAAGGATGGTCAAACACACACACACGTCACGGGCTATATGTAACAAGGCTCAGAATAAAATACAAAAAGTCGTTCATCTTTTTTTCTTACTTCTTTGAAATGGTAGAAGTTTCAAGAGGAAAAAGAGAGGAGGCGACTGACTGACTACGAAAGAAAATAAGTTTTCCAGAAAAGTCCTGTAGTCTCTCTTTCTTGTATAGGTCGATTACGAAACAAGCGAGTAAAGTAGTCGGCCGTCCTACTCGAAAAAGTAACCTACTACTTACAAATAGAGAAGAGAGAGTAGTATACTGTAAAGAGTAACAAGCACAGCCCAGCTGTCTGTGTCCATATAGTCTAAGTGTGTCTGTGTCCAGAAAAGACGCCCAACAGAGTGGAAAGAAGAGACGGTGAATGTATGTACATATTTGTGAATTATTCTGCTCAATTTCCTTGATGAGTCTTGAGCCAACACAATGAACTGCCTCGACGGACCCCTCTCCTATATGCCTTTATGTTACGTCACTGACAAAGAAGAACGACAACGACGACAAGAAAACACTACTTCATTAAGTCACACTATTACCATTATTAAAATATTTGTCACGACGCTACTAAAATAAAAACTGTGCGTCGTCATCTTAACGAGACTTCCTCCTACACAGCGCCACTCAACTTGCATTTCTCTTTCATCTTCAAGATACAAAAAAAAAATTTAACATTTTTTTATTTTTTTTCGTTGTTGTTGTTTTGAAAAAGATTACAAAGACCGAAAAGAAGAGTGATGATGATGATGAAGAGAACGACGCTATTACAAACAAACGAACCAAAAAAGGGAAAAAAGAAGTACTTTATACTTTTGTCTTTGGTTTTTAAAAACACTGGCGATGATTTCATTTCTTTCCGTTATGCATATGCGTGATAATGACACCGGAGCTACTACTGACACGAGAGCCCATCATCATCATCATCATCGACCAGCTGTGGCGTGGAGTAGTAAACATCAGTTGAATGCAGAACAGAAACCAAAAAGAAACATGGTGGCCGGGACCCAGGAAATCTCGCTGTAATCCATCACCTCACGCAGAGGAGTTACACAAAGAGATACGCAATGGATAAAATAAAGAAGAAGAAAAAGTGAGATACCATAACCAGCTAATATGTGTGTGTGTGTCATAGAAGACTTTTCTTCCCCAAGACTACTATGACCAGATGTCTAAATATACCAATAGACGTGACTATCGTGGTGCGCACAGCTATCAAACAAGCCAAAGAAATTCCTCGTGGCTGGCCAATGGTGATGAAGTAACCGGCGGCAGCGACGTCAGCCCAGCCATTTCCGTACACTATCTCGGTATTATTTCCGTATCAGCTGACACAAGAGACAAGATATCAAGTTATTTTACGTATCGACTCTCTCCCTCTCTCTGCATAGACCTCGTACGAGTGGTGCGTATGCAAATCGTGTTATGATTCAAAAAAAAAAAGGCCTCAGACTCTCTGACAATCAATCAGATGAATGCAAGTACGAACAGGAGAGAAAAAGGGGGGCGAGTTCGAATTCGATTGAAGAAAAGAAATGAATTGAATAGCAAATGAACTGCCTCCTCCAGTCATCCTACTCCTTTAGCTTTCCGCCTTTTCTTACTGATTTTCTCGCTGTCTTCTTCTTTTGTTTTATCCTTTCGAGTCTTGTATTGACCTTTACGGTATACTCTTTCTCTCTGTTTGACAAGCGCTCCTCTGCTGTCTTCCTTAAAATACTGTATAAAGATATTTAAAAAAAAAACCTTTGCTTTTGACCCGCTGTCTGCGGACTGGTAAACCTCTTACACACAGATGAACACAAGCCAGCGAAGGCATACGTATCTCTGTTGGAAAGAACAACTCTCGAACGCGTTAGACTCGTACTTGAGATACTGCGGTGAAGAGCGTGGCTAACTGAGAATGGGCCATGTAAAATGTCTGCACAGTGCACACGTTACTGATAGACAATTGACTAAAGGTCAATAGGTTCCACGTCAACAAGTCAAATATTACAGATTTCGTTTTTCTTTTTTCTTTACCTTTACATCTTTAGCGATACTGTGGACTGTGGACGAATTAAGAAAAAAAAGGACCCCAGATACACACCGGGCAGAGAGAAATCACTGCCCGGGGCAGTAGCAACGAGTCGACGAATCAAGGGGGTGATCAAAGATAAACACACACACACACACACACGTAGACACAAAAGAAGTAGAGAAACACATACACACTACATACCTATCGTATTCTGCGTTATCCTCTTCGCAACGCTCGTCCTTAAGCTCTTTCCAACTTTTGCCGTGTTTACAGGTGGTCACCATGATGACATCTCGGCTGTTGTGCAGATGATAAAGCGAATTGCGAGTTTCTGAGCCAATTCCGTAAACGTAACGTTTGCCTTTGAAGGCCAGCAGGTAGGACTTTGAGGCGGCGGGGATATTCTCGGCGTAGACGGGTAGTATGTCGCCGCCTCGCTCCAAATGTTCCTTATGCACCAACGGAAGAGATATGTCGAAAGAAGGCCGATAGTTTTGCACTGAAATGCTTGCCTTGGCCAGGATGGCTCGGCCAATGTCCATTCCCAAGTCTTCAGTGTAATCGGGCCAGGTGCCCGAGTAGAAATTGAATATAATATGATTTTGTCCCCCATTCCAGTGGGGCAAACTGTTGAGCTTAGACTGCATCCCTCTGACATAGTCTGATGAGAGGCTGTCACGGTCCAGTGTGTCCAGACCCAAAATGAACAGGCAAGCCTGACTAGCATCTGTGGTATGATACCTGCATGTGTCATACACCAACAAAATATATCTCAATGAACATCATGAAACAGATAACGATCAATTGAAAGAATACCTGGATTCAGTAATGACATTCAATATTTTCCTATAAGTTGAGCTCATTGCCACCATTTCTTCCACAGGGTGAATATAGACTTTGAAACCGCTGACACACTTTGAGAAATCAAAACAAGTTTCCATTCGACACTGCTCCCTGACGGTGTTAGCCTTGGCTTCTTCTTGTCTCTGTTTGGGAGGGAGAGACCAGAACGACCTGTGTTCCATCAATTCTTCACTATCCATGTAGCAGTCCAGTGAAGGCCAGTGCCTTCCCCGATCAGGGAAAAGTCCTTTTAACCTGTAGCCTCCAAAATAGCATAATGCTAAGAAGGCACAGGAAAGAAAAAGGAGAATGTAGCGCTGTTTAGCCTGCATTTTCCTTATTCATCAGTCAGTCAGTGGGCTCCAAATACATAATAGGACACGTCAAAAACCCGAGCACCACATAAAAAACCACACACATTCCACCTCCTCCGGCTGTATAAGGCACGTATTTATAATAAGGATTTTCACGTTCGTGAGTCAACGAGTCGAGAGCCGCATAAGATTCGACACGTCATGGTTCTCGTGCGGGAGTAGACTGAGCTCCAAAGACGTCTGTCCTAGAACTTTGAACGAAGTTATGCTCCCAAATCCCCAAAAAGTCGTAAAATGCTTGGGCTTGGGTTGAGGGAAGTTGGGTTAAGCATCACATAGCAGACGAAGTCATAATATTTAGACATCTAGCGGACGAATTTTTCATTAGTTCATCGGTTCCAGGTCTTTAAAAAAAAAGGAGGAAATGGGCGGCGGGACTCGGGTTTCTAAAATTAAAGAAAAGATATATGGTTGAATGGTTTCCTCTAGCGAGACAAGCCGCGTACATAACTATACTGCACACCACCGACTTCATCTTAAATTTGTTGAAAAGAGACAGCATGACCCTATTATGGCGTACAGACTGGAACGCAATGGGGCAATAGACGTTCCCTTTCAAACAAGAACTTGGAACACAATATCCGTTGACTGACTGAATGTTTTAAAATATACCAACACCCTTCTACTCCCTTGTCTCCAGGGGTTTAAAGAACGTAATTGGTATCGGCTCCCGGTGCGTCGTAACAATTTCTTTTTTTCTTCCTTTTATTTCGTTTCTTTTATTATTGAAATTCCTCGATTCCTCGACTGGATTTTCCAGATGCTACGAGAGCGCTCAAAAGGAATGGAAGAACAGAGAAGGAGATGGCAATTAGAGAGAATTACACAAGCACCTTTGCGACCGATGCACCAACCCATGGATGATTTCAAGATTACAAAGGGTCGGGCATATTCTCGTACACACAAAGAATTCGGGTTAATTCTTATCTGACTCACACCCGCATGAATCCCATTGAAATTTTCCATCAAAATGAATCAGATGAAATAATGTCAGACATGAATCAGATGGATAGTAAAACACTCAACGTGAGCGCTATTCGACTAATTTTCAATTTCAAAAGAGAAAGAGTCATCGAGTTTGCATTGAAACGATCGAATTACTGCTGAAATATTCACCGGGTTGCAAATGAAACTAAATTAGTCGGGGAGGACGGAACGCATTCAGCTGTCGAGACTTGATCTCGGTGCTCAAAGAGGGAAACTATATATATTGTAATGGGGTGTTTTCAGTCCAGTGCGTTTCACAGTTTCTTTTTAAATTTTTTTTTCTTTTTTAATTGTCTTAATAAAAACTCGTTTTAGCTCTTATGAAAGTAGCGTTAACTCCCTACGGCTTGGTTTTTTAATTGGTCAGGAAAAATTATTTTGCATGGGGCTAGGTCCTCTCCCTTGGTTGATTTCAAGTGAAGTCCTACCTTTAGTTTTCCAGATAATTACAAATAAACAAGATAATTACAAATTAAATAACAGATAATTACAAATTAAGGCTGAGAAAGTACTGACAACGTGAAATGTAATTAACCGACTGCCACTGTCTCTTTCAACAGCCGAACATCATCTAGTCATATCCTCCCGTTGGCACGCGCCAGTCAGTCAGCTGTTTGCTGTTTAGACAAAAAACAAAAGTTCTTTTTCTTAGTCACAGTCTCGTCGTGGTTTCGGTATTAGTGCTACTAGGTTTATAGCAGCCTGGAAGGCAGGAGATGACGTGAGGAGACATCATCCTTCGTCGCCCGTCTCTCTTCATCTCCGCCTCCAATAAGGAAATTTGAATACGTGTCAGCTCTTCTCAGGACCACACGTTGTGTGTGTGTATGCAAATGATTTCTCTGTCGCAACAAAAGAACGGAAACTATTCAAAGGGATGAATTCTAGATCAATCCAGTTTGGCTCGAAATAGAAAAGATTCCAATTTTATGAACCGTGAAAAGAAGAGATGGAGATGGATAAGGAAAAGGGGGAAAAAAAGTCGCCGTTTTCATAACTATTGGTTAACCCAAGGAAATCTACATATTCTTTTGATATAAAAAAAACCTGTCGGTTCAGTGGTTCGGTCTCCTATTCTATTCATACTTCTTCTTTATATGTCTGCGATTCCACACATGGTGTACGTACATGGAGCGAACGAGCCCGAAAGATAAACCCTAGCACGACACAGTGGGCCTGAAAAGCGCCGTGGTTGTAACGCCATCAGCCTGTTTGGAAAATCTCATAATAAATCAAATATGCAAACAAATCGACGAAATGCAACAAACAACAATGCATCTTAATCCGTCTTCTACCTTCCCCTTTTCTCCGCTCCACAGGAATGACGGCACGTCATTCAAATCCAAAATCTAAAAAAGAGAGAGAGAAGTTCTTTTTTTTATTCATTTCTTTTCATTCATGTGTGGACGACGTAACGACGTGAATGCTGTCGGTGAAAAAACTCTTTGATTGGAACCCTAGAGAACGCGCACCAAGTAGAAAAAAGTTTAATATTCAAAAATACAAAAGTTGTTGTGCCGTCCTCTGAAAATTTCTTGATTTCTTTTCCTTCTGATTTCTTTATAGCAGGTGGTAGGTCACTCAAACGTACAGAAAAAGAACCTCGCCCAAAGACGACGTCGTTCGGCGCCTATCAGCGCAACAAACGATGGCGTAGGAGGAAGAAAAGACGAAGATGATGGAGCTGCGTCATCGAACCTCGAGATGAGTTTGATGGTGACGGATCGATACAATCTCTAAACAAGAAGATGTGGGCGAAGAAAGGGAGGAAAGAAAAGAAGATAGAGGTAGGATAGAATACAGAAAGGGTTTTCCCCCTCATAATGCAACCTACAGACTGGGGGATGTCAATTTCTCCATGCACAACTCGGCAGATTTCCTTTTTTTTTGTTTTTGTCTAAGCCACAGTTTGTGGATGCCTCGGAAGCAATATTGTATAGCATAGTATCAGACAGTCTGCTGATAGAACGTGCGTGAAAAAAAAGAAGAGCACTGTGCGACGCCCAAGTGGACCGAGACCTACATAATCTGCTGACATCGACGAGACAGCAGATGAGGAAGCAATTCTTGTCTCTTTTTAACATGGGTCTACAACAGATCTAACAGCCTATTCATCGCTCGTGGGAACAAGACGATTAGGCTTGATTGGAATGACGCATTAATCGAACATAGTGCTGTTCATCCTAAACATAGTCAGCAGCTTGGATGGTTTCATTAGCATGCTCTCATGCTCCTATCAATTGACCTAGCGAGACACACAACCAATGGGTCGATTTCAATCCAATTATCTACCCCAACCCCACCTTGCACGTGGAAACGATCTATTCTTCAAACGATTCTTTGTCCACACACACAACGCTTAAAAAAAAGGGGGACATAATTTTGTAATGCTACTTTTCCTTGTCGTTTGCCTTAAGATATTATTCCTTTCACGAACTCGATCTGTCATCTAGAAAGAGCGGCAGCAGTGGCAAGAAACGAAGTCCCCAGAGTACGATAAATCAAAAGACACAACTTCTTTCGCCCTATTAGATCACGGCATATATGGTTTGATGGTTACTACTCGGGTGGGTAGCCCTATCGCCTGTCCTGTTAGTTCATAAAAGATGACCCGCTTCGATTCGGTTGGATCTGGTTATACGTACGCGCTCCAGCAAATCGCGTTGCTCTCAAACTTCTTGACTCTAGGACTCTCTAGTGTATGTGTGTCCATCCACAGTCAGTATATATCCACTGCTGACAAGTACAAATTAGCTACTGCTGCTCCTCAGCAACCTTTGCCAAAAGTCCCGTGTTACCAGCCGAGCGTCAACTCACGTCGTTGAGAAAGAAAGAGATAGACCATCTATAACGATCGATCACGTATGCTCTTTTCATGCTAGCACCTAACAACAACAACAACAAAAAACTTTTTGGCTGGCCGCTATTCTCCCTTATTCGCCTCTACTATGCAATATCGTGGAGCGTGTGGAACAGAGATCCCATCATCTCGACATGGAATAGAAATAAAATAGCGAGACGCGCGCGATGATGCGTGGGCATCTCAACGTCAGTAATCGGTAGCGGCGATCAGGGAGAACACAGGAGAAAGCGCCTGTTATGTACGGAAAGCTGACAAAAGAAGAGATACAATCATTTAACGAACACGCGGACGGCTTACCAAAACTGCTATAGAAAAAAGGCTGCATAAAAAGGAGTCTTTTCTCAGGGAGGAAGTTGTTGGTGGAGTCACCAAGGGAGTGGCCAGTCAAATGTCAAATTCGGTCTATGTGGAAATCAGCGTCGACAGATCCATTTCCTTTGAAAGAATAGAGCAGTGAAAAAAAAAACGACCTGTTAAATCAACTCATTCTGACCGTGTTTGCGAGTCCCATAGGATTGTCTGTGTTATTACGTCACGTTGAGGCGCTGCTAGGGAGAACAACAGTTGACATTAGCTCCCACTGGAAATGGTCGGATTGGCGATCACACCAAATGTCACCATGTCTTCAAATGAATCAATCTTCTTCGTTCTATGTAGGCAGCAGTCGCCAATTGGCCACGAATTTCAGGGGAAAGTGATTCACACGATAACCAAATCTCTAAACCACATTTTCAGATGACGCATATACACACGATTGAACAGCGAAGCTCATTAAACTGTAAAATGCCGCTCCCAAAAGACTAGCCCCAGATTTTACCACCGATTACAATATAAACCACGAAACTCCAGCATTCTTGGAATCAAAAATACACTTCTATGAATAGAAGTCGTTAAACTGGGTTAAACTAAACTAGTTTTGCTGAGGACTCTTCCCCCTTCGGGGAGCTTTGCGGTTTCACTCGAAACACCGAAAGTTTGCTACTGGACGGAAGTTGACGAAAAAATGGGCACCAAGGAAAAAGAGCAAATAGTCGGCGGAAATCTCTTTTCATCTTCATCTTATAAGCAAGTGGGAGTTTGAGCGTCTTCGACCATGATCCTCAATGCGGCTAGAGTGGCATGCTTCATGTACCTATCACTCAAGAAAACGGATATAAAAAGAATCCCACAGGGAAAGAAATTGAATCTCTGATCGATTGCGCCCTTCACAAGGGGGGGGGGGGACTCGATGAACGAGACAGAGAAGATTTTTGGAGGACGCGCTCAGACTTATCGATCGCAAATAAAATGACCTTTTCAAATCTCTATGTCCTTTTCAGACGTGAGAATTACGAAATAAATTGAATTTAAAAACGGAACGTCAGGAAAATGACGAGAAAAATCTAGCTACGTACAGTAAATCTTTGTTCTCATATTCTAAATTAAAACCTTTGTCAACTACTCGCAGCTCTGTCGTAGGAGAAAAAGTAATCGCTACGTACCAGCAATAAATATTTTTGATGATCCCGACATTCTCGCATTCGAATACCGAATGATCAGGAACACGTCAACGAAAGCTCTTCCCTGCTGATTTAACTAATATTGCACATATTTTCTAGAAACAATTCAAGTCAGCTGAAATAGGGGAAAAATTAATTTTTTTTAAGAATGTCCATTTTATAATATCGACATTTAACTTAAATGAAAAGAAGGTTTGTTAGTCGGGAAGACCTCTTACCAAGTTGTTTTTCACCTTTACCTACTTAGTTTAAAAGGTATTAGTCCAAGTAAAATTCAGGACGAATGTAACTATACTTAACCAGTCAACAATGGGCGTTTAATTGATTGTCAATCACATCGTCTACAATTTATTTTATGAAACCAGCTTAATTTTATCTGCATCAATTTGAAATTTTGAATTTTTAGACAATTTCTTTTGGCACTTACACCACAAAAACTCTGCAGATTCAGCACATTTAGTATTTTCTGCCCTTTTCAAGTATTCAGCAATAATTTTTTTCTGGAATTTTTTCAACGACATCTGATTGCCATCCTGTGCTCGTAGTATCGTTTTGCCAATCGTGTTCCACTTGACTTTGATTGACTGTGGAGCTTCTTCGCAAACGGCAGTAGTATCCTTCACTGGATTGCAACACAAGTCGCTATCGAGAGATTTTGTTTCAACTTCTTTTTTTATTCTTTTCACGCATGTTCCATTGACTGCTGGTTTCTTATTTTCGCTGTCATTTTTCCTTTTAGTTGCTTTAACTTGGTTAGTTGCTTTTTTGTTACCAAGAATATTGGTTTTTTTTTGCTTGTTGCTCTTTCAAGGCTTTCAAAATGAGATCCCACAACTGGTCTGCTATCTTTGGGTTCACTTCACAATCCAAGTTATTTTTCAAGAATTTCTTAAATAAAATATCATTTCAGTTAATGATTGTTAAAAAACATCTAACTTATTTTTTTTTCACCTTGAAATCAGGATTTTTCATTCCATAAAAGTTTTTGGGGATTTTAACATGCTGACTTCATCCTCACATAGGCATCACTTGGTAATTCTTCACTGCTGCTACTAACAGTTTCTTCAAAAAAACTTTTGAACAAAGCTAACCATTCAGAATTTTTTTCATTCTTAATAGGTTTTGCTGAATAACTTTTGGTTAAATATTTTTCGTTTTTTTCTTTGAATTCTTCCTCTTGACGGGCTCTTGAAATCAGAATTCGCAATTGTTCATCGATTATCGGATTAACTTTATAACCGGGGATGTTTTTCAAAAAATTCTAATATTAAAAGGAGAAAAAAAGTTAGATAAATAATTTTTATGTCCTAGCAGTTAATTACTTCAAATTTTGCTTTTGGAATTTCCTTCCATCTCTTCACAAGTGGGAAATTTTTAGCAGTGCTTATATTTTGAAGAGCACTTCTTAATTCTTCATTTTCATTAGTATGAGTCTGAATCAAGTTTTGTATTACTCTATTCCATTCAGTTTGATTTTTTGTTTTGTAGTCAAGACTCATCTGAGATTTAGGAAGAACTGCAGTTTTAGTAGATGTGTTCTCATTTACAGGAACATCTACAGGTTTGGTTACTGGAGCCAAAACCTTTTCTAATTTTTTCTTCTTCTGACAATTTGGAAGAACTGTTGGCTTGTTAGGTTTGGCCTCCACAGGTTTAATTACAATTACTGGAGCCAAAACCTTTTCATCTTTCCTCAGTTTGTTTTCATTTTCTTTGGCCTTGTTCAACTTTTCTTCTTTGAGGTCTCTTGCAACCAGATCCCACAATTTCACATCTCGTGCATAGTCTTCTTTGTTTTCCATTATGTGTTTCATAAAGTTCTATATCAAACCATTACAAGATTTACATTTATGTTATTACAATGTATACTTTTTAAAACTGCAACTTTTACCATGAACTTTGGTTTGTTTATTTTATTCCATTTGAGTGGGATTTCTTCAGCCTCACTCATTCTTTTAAGAGCACTTGTCAATTCTTCATTAGTATTCTTTACAATTAAATTTTGAACCATAGCAAGCCCATGCCTGTTTTTTTCTTTCAAAGGGTTTATATAAAAATGCTTTCTTCTTGCCTTGATCTTCTGACACCAATCCTTGTTTTATTCCTTCTGCCATTTTCACTTTAAAGAGTAATTAATCCGGGAAAAATAACGTGCGATAAATAGGAAATTTTCCCAATTTAAATTTCACTAAAATGTGCTTTTCACGCCAGAAAGGACTTTTAAACACTGGCAGCAGACAAAATTTTTCAACGTTGCCAAAGCACTAGACAGCTCATGCCCACTAAACTCAGGTAAAAGTAAAACCGTAAAAGTCATGGCAGGCAGGTCATGGACTCATGCTCATGGTCGTTAGTCATCTCATTCATGTATTGTCTCATGTGGGCTTATTGTTTTGTTTTTTTTAAATGTTGTTTACTTGTTTAGTGGTTTCCGAATTAAAACAGCAAAATTGGAATGGAAAATTTTATTAGAAAAGAGTGAACAGAATACGCGGAATGATTTTACATCGTGAAATACGAGTAACTGGTGACGATGAAATAAGAGAGAATCGTAATGTAGCTAGCTACAACATGGAAGGCTTTTGTTCTTATATTCTAAATTTAAAAACCCTTTGTGAACAAAATCCTTCTAGACAGCAAACAAATTTTCTTTGGAAAATTAACGTTCATTCCGATTCTGAATGAGGGATTATGAGTGCTCCAGTCTCATCATCTTCTTCCAATTCAGTTTTATTAGCAGTGTGAGGCAAAATAAGAGAACCTTCAGCCATTTCTTGTGTACTCTGCTGTTGACGCTGACGATGTAGTCTCCGGGTTTTTACTAGATACCGAGGCGTTACCAAAACTTCGGATATTCCAGTTGCTCTATTAAGAATTAATTTCGAATTAGCATAAAATTCGAATTTTTGTTTCAATAAAAAAACGTAATAAATATAGTATACTTATCGACTTCTTCTTGGATTATCTGGGAAACGGGCGTAGATTCATTAATAGCTCGGCTGCGGCAATCTGCTACTAGTTTATAATTCTGAACAACATGCATGTCTCCGTCGTGATCGTGTTGGTTGAGAGCGTGAAATTGACCTTCAAAATCAAAATTATGTGTTAACTTGTAGAAAAAACTGATTGAAAATTCCTTAATAAACCCATACCTTCGTGACAGACTAAACGACCAGGGCATTTTTCTTTATAACAGCATCTGTAATATTGCTTGCCATTAAAATATCTACGTATTCGATAAACGTAGCCTTCTTGAATGTCCGCAATAAGATTTGATCCTCTTCTACGTCCTTCTATCGGTTGATATCTACCTTCAATATCTACATTACATCCGATTTAAGAAAATTTTATATTTAAAAATTATTGTTCGTCTAAGGAGTCAATTAACTCATATACCTGTTACAAACGGAATGTTTTCGTCTGACCTCAAATTTTCATCATGTTCTTCCTCCTCAACTTCGGCTTCACCTGCGGGATTTTCATCAGCCTCAACTTCTAATTCAAGGGTAAGGTATGCTGCTTGGATGGCATTAGGAGCCGATGGAGCTTCCATCATAGTTTCCTTTCGCGGTCTAGTGTTGGGACGTTGGACAGTTGAATTGCTTACTTCTTTTTTTGACAATTTGTTCATTTTTGGAGGTGTTGATGAGGCAACATCTCCCAGAGATCTCTTCTGGCTTGTTTTTTGTGCTGTAAGTTTTGGGGGTGCAGCAGATGTTTTCTTGGATGTCTGCGGTTCTTCCTCTCCATAATTGACAAGTCCTGAGATTTTCAGAGCTCTTGCTGTTTGAAGAAATTTCTGTAATTCTGTGTGATCTATATTCACACATCCCTTATAAATGTACTCCACTATCAACTTCAAGAGAGAGTAGTTCACATTGTTGAGAAAAATGATTGCTTGTTTGTCAAAATGGTCTGACAATAATTCCTATGTACAAAATTATAATAAGCTATCAATATGCACCTTAAATTATGTACTGTTTATATCACAAATTTCAAACTACCTTAAAGTAAGGACTACAAGCACAAAGGATTAATCTATGTGCCTTAATATGTCTTCCATCAGCAGCTAATGTGCAATCTGTAAGAGTATCATTCTGCCTGAGGCTCGAAAGAGCCTGGACAAGGAAGGCTGATTGATTTTTCCATTCCAAATTACAGGTCATCATCTTTTCAAAAATATCTGGATTTAACCAAATATTTTAATAAATTAGGATACGTTGTAGTCTATAATAGTATAAAACTTATTACGTTCGTAGGACAACTGGAGAAAACTAGACGGCCTTGAAACGACTTTAGACTTTCAGGTTTGAGGGCCAAATGGAAGCAATTCTCGACTTTCTAGGCGTTGTTAGGATGTGATGTATTATGAATAATACACGCAAAATTTGTTAATTTCAGATGAAGTCTAAATTGATGGACATTCAATAGTTGGAAAACACTCTCAAGAACGACAGAATATAAGCTGTGATATAAGTTAAGCAGAAACACAAAAGGAGTAAAGGACGTTTCGGTCACAGATATGTAAGTCTTAATGGCCGGCTGGAGAGTTGGAAAGGCTTTGTGCTGTTTTAGCGGTACTAGCCACACACCGCTAGGCACCGCCAGGTGTATCGTTCTGGCATCTGTCAAAAAATCGCATTCGCTTCATCGTATGTTGTATAATTATTTGTTTACAAACAAACAAGAATCCCATTGTTGTTGATCTGCAATGTAATCTGTCAATATCCGCTATTCCGCTTTATAATTTTTATAAAAAGGTCTGATATAGGCTGATATTACTTTTTTACTTTTTCCTACAGTAAATTTTACTTTTTTATTTTCTCGGGTAGGCTTTTATTTTTTTTGCAGGGAAAGTTAATTATAAAAAATGAGAGATAGTTCTTTTGGCGCGAATCCCTGCCTCTATTGTTTTTAAACACCTAGCTAGAAAAATTACTTTTCATTTTCTTTTTTCACTTTTTTTTTCTTTTTTAGTTAATTTGAATTGCGGATCCCTTGGTAATTTGTATCCTAATTGCTTAAAACTTAAAAGCATTAAAAATCGGTAATTTTTAAAATTGAAGAGATGGTTACCAGACGGCAGACGCTCTGTCCCATAAGGGGGTGTCTGCCTAAAGTTACACAGGCTTACGCTCACTTGTGTTGTCCCAACTCCCAAATATATTTATCAGTATTGTGTTTGCTTCCTATTTATTCTGTTGACAAGTTCAATAAAAGAGGATAGATACTAAAATGTATCGACTCCGATAACAAAAATGTCGTCTTAGCTAAAATAAAACAGTATTTGATAATTTCCATGCATGATAGTTTATAGCCGAAATCAAAATCAAGAAAAATTTTGTTTTGAGGAAAATAATAGTTGTTCCCTTCACTGGCGATACCGAATTTTAAAAGGTATGGGTTAGGACCAAGATTGAGATCATAAGGAAACATTTCCTTGAGGTGGACGGGGTGGACGGACATGAAGTTACTTGTGGTGTTTATTTTAGCTGCCACTTTCTTTGTGGTACCATGTTACTCAGAACCGTTCATTATGGAACTTCCTGGCTACGCAAAGACGGTGATGGGTGCTTATGGTATGTGATATTGCAATTGTTGTGATAGATGATTTTAAAAATGCATGCGTCGTATTAACAATTTCACTAGGAAACCTCAGCACGTCCTGGTACGAAACTCGGCGGCCGTTTTATTCTTTCCGCTACTTCCACTATGCGGCAAAGCCAACTTACGAAAATCGCTTCTTGGTACTGGCTTATTGTTTTTAAAATGCAAAAGATGTGTTATTTTCAATGTTTATATTAAACCAGTCCCTTTTTTGTGTTCCAATAATTTAGCCTCCAGTCACTTCGAACTACCCTTATCCAGATGACGAGATTTACAATTCAATCGATTTGCCACCTGGTTGTGCGCAAGGTGAACGAAACGAACTGGAAGATTGCCTCATTCTTAGCGTTTACACACCTTTCGTAAGTCGTTTACACCGGTTTACCCTTTAATATCGGATGTTATGTTTCTTTACATAACGATTTGATTCGTTTAACCACAATTTTGTTGTGTTTAACAGTTCCCTGGTAACGCCTCTGATGCTTCTACAAAATTTGACACTTTGTTGCCCGTTATGGTTTGGATCCACGGTGGTGCCTTTATATTTGTGAGAGAGGAGATATATTTAAAAAGTCACGACATAACTAAATACCTTGTTTCCCTTTTTGTGCCAATAGGGTCAAAGTATTCTTTACGAGCCGAATACTCTTATGGCGCATGATGTTGTTGTTGTTGTAATTCAGTATCGCTTGGGTCCCCTTGGTATAAATAAATTCGGAAACTCTATAATTGTATTCAACCAAAATTAACTTTTTTAAATTTCATCAGGATTTCTGTCTTTAGACACTGAAGAAATTCCCGGAAATGCTGGCATGGCTGATCAGGTTGAAGCCCTGCGTTGGGTTCAGAAATTTATTAAATATTTTGGTGGAGATAAAACAAAGGTCACAATCGTTGGAGAAAGTGCAGGTGCAGCCAGTGTGAGTTTTCTTCTACTTGCTCCTCAATCAAAAGAAGAAGGTTAGTTGCTTATACTTCATAGTATTTGTATGGTCTGCATTGGCTTCAAACGTAGTAGTTTATTGATAATGACATTTATACTAATTTATTTGAGTTAAGGTTTATTTAGGTACGCTATTGCCGAATCAGGCTCAATGCTTGCCGATTGGGCTGTAGATCGAAATTCAACTAAACACGGTTACCTAATAGCTGAATTGGCTGGATGTCCGCTTGAGCCATATGCTGATCTACTACACTGTTTGAGAAGCATAGATGTCAGAACCCTAACCGACGCTCAATTAGAATTTATGGTATTTTCTTTACTTTTTCGTGTCGTAATTTTACTTGTTTAAACTTATTATAACAACGTTTTCATCCATCCGTGTTTAGCGAATTGACACTATGAACGGCGGGTTGGGTTTCGGAGGTGCCTCTCCCGTAATTCAGACGGCCGGAAAAGTTCGTTACTTGACAGATGAACCAAGAAAATTGATTGAAAGCGGACAATACATGACCGATGCACATTTAATGTTTGGTGCCAATGAAGGTGAAGGTATTATGGCTTTAGACATGACACTGAGTTTGTACATCCGACCAAACGGTCTTGAAAATGATACGGACTTCTGGAAGTATGATTCCGTGAGAACTGTTCTGGCAACTTTAGGTAACCGAAACTAGTGCAGATACTCATCACTAAAAATCTATTTTTTGTTTTACAAATGAATTTTTTTGCTTGATTTTAGGTATCCGTGACGACACTGGAGCTTTGGGAGATGCTCTGACCACCAAGTATCTCGGATACGCCGTTGATTCTTGTCAGATGGGAAATTTTACTGTCATGATTCCGGGTCTAATTGATGTAAATATGTCCACAAAAAAAAATACCAAAGCCTTCGATTTTAATTCGTTGATTGATTTTAGATAGCGGGTACTTTGTTCTTGAAAGCAGGTGGTTGGCAAACTATAATGCTGCATACCAAATTCAATCCTCACGCATATTGGTATTCGTTTGATTTTCTCAGTAAAGTTAGCTTAATTGGAGCCGACGAAATCCTTCCTCGTGGTATGGTTTTGTGACATTGTAAACTAGACGTCGATGGATGTTGATAGGATTTTTTTTATATGCAGGTGTGATGCACGCTGACGAAATCATGTACCTATTCACTATGCCTATTCCGCATAATGAAACCGAAAAAGAGCTTGGTAAAAAAATGATTGAGATATGGACCACTTTCGCCACTTATGGGTGATTTCAAATTTTTTAACTGTTGTAAACCACAAAAAAAGATAATTCATGATACTGACGTTCTTTTAGAGAACCCACGCCTGCCGAAATGACAATGAGAGAAGGTATTCCGCATTGGCCTCCATATACCCATGAGAAGAAAGAATTCATGGCAATCAATAAATATTGGAGCGTTAAAAATGACTACACTTTGGTATAAATATTTTGATTAAAAAAGGTATCCTCATTAGTTGAGTAACGATAAATTGTTGACAACAGTATTACACAGTAACGGTGGACAAGGCGGGTCCAAGAATTGTCAATCCAGCAACTAGTGAAGAATGTGCAAGCGCATATTGGGAATCCAAGAATAAACGTCTTCACAAGAAAACTTGAAATGTTGACCCTTCAAAACCACAAGACGAAGAATAAATTTCTTATTCAAGTGCAAAAATACTAGATTATTATCCATTAAAAAAGAATGGTTATCTATAGATTTTTATACGTTCCTGAAAATTTTAGCAATATATGTAGAATTGTATCCACATACCAGTTAAGTCTCTCATTTTGTGTTCTCGAATTCATCATTTGGATGATCTCGTCTAAATCCGTCTAAATCAGTAGCTGTTTCACATTATTACTGTGAGGGCAATTTTCATTATTGTTTAGTTTACATCAATAGCAGCTGAGTCATTCTAATACGCAGAAATGGAAAAGGTAATTAGAATTTTTACTGTTCAGCGTGAGCAGATTGTATGTCTTTATCTAGTTTTTTAAATTTGAAAATGATAGAAATTGATATGATTTTATAGTCCTTTAAGTGTTTCAATTGTCTGCTACTGCTGACCGCCCTGTTCAGCAGTTGTTGGGCTGAATCCCTTGACGCCCCTGCCTCACAGTACGAATACCAAATGATCCTCAACAATCCTCGCATGACGGGACAGAATCGCTGACGTCATACCCGAAGATTCTTCTCTGATAATCAACACATTATCAGGTCAGGTACGCGGAATGACGGCCGTTGCGGCCACCGCTAAGGAGGTGGATGTGTGGAACAGCATTCCGTTGGGCGAACTGCGCTTTCGTCACCCAAAACCAATGGACCCGTGGAACGACATCCGGGACACTTGAGCCAAGCCTAATTCATGTTGGCAAACTATGGGCGACTTCTTTGGCAATTTCACTGGCTCCACTATGTGGAACGCTAACACGGAACGAAACGAAGATTGCCTCTACCTTAGCGTGACGGTGCCCCGACCGAGGCCCAAAAACGTTGCTGTCATGGTCTGGATATACGGAGGTGGATTTGTCGGTGGATCGTCAACGCTTGATGCTTACGACCCAAATATTATCATCTCCAAGGAAAATATTATCTACGTGTCTCTCCAGTATCGAGTAGCTTCGCTCGGTTTTCTGAACTTAGACCAACCGGACGCACCAGGCAACATGGGTTTATTAGACCAGGTGATGGCATTTTAAAATGGATTAGTTCCAACATTGGTTTCTTCGGAGGTAATCCGAATAATATGACGTTGTTTGGTGAGTCGGCTGGTGCGGCCAGTGTCTCCATGCATCTCCTGTCACCACTCAGTCGGAACCTATTCAGTCAAGCTATCATGAAGAGTGGATCAGTCACGGCTCCATGGGCTGTCGGTAATCAAGAGGGGACCATCGCTTGCGGATTGAAACTCGCTAAAGCCGTCGGTTGCCCATACCGCCGAGCTAATCTTAGCCTAGCACTGAATCAAGAACAGTTCTTAAAGTCAGTTCAAGATTTAAATCCAAAAGCATCGACCTTCAGAAAATTATCTTCGAATGCACAGACTGTTTGAATCTGGACGATCCGAACAGTAATCGTGAAGCTCTTGACAAAATGGTCGGCGACAATCAATTAACTTGCAACGTCAACGAATTCGCTTTTTACTATGCAAAGGCAGGCAAGGGCAGTTATCTTCATGTATTACTACGCTCTTCCGCCCATTTGTGGCCGACGTGGACAGGCGTCCTCCACGCCGACGAGATCAACTTCGTTTTCGGAGAACCACTTAATCCACCCAAGCGCTATTTACCTCATGAAATTACCCTTCAGCAAGAAATGATGCGCTATTGGGCTAACTTTGCTCGCACAGGGTAAACTAATCATTTTACATTTGAGCCTCCATCTTTGTTGGTTACATATTTGCGTTAATATAAATGATCGACTTTTTTTGTTTTATTCATGGATGATGAACAGGGATACCAGAAAAAATCCAAATGGTTCCTGGACGCAAGATTACTGACCGGTTCACACTCCTTATGAACGAGAGTATCTCACACTTTATTGCGACTAACTATTCCTGTGATGAGTGGATCGCGGACCTCGGCTAAGGCAGCGTGACTTTTGGAAGAAGTACTTACCCAGTTTAGGAACGTTCGGCAACAGGTGAGAAAAATTGAAATTTATCATGAGCTCAAAATAATTCGTCATCTCCATACTTATATTTTTATGGGATCAAACAACGTAAATTAGAAAGATTCATCAGAATAATAATAAGCAGGGCAGCGTAGTTACGATATGAGACGTAACGTTGCTGCTTTTTTTTTTGTTTGCAGCCTCCTGTTCTCGAGTTGAACAACGGCTTCCGCAATCCGCAGGGTGATGGCAGTATAGAAAAATAAACTGTATTCGCTGTCTAAGGACGATGGACCTAAATATTACTTACTTCAGTACCTCTACTTTTACGCTCTTCTCTAATCTTCTTCATCTTTTCTTCTTTTACTGGGCCTGCCTGAATCCAAGAAAAGACGATTATATTGTGTGGTTTTAAAAAACAATCCTTGACACAGCGGTCGACTGGATTCAAGTAATTCAGTATGTTCCTATAAGATTGAAGAAGAAGAATATTTTTATTCAAGTGCACCAGTACTCTGATTTTTGTTTTTCATTATCTTCTCTCATGAAGGCGTGTACAAATTTAGCGTACCTTGTTAATTTGGTGTGTTTTTTTAGACGTGGCATTACATTTTCGAACGACATATCGATGTTTTAAGCTCGCTGTCCTGTTTAGTTAAGATAGGCAACGGGGCGATAAATTTGATAAGATCAGTCAGTTAGCCATCGACAAATAACAATAATGTAAATAGTTCTGAGGGTATAATAATGAACTGTTTTCATGTGTTTGTATATGTTTGCGTATGTTTGTTGTGGATTAGTTTAGTTTATACTGTTTCTCCCTAATAACAACGTATATGAATATAGACATCGATAAATATTCTGATCATCATAATGAAAATATTAGACCTCTAATGATATCGTTTATCCACTCGTCGAACAGACTCAAAATAAACAATCAAACTTTTGTCGATAGCAACGGGAATCATTAAAATGTAAATGCGTCGAAATAAAGTGCGGGACTACGAAGTATTTCGTACTGGTGTAAGCAGACATGAAATTCGTTGCGTTTTTTGTTTTGGCTGCAGCCTTTTTTGCTGCACCATGTTGCTCCAAGCCCTTCATCATGGAACTTCCTGGCTATGCAAAAGCCGTAATGGGTGGCTATGGTAAGTTTCGTGCAGTTTCACGTAATGTAATTACTATGGAAATTACATTTAAAACCTTTGACAATTTAACAGGAAATATTAGCACGTCCTGGTACGCAGAAACTCGACGTCCGTTTTACTCTTTTCGATATTTTCACTATGCTGCAAAACCAACTTATGAGACTCGGTTTCTGGTACCAAGAATTTAAAAAAATAAATTTTAATTATTTAACTAAGCTAACGTTACTATTATTTGTTTAATAACCAATCAGCCACCAGTGCCCAATAACTACCCTTACCCTGACGACGAGATCTACAATTCTATCGATTTACCACCAGGTAAAAATATCATCGTTCAATTAAATATAGAAGAGATTTTCATCACTTAATATTAAATTCGACAGGATGTGCACAAGGAAGCGACAAAGACTCTGAAGATTGTCTAATCCTTAGCGTGTACACGCCTTATGTAAGTAGATCACTTACTTCGACTTACTTATTTCCATCTTGTTTTGTTTATTAGTATAACATGACTGAAACAAATTTTTAATTTAAAAAATTTTAGTTCCCGGGTAACGCTTCTGATTCTTCTACCACCTTTGACAATTTGCTTCCTGTCATGGTTTGGATTCATGGCGGCACTTTCGTTTCCGTAAATTCATTAACACAAAATTAATAATGGCAATGAAGTAATATATTGATGTACTGAACCGTTTTTCTATGATAAGGGACAAAGCATTCTTTATGAGCCAAATACTTTTATGGCGCACGACGTCGTTTTCGTGGTCATTCAATACCGACTTGGTGCTCTTGGTAGGACGATTATTCTTTATAACTTTGTTTCTTCATAAGTGATGCACAACTAGTGTTATAATACGTACACATTTAACTGTGACAGGGTTCTTAACGCTGGACACGGAAGAAATTCCCGGAAATGCTGGTATGGCGGATCAAATTGAAGCTTTGCGTTGGATCCAGAAATTCATTAAATATTTTGGAGGAGATAAAAACAAAGTCACTGTCGTTGGAGAGAGCGCCGGTGCAGCCAGTGTTGGCTTCCTTCTTTTGTGTCCCCAAGCGCGAGAAGAACGTAAGTATATAATCGAAATTACGTGACACTCAACAACCGTTCAACCATATTTTAAAAAAACATATAGGCCTCTTCCACAACGCTATTGCTGAATCTGGATCAATGTTGACAGAATGGGCTCTCGATCGCAATACAACTAAACACGGGTATCGAATTGCTGAACTGGCTGGGTGTCCACTTGAACCCTATGCCGACTTATTGCACTGTTTGCGAAGCATAGATCAGCTAGTATTGCGCAACGCCCAAAAAGCATTTTCGGTTAGAGGTTTTTTTTGAACTTGTATGATAAATGATTTTTACCGAATTTCAAAATTTTACATGTACAGAAAGAAGACCAAAAAAATGGAAATATGGGATTTGGAGGTCAATCGCCAATAATGCAGACTGCTGGAAAAGTTCGGTACTTGACAGAAGAACCGAGTACTTTAATCGAAAGAGGAGACTACATGACAGATGTAAACATTCTCTTTGGTGCCAATGAAGGCGAGGGCATTATGGCGTTTGACATCATCTATCGTGGCTACATTAAACCAAATAACCTTTTTAACAACGAGACTTTCTGGAAATACGACGCTGTCAGAGCTGTTCTAGGCGCCTTAGGTTTCATTTTTATAGTAGCTTTTTCTTATATTAGTAACTTTTTTTGTTTTTAATTAAAAATTTCCGCTATTCAGTTCTATATTATATGAAATCTTTTACAATTTAATCTTAGGTATCCGTGACGACACTGGAGCTTTGTCAGATGCTCTGACCACCAAGTATCTCGGATATGCCGTTGATTCTTGTCAAATGGGAAATTTGACTGTCATGCTTCCTGGTCTAATTGATGTGAGTTAAAATTGCAATGATTTCTCCTGAAACTATTTAGAATTCGGACGCGCAAATATGAATTAATAGATCGCTGGTACCTTGTTCCTGAAAGCTGGTGGCTGGCAAACTGTATTACGCCACACAAAATACAACCCTCACGCTTATTGGTACTCGTTTGACTTTCTCAGTAAAGTTAGTATTATTGGAGCAAGTGATTTCCTTCCCCGTGGTAAGGTTTCAACAGGATACATCTTTAACATGATTTTTGACTGAATTTTTTTTATTGATTTTTGAAAAATTGTAGGTGTGATGCACGCTGATGAGATCATGTACCTGTTCACCATGCCAATTCCTCATAACGAGACGGAGAAGGAATTGTCCAAAAAAATGATTGAGATATGGACGACGTTCGCCACTTACGGGCAAGTGAAAAATATTACTTCTGAAATGCCCTTACTAAATAATTGTTTAGGGAGCCGACGCCAGACGGAGTACCAATGAGAGATGGCATTCCGAAATGGCCTGCCTACACTTACGAGAAGAAAGAATTCATGGCCATCAATAAATATTGGAGTGTTAAAAACGACTACTCTTTGGTAATCATGACTCTGCAGAGGGAAATGTAGTTATTTAATTTTTTTTTACTTTTTGGTACGTATTAAAAAAACAGTATTACACGATTACGGTGGATAAAGCGGCCCCTAGGACTATTAATCCAGACATTGCCAAAGAATGTGCAAACGCGTATTGGTCATCGAAGAACGCGCAAGTCGGTCGTCGTGATTGAGATGAGAAATTTGTAAAATTATCGCAACATAAACGGTTCATAGAAATTTAACTAATTTCAGTTTGTTGTATTCATGATCACTAATCACAAAATACAGGATGAAATTATGTTTATTTTAAGAAATTGTGACGAGTCCTTGAATGCTCAAATTAAATTTACATTAACTCCAGTTCTTAAGTCCAAGATAGACAACGCAAGACGATAACTGTAGGATAGCATATCAGCTTGTTTTTGCCTGTCAAACCAGAGACACCCATGAAATCATTTTCGTGAGATAACTGAAAAGTGTTTATGTGTTAACATGACTAGTATCAAAATTTTGCTTAAACTGCTTAAACTGCTTTCTAAGTTCTGTTAGGCTATATTTAATTAGCATGTTCAAAGCACTGACTGATTGAGTTTGGATAATTTTTCAAATAAATTTTCCGTAAAATTAATGAACTGCTTGAATGGTGCCTAGTTCTAATAATGTTGCAATACGCATAATTATGAGTTTTTTGTTTAGCAAGCAAACAAACATTTAGTTTCAGACGGTACAGGTTAATCTTCCTTGTGCTTGTGATAACCACAACGTACGACGGTACGAATTGACATCGACATAAATATTAGGGTCTTGATAAAAACACCAAACCTTTTGATGATATCGTTTTATCCACTTGTCAAATAGACTCAAAATAGACAAACAAACTTTTGTCGATAGTGATGGGAATCATTAAAATGTAAATGCTTCGAAAGAAAGTGTGGGACTACGAAAGATTTTGTACTGGATGGCAGACATGAAATACGTTGCGTTGTGCGTTTTGGCTGTAGCCTACTTTGCTGTACCATGTTACTCCGAGCCTTTCATCATAGAAATGCCTGGCTATGCAAAGGCAGTTATGGGTGCTTACGGTAAGTTCTCGCATAAAAATGACGTAGTCTGATTGACAATTTCCAACCCCAACTATAATCGGAATTTAAACAGGAAATCTTAGTACGTCCTGGTACGAGCCCCGACGTCCGTTTTACTCTTTCCGTTACTTCCATTATGCGGCCAAACCCGTTTATGAGACTCGATTTCAGGTGATCATTTCTTAAGACTTAAAAAATATATTTTAGAGTTCTGTATAATTTGGAAATTTGAATAAATCAACCCATTCCATTATGAAAATAGCCCCCAATCCCTTCAAACTATCCTTACCCCGATGATGAAATCTACAACTCAATCGATTTGCCACCAGGGTATGTAAATATTCTCAAATGTTATATTAACCAATCTGTGCATATTTTCAAGTTTTGCGCTTGATGTTTCAGATGTGCTCAAAGCAGTAAAGGATTAGAAGATTGCCTGATTCTAAGCGTTTACACGCCTTACGTAAGTGTTTTACCTTATATAATCTCTACAGTTTGAAGTGTTTTATACCGAACAACTTGCTGGTTGTTTTAAAAATAATTGTTTTGTTTTTTGCTGTTTAGTTCCCAGGTAATGCCTCTGACCCTTCAACGGTATATGACAACTTGTTGCCTGTCATGGTTTGGATTCACGGTGGTTCATTCTCATACGTAATCAGATAATATTAGCAAATCGGTGAATTGACGTGGTAATTCTTCATTCATCTTCTAAACAGGGTCAAAGTATCATCTACGAGCCAAACACCTTCATGGCGCATGACGTCGTTATGGTTGTGATTCAATATCGTCTCGGTCCTCTTGGTAAACTATTTTAACAGTTGATAGAATAACAGTCTGATGAATTTTAATCGAGCAAACATTGGCGAAATAGGATACCTTTCGCTAAACACGGAAGAAATTCCCGGAAATGCCGGTATGGCTGATCAGGTCGAAGCACTGCGTTGGGTTCAGAAATTCATTCATATTTTTGGTGGAGATAAAACAAAAGTTACCATCGTTGGAGAAAGTGCTGGTGCAGCCAGTGTGGGCTTCCTTCTCCTTGCCCCTCAATCAAAGAATGAAAGTAAGCATAAATGAAAGTCCTTTATAACAGTTTAGAATCGCCAATGATGTTTTCAAATGAGTAACGTTTAAATTTACATAACTTAGAACTCTTTAGATACGCAATTGCTGAATCTGGGTCTATGCTGACTGATTGGGCTCTCGATCGCAATGCCACCAAACACGGATACAGAATTGCCGAAATAGCGGGATGTCCACTCGAACCTTACGCTGATCTATTGCACTGTTTGAGAACCATAGACGCGGTAGATTTGCGTCGGGCGTATGGCAGTTTTTCGGTCAGTTATATACTCATTTCATCTTGTTGAACATATGGATTTTCATGAGAAAATATGTTTGGAAATTATTTATACAGAATGAAGACGAAAGAAATGGTGGATTGGGTTTCGGAGGTTCCTCTCCTGTTATCCAAGTCGCCGGAAAAGAGAAATATTTGACAGATGAACCAAGAAAGTTGATTGAAAGCGGAAATTATCACACAGAAGCTCACATCATGTTTGGCGCTAACGAAGGCGAAGGCATTATGGCTTTTGATATGATGTTGGGTGGATACATTGATCCAAACGGTTTCCGAAATGACCCAGACTTTTTGAAATTCGACGTGGTCAGAGTTATTCTCGGCGCTTTAAGTACAACGATCGACGTTTCTCCCTTAATTAAGAAACGTGTTCAAATTTACCTTTGTTTTTAGGTGTTCGCGATGACACCAGCGCACTGTCAGACGCTATGATTTCCAAATATCTTGGATACGCTGTCGAATCGTGTCAAATGGGTAACTACACTGCCATGATCAACGGATTGGTTGACGTGAGTTGGACTTTTTTTCAATTAGACCATTATTGAGAAGGAATACCTGGTATACTAATATAGATTTTGTGACACATTTACGAATATTAGATTTGTGGCGCACTTTTCTTGAAAGCCGGTGGTTGGCAAACTGTCATGCTTCACACCAGATTCAATCCTCACGCTTATTGGTACTCGTTTGACTTTTTTGGTAAAGTCAGTTTGATTGGAGCCGACGAAACTCTTCCCCGAGGTATTCTATAACCGTTCGAAATTCCTCGACCAAACTCACAATATCATCTTGTTTCCCTGTCTAGGTGTGATGCACGCCGACGAAATTATGTACCTGTTCACCATGCCGATTCCTCACAACGAGACGGAAATTGAGCTCTCAAGAAAGATGATTGAAGTATGGACCACTTTTCGCCACTCATGGGTACTTTCAAATTTTATCTAAATTACAAAATGGATGGAACTCATTACACAATGCGACCCAATAGGGAACCGACGCCGGAAGGAGTAACAATGAGAAATGGCATTCCGAAATGGCCTGCCTACACCGACGAGAAGAAAGAATTCATGGCAATCAATAAATATTGGGCAGTTAAAAACGACTATACTAAGGTAATAATTGAACAACGGGACTGAACTGAACGCAGTCGTTCCCAGCAGTTTCATAATCAGGAACTTTCTTTTGGCAGTATTACACGATTACCGTGGACAAGGCCGGCCCGAGAACCGTCAGCCCTGAAACCGCGGAAGAATGTACAAACGCATATTGGAAATCCAAGAGAGAGTGGCATTCGAATAAGAAGAAGAATTGAGGTATTTCAGACGCTTTTAATAAAAGACACGGCCGCTGCAGTTCTATCCACAAGAGAATCAACGTCTCCTGTATTTCAACAGAATTCTTATTATACAAAATGATTAGCAATATGGTGATTCAATTTCAACCTACGTATTTCAAAATAAAAAGTAATTAAAAAGTAAATGAAATAAATTGGAGTGCCCCATAGATTTCGTCATCCGGTTAAGCAATTTTCACTCGCAAGTAATATCGTTCTTTATATATTTTGTATTATTATATTATGGTTGGTTTATTTATCACTTAGCATTTGAAAACAAGGTCTCACGTCACGTTTCCCACTCATCAATTTCTGTCCCGTGATTGACAGACTGAGCCCAAAAGAAGTTGTTATTCATTGCGATTTGTGACGTCAATTGATATCCCTCTAGACGTAGTTAGTTCGAATATCGTTGGCCATGAACACCAGATAATATTAGTTGTTTGCTTTTTATCGATAATTAATCCACATTCTGATAATCTTTTGTTACGGTTATTTTGAATGATAACATTCTATTTAAACATCAACTAAAGCTCCATTTCCCTGTCTCGTCAATATAAGTAGTATGGGAAAAGCCAGTCTAGACGACGTTTCAAAAGCGAGCGAACAAATCTAGGACTAACCACTGATAGTGTATACGTGGCTGCCTGACTGTCAAAATAAAAAATAAAAAAAAGGATCAGATCAACGTGTTTATAGATCGTCCCGATGGGCCACACACAAATCCCAATGTTGACTTTATTGCTGGTTTGACTTTGTTCAGCCACCGATTGATCGCGGGAGGAGAAGAGCATAGAATTTTGACATTATCGCAACACGTTCTTGTTTTCCCTCTTGACATGTAGAACAAATCGGGGATCCTATTTTCTTTCTATTTCTTAACAAAAAAATGAGCGACTTTTATTACAAACTGTACAGTCACTTCTGGGTATGGTTGGTATGGTTGAGACAGATAGAGAAACACGAGCAGTCGGTTTGAATGCCAGAGATTCTCCGCGATAGAGGCAGGCGTCCATAAGTCAAACTATAACAATGAAACGAGAAAGTTGAAGGACGTGACGAATGTAGTTCTAGTTATTTGAGTTCCTATTGAAAAAAAAACAAAACAAAAAAAAAGCCAAGCCAATTGCATGGAATATTTATAAGAAACGGCCGAGAGCGTCGCAGATCATCAGCACAAGGACAAGCGAAGCTATACCCAAAGAAAAAACAAGGGCAAACCTGCAAACTGTTTCGTGAAATAACGCCTCGAGATCAACACGCTATATCTATAGCTATACGTACTCCCATTTTAGCAGCTCAGACGAAACTGGGTTTTACTTTAAAATGACGTCCCATGATGGAGGAAGCCGTTTCGGATAGTGCTGTTCATAAGGTTAAAATAACGCTAAATCTAGACGTAATATAAGAGTTGAGAGATTTAAGCCGTCTCAAACATTCCATATAGTTTCCCGTCAAAAATGAGGGAAGAAAAAGGAAGGCGAATTATGACCAATAAAAACCTTTTGTCACTGCTGTTTCGATCCGACGTCACGATGCTTACGCACTCACGAAATAGAAGGAGGGGGGGGGGAGAAAATCAGGCAATAAAAGGAAATATTATGCACAGCAACAGCACAATGTAGGAAGAAAAAAGCATGTCAACCATTTACGACAAAAGGTGAATTCCGAGTCTAATTTTTCTTTTATCCCTAAAAATTTCGCCGTCGCGAAGAAAAAAAGGGTGTGCGTGAAAACAAGAGAAGCTCAAATCTCGGCGGACAATCTTTGTTAAAAAAATTCATAATAAAATAAAGCGCGCGTGGTTATTTATTTTTTTCGAATTGTGTTTGACTGCGCCGCGCGCGTTTTCACGTCGCCGTAAACGAAAGTCATTGCCGGCAAGAAAAGAAAAGAAAAGGAAAAAAGAGAACCATCAAAGTCTCTCTCCCCGTTCCCCCTTCTCGCGCTTCATTATGTAAGCACTGTGAAACGATGCCGATCGTTAACGCTCATTCGTTAACGTTTGCATCAACCAGCCAAAAAACCCTTTTGGCGCTATAGTCGTTCACAAGAGTGGACTAATGCGGACGAAAGAGAGAGAGAGATGGGGCGGGTGATGTGTTCGTTCACATACTTTTCCTATAGTATAGTAGATTTTAATAAGAAATATAAGAAGAGTTGCGCTGCGAGCGAAAAGAGAAAACGGCCACATCGTCCCGAAAAGTCAATGGTTGGTGGTCGTTCCAATGTTCCTAGCTAGTATATCCACCTGTTGTCCATCGTTAGGACTAACACCAACACCTTCTCTCCCTAAATTTAAAAAAAAACAACAACACGGGAATATTTTTTTAATATTTCAACAAAAAAAACACAAATGAGTTCGTGATGTCGTATAAGAAGAGAATCAATATATGTAAGCTGTAAGCCGTTCAAGAGTCGTGATCTATAAGAAGAAAAAAGGGAGCAGCAGACACCTGCTTGCCCAGTCATTGAAACGCTCTGAATAAATGTGCGCATCATTCACAATTGACCGAAAATAAAAAAACGATTCGCATGAATGGGGGCGGATGAGAGATGTTATTGCACACGGACAAGAGGACACACAAAGCCGCGGAATTTTCCGTACTAGTCGGGGCGGACAAGTGAATTTGACACGATTCTTTTTATTCACCAACACCACACGCCCATCGATCGTAGACGTCTATGTAGAAGAGATGAAGCACGTCAAACATTTGATAAGTTACATGCCAGTGCGAAAAGTCCTAGCGGCTATTTTTAAAAACAAAAACAGTTCGGCTTTCGCGGGCGTGACGTACGTTTTCCGCGTTCCGCGATTACCGTGAATCAGGTCATCCTCCGTGTCTTTTGGTTTTTTTTTTTCTCCTTTATTTTTCATTTGCACATTCTTCTCATTATTTATTTATTCATTTTTTTCTCTCTTATTTTTTTTAGAGGGGAGGAGGGATATTTTTTGCGGTTCATCATCTTCTCTGTGATGGGGTAAATGAGAAGGAAAGAACAAAACATTTCATCTTTCTACTCGATTTCCTCTTATTTTCTATTCCTAGTGGATAGTGGATGGTGGTGGTGGTCGGTGAGTTGATGAGACTTTTGTTTTCTCTTTCCGATTCGTTCGCCCACGTTCACTCAGATCGGCACGTGCAACACTCAAACGCACGAACTAGGAATCCCAGGAATCCCGATGGAATATGGAAGGAAAGAAGAGAGAGAGAGAGGAGGAGTTGAGTGGGCGTGTATAGAGCCAAAATGTAATGCGGCTGCCAGTTGGTTGGCAGTTTCACTGTCACGATTCCACTCTTTGCGTCGTCACGGAGACCTGTCCGCCGCATGTCTAAAAGATTACAAAAATAAAAGAAGAAGAAGAAGAACTTTAATATATAAGAGAAACGAGAGTCGAGCGAGGGATCGGTGCCACTCCCCACTGATCCATATCACGAGAGCACGGAAAGTATTATTTTTTTTTTAGTTGAGGAAATCGTGTTTTCCCGACCCTGCATCTGTATAGTTATAGGCAACAAATGCTGTGTGTGTGCGCCTCTCACACGATATAATTGCCGAGGTTTTTTCTTTTCCAGCCGGAGCAGACCAACAGGTGCCTCATCAACCTGATGGCGAACTAAAGGGAGAAAAAACAACAACAACAACATAAAAACTGTTTCATAGGAAAAGGAGTTAAAAAAGCGGGACCAGCATTGGGACCTGGTTCTTCATTTTTTTCAAAACTTAAACTACATGAAGAGGACACGTTGCGATGTATTCCGTCATTGTCAACTGTAAAACAAGTGACATCTGTGTCCCTCTATAGACAGCATCAAGGAAAAAAGTCAAATTCCAAGAGAAATGTCATATGTTTAAAAACGCTGATGTAATACAACATAACCAAAAGGAACACGAGCAACTTTCATCTGGACTCATCTAGTTCAATCATTAACATATAGGGCCTGCGTATGTTATTCATTTATATACTGATGACAAGTTGATGATTGATCGTGTTCAACAGTTGACACTGTTCAAGTTGAGCTACAGCCAGCGATGTAATAAGCAACCAAAATGAATTTAAGAAGAAGTCATGAGAAAATCCTGTCAGGTTCACTTTTTTTCTAATTCTTGATCCCCGGAAATAGAAATGATTATATAAGGGGAATGACGTCACTCTTCCTATTTGGTGTGCCCAGGTTTCGTGTCATTGCTCTTGTGGGTTAAAAAACATAAGAGCGAGTGTCATATTGACGTTGGACAACATTTTCAAAAATAATAAGAAAAAATGTTTAAGAAGAAGATGATGAGCTGGACAGGAAGGATGGATAAGGGAACGACGGTGATACAGCCGAATAATAAGGTAAAAGGGCAACAGAGCGGCACTTTATATCGTTGGCGTGTTCAACACCGAAGAGACGAAGGACGACGAAGATCAAAGAAAATAAAAAAGGAAGACGAGCGGAAGGTATATAGACACACGTACACAACAAGTGGCCACCCCATTGATGGTCGTCCTGCTTTTACCCGGCGTGTGTATAGAATGAAAATGTAGGTCAAGCTCTTCTGCTGCCGGCCGTGGAGAGTCTCGTCTGGGGAACTGTGAGCATTGAACCAAGCCATTGAGACTGCTGCCAGGCAGCCGGTGGAATTTGATCGTTTTTTTTTTTTCTTCTTTCGCCCCTTTCATATTTATATTTTCAGTTTTTCCTTTTTTTTCCTTTTTCGAGGCCATTTGCACCACAGTTGATATCAAGCTAAGAGTCTCTGGCTGGAACATACAACCGGGAGGCGTCCTATAAGCTTCGTCATCATAGATATGTATATAATAGTATACCTATAACCAAGAGCAAAAGAAAAAAAAAAGAAGAAAAAGGAATCTTTTTCTCTGTTGGAGTCTTACGCCATAACAGTCAGCCGGAGAAGAAAAACAAAATAACAAAACAGAAACAATTGAACAACAAATCAACCTAGAAACACCATCACCCGCCGCCCTATTTAGACTGACCGTCTTCTGTGATGCGCTTGCCGCGACTTTCGATTTCCACCAGCCAAGTCAATTATTTTCTATCGATAAACTATATATATAATAAATGAAAAGAATTTCTCTCTCATCATTTGGAAGGGAAAAAAAAGGAAACTTTGTCTTCTGTATTATTCGTCTGCAGCTATTATTAACATGAAAATGGGCCGGAAAAAGGAACAAGAAGAAGAAAACTAATATGCTTGGATTACGTGGCTTCCGCTTCGATTTCTTTGCCGGCCGCTATATTATTTTGCAGCTCAATGTATGGTAGGATAGAATATAGTATAGGACTCGAGAATGAACACACAAAACGCCCAGCGACATATATACAAAAAAAAAAGAGTCCTGAGAATGTATTTCTATACGTGATGTGTGGCCGGGCGGCAACGTCAACAAATAATACGCAAAAGGGGGAAAAATCCAGCTCTACCCGGAGTCTATAGATATTTTTGTCTAATTCATATACATACTATATACTCGTTGTTCTCCTTCTTGTAGTACTGTGTATACTGTTCCACCGCAACTGTCAGCACAACCGCGAAACACCAAAGGTGTTAATCTTGTTTCCTTATTCCTCCTCCTTCTTCCTTTTATTCTTCCCACATCGATGTGTGTTACGAAGCAAAGGGAATTTAAAAAAAAAAAACAAAAACACCCGCCTTGTGGAATGGAAAAATAACAAATGTACTATATACATTAGATTACGAGAGACATTGTGTTGAATGCGACGACGACGACGAGATAAGGAATGTGCGAGAGTTTTACGCTCACACACATACACACACATCACTTGTATGGTGTGAGTGTGTACGTGTATGTATAGTATGAGGCAGTAGTTGAGTCAATGCTGCAGAATGTGTATAATCATCATAAAGCCAACCTCAAAGAGAGAGAGAGAGAAATTCTTTTAACCGAGACCCGGAAAGAGCTTTCTATATTCTAAAATCGGTATAGCCTGTGGCCGGGCGTCATCGGGCGCTCCAAACTCGCAACTTTTTTAGATGGTAGAGAAAGAGAAGGATTTTCTCCTGTTTAATTATGCACGTGAATCGCTGGCGCGCGCGCGCGCTCGCCCGCCTTTTCAGAAAGAAAAAAAAAAAATAACGCTGGCGGACTTCCTTATCAAGGAGAGCCCCTCCCATCAGCGCTATTGTAACGAATCTCTCACACACAAGTAACTGTTGGGAGGGGCAATCTCACATTTGTTTTTTGTTTTATTATTTTTTTTGCGCTTTTTTTTTTCCTATAACAGCTGCGCTGCTGGAACGTATGTTTATATACTACTACACAATACATAGTTGCGTTGGACGTTAATGACTATAGCCAGTAACCAGCCCCTCCCTTTCCGGAACTGATCATTTCAAGTGGGAATACAACTCACTACAATACAAGTAATACACCCCAAACTATACTATAGTTACACACAGTTGTAGCTATAGCTAAATTACTCGAGAGAGCGAGAGAGAGAAAAAAATAGAAAAGTGGCTTTTGGAGAAATGTCATTGGAAGGGAAATGTGCTGGAAATGTTTGACTGGAATGGAGTTGAGAAATGAAAACGATCGTGAATACCAAATGAGGCCGCGCTTGGCTTGACGGACGACACGGCCAGCAGGGAAAGACGATCAACAAGAGAAAGGGACACGACGACGATATAACAGAAGTGCTCGCAACAGGAGGGCGACTCATCTCTCTCAAGTCGCCGGGAGTAGTTTTCTTCTTCTTTATTCATTGTCTCTTCTCTTAGCAAAAAACTTCCATACCAACAGCCAAACAATTCCAACCGACAGCACCACAAAGTCATCACGGCAAGCGGTTGATGATCCATAAAACGTGTTGCAACAAGGGGAACCGCCCGGCCCCGTACAAAATTTAAAAAAAAAATATAACTCCCGTTCCTTATGAACGATTCAACATCTTTGCCAAAAAAAAAAAATAATAATAAGGAACACAAAAATAAGCCAATTTTTGTTGTTTTTAAAATTTAAAATTCTATCAAATGACGCATAGATATAAAAATCTGTTTTGTCCTACTATTTATTTCCTCGAGTTGTATAATGAAATTTGTTACTTTCCAAACAAATTCAAATTGTTGAATTATAGTTGAGCCAACGGCCGTTGTGGTAGATAATTCTGGTCAAATTCCAAGACGATTAACCATCGTCAAAAGTATTCAAACAATTTCTCTTGATATTATTAAGACTATGCCATATAATGCCACAAGGTGCGCATAGCGCTCGACAACAATATAAAGGCAGCCCGGAAAAATGAAACAAAAAAAGAATAGATAAACATTCCACTGCTGCAGTGCGGGGAGAAAGGGAAAGAAACATTTGAGTCGGGATGATTAGATGAACAACTGAAATTTTGTCGACAACTTTCCCTCCCCGTCGAGTATATGCCGCAATCCGGCTCTCCTATAATAGATCTATCGCTAGAGATGTACGATGCCCCATTATAGACCGTATGTGCGGACAAGGAAGTAATGGTCCCGGACTTCTCTATACAAAATTATATAGTACCTCATTTATTTATTTAATTTTTTTTCGTTTTGGTATATAAGTTATCATTTGAACGGTCTGTTCATCGTTTGATGCTGTTGCGTCGATGAAAGCGGGCGGGTGTTAGACGATTTTTGACATAGTGTAGCCTTCCTAAAAAGGGCGTCGTTGGATGGACAAGGTGATTGTGGAACCCAAAGAACTTGCCCTATGAATAATGTGAGAGAGTGAAGTCGCTCTTTAGAGAGACTCTTCTTATCGTTTGTAGGGAATCTCACCGTCATCATCATCGGAGGGGAGAAAGGGTGAAAAAGAGTCAAGTGCAAGTGGACCATGATGGGAGGGGATATAAGAGCGCCATAAGACGAGTGTTGGATTTTCTTTTAAAGGTCTAATAACAAAACGCGCCGGTTGAAAGAAGAAGAAGAAGAAAACTGGTTTCGCTTCTTTCTCAAACTATACTATACAACATCACAGTCATCTCACACAAGTTGTGTGATGAACCAGCAATGTTTTTGTTGTTTTTTTTTTTTCAGTTCTTCTTCCTATGGCTCTTCTATAGTCTCTACCAGCAGCAAAGGATTGGATGTGGGTCAGTGGAGTGACCGTTTTCGTTCGCCTATCTCTTTTCTCTTTCTTTCTTTCTATCCCGTTTTTTTTTTTCGTCTCCCGCGTTCAAATCCTTTAAGGGGCGTTCTCTAACTCCACTCCACCATGGGTTATTTCGAGTTGTGGCCAAAACATCAGTTAGCCGACTGTAAATAGCCAAATAGTGTATATCCTATGTGTAGAAAAAAGTTGTATAGGCATGGCTTTAAACTTTTTTAAAAAATAGACAACGCAAAAATATACAAGAAACTCTTAATAATCTCTAACCAGGTATGTTTTTGTTTTGTTTTGTTCTTTTTTTTTTGCCGACATTCTTGCCAAAAAAAAAAAAAAAAAAGTCGAGCCCCACTAACCGGAATGGGGGTCACGAGCTGTTTGGACGATGACAGTAGGTCGGGGCCCGCAAAGGCCGCATAGTGGACCATTACGAATAAGGTGTTGGCGGTTTCCAAATCCAATCAAAAGCAAGTATCGTTTAAAAAATAAATAAATAAGCCAAAGTAAAAAAAAAAAAAAATGTATGAAATATGTGCCCCAAAATGGTCAACGGCCACTTTCATCGTCTTAACTATCCTTTATTTTTTGAGCGCAATTACATTCAAGATTATATAACAGTCAATATAAGTGTTCACCTGTTCAACTAGCTGTCTGATGGTCGCGGAAATATTTTTTGCGGAAGCGAATTGAATCATTTCGACTGATTATTATCGCGTAGCCAAATGTGCTAAATCATTGCTGGGTTATCTCAAATTGTCCTCGTTTTTCCTCTTATCCGAATTGCCGTCTATGCACAAACACACACCGAAATCGATTGTTCTTTCGTTATTGACGCAGCGTAATAACAGGAACGAAATTCTTTTCGGTTTTTTTTCACCTTATCTTGATCTTGATTTCTAACATTTTTTTGTTGGTGTTGTTGGATTTTTGTTTCTTTTATACAACAGAGTCAACATATATGTTCTATTTTGTATCCATTTTGTATATCATCAGATGATTGCGTCGAATGAAATCAAATTGAGGTCGCAACTCAGCGAACGAATCCACTTGCACTGCTGATGAGGTTTTGCGCTTCAATTCGTTTTCTTTTCTTTTTTTCCCTTTTCTCCCGGATTTTCAAAAGAAGTTGCTCTTCTTTTTATGGATCGAGCCCAATCGAAAGCTCCTTCGTCGTCCTCTAAGAAGAAAGTCGTCTTCCAACCAAACGACCTCAACAGACTTTCGACCCGGAGACACGCACGTTTGCACGATACTACTTTAGATGAAATGTCCAATTGACATGGACATATCACTATCCCATCAACGGACAAAGTTCTTTATCCTTTTCGATGACGTAACGCTATATATCTACTGAGGTCGCCAACAAGTTCAATCTGTCTCTTTTTTTGTCTCTCGTGATTTTCACCGTTTGGTGGCACGGATGGGTAAACCGGACCCCCCCCCCTCCCGCTGCTTATTGTGTCCTCAGATGCTGTCCATCACTCCCGACGACTACTAATCGCCGTTGGCGTCCTCCTTTGCATGGCGCGTTGGCCAAAACGAGTAAAAACGAAAAACAAAATCCTCTCAACTGTTTAACCTACATAGAGATGAGTCAAGGTGTGCAGCAGTCACAGCTTGTGATCCCAATCGAAATGGAACGCACCCAGCAACGCCAGTCAAAATCATCTCCCACAAGACGAAGGAGCTCTATGATACAATACAGAGTGTATATGAACGCTGAACAGTTATATGCTGTACACACGGAGGAATCAGAAAACAAAACGCAAGATAAACGCAACACACGCAAAGGTGTTGAAGAACGAAAAAACGCCCCGGTCACGTTGATTGTAATTTACATAAATATTTGATATTTTTCGTTTGAGATTGTGGAGCCAGTACCAGTTGCGGGCCAATAGAGATAACAATTAAGGTGCGGTCCGTTCATGCCAAGTTTCAAATGTAAACGGGATTGTACTTTTGATAGATCCAGAATGTTGATTTCTTTTTTTTTTTATCCTTCATTCATTTCTCATTTTTCTTCCTGTTGTATTGTATATAATTGATCGACTGTTGCTCATTCATGGAGGAAGTGACGACGACCAGTTGAGTTACGCGCTTAATTTCCTGTTGAATAATATTTTCCGAGAAAATATAAAAGATAAATTCCTGCGATGGTGGAATAGATGTTATTGAGAGACAAAACACGTTGGTGAACTCTTGCGGTTGCGCTCAGTTGGTGGTGGTAATGTGTTGGCATCAGAAAGCCTTTTTGGTTAACCTTTTTCTCTCTTTTTTTCTGTTATTCTCTATAGCCGGCGAGTCACGATAGATCGGCGGCGCTGCTGCTGCCGTCCCACTCTATGTGTAGATATTGCGTACGGTATCTTATTAAGAGTGTAGTATCTTAAAAGGACGACGAAAGGAGAGGAGGAAGAAGAAGACGCGATTCACCTGTTGCATATGGATGTCCCACTATAATATGCAAATGGGCGACGATGAACCCCCCAAAACGCGCATATAAGAAAAGAGAGAGAGAGAAAAAAAGGCCAACAACAACAACAACAACAATCTTTCCAGACTGAGAGAGAGCGTTTTCTCCACAGCAGCAGCCCTATCCCAAATAGCCGAGACAACAACCAGGTCAAAGGGAATTCATAAGAAGAAGAAGGAGAGACTTGCTCGTGTGTGTGTGTCCTATGTGCTGTGCTGAGAGAAGATGAGCTGCTGCTTAGATTTCTTCACGTACAGTATACATCTTTTTTTCTTTCCCAGCGCAATATAATAGGAAGTATCTCGGTATATTCTCAACGAGAAAAAGTGGTCCCGACTGCATGATGAGTGTATTATTTTCTTCTTTGACTTGTTTACAAGCCTGATTTCCAAACGGAGAGTTCAGCAAGAAAGAAAGAAAAATCAAATATAAATAAGATGCGCAAGCCCAGCGGGGATGACGATCGTGTTGTCTGCGTTGAATCTCTATAAAACGTTTCTAGTAACTATACATGCAAAGAAGTCAGAAGAATCGCCGTTTTAAAAAAATGCGCACTATTGGGCCGTTTCGATTTGATGCAGCCAAAATGATGACATCGGCACTTTCTTTCGCTTTTTTCACTTTCTCTCTCATCACATTTTTATAAAAGAGGGACATCATATAGACAAGCGAATCGACCATAAAGTCTCTCGTCCCATCACTCATCATCTCGTCATCTTTTTCCACTCCTTGATTCTCTTGATCGACCTTTGATTGTTAATAAACTGGTCGTCGTCGCATATGTTGTATTTAACCGCGTTCGCGTGCGGAGATAATCGAAGCTGTTAAATAAAAAAAGAAAAGGAAAAAAAAAAAAAACCAATTGCTGATTAGTTATACATAAATCGTCAAATAAATGAAATGTGTTCCAGGCTGAGTTGATTTTATGTACGTACGTACGTTTATATTTTCAATGATCCCATCCTGCTGTATACATCGGTTCCGGCTACCGGCCCGGAGAAAATGTTTGAAAGAAACATTACATCATCACAGCAGTGTGTCGTGTTGTTTGACAGAGGACACCTGTTTCATCAGCAAGGGCTCGGCTCTCCCACACAACTTCAAACAGCCGCCAACATCTTCAGCAATAATAACGCATCATAATATAGACACAGGTGTGTGTTGATGCGGCGTCCGTGAAGTAGTCGGACGAACACAGCACACTTACGTCTTCTCTTAGTGACGACTGCCCAAGAGCAGAAACTACATTTACGCTGGCTAAGAAAGAAAGAAAGAAAAAAAAAAAACAGGTAACAATTTGTCTCTCCTTTTTATTTTGAATCCCTGCGGCTAAGCGGAAACAGTGTCTATTTATAGGACGCGCGCGCACACATACTCAACCGTACATGTATTTACTATTATATGTAAAGTGAAGGTATTTAAAAAAAAAAAAAAGAAAAATAAGGAACGCAGGTGCTGTAGCAGTTATTATTATAATGAGACCTATATAGTCAACCGCTCGACGTCGTCTTATTGTTGGAAGGTGGGGGCCGCGCGCGCGCCCGGCCCTTTCTCTTTTCTTTTTCACAGTTTTCCAAAAACTATGGGCAGATATCTTATATTGCGATATGATTTCCGGTCGTCAATCATCGTTCCGTAAATTCTCGTGTTTGTTGTTTTTTCCTCCAAGGAACCCGTGGAAAATGAATGAAAAAACAAACACAACAAATAACAACAAGATGTGCGGCCGCCTATTTAGGCAAACCGCAATGTGCCATCAGCAGCAGCAAAATGAAAGTGGCGGCCAAGAGTCACAGCTCTCCGTACGTTATATCCTGCAAGGTTGGACGGTATATTACACTTTCATTTATTTTTTCACTCGACCGGAAACTTCAACAGGGGAATTTCAACATTAACTTTTTGTATATTTACAAATATCCCACGCCATTTGTGTTCTCAACTGCGCTATTGTTCACGTCTGTGTGTGTTTAATTGTTGGTAAAATGTTCCCAATCACGGTCTTCTTCCCATATTTGTAATGAATCCTACATACTAACTGAAATGCATTTAAATAGCGACGCACAATAAGAGATGATTAGCTTTCTTTTATCATTCCCAACTATATTGTGTGTGTGCGCATGTGAATGTTTGGAGGTAAAGCGTTTTGTCGGTCGGCGTTGGGATCATCGGGAGAAAGTGAGAGAGGACTCTGCTCATTAGCTATTCACGCCACAAGCTCAAGTTAAGGACGTTTGTTGTTGTTTTACTTTTCCATCGCTCCAAAGAAAGAGAAAAGAATTTTAAAAGAAGGAAAAAAGTCAAAAAAAGACATTTAAAATCAAGAAATGTCTCCGCTCTTTTACAGGTTAAGGAGTCGTGAAACATGGGCTCCTATTGGTTCCTAGAGAATGAAAAATGCACCAGGGGAAGTTTGGACAAACACACACACACACACACATCTCACGTGATATGTGAAAGACGATGGAGAAAAAAAAAGGGGGGAATATTGAGAGAAAGACATATAGGGAACCGCTCCAGTGGTTTTTTGTTTTTTTAACTTTTCTTATATGTGATGGAACTCGGGAATGAGACAGAAAGAAAGAGAGAGAGAAGCAGGTTTCTCATGATGAGAGGACGCGATGGAGGACACAAGAACCCGGCAACTTTCTCCTAGTGTGTTGTTTTCTTTCTTTTTATTTATATTATTTTCTTCTTCTTCTTCTTCTTCTTTTTTTTCACCTGTTAGATATAGAGACTCTGTCGGCCATCACCACTGATGGCTGGAGATGACCGGCCTCAAATGAGTTGGCATTGAGTCGACAGCTCACAGGACCACATTCTTCCTCTTTCTCCTATGACATTTATCAAATCGATTTCAATTTATTTATTTATTTCTCCAAATGGGAGAATGAGTAATTCCCCATTGAAGAATTTTATATAATAAGAGAAAATAATTACAAAAATTGGTTACAGTAATTGTTATTCCTGGAAATAATAATAATAATAAGAAAGAAGAAATTACGTAACCGAAACAGGGGGACGCATTATTAGTAACACCGCGTTCCCATCTAATAACTTGCTGTCGATTCTTTTGTACTTTCTTTATATATTTCACACATCAATATCGATTGAAAACTAGAGTATTCGATTATGATCTTATACAACTCCTTAGTAGGCCTATAGATTCTTGTCTCTTTGGTTGCTTTGGCAGCGTGAGAAAGCGATTTGTTTCGGGACTATATAGAGAAGGGAAAGCCGCCAGCCTGAATCTAATTACACAACCAACGATGATTCTTTGGCTTGTGGCTCTTTATTTTTTTCTCTCTCTTCTCTTCTGACGTATGTGTCCGTGAATGTTGTTATTCTCATTTGGTATTTTTACCAAGAAAAAAAAACGATAGAAAGAAGCCGGTCAAAGCGTCGCTGATGGGGGTTACGTTCAATATATTATCGAATATAACCCGAGCATCCATCATCCGCAGGAGAGAATTACAGTTGCCGGCTATTATAAACTATACATTCTGACCACTAGAAAAAAAAAAGATGAAGAAGAACCCATGCAACACGTCAACAATGTATCCTGCTGTATAATACTATACAAGTACTATACAAGTACAACACTATGTATAACCTGTCTCTGTAGCTATATAGTGTCTGTGTGTGTGTGTATAGAGCAAGTCAATAAATAACAGGTGGCAGTATATAAGAAAGAAAGAAAGAAAGAAAGAAAGAAACCAGTTGGTTATATGTACCCCTGAGCGGCACGGTAAATATTAACGATCGATGCATCATCTTCCTCGAGATGAATATGCTGCTGTAGTTACTATAGTATTTATTAACTATATATGCTATACTACTAACACTATATAATATACAAGAGACCTTGTTGGCCAGCCGGCTTCTTATTAATTTTTTTTTTTTTCTGAAATTTTCTACGACAATATATATAGCCGCAACGATCGTTTATAATATTTGAAAGATGCTTTGAAACATTCATCAAATAATGGGTCACAGGAGAGGTGGGTGGGATTGATTTATTTTCTCTTTCTCTTTATCCTTTGCTATTTATCTATCGAGTAAAAACTGTCAACCGTGTCAACCACCAGATTCTTATACGACCCTCCTTTTTTTTCTCTCCGAGACATTCGAGAGAAAATAACAGCAGAGTAGCAAAAAAAAGAATTTTATAAGTTAAAAGACCAAATAGATATAAATTATAAGAGAGACTAATAGTTGAAACCATTTCAAATGAAGATGGAAATATGATTCAAACTTTCTCTCATCAACTAAAAGCTAATATATACACAGCCCTGCGGATCAGATTCTTACGCGTCGTATTATTACGTCTACATATACACGATATGTGTGTGCCTATACACACACGCCGGCGATATGTAGGCAAATGAAAGGGAGAGAGAGAGGCATAGGCATCATAAAAGTAAACCCAACAGCCAAAAAGACCCACGGTGATTTCATAGAATTTCATTCATTCATTCATTCTTCAAACGCGCCAGCCCAAGATCTTTTTTTGAAAAAGGGAGGCAATTCATGGAAAACGAGAGCTGGAGAATGTCTTTCTTATTCTTTTCTCACAGTCAAACAAGACAGGGATCAATTTATAAGAAAACAAAAGCAAATTTCGTTTGGGTTTTCCAAAAAGTATTAACCAAATATCTTTTTTACGTAATGGCTCTTCCACACACCCGTGAAATAAACTGGTGACATTCCTCCTAGCTGCTGATGTTTTTAAGATAATTAAATATAATAAAGAGCCTATAAGCCATTAGCCATTGATGGATACATGAAGTCATCATCAAATTGCTCTTTTCTTTTCTTTAAGAACAAAGTTCTTGGAAAGTATACTATATACAAAGTTAAATTATAAACTGATGCGGAGAAAATGTTTGTCTTTATAGGTGCGTATCACTTAAACAGCTACGTGGAAAACTCTCACTCGTTAACACGCGAGTGAAGTGAAACAATTTCTTCCATTTTTTTTTCTCCTGACGACCAAGAAAAGTGAAAGAAACAAACAAACCATCCATCCGTCTTTGAATGGTGGCTCGTTATGTTGTTTTTTTTTCCCCGCGAGTAAACTCGTTTTTACCATGACGTCTTTTAAAAAAGAAAAAAAAAATATAGAATAATATAAAAAGAATCAGGGGAGATGTATGAAAGAAAGTCATTTGAAATTGCGATGGAAAAAAAAATGTGAACCATGCGCGGCATTTTCTCGTCTCTATTTATTTTTCGGGACAAAGTCTGTGAAACTAACGAAAAAACAAACACACACACACAACATGTTGTATGGGCCGTAACATGCAAACGCCCTCACGCCCAGTGCGCTGTGCTGCTAAATATAAGAGGACATGCAGACAGACATCCACACGCATCTCTTCTTTCTTATTCTCTATACATGTACAGCGGTAAAACGTCTAATGTATAGCTATGCGCTGCTGCTGCTTCATGGAGATGTCTTGACGCGATATATGAGCTTGACTCTATTCTTTTTTACGAGCTTTTAAGACATCTGGTCAGTTCTTTTTTCTTGTTTTCTCTCTCTTTTCTTTTTGCCTTTTTTTTTAACTAACTGAGCGCCTGTATTTATACCGTGACACGTCATATTTATAATATGTACATGTACTTATTTCGCTTGTCCCTTTTTTTTTTTAAAAGGTTTACTCTGCGCGGCGGATGCTCTGTGTAGTCTCTCTTGTCGAGGAACATTTCTTCTTCTTCTTTCTTTCTTTTTAAATAATAATTTTTTTACAAGTGGATATAGCTCTCTACCACGCACAGAAAACCGTTCATTTGCTGCCGTTTGACACCAGGAACTCTATTGGAGTTTCGGAGTTTTTTTTTAAAGAGGGACGTAGACAGACAGGCAGACAGACTTTTATATATAAAAACCCAGACAGGAGTTTCTTTATAAGATCAATGATTTCTTTTATTTTTTTTTAGCTTCTATATGTGTGTATGCGCATTTTGGCGTTATTGCATCATTGTAATGGATGATGATGCACTATCTCACTGTATAGTCCAACCGGTAATAGAGCGAGGTGAACCAACAATTAGCCTATAAGCCTCCGCGTATATCATAACGATCGTGTGGCTCGTATATAAGCCAAATGGAGGAAAAACTAAAAATGTGATGGCCATGACTTGTTGTCTGTCGTATAGACTCATCTCTTCCTTTAAACAAACGACAGAGTGAAGAGACTCGGTTGAAAAAAAGAAAAAGAAAAAAACACTATCTGATGGCTTGCGTGACTACAAGTGATTTTTCAATTGCCTTTTAAGATATTCTTTTTTCTTTTCATTAATAGTTTCTTGTTCTTCTAACTCCATTCTGGATAAAGAAATGAACAGTCGTCTCTCGCGGTCCAATTGACTGTTGAACTGCTCGTTCTCTATTCATCTTCATTCGACTCTCCATTAGTTATAGACCATTATATTATATGTCTCATTGTCTTTTTCAAACAGAGTGGATGAGCCCATCCGACTTCCAGTTCAGTGTTTTTTTTTCTTCTTTTCTTTTAAAGTAGCTGCTTTTATATATAGAAAGAGAGAGCAAAAAAGTTCTCTCAGCAGGTGTAATAGGTCTCTCCAGAGAGAGACTCCCGTTTTTGACCCCATGACTTATAGCAGGTTAGGTAGGTAGCTATCTGAAATATACATATATATATCCGAGGAGTTTGGGGGCAACTCATTCATCAGGTAAGCTAATCACGTAGAACCAAGTGACATGATCTTCTTGTTTTATATAAATATATAATATAAAATATAAAATAGTCCTGAGCAGAAGAGCTACAGGAAAATAACTGAAATATATAATAATAATATATATAAATAGATCTCTGGATGGTCGCCTTTCTCTTTCTCTTGTGTTCCAATCCGACAACGATCTCTGGAGCAGCCCCGAAATTTTTAACCAAATTCCTATTCGACAACACAAAGTCTCACAAAATTTCTCACGGGAAATATAAGAATAAGAAAAAGGAGAGAGTGAGTGAAATTGATTTAAATTATATGTGAAATAAACAGCAGAGCATTCCTGATCTCTTTCCTCTTATATTTAGGGAGGAACAAATGAAAACATAATAAATCCTCCATCGTCGTCGACCATCTCTCTTTTAGGATAGTTAGAGACGTATATAGACTTCCTATACCTATTTATAAATATCCGTGAGACATTAAATACTTAAAATAGTCACGGCGTGATGAATTCTTTCCTCCAACGTTGGTGGTATTTGAGGAAAGAAAAGGAAGTCAAAATCTCTGATGATGGTAAGATTTTTTGGCTGTGATGCTTTGATTGCCGCATCGGGAATAGCCAATCAGCCCGAGGTGGAATGACGATGGGGAAAAACACTCGGACGACGAGAGAAAAGAAAAAGAAAAAGAAGGTTAAAAGGGTTCGTGGCACGTCAGTATGGATGAGGAAGAGAGTCAGGTGCGTTTTCTCCAACATAATATAGCTGATTCTTATATTCTTCCTCCTCATCCCTATATATACACAGGGCAGACACACACAAACAGACATTCCAACGAGGAGAAAGTGTTGTGTACGTGCCTGCCTTTCTTCGTATCTCGCCTTCTCTCGGCTGATGGTATAGAGTCCCGTCCGATGACGCTCAACTCGCTGGCTGCCTGGCTGGCGAATGATCGAAATCGGTCATTCACTAAACATATAAATATAAGAGAGAAGATATATGGATATATTAGTTAATATTAATACATAGCATGATGGGCTATTCTTGACTCTCTTACACATGTGTCTGTGTCAAATAGACAAATAATATGGGATGAGTGTTAGTTTTTAAAAATAGCCAACACATTTTGACGAGACAAACACACAAGCTCGAGGCGGCTAGATAATAGTTGCAAACGTGTCATCGAAGAAGAACAAAGTCGGACAAGTAAAGAGAGAGTTTTCTTCTTTTTCCTAATGTTTTTCCTTTCTTCTTCCGATTTTCACCCGTCAGTTTTTTTTTTTTTGTATTTCATTTGCTATGGAATGTAACTGTATACATAGTTACGACATCCATTCTCTGTCAAATCCGAGACAATTAATTGTCTAAGTTCGCAATAAATTGCGTACTTTCACGATTAATCACATGTTAACATCTCCCGAGAATGTTGCGCATTATTTTTCGAATAAAGAATAAACTTAAGAAATACCAAATACGTTATTATATTATACGTTTCCCCCTTAGAGACAAAACGGCAAATACATCACCGTCTAATCTATTTAAAAGTCAATTTGAAATGGATAGAGCTCATAGGAATCATTCTAATAGCAACTCCATAGAATAGCAGCTAAGAACAAGAAAATGACGAGTCAGTGACAAATCTGTGGCCGTAAAGAAGCTAAAAAATTAGACTCGAAAAAAAGATGAGACTGACTGAATTTAATTTAGTTTCTCTCTAGCGACTTAACGAATATGGGCGAGTTTTTGGGAAATGGTTTTTTCTTTTCTTTTCTTTTCTTTTATTACACACGGCAGTCCGGTTGTAAACTGTTTGTTTTTTTTCTCGTGATCGTAAATCTCTTTTTATTTGAGTGACGTTCTATACCATCAGGCATATCTTCCAACGCAATTCCATTACACTACACGTATAATATATCCCAAATATATATTACTATACCATTATTTTTTTAAAAATGAAACTTGTCGACTCCCTCTGCCACTCTGTGTCGTGTTTGTTTTTTTGTCTACCCCCATGGAATTACATGTTATACTATTACACATACAGTGGCATGTCGTGTAAACTTGTAAAGCCTAGACTTTTGTAGCATGTGTGAGAGCTGCACAGCTAGTCCAGCGTGTAGGATGGCCGAAGAGCAACATGTGTGTGAGTGTCTATGCTTGCCGCTTATTTGGCTTTTGAGGCCAAGGACTTCTTCTTTTCTTCCCCTTTCTCCACTTCCAAGGTGGAGAGGGAATTGAATTAAACAAAAAAGAAACAAAAATCAACCTAAAACTCATCGGAACTCGATGGGTATATATCAGGTGGTCGTGGTGGTGCACTATAAATCATCCAATGACAAGACTGGATGCCCTACCTTTTTTTTCTACCCTCGTTAGAACGTCGTGACTATTCTTTAATTTTGTTTCAAACGACGGGATCTATAAGGCTGAAATGTATCAAGGGGATGATGTGGCCCAGTCCACAGGTATAATACACAAGAGAAGGTGAGAGGACGTAATAGAGGCGACAAGTTGACAAGTGGAAAGTCCAATGGGATCATTACGTCGCGCACGGGCAGTATCTCATTATGACGATGGACAAGAAATGGAAAAATGCCGAATTCTTTTTGAAAAAAAAGTAGGGACAAGTGAAAATATAGTCAATTGCGTTGCGTGTGTGAAGGAGAGGAGAAGAATAGAACATAAGAAAATATAACCAGATCGGAAGTATAACCCCATTCACTTTGATTAATGTCAGGAAAGTTGGTCATCGTTTCGGTGAGCTGTTCACGGTTAGCGATATCACGTTGAAACGCAGGTATTATAGAGCGTGAGTGGCGGCACTTGGAGCTGCTGACCGATGGTGACCACTAGCGCGCGGTTTGTTTCTCTTCTCTCCATCCGCCCGGAAAAAAAGAAGAAGAAGAAGAAAATTTCAATCAAAAAATTAAACTGAAGAAAGAAGAAGAAGAAAATAAATAACGTCGTACGTGCGCACGTAACCCCTTTAACAATAATAACGCCGACGAGCTGTATTATTAAAGATAATTGACTCGGCACACAAAATAGAGACACACACTCTCTCCCACAAACTTTACCGGGAATTTCTGCTGAATTTTCACCGTTTGCAATTGTTGGTTAACTATCGCGAGTAAACCACCGAAAAGTGGAGCGGACCCGACACTTTTTTTTTTCAAATTGAAAACGACACACGTTATACATAAACGATTGTTGAATCGATTAACATACTATATTTACCGAGTTACCTGTTTGTTTACTATACCAAAAGACGAAGAGAAAATAGCGACCCGATATTCTAAATAAATACAACAACAACTATAGACATTCTCTGGTTGGTTTACTCTATTTCCATTTCGATTATTCATACAAGATACAATTTTTTTTCTTTTTTCTTTTGTTTTTTTATCTTATGCTGATAGCATCTTGTTTTTTGTTTTTTTGTCTCATTCAAAGACAAACAATCATCCAACAAGATCAAGATTCGTTGATTGCTCCCGCTGCACGCGATTAACTTTTTCTTAGTCTATATAGCGTTCAGCACGTCATATGTGGCGAGAATTTTCCCGGAGCGTATATGAAATCAAAACAAACGGCATTATTTTTTGTTTAGAAACATTTTGAGTCATTTTATTTTTTCTTTCGTTGAATTATTATTTATTTATTTAATTTTTTGTTGTGTTGTGTTCTTCATCATTTTTAAAATGATGATTATTATTAAATTAAATATTTGTGTCTTGTTGTTGGATTTATTATGTCGATCAACTTTCTCCAGATGGCATTTTTTTTTTTCTTCTCCTCTTTCTTTCTCTCGGCTTTGTGCTATGTGTGCTGATTGAGCACGTTTCCGGACCAATTGCATATAACAACGCATCAATCAAAGAGCTTCGCGGTTGGCTTTTTTCTTCTTCTTCTTCTTTACCCTCGTTTTCTTTTTCCCTATTTTTTTTTTTTTTTTTAGTTTATTTGTATTCCCTTTCTTCCGTGTTATCCTTTTTTAGGATTTTTTCATAATATTCAAATATTCTGATTTGATTTGTTATTTTAGCCAAAAGTGTTATAGCGAAAGAGATGGTTTATTTTCCACCTATTGCGCAATTTACTTTCAAATTTCAACTCGAACAATAATAGGTGCACACATTTGCGCACTATAACACTGTCGTCTCGAAATCCTTTCAACGTCGGTGACAATGTCTCGAAGCTGAGTGAGGACATGTGCTGCTGATTGCGCCAACGCTCTCCCGCTTAATGGAAAATGATGTGATGTCTATCAGCTCTGAGGCTTCCTTTTATGGCCCACCCAAAAGAGAACGAACTTGCAGACGTTGACGACTTGTTGGTAGCTAACTGCTGGCACTCGTCGGTGTGTGTGTACTAGCAAATGCAATAACTGGACGATGTTATATGTGCATTAAGTTTAAACATGTCCAGGGAATGGAGCAACCGAGAGAGAGAGCCGTCAAAGTGCAACCAGCAGCTGGCGAATTGAACCGCTTCTGTCGGCTTCCATCAACCAAAAGCCAATAACAAAAGCCCCCCAAAAAACAACATCATCATCAATTCTAAATGGAAACGCTTTTATTCTTCTTCTGATTCATTTGCGGTTCTTTGCGACTCTTGTAAGTTTTCACTTGAAAATTTCAAAACAAAATAAATAAATAAAAATCTGAAAAAAAACATTGGGCTTGTCGCGAGGAGGATTCTTCTTATATACGAATTTCATATAGGAGCATATATGAACGCGCTTGGCGGCCAAAAAAGCCACTCACGCCAACAGCATCAATCAATTCGTTAGAGTGTGAAACGTTTTTGAACGTCGGCCCTTTATTCTCCGTTTAGTTTTTGTTTTGTTTTCTTGTTTTTTTCTTTTTCTTATCTCTTTCAATACTACTATAGAAAAGAGCTTACATAATAAATATATAAAAGAAGAGTTCGTCATTTCATTTCGCTATGCGGATATTGCCTATAGCACCGGCGGGAAGAAGAGAGAGAAAAAAAAAACTAAAAAAATAACCATCCGCCACTTATTACTGCGGGAGTGACCACCTGCTACTTTCTATTTTCAAAGCCGTTGGGCCGCCGACTTCATCATCATCATCATCAAATTGATAGATATAATACCTATAAGCTGCAGCATATAGTAGATACCTAAATACGTGTGTGTTGTGTGTGTGTCTGTGTGTGTACTTAAAAACATTAACTAGAGAGAGAGAGAGAGAGAGAGAGAAGAATACAACATTTTATAGTATTTTGTTGGTAAATTTTTTCTTTTTTTTTCTTTTTTAAGAATGGGATTGACGTAACTCGTCTTCCGACTGCTGGAATGCGTCGAATCTTTTTACAACCCTATTCTTTTGTTTCTTTTTGAGAAAAAGAAAAAAATGACTTGGCTCACTTTCTCAGATTCGTTTTCTCGTCGAACATTTTTGTCTTGCTATTCTCTCGGCAGATGAGAACTGTATCTCGGTGGGTGGTAGACAACTGCACCTGTTAACGATCCAGTTGAATATATAAAAACGTTCAAAAATGATGAGCTTCTTTACTTTTGTGAAAGAAACTGAGACAATATAGAAGACTGCCAAGACTGAAGTAAAAATGAAGAAACCTCATTGGGAATACGTATCGTGTGATGAATCAAACTCGATTACGTTTGCGGTTTCGTCTTATTTGCCATCATCGAAAATGGATGTCTATATATGATATATTATATTGCGCCGCAACATAAGTCATTTTCTTATAACTGTACTGCAGCTCATCACCGTAGAAACAACGGAGCTTGTGTGCATTTCCTATTTATAACAAATCCACAATATAAGCGAAAATGCAATCACAATTTCTCGGAATCGTTCCATCAAGCGACGTTATGTCGGTTTTATTGTTCTCTTCTTTTTTCTATTGTGGTCGAGACTCTCTTTGCAGATTGACATAGTTGCTGCATTTCTTGCTGGAACATAGAAAAAGACGAGCTTCTTCCCTTTTTCATCTTCAGTTTGAGCATTGCGATGTGCTGTTGTTGCTGTTTGATGGATGCGTGCGCTTTCGCTGTCTGACGGGGTCAAGTGCGCTCCATCAGCTCCCATAGGAAATCAGGTCATAAACCAGAAGAAGAAATTCAACAGTTTTCATCTGAATTAAATTTATTGATAGTATTTGTTCTTTTCTTATATTTGAATTGCAGACTCAGATATTAGAATAGAAAAGATTTTATCACGAGATATTCATTGAGTGATGCTGTCGAGCTAGAACGAAGAAAATGTTATTCAATGAGGTTATCGGGTATACGCTCGCAAGCAGTGGCGACAGCCCCAGCGTGGGGACCGTGAGTGTTGCGCTTATATTTCTATAATATTTCCCTTTAAATATTTTGTTCTTTTCGCCTTTTTTTAAAAAGAATAGAATAAAGGCACACTAGTGTACACTTCGGGATTGGCTCGATTTCTTGAGCTGCTTCTGCTCTGTTGCATCGGCGGCGGAAGAACAGCCAACACTCCCCCCGTGGCGGAGAAACTTTCAGTCCGGGGCCGCAGGAACTTTGCGAGCCATCTTGAATAACTCAAAAAAAGAAAAAAGAAAAGGAAAGAAACATAATATGCTATATAGGTAACATATCAGTTGATTCTTCTCTCTCTCTTTTATATACCGTTCCTCACCGTTTTATCTAAACAGGTTTCTTGTGTATAACTAAACAGCATTTTCGCTATGCGGTCGAAAAATAAAACACAACAACAACAAAAAGGAATTTAACCTTTTTTGTTTTGTTTTGTTTCTTGTCCCGCTGCTGACGGCGTTGTTGTAACGAATCATCACAGCAAAGGAATTCCCAGAGATCATCAGGTACGCCCGGACGTCGAGTGCTTAGCGAGAGGATGATAGTGGATAGATATATAGTGTGATGGGCCTCTATTCTATTTCCCTCCAGCACATGTTGCATTGACTTTTTTTTTCATCTTCTCGCATACTGAAATGCATATAGAAATATCTGACTCTTTCATTTTTATTCCATTTTTATCAATGAGATAAAAGAAAAGAGGCCCAATGGAATGGCCCATTCACCGGCTTTTGTATATATAGGCTACTGGGTCCGCCACTCTTCTTTCTTGAATGAAACAAAAGCAGTTTCCTTCGTCAGCTTTTATTTACTTTTTTGTTGTCTTGTTAAATTGCTGCCGACTCTCATGTGATGTATAAAAACTAGACCAATCAGATGATAGGTGAAAGTGTAGCGCGCTCAGTTCGCACATTTAGGCTACTATATGTATATGGCGTTTGAATATTAAATATGACATAGAATATACGCTAAAATTTGGCGCTTGGATCGTTTGATATATTTTTCTTTTCTTTCTTCCGCTTCCTACATTCCTTTGACTTTCTCCGTTATTGCCATCGCATCGGTTGTACTTACACAATGGAATAATAACAGAGTGTAACAACAGGGGAACTCAAAGGAAGAAGCGCTGCGCTCAAGATGGCGATCAGCAAATAAATCTCCTCATTTCTTTTTATTTTCTACCACTTTTACGTTCAACGTGCAGACAACAGAGGAAGAAAAAGAAAATTCCTCGCAGGTCTGCGGAGAAAGCGAAAGAAGAAGAAAAAAAAATCGCCAGAGAAAGAAAAAAAAAAAGATGAACTGCTGAGCGGTTTTTTTTTCCCTCGTAAAAAAAGAAAATAATAATTTGAGATGCGATGTATAGAAAGAAAGAAAAGAGGTGCGCGTTTCTTATCGGCTGGCAGCTTTGACGACCCCGCCGCGCGCGCGTTTATAACGTTCAGTTTTTTTTTTTCTGATGTCCATTTTCGGGTAGCGTTATTTTTGTTTTTTTCTTTTTCGGAAAGCTCAAGTGTCGCCAACTTGTTTCTCTCTCCTATCCTGTATCTATGTATACGTTTAATATACGTGATTTTAAGACTTTGCATTCTAAAAGAATCATCATCATCTTTATTTTTTTGGCTGGTGAACAAATGGATAGCAGCTGACCCCGTTCCCTTAACCGCCGATGATGATCCGACTAGACACGGAAATAAAAAATATAAAAAAAAAATATTTTAATAATAATAAAACGACTGTCTTCATGGAGACTGTGCCATGCCGGATAAAAAAGAAGAAATATACAATGAAATAATGAGGAATGAAAAATATATATATATATTTTTTCTCTTTTAGGGGATTGCTGGTCATGTGGAGAGCTAATGGGCTGCGATGGACAATCGATTACCCGGAGACACGACTATACATCCCGGCTTTTTACCAATATCTAAATAATGAAAGGACTCTCTTGTTTTTCGGAGAAAATCAAACACGTTTGCTGTCTCCCTGCTGTAACGTTCGTGACAACCGAAAATCCCCCCCGAAAAAATGAGCTGGGTTCAATCACGACTGCAGCTTATATAGTAGTAGCCTATATATTATTACACTACACCTCTGGAAGACAGTATATACTATTGTATATTGTTGAGCTAGTCCACTTCAAAGAGTATTCACTATTCAGCCAGTTTAAATGAAATTCAATCGGTCCGTTGATGGCGTTATGTTCGGACGTCATGTTCCCATTTTGACACGTCATTGGAGCCAACTAGAACGTTGGCCACTCTCAATAATGTGTCCCGTCTCTCGCAAAGGAAGAAACGGGTGGATATCACAAGCCAAGGTCTACTTTATTGTTACATGAAAACAATCTCCTCTCTTTTTCTCTGGTGGGTGATCCCCTTTTCACGATGAATCGTGAAGGGGTGAGCAATAACGCCGGCAATAACAAGTACGCCAATTGGTCATTTTATATAATAGTTAGCCATAGCCAAAACACCTCCAGGGCTTCAGCTCGATGCACTTTTGGGATATCTTAAAATGTTCTTCAATGCGGATTTTCCCGGACTCATATATCCAATAATAAAAAATGAAAATAATAAAATCGTTTATTCGTTGGTGCAACTCCTCCTATACCGTCTGCTTGGGCGTCTAACTCTATGGGAGGCCATCGACCGCATTTCTTCTTTTTTTTGTTGTTGTCGAGCACGCAAACTGATTGAGTGTCATAGACTTTTTTCGATGCTGAAAACACGCGAACCCATCAACGAACGGATTCCGATCACTTAACACTTGACACGCAGAGTCATGAGATGCCTGAATATGTGTGTCTTTTATCTGTTGATAATGTGACGGAATCTATCTTCTGTTTTTCTTATTCGATCAAATAAATCGAATCACATCATCATTTCATTCATTTTAAAGTATTCGTGAATGAATGAAATAATCATCTATAAGGAATCCTAGAGCTACAGTATACATCTTCTGAGCAAATGAAACAAATGAAAAGTTGAAATAAGAAAAACACAAAAAAAAATAAGTCAATAAGGAAATGAAGACAAAGTTGTAACAATAATAGTAGATATGCAAACTATTTGGATGACATGTGAAAAAAAAATGAAAAGTAACACAATAGTGTATGTGTATATCGCAAAAGATTTCCGCCCAAATGATTCGACTGTATACGATGACTTGGCAAATGTCTGGGCTGAACGACGAGACACGACGGGGGATATACTTCCCTGTGACTGGCCTGTTGTTGCCCAGTTGACAAAAAGGGGAAACGTCTCCCTCTGTTATTCCTTAAATGGTGCTGATGGGAATTCTCTTTTTTCTGATGTCGAGTCAACGCAAATAAGTCGGCACTGCTACCGCCGCCGCCGCAAAAAAAAAAACAGGTCATGCCCACGCAATTCTTTGGGCGCATCCCGGCGACAATATAACGAAATCTTTAAACACGGAAAGCCAAAAAAAGGAAAGAAAAAGAAATGCTGAATGGGGACATGAAACAACATTTTGGCTTAGACGCTCACTCACTGCTGTTGCTGCTGTTGTTGTTGTGTAACTGTTTATTATATCGTTTTCTATTTCTTCAATAGGAAGACAAAAAGGCAAAATAGGGAGAAGAATTTAAAAGGAAAAAAAAAAAAAAAAGGATTGATTCATTAGAGAAGACACGCAAGAAAGAACGTTGCTGCTGTACACACACATGCACATAGAGAAGAGGAGGAAGTGGCGGGACATTTTCCCGTCTCTTGACAGCCAAATGAAGAGAAAGAGAGAGAAAGGCACACACACACGAGAGTGTGCCGTGTCACCTCCCACGGTGCAGGGTTCAACCTATTCGTTTTTTTTTCAGATTTTCTTTTATTTAATTTTTTTTCTTTTTCGTTTTTTTTTTTCTCTGTTTGTATTATGTTCGTCACATATATGGGAAAACTATTTTTCCTTTCTCCCCAATTTGATATTTCCTTTTCTCTCGTGTGTGACTCTCTGCCGCGTGTGTTATATACCCCGTTGAAAATTGAATTTTCTCCCGCGTCCCGTGCCGTACCACCGCCACCGCCGCCGCCGTGGAGAAAGTTGTGCGTACCTGTTTCGTTCCTCTCTGTCATTCCGTCTTTTGAGTTTCGTTCCTTCTTCTTCTTATTTCCTTTTATAAATAATACAACCAACCGAATTTGGGCAGACCACACATCGATAAACAAACCATTGTCATTGGACGTGCCTCGTTGTGTGCCTTGTTCTTCTATACATCCATCCATCCATCCATCTATTTATCTTTCTTATCAATCTATCTCTTCCAGCAGTCATTCTTTCTCTATTTGAGCTTCTTCTTCTTCTTCTTCTTTCTCCAAAAGGGGTGAGCAGCTTGGCTTCAGAGGCCTATAGAGGAGACATTAATATTAACCCCTCCAGTCTTCCAACGTGAATGGATCACATCGTCTCGGTTCACATAATACGGACCCGTTTACTCACAAAAAACAACAACAAACAAACAGCGTCGAATAAATGAACGAAAAAAAATTTTACCTTAAAGGAAAGCCGCCCGCTCTTTTCCTGTTGGTCGTCGGTCAATCATTTGCGTCTGTAAATGTATATCCCGGCTGTTGCGTGATGTATGTGCGCTTTTCTCTTTCATTTGGACTTGATCGAAGCTACAAGAAGAGGACGATCGTGATTTTTCTTCTATGGAAATAAAAAGCAAAAGGATTGTGTACACTGTAGCACAGTGCTGTGTTTCCCAGCATGGGTGTGGATGCGCAGTTAGGTCTTTTCATACCGCCCACATCGGAGAGAGTCGATGTTTATTAGCTATAAGGGAAGTTCACTTTCTTCCTATTCGATTTCCAAACCAACGACGTCTGCGTCCTGTCTACAATTTTCATTTCCTTTTTTTCCTTATTTTTTTGCTTCCCCTTTTGAATCCCGCCGACCGGAACCGTCTCCAACGTCACGGTCGTACGCGGGACCACAGAGAGAGCTATCAAGAGAGGGAGAAAAATATATCCAACAACAAAAAAAAAAATGGGGTAACAAATGAAAATCTTGTGATGCAACTCGAACAAGTTGAGAGAAAGAAAAAATTAAAAAAATTAATAAAACTAAAATTCACAAGAAACGAACAGATGAGATTCTAGTCACCAAAGTTGTTCTACAGTATAGACATAGTAATAGACGGTGAAAATCTAACGTCAACTGATTGTCACGAATATAAGAGGAGCCAGTTATATATACATAAAGAGAAACTAAAAGTAAATAGAACTAATAATACAAACCGGTATACATTTGAGTTGAACCCGGTATTATTATTCCTATTAGTCGCTGCTGTCGTATCCTATTTCTCTTCTTCTCACACTACGACGAGCACACAAAGGGACCTGAGATGATTTTTCAACGCCCAATACAACCAAATAAATAAATACAATACAAGAATAATCACAATAACGTGTAGGCTACGCGAATAAAGAAAGCGGATTGTCATCATCTGCCATTTTCTTTCCTGACGTTTAATTGGCAAAACCGATTATAGTTCATGTATGGCGACGAACAGGTTATGACTGACGGCGACGTCGCTATCCGACGCCAATCAAAATGAACAGACAACAAACAGAACGCATTGACAAGAAAAAATAATAGAGAGCCGCTTTGCAATTCGGCAAAAGATGACCGTTGTGTGCGGGTGGATTGTTTCTGTGTATAGACTCGTCTGTCGTTGCTGATACATTCAATCTCTTTTCGATCGAAAAAGGCGAGACGCGAGACAACAGAAGATTTAGCCGCACCCTGCTGAACAATGACGAAGCCGACGATATGCAGGACATATAAAATGAGAGATTTTTGTGTTACGACTATTATCATCATGCAGAGAGAGAGAGGGCGATGAGAATGGAGAGTGTGTCACCAGGGCTTTGATATTTAATGGATCCGTTTAGCCGCGTCCGACTGACTGACCTGAAAGCTGAAAACACGGATATTTTTATATGATATTTCTTTGAAATGATTATTTATTTTTTCAAATTTCCGGTCTGTTTTTAGCTTTTGAAACTGTCGGACAAAGCAACACTTAAATATATAAAAGTGGAAAACTGGGTGAACGTTTAAAAAAACCAAAAAAACCTATTGGTTTGATGGAAATCATTCTACTTCCTCTTCCAAATAAATATATAATAAACCTTAAATATTCCCCAAGTGGTCAGCACGTTGATGGACTTTGCTGGCAGCTTTTCTTATCGTCAAAAAATATAAACAACGAAACAATGAAAATAGATTATACTAATATACACTATACAATGTGGAGAAGATGAATCAGTCTCGTTGCTGCATCGTTTCGAAAGCGGTTTCGGAAGAAGATTATTTGACTTGTCTTTCTTCTTCCATGAGCAACATTTCTTGTATTATTCTTAAATAGGACGGATCTCACGCGCCCCATGTTCTGTTACCTGTTACTCGTTGAGTTTGTTTTCTTTTGGAACTTGTCATTATTATATAGAGACAAGAGAGAAAAAATTCTTTTCTTTTTTAAAAAATCTGTCTGTTTAGTGGTGATGGTACAGCGACTGAACATCATCCCTTTTTTTTTAAAAATCTTGCCCTTCATTTTGACTGCTGACTATATAGATACTTTGGGTAGAGATGGTTTTCCCATTCAATCAGGTTCTCTTCAATTGCATTTCAATAGATGACAGATGGGACGTCCCTTTTTTTATATTTTTGAATCCTTGTCTTCTCTTTCCCGCGACTCTTGTTTTTCTGACTCTTCCGACGACCACGTCCCGGGTTGTTGTGTGTCCATAGAGATGATATGGTCGTTTTTTTTAGAAATGCCATTGAGAATAACTATAAAATGATCACATGTGCTGCACACAATGATGACTTTCCCCCTGCCGGACGAAAAATGCTTGAAGCTATGTACGGTACTGTGTGTGTATGTTCCCTTCTCTATATTTCTTGTGTGTCTTTCTTTTATTTCCTCCGAGAAGGAGAAGAAAACACGACACACATATTAAAAGAGGATAAATAAATGTAACGATATAATGTAATGGCGACGCGACGAGACAATCCGCAGCGTGTGTTTTTTTTTTTCTTCTTTTCATTTAACGACCGTTCACCTTGGTTTTCCGTGGTGTGATGCTCTAAAACATCGTGTGCGCAGCCCTGTATAGAAAGAATTCACTGCTGGATGTGGCTCTCGGTCGTGGTGCTCTATGGAACACTTTACAAAGACTATTGCTAAGGGCAGAAAATAAGACGACGGGGACTAGGAGCGCACGACCTGCTGGGAAACAACCGATCCGAAACGAGCCATCCTGCCATCCCCACTCTATTGTAAGAAAGAAAACCAAAAAATGTAACGAATCAATGGCCCGAATCTATCTAGCGTTATACCCCCGCCGTTTTTCTACACAAACAGCGGAAGCGTGTGGACCGACGTTGTGTACCTCTTATAGATGAAGAGGAGTTCTTTCTCTATAGACTTTTTTTTTCCAATTTTTAAATGTTCTCTTCTTCTTCTTCTTCTTCTTGTTTCTTTTTATTACCGTGATATTGTGATTACTTTCCTTTCTTTTTGTGTTTATGTGTCTGGATTTACCACACGATTCCTTCCATATGGATTTGACAAAAATATTTAACGTCTGGCCCTATATATATCTCCTTTGGCTGTGCTGTTAATAAAGAAATAAGGCGAACCCCAAAAAATGAAAACCAAAATCGACATCGAGAAAGTTTAGAATCTATATAAGATCTTTAAATTAGATTATTCATGCATTTTTCATTTGGTTTCTTAAAATTTATTTAACTGGACTTCCTTCTCAAAAGTCTATAACAATAAGTAATTAAAAATTTTGGTTTCGGTTCTATTCACAACAAATCTTGTCTATCTTTCGACAGGTTCCAGACAAAGATATACCGACTCACAAAAGCTATAGAGGAACACACATACATAGAATCAAAGAGGACTTGACGCATGTATGGACTTTAAGTGAATAATGTGCGCAGGAGCCGTTCAAGATAAAGAGAGACGGAAAGTAATAAGAATATAAGTTGTCGAGTGAACCGCATTCCTTCCAGTCCGGCGTGAGTCATCAGAAAAAACGTCAGTCTAACCGTCTCTCATCGACGCGGCGTAGCGCAGTCAGCCTTTTTTCTTTTCCTTTCTCTCTCTCTCTCTCTCTATTTGAGACTTAGACGCTACTCTTTTCCCTTTTGGAGGACTCTCTGATATTTTCCCACCGTGTCCCTTTTCCCTTTTCATTCTCTCTCTCCCACCCGATTGAGAGAGAGACTCATGATGGTCCCTCAATGGTGCCGACACCTGTACCAGACAGTCTCGGTGTACTACCGGTTTATACCATTTCGTTGCGTCTTATATATTTGAAGGGAAAGATCAAACCGTGAAGTTATTCTCACTCTGTGGCCACTGTATTATATTACATCCAATGCCACCAACAACGTCTGTCATACCCAATTTGTTTTCGGTTGAAATTGAATAACAACTCTACGGTTTATTTATACATTGAGGTGGTTTTGATGGTTGGATTTAACAGTTGCACTACATATAGAAGTTAAAAAGCAACAGTTTTTCGACTCCATATAATAAAGGACGGTGATGAAATGATGATGATGCAAACAGCCGTCTGAAACATTTGTGTTGCTGTTGTTTGTAGAAGTTTTTTTAGCTCTCATCCACCGTCTCGCAGCAACGGAGGGAAAGAGAAAGTTACCGGCTTCTTTCACTTTACACACACACACACTTGTAAGTAAGCGTGTTTCCTATGGCAGTAGTAGACTATCGTAGTATATAGTAGACTAGTAGTAGTAGTAGTAGTAGGCTGTAAATACACATTCATTTCTTTCACCGAGGAATTCTCTTCTCCGCGACACAAAAGTGCGCAGCTCTTGGGCAACATTTGTCTTTGCTCCGTTCGAGAAATCGTGACCGACTCTGTTCCGAGAAAGAACTTATACACATGTAAAAAGGAAGGAACGTCCTATATCCAGAAAGAGAGAGAAATATGATCAAAAGTGGCTCGTTTTTCTTTTCATTCTTATTTCATTTTGTCGTCTGTGTTTTTTTTGTTTGGTTAAACCTGCGGGTTGTGTGCCTCCAAATCAGGCGAATGAAATATTTCTATACGCTATACACACACTGAATAACTATAACTTGAAATCAGACGAAGCTTTTCTTTAGAGATTTCTTCGCTCCCATATACAGTGAATTACTAAATATATATTACTCCTCTATATACCGCCAAAAAGAACGATATCAATGGGTATTTATTTGAGAGAAAGAGAGAGTGTGTACGTGTACATACGCGGACAAAACAGAAAACAGGAAGGACATCAATGAATGAAAGTCTTTGACCAAAAATAACAGCACGCACACACAAAACAAACGAACAATGCATGTAGGCAATACGATACCGGTATACCGTCTGTATTCTGTATAGGGAAATTCCACCACCCAAAAAAGATTGCAACTTTTCTTCTTTCCCATCATTTGTGCATATATGTATGATCAGTTGATCACACAGTGTAGCCTACTATAGGGACTTTGGGAGGGTGAGCGACTCCCTCCTTATTAGCTCATTGTGACGTGTGAGATGAGCCTGCTGCTGCGTGCGTGCGTTTATTATAGCAACAGAGGCGAAGAAAGAAGGGCCGTGTTTTTTTTTCTTCATTATCATTTTCTTTTCTGGGTGCATCTGCCATTTTGGGATCGAATAGGAGGAGGTGAAAAGAAAGGAATGGCCAGCTATTTATCAAAGACATGGAGCGCTACACCAGGCAGCATAGGGGAGGAGTTTTAAATTGCAGGTGCGTCAACGCTGGAGGACGCGCGGGAATTACGAAAACAAAAAAAAAAAATAATAAACCAAATAAACCAAATAATATGGGAAAGACTGCACAAGACGAATCCCATTATTTGCGTCCTCTTGCACGAAAGTAAAAAGAAAAAAAAAGGAAAAATAAGAGAAGAAAACAAAATTAAATTAGACTGAAAATAGAAACGAGGAATAGTAATAGACGAGAATGAAGGAAGGAGGTTATGGGAAAAAAGCGTTTCTATTCGACGACGGTGTAGACGACGGTGTGTGTTGTTGGCGGAAGCCGGAGCAGCAACAACAATGCTCAGAACGCTACATAACCAATTATCTCCGGCATATTGCGACGGTGCGCGAATGTTTAAAGTAAAAAAAAAAAAAAACTAAGCTCTCATCAGCACGCAGACACGGTTGTCTACCCTCAGAGAATAGAGAGAAAACAACTGGTTAAAGTCAACATTAGCCAATAGATTGACGAACGCGTTCATCGCGCATTCGGACGTGTTTCGTAGAGCTAAGACGCGCTCACAAGGGTCCACAGAACACTCAGAGACTCGTAATACAAGTGTAATGGCTTTTCCTATTATGGACAACCCTTATTCCATATATTGAGGTTTAAAAACGATATTCTTTCTCTAGTCTTAATGTTATAGCGTTTCCTGATGTGTTTTTTTTAGATTTTATAAATAGATTTTTGCTGGGCAATGCTGAGCGTTTTTACTTTTTTTGGTGCGTTTTCTTATAGCGGAGCTGCTGCAGGCGCTGTTTGCCTTTCTCTCTCTCTCTCTTTCTCTCTCTGCGCATCGCAACCGTATAGACGACGACGTGACGTGATCGTTATATAGGGCGATTTCGGCCGCACCATTGTGGGCCATGTGATTTCCTTTTTGCGCTTCTCCTATAATATCAAAGGCACGGGGGCCCTGGCTGCGCGATTGATGTTCAATTTCGCTCTGTTCGCTCGACGAAACTGATGGGCATCCAACTCACGCGCCAACAATTACCGATTAGACGTTGAAGAACTTTCACTCGACAAGAGGAAGGCACGACAAGTCAAAGAATTGCGCCATATACTTCCCCCAACAACAGCAACCGTCAGAAAACCATATCTGATAGAAAGAAAGAAAGAAGAAGCTAATAAGAAAAAAGAAAACCTATTTGTTTTCTCCCATCACCGGTATCACAATATAATATGACGAGTGACCGATACGTGCATGATGGGCTCCCGCGTGAAACTAGACGCCCCCGAAAAAAGAAAAAATCAAATACATTTTTTTTTTTTTTTTTCGAATAGATATCGACGTCATCAGCAGCCGAGTGATTGCCATTTGATCGGCGTCTGTATAGAGAGGCCCATGATTATTAGCGGCGCCTCTATCAAAAAGACGGTTGATAATAAGAAGTTGATTTTCCTTTCTTCTTCGCCATAATCCACGTTATTCTTCGTCGTATTATTTGAAGAGGATGGCAACATTTGTTTCGGTTTGGAAAGTCATTGCCCACTTTTCCTCGTTCCGTATTTTTTGTTTACACCAATGATTAGGGCCCGTTGAATCAACGAAAGAGGATTTCACGACTACGCCCACAGTTACGATTATCGGTAAGCAACGAGACAAGATGATGATGAAGCCAAACTCCTTGCGTCGCCCACATCTATAATAGAATGAAAAGGAATCATCACCTATACATTAAATACACGTATATTCATTCAAAAAAACCAAAAAAAACAAAACAAAAATAAATGCTGTTTTATATCAAGTTGGTGATGGTGGCTGTTGATTATTGTTTGGCTCGATTATGTGAATGGCTTCTCTATTCAAAAGAAATTGTTTTCTGGCGCCATATAGTATAACGAAGCACACAATACACAAATGAGCTCCTTGAATGGGGGCGCGATGGAGCAGCTCCTATATCGTCGTCTCCGGTCGTTTCGGGGGCATTTCGGTATTGCGACATTCTTATACGGACCTATAGGACGGTAGAAAACATTTTCTCTCTCGCCACTTGACGTATACGAGGAAACATGTCTATAGGAGAAAGTATAGTATATAAGAAGCCATGCCATCGTCGCGACGAGTCACCAGGTCAAGAGACTTCCATGCGACTCGGCGAGAAGAAGAATAAAGAGGAGGAGTGTCGGCGTATAGCAGCAAGGTCTTGAGTTTTGACACCTGGGCCGGAAACAACTCAGACGCAACAGCATTTTCTTACTCCGGCAAAATTTTATGATGATTTCAATTTTTCCGCACGACGAGATTTATATAAATATGTTTTTTTTTTCAAAGCCTCGCTATTAGAGGACTATACTAATATCTCTATACTAAGATGTAACCAAATTGGGAATTGACACCAATTTCCAAATAAAGAGTCTCCCAATCCAATTTCGGTACTCTACACAAATGATGGGTGTTGCTAATCACACAGTTGTAATCACAAGAAAGATTCATAATGAATAGCTGATAACATGATGTAAACATAACCGGTAAATATAACCATTTAAAGACACTGTTCAAAACGTCTTTCATTATTTCAACAGCGGGACGAGTGTTAGCGTACAGTTTGCTGATGGTCAGGACTAAGAAGTTGCTGGCTCACCTTAAGAGGTGATGTCCAAAAGACCGGCACACAAAACAGGTGCCGTATCAGTCTATAGTATCTCTTCTTCTTTTATTTTATTTTATTTTTTTTCATTTTTGAGAACATCAATGTCGCCGAGTCGCGACCGGGTCGACTTCATTTGATACGCTCGCGCTGTCTTTTATTTTTTATATGACATTTTCTTTCTTTCTTGATATTCTTCTGATATTTTCTCCCTGCTGGGCTTCTTGTTTTCCCTTCACGGCTGGCCTTCATCCAAGTAGGAGAACAAATTCTCGACTTTTTCAGAGGGTCAGAGAAAAGAAGAGAGAAAGAGACGGACAGACATGCAAGAGGAAGAAAAAGAAGAAGAAAAAAGGGACGACGCGCTATATACACACAAGAGGAGAATTCAGGCCAGCAGCCTCATCCGACATGGAGAGAAAGAGAGACTGATGCATTACTGTTGAAGCGCCATAGCGTTGCGACTTAAAGGGGAAAGAAAGAGAAAAAAACAAAACAGGCTCATCAACTACTACGTATTAAAACGAAAACAAAATATGATGGAAGAGAAAAATGATCAACACTACTGGACTCCATCACATAAATGAGCCCTTCCATTATGATGAGTTATATAGTTTGGCTGTAAGTCAAAGAGAAGAGCCTCTGCTCCGAAGAGGAACCGAAAGTGACTCCAACATTTTTGTTGTTTTCTTTTCTGACGATGGGAAAAAAGACGTTTGAGAAAAACAAACAAAAAAACAGAGGAAATGAGAGAGAGAGAAAGAGAGGAAGTCTACTGCGGTCGTCTGTGTATATTTATTTCGATTAGAAATCTTACGATGGGCTCAAAACCCGCACACACACATTGCGGTCGACAAATTTCGCGGGACTTTTTGGCGTTTGGAGAGCTGCGTCGAGACTACGGAAAAACTTCTTCTTATCGACTTTTTTGCCGTTTATGGCCGGTCCTATTTGGCCGCATATCACGCCGTGCGGCTATATAACTACATATACGATATATCAGCTGTGTACTGAATAGCTCTGATGCCGGCCGCGGCTTGCCTCGGATGTAGGTGAGCAGGATCTGCTGCTGAAGAGAAAGAAAAAGGGAAAATCGAATGAAAACAGAAAGAACGAACGAAAGAAAGAAAAGGAAAGAACGAACGAAGAACGTCTAACCGCGCCAAAACCATAAAGATTGTGTGCAGTATATTTATACACATCCAACAGGGAAAAAGAAAAGAAAAATAAACGAATCACCAATTGACCAAATGAACAGGTATTATTAGATGAACGTTATTAGACGACGACGACGTTATTATGTCCATCCATCCATGCATCTATGCGTATTCCATTCTTCAGCACTTTTCCTTCTTCTTCTTCTTTTTTTGCAACTCTCTATTATGTATACAGGTAGTGTAGGAACAACTAACCATAACCTTCCGGCAGTGAAAATTCTCCAGTTCCGGCTGGATCCAATTTAATGTTCTCGTCAATATGGGTCCGCACGAAAAAACTATTATAGAATGAACAACCAACCAACCGACCAACCGACTAGCAACAATAACAAATGCAATCGTCCTCCTTCCACCTGGCGTTTCACCGGCACGTCATGTAATAATGTGGCCGTCCCGTCAAACCGCAACACAAAAATCATCAACGTACTACGTAACAGCAGCGTGTGATGATGAGCTGATGCTCGTCAAATTCACATCATCAATATAGCACGTTTGAGTCATGCAAACGTGAACCCTTTGTTTCTCCGACAAGTCAATCAAAAGTGAAGTCATTCGGACGAAAGATTCTGCATCGTCAATAAGTCGTGAGCCATTCGCTGTCCATTCCGCTCAATCAAATTTGATAATGAAATAATTGACTATTATCGTTTCAACACAATTAACGAGATGTGTATATGTGATCAATGTTACGTATACGGCACGAAAACATTCTTTCTTATAGCTAATATACTATGATGCATCACTTTATCTCGTTATTTATTTATTAGAGTTTAAGTTGATTGCAAATGGTCCCATCAACAGGCAATGGCCGTTTCACCGTCTCCACTAAATTTCTTCTTTGGCATGGACAATTCATTATTTCCGTCCGCGTTTGTGGACGAAGAAAATTGATTTGTCTCTTATTTTAACTATCCGGGAAAATGTATAATAATAAGAGAAAACGATGGCGACGAAACAGCGCGGCCATTTGAGCGACAGTTCGTAAATCTCCAACGACGTCTCCGAAGACACTTCATCCGGCAACGGGTCCGCGTTTGATGAAACGCATTGGCGCATCTATAGCCGAGCCGAGATAATAGGAGGTATACAGCAAAATAGGAAATAACAATAATAAAAAAGAAAATAATAAAGACTTTCGGAAAGAGATGCGAAACGCGATTATTATCATATGGCACCGCATAGGTGTGTGGAGATGGGAAATAAATCACGCTCGACGCTATGTAGCGGAATTCAATGCGTACTTAAAAAAAAAAAACAGAAAAAAGAAACAAAAAAGAGAAAGGAATAGACAAATAAACTTCCAAAAATCGCTGGAGTAGAGAGAGACGGGCGGAGAAAATTGACGCAGCAAAGAAATGGGGGTAAAAAAGACGAAGAAACGAAGAAGTCGATAAGGTTTCATCGCATCAGCACACACACATCAGGTAGATAAATAAAAGATTCAACGGAATCATCACGAAGAAAAGCGTTTGAAAAAAAAAGGAGGAAACATGCTCAGTAGCAGCAGCCAGTCAAATGTTATTTTATCGGTCACACACACAAAAAAAAAAACGTGACAGACGGTGATAGTTTGCGCTTATTTGCTGTTGTTGTTGGAAAAAAGATATCGCTTTTCGGTAGAATTTTTATCAAGTTGTGTTATGTTGTTGTTGTTGTTGTTATGATTTTCTCTCTTATCTTATAAAAGGGAAACTTGGCAACAAAACATTTTTCTTATGTTTCTCTTCTCGGTATTATCAGCACTCGTACGGGCCAATCAGATTGTAGAACTCTTGGAATTCTGACACGTTCAAATTAATGCTACACCCAACGAACCATTTAATTAGTTTTGGAAAAATAAATATCAAAATGAAACGAGATTTTAGGAAAGTCTTTCTTGAAATAGACAACATTGGAAAATAGCTCGTGCACAGAGCCCAACTATATCTACTGCTCAGCTTCATTCCATGCTGGCTATACCTCAATACAAATAACAAGTTACTGTATATATTTAATGACTTTCAGTTCGTTTTCGTTTGTTTGTTTGTCCTGCTGTTGCGTCTATACGAAAGAAATGGTATGCGACATTTGATTTGAAATTCGGCGAATCTTGGCGATTATTTGGAACGAGACTTGGCGTATGCGCACGATTGACGTCAGAGAATGATGGTGCGGTCACCAGTTTTCATTCGAGTCTATATTACGTACTGCATACACAGCGATGAGGCATTTGATTTATTTTGTGAGTGTTCAATTTTGTTTTTAAGGACGTGTGCCGATTCCCTTGACCAATAAACGAGACAGACCAGTTTTCTCTTCTTATTTTTTTTTTTTAGGTTACAGCATAAAAATTTCGCGCGATGTGTGCCTGTGTCTACGTCTATAATCACTTCGTCCAATATTATACATATAGCCAAGCGCATTTCTCGATGTTTAAGCGACAAAATAATGATGCGCTATATACAGTAGATAAAGACTATTCTGCTGTATATATCAGGAAGAAAGGAAGGAGGGAATTTTTTGGCACAGCAAAACAGAAATAAGGGATGGATATGCGCATCGAGTTAAAGAGATCTGTGACGCTGTTGTCTCTATGTAATATTTACAGCGGATATGGATGTAACGCTTGGCGTAACACGTTATTGATGTATACTCCACTACTAGTAGATAGTAGATAGTAGATGTCCGTGTATTTTACATATGTTGACTCTCTCTATGTTGATGATGAGTTTGCTTCTCTCTGCGTTTTCTTCTTGTCCAGCCTACCGTCCATTTGTATCGCCGTTTCTTTTCTTTCGTGACAGCTGTCAACTGTCACAACAAGCCACTCCATGCTGCTCGCACATAGCGTTGCGTTTGGAATCTTTTTCTTCTTCTGTTAAAAACCAAAAAAAAAGAACTTTCTTCTTCCGGATGAAAATGCGCATCGTTTTTTGTTTTTTTTTTCAAAAAATATATTATCTGTTGTCCATCATTTTCTCCAGCTGCGGCAGGGCTAATGTCACGGCCTAAATATTATTCATCTCTCGTGATTTTATTTCCACGACTTGTTGTTGTTGTACACCGGGTGCTGTCTTCTCTCTGTCGGCCATTTCACTCGTGAACAAGAAGAAAATGCGTTCGAAATCTCTCCATTCTTGTGTTTGCTGCTGCTGACGTCTAAACACGAACAGACTACTGTTCGTGTACATACATCCATATAAACAACTCAGCGAGTGTATGTACACGTACAATATGTCATGCTTAACGACGTTGTGGGCCTTCGTTTTCGCCGGTTCCGTTTGAATTCACAAAATATTTATATAAAAAGTTCCTTTTTTTCTTTTCATAGTGCTGCTGTGGTGACGCAATCAATTCTTCTTCTTCACTTAGCTCTTTCTCTGCGTGTTCGAGTCTATAACGCGCCGAGGGAAACAATCTGCATCAAAAAGGGGCAATATACTACACACATACACACACATGAATCTGTATAGTTTTTTCCCTGGCGAATTCCCGATTGCGGGAGCGTGCAAAGAGAAGAGAGATCAGCAGTTTCGAGGGGAAGGAAAAGAAGAACCCGCAAGAGAAAAAAAAACAAAACTAAAAAAGAAACGAGATTTTTCATTTTATTTGGTCGGTGAGATGAGAGCCAGAAGTTTATAAAGCTGTAAAACACTGAGCGCTGTATATATACACATCCAGCGCTCACACCCGGCCACGCAAACAAGTCAAGGAAAAGGAAGCCATTAGCCAACTATAACTAACTAACTAACTAACAAACTATATAACTGTAGAACTAAATCTTAAAAGAACTACTGGAAAACAACCGAACGGCACAAAAAAAAGGGGAAAATGAAACCGCACAGCTCGCAGGATGTTTGTCCCATAATCGTATTTATTATACTGTACTATGTGCGTGCAATATATGAGCTTAAAGATGTATCAACGCATCTTGTATCCTATAAGCCTAATACCGACCCATCTGTGTAAATAAATCGAAAAAAAAAAACTAACAAGAAACGGGAACGAGAGAGATTGTCATATCGAACCGACGCGACGACGAGGACAAAGTGGAGAAACGCTCAGTCACATAACCATCAACCTCTTATATAACAATCTTCATCCTGTGCGCATTATTTCAAAGCGCTGCTGCTGCTGCTGCTATAAGGTAAAACGTCATTTTAAATTTTAAAATAAAGCGGCAAATAACCAAACAGCAGCCGACGTATAAGTCATCTTGATGGGCAATGGAATGGGTCTTAAAAAAAAAAAACAAAAAAAAAAAAGTAACGACAAGTTGACGACAACTTAAACAACAAAAACAACAACGTTTGTATTACATAATAACAAATTGGTGGCGTTTATTAAGAACAACAAAAGACGAAAGAGAGAGAAAAAAAAAGACGCGACTGGGGCTTTCTATTTTTCATGACTTTTTCCATAGCCAGTCGGAAATTTTCGTCCAAAAATATATAAAAATGTGCGTGCACGAAATAGCGATCGTGTGCATGTATGTGTACGTTATAATACAGTCAAAAGAGAAATAAAAGAAGAAGAAGAAGAAGAAAACGACTTGGCGGATGGTATAAAGTGAAACCGCCTCGCCGAGAAAAATCTCAAATAAAAAGAGGAAGGAAGTGGACGACGACGACAAATCACAAAACGATTCAAAATATATTGCATTGCTGTATAATAACATGAAAAATACAGAAACAAAATCAAAGATGGGCGAATGAGGGATTGCCGTGAGGATATGCTTCTCGATCTCTTACAGACGTGACGAGTTAAATAGAAAACTGAACATCGGAGAGTCAGAGAATTGCCCTTTCTACTGTTCATAATATTTTATAGTTATATGTACACAACAGCAGCAGCAGTGGAAATAAATCTATATAAACACGGGTCTATATTATAACGTAACTTCCATCTATCGAAATGATTGCGAATAAGGAAAAGTTGGAGTCGGCAACAACCCAAACAACAGTTGCTGGAGATGTTGACTTTTTATTTATTTATTTTTATTCTTTTTTATAAGGAAAAAACAAAACAACAACAAAATGAACAGCAGCAACAGCAGCAGGTGCGGCGACGTCGCCTGCACGCCGATCTCTTCTTCCGCGGTGGTCCGATATGTTATATAGTATATACCTGCTGCACTTTGCCAAGCGTAACCGAAATGGAGAGCTATGGGAATAAGGCAACAACAACAACAACAACAACAAAAAGGAAGGAAAATCATTTAAAATCATGTACATTTGACATAGTGAACAATATATTATACATAGCGGAGGAACTTGTTGACTTGTTGCGTGATTTACTCATGAGAGTACATTAAGATCGCGATCGAAATCATTTCATGAATAACTGATATGATGCACAAAATGAATTCACCGGCCATTTTTTTGGGTTGTTGCAGCTTATTCTTTAATATAAAGACGAAATGTAGGTTAATCGAGATCTCTAATCGATGACGAGCTACACAATTCATCAGGAAAAAGAAATATAAGATACACTTGATGGGATATGACATACATTTCTGTTTGTTATTTTTTGGTCGAATTTTCTGGTTCATCAATACAAGACGTTATTGCGGATCGATATAAAACGGGATCGACTACACGTACAATGAAATCCCAAGACGGGAGGAAATGAAATGGTTGCATATAGAATGGCCATCAAGCTGCTGAATTCAAATGAAACAGCGCACAACAACAACAGGAAAGAAAAAAAAAAAAAGAGTCTAAATAAGGGGCCACGCGCGTGACGACGCTCACTCTCGCCTCAGTTGCACGTCGAGGGGTTCACGCCGACGTGAATCGTGAGGTCAGGCACGATTATAACATCATTTTCCAATCTTCCACGATTCTCTTTTTTCTTCTTATTTTCGGTTGGCGTTGTTTGCTGGTCTGCGTCTTGTGTTTTAAGGTTTTGTTTTCGTTTTCTAAAATGGAGAGAGAAATGTGATGGCGGTGGGGCCCCCTGTTAACCCTGTTACAGCAGCAACAACAACCCAAAAGAAAAATAACAAATATAAAGAACTACTTGAGGGCTAGAAGCTAATCACCTTTCATTTTCGGAATGGAGGAAATTTTTGCCCCCACGCACTTGTTGGACTATGTGTGTATACATTCCCCTCGACTATATTTTATTTTTTAAATAGTAAAAGAGCCACTCGACTGGTAGACGAAGAAGGATCTATCGTCGTCGCGTCGGCTGGCACTCGGCTAAGCGGCCACTTTATTCCACGAGGGGGAGAGAAAAGAAGAAACAAATATGACCACTAAAAAATAGCAGCAGCAAATGAATGAGGTGCTGCAGCACTTTCTCTTCTTCTTTGAAACTAAAGTCGTCTCTCCACAAGAGCCGAATTACAATTATACAGAGAAGCAGTGTATAGGAGGAGGGAGGACCCGACTCGTATTAGATGGATATTCTTTTCACGGTTGGCTATTGCCGCGAATCAGGCGCACAAGTGCGGCGGAAGTCATTTTACGGACAGACGGAGACGGCGCGGCCCGCAGGAGACCAACCAACTTTGTTGTCTTGGTGGAGCTGCTATGGCTATATGTGTATACTTCCTATATTTAATATGTAGTCGTACGTGGAAGGAAGTTGAAGCTCCTTATAACATCCTCATACTGTATACTGTATCCCATACATGACGCAATATGTTCTATGCGACTGATTTGAGGTTAACACTTATCCGGGCGCCTATTTTTTTCTTTCTTTCTTATTTCATTTTATTTTTATTTTTATTTTTTTTTGGGGGGGGGGGGTGATGGAAAGCGAAGTGAAAAGGCAAATTTTCACGATAGAAAAGAGAAGAAATCGCTACGATATCTACATGACCGACTGTAAAGAAAAAAAAAAAAAGGGCCGTGCTGGTTGTATATCACATTTTTATATGTTATGCAGATACAATACATATAGCAGCAGCGGTATACGGGATTATTTGGAAGTTTAACAGTCACAGAGCGATATGGGGCTATAAGCTTTTTTGATGCTCTATACGTCCGAGAAATAGACGTCACGTTTCTTTATATAAAAAAAAATATTTGATTTATTTTTAATAAAAGAAGGTGTTATTAAGATTTCCACAGGACAGAATTGAGCCGGGTGACAGACAAGTAGCCGAGAGCCATGCGAGTTTTTAAAGGAAGAAGACGATGTGTGCGCGAGCACCAAGAGCCATTCCCATTAATGGGCAGGTGCGACGCGGCTGACGGGCCACGAGAGACAACGCAGAGGGCCCCTTCAAAAAAAGTTGAAGAGATGCTCAAACCCCAGTCTTCCCGATTTTTCAGAGACAGGTATAAAGAAAGAAAACAAAAAAAAAATATTTAAACTTTCGGTAGTGAATGAAAATGAAACAGACAGACACACACACACACACACACAAAAAAAAAGCGATGGATTTCTTCTTCTGTTGCAGAGAGAAAAGAATTTTTGTGTGTTTGTCGTGCATGTGTGTACGTATTCTTATACGTGGGTATATCTACTGTGTGTGTCTGGTTTGTGTGAACGAGTCCAGGAGAAAGTTGGCCCGCCCAGGGGGGTCGGCCGATGAGAGACGCAAGGAAAAAATGTTGCGCGCGCTCTTTGCTGCTGACTCTGTTGAGAGCCAACACGATGGCTGCCACCCCGTGCAACACAATTTCAACTAGTCTGTACTCCTTGCACCGGGAAATGTTTCATCATTTCAGACCCTCAAATTGTATCCAAAAACCCACCCAAATTTGATTTAAAAAACAAAAAAAGAAACAAAAGGGAAATGGGGGAAAAAGAAAATGCCGATTCTATTTCATAAGAAAACGAATAAGAAAATCGATATTTTTACGGAATGGAGAGAAATGCGGAATGATGTCACTCACGCCTTCAAAAGGAGGACACCCCAAAAAATGTGTGATTGACTGGTGGCATTCAATTTAATTGGAAAAATATTTCACCTAGCTCTGATTTGTCTACGTATACGTCAATCCATAAAAATCGAACTCAATTGGTCAACGGTGGTGATTTTCAGAGACGCAATAAATCGGCGACCGAGTTGGCGGTTGGTGCGCTCATTCATGTCGCGCGCCCTTCATCTTCGCCAATGGACAAATGGACCGGCACTGCTCGATTCCCATTCAATGGCCGTGCCAGCCGCACGTCCGCATTTGTTTATTGAAGCGAAAATAAGAGCCACTGCTGCTATGTGTTAGCACTTCGGTTATTATTTTTTTTTTCACTTGTCCCATTCACCATTTCTATGTACAGCGTGAATGACGCAATAAAGACAAATGTGACACGCCAGAGCTTTAAAATTATCATTTAAAAAATGTTAAAAGAAAATAAAAAACGTTGCCAATTTCATTCAAGTCACGGTTTCTCTACGGTAAAAAAAAGGTGACGCATTCGAGTTACTATACGGAAGCCATAACGCGTCACCTGCTGCGTCTCGTCTTATTCCCTGAAAAAGAAATTGACTTCAATCATTTGCTTTTTAAAAAAGGAAAAAAAAAAACGTTTTGCAAATGTTGCAGGTCAACCAATTCATTCATCAAACGGGAAGTCAACGCTAATAATAACGACAACTTGCATTTATCAGAAAATAAATAACAAAACGGGTCTCTGGATAACAAATAAAAAAAGAACAACATTCAAATCATTGTTATTGTTGTTGTATCATTGCTGGTATAGTGGTAGTACAGGTTGTGTTTGGTTGTTTTGTATTCGCATTCCATTTGGAAATTCTTTTCTCCATGCGCAAGGAGAGTCCCGGTACTACAATAAGCAAAACAAAAATATAACACACACATAGGTAGCCAGCCAGTTTATTTGATATTTTCTTTCTTTCTTTTTTTCTTGTTCATAATCAGTTGAATCGGGTCCCGGGAGAGTTGCCTCATCCAATGGCATCCAGTGGCAACAGCAACAACCAAACCGACGAGCCAAAAGCCTCGGACGCTCAACGTATTTATTCGTTGCTTGCGTTAGCGCCTATAAGGAGCTGAGAAAGAAAAGAAGAAGAAAAGGAAAAAAAACGAGGGGAAACTTTCTCCAAGTTCTTCTCATCCTCCGGCCCTTCTTCTCGTCCTCATCGGTAATAAAAAAAAAGAAAAAAGAATTCAAAAGGAATTGAGAAAAAAAAAATAACATTTGATATTCTTTCTTTCTCTCTCTTAGCTTTTTCTTTATCCTCTATCCTTTTCTTCATTCTTTCTCCATTCGATTTGATTTTTTTTCAAATATATTCACGTTCTATTCTTTACGTTTCACCTGCTATTCCACGTCCCGTTTCAAAGCCAATCACCTTATAAATAAATACACGGAGAGTTTAAACGTGTAGTACATCGCACCGCATGTTTGCATGGTTCTTTGAATGAACTGTACACATACAAACACATTGCTGGGGGTGTCGTCGTTGTGGCTAAGTACGATAAGCACACATAACCGATGGATCAAACTGAGCTAGACGTTGCCCTCCTGTGACAGTGCAGCGAAAGTCTGTGAGCCGCCACCCGTTCCCAATAGTCTTTTTCCATGGGCGCTGGATTGGATTGGACCCCCCTGGGCTTTTGTGTTGGCTTTTCAAGACAATCCAACGGGGCTCACGTATGTATTTATTCCTTTCTCTCTTCTCGGATGGCTGGCCTGAGACTACGTCCGCGTATCCAACCGAAAGTATATCCACGGTATGCCTCTATATCTATACCTGTACGCTTCCTCTCTGTGTGTGAACAGAAACAGGAAAAAGCAAAGAGGAGAGAGAGAAAAGAAACGAAGATTGCGTCAAAGAATGAGAAAGAGGGAAAGAGAAAAGAGACGCCGATAACACGATGATGACGATGATGATGATAAGAAAAAGGGGAGAAATAAGACAGCACAGCAACTATACGCAAAAACAGGAAGAAAAAAACGCGTCGCACCTTTGTCCTGCATACCTGAGCGTGTTTATATTCCACCAGCACTGCATGCTGCTCCTGCTGCCGATTGATATGCTATATCGGAATTATTGCGCGTTTAAAGGAATGAAATTTATTATCCAAACTATTTGCCATTTCTCTCTTTCTATTATGGACGTCCACGAGTGTCTCTGACCTATACACGACAGCAAGTTCCTACTATTCTGGTTTCCTTTTTTGTTTTTGTTTTTTCCCCATTCATTCACTTCTTCTTTTTCTTCTTCCTCATTTTGGCTTGTCGATCAACCGCGCAATTATTTGGATGTCATTTTCTAAATCAACTTATTTTGCGACTGGGATGCTGGAAGACCGGTGCTACTACTACCAAGACCGGACGAAGAAAATCAAATGAAAACGTTTGAAACAATTTTCCAAAAGAAAAAAAAAGAAAATTATAAGTGAAAATGTGTTTATTATATTCCACTTTTTCATTTTTTTCTTCTTATTCTCGAGGAGGGCCGGGACACTTCTCTGTAATGAAACCAAACAAGTTGCTGTTTGGGAAAGTTCCAGATACTTAACTCTCTGGAATGATGAACATCGTCAATCGAGTCCGGTTAGATGTTCTTTTAAAAAAAAATTCTATTTCGTGTCGTCTTCATTTCATAATTTTCTTTTTTTTTTTAAGATTAAAAAGAAAAAATTCCTAAGATGACCAATCGGAATGAAAATAAATCAAAGGCTAACAGCACTGAAAAAAAAATATTATTGATGATCGTTTTTTTATTTATTTTTAAATTTTCAAATGTGTTTTTATCTGAGCTTGTTCTTCTTCTGTTCGAAGGAAGAAGGAAAAAAAAGGCAAGTTGACCTTTATTAATAATAAGGGACGTATAAACCCAGGAGCGGTAAAAATAAGATATGATATTATTATTAAGTTTATCTCCTCCTCAACGGTCCTGATGATGATGACCCAATATATAGTGAAACTGAAAATAAGAGCAAAAGGAAAAGGAGGGTAGGTAGGTAGTATATAGTCGTGTGAGAGAGAAGAGAATAATATTAAAATGGAGAGACGACGCAATTAGACAGGAATGCGCCCAGACTGTGAAGGGGGGATGAAGCTGGTGCTGCTAGTAGCAGGAGCTCAACAACAACAACAGCGGCACTGCGGCAGGCGGAGCAGAGATGGGCGGGATACGATCACACACCGGGGTAGACGGCAGCCGTGCTGCACGGTCGAGAGAGGTGTGCATGTAAAAAAGATTCATTTCTTATTTCTGTTTTATTTTTTCTTTGAGCTTCTAGCTGCTGACTATAGCTGCGAGATAGAGAAATAAAAAAAAAAAAGAAAGAAAGAAAAGGAATTGAAGTTGCTTATGTATAAACTGTGGAATGCAAGTGAAAACGCGCAGCGGTGAAAGGGCTCTGACAGGTTCAACGCTGGCGGCGCTAACGGCCAGTTCAGGGAAAGGGGGCAAAAGAGGGATCATAAGAAACCAAAAGGCTACATAGCATCACATAAAGGAGCTACAGAAAGAAAGAGAGAGAGAGAGAGAGAGAACGACGAGATAAGACCGAACCCCCAAAAAAAGACTTAACACACAAAAACGTCACAGGTTCCCCTATTTATTCTTTCTCTCTCTCTCTCCTATATGACTCGCCCTCCATCACCTGAGAATGAAAAAAAGGCAGAAAAAAAACCTTCTCCTTCTCATGGCCTACTCCTCCTCTATAAGGAGATTGCGTCAAAACAGTCGGGACATAGACCAAAAACAACTATAGACTCTATAACGTAATATGTGTGATGGTGTTATATACCGGTATTTGATACAGCATCAACTGTATTTTCTGTATATAAAGAGAACCCAACCGTTTGTGATTTTGTTCTTGACATTTTCACCTTATTTTTGTCTCCCCAAAAAACGAAATTCAAGCCGATTGATTCTTCTCTTATATTACATGTTGACTCAATTTTATCTATTTATCCTATCTCTTCACTTCCTTGAGGGGTTTGATTCGTCTTACCTCCTTATTTCGAAAGAGAAAAAAGAAAGAAAGAAAATAAAAAAAAAAAACCTTTGGCTTCCTCCTCCACCTGCTCGAGGGGGTGAAAGGCATCGCTGAAGTTGGCTGGTCTAGTAGAGCAAGAGACTCTTGTGCGTCGTCCATCCTGTTCGGTTATTTTTCTGTGTTTTGTATAAGCTCAGGCAAGAGACAGGCTCGACAAGGCAACGAAAACGCAGCCAACCGACCAACCGCACCATATCTGCCAGCAGCAGCCAGACAATTTTTTAAAGCAAACTCTCTGTTTCTCTTTCACGCTTGGCCCGTCTTCTTCTTTTTCTTCTTCTAGACTGCCCAGTTTCTACATATAGAAGCATTGCATTACACATCGGCATGGGGGGTATAGCGACTATATAACTACCCGCCTCGCCTTCTATTCTATTCACCCTCTTCTTCTTTCTCCGCAGCATATACACACCTGTGTGTCTCTGTGTCTATGATTACCTTCTACACCAAAGAGAAAGAAAAGAGCCACTCTCTCAGCTGTCCTTCTGAGAGTGAAAGAGAAATCAACATCTTCTCTCTCTCTATAGAAGAATGTCCATTATGTATATGCTGCTGCCGGCCAGCCGGCCTGTTATCCATAGAAGCGTATAGAGAGAGAGAGAGAGAGAGAGATACACGGGCCAAGGAAAGCGATGGTTTCCCCCCAAAAAATGTAGGCCTTCTGCTGTTGTTGTTGTTGTTGTTCTATTCTATAGGCTATTACTAATAATAGAAGACAGGGGCTCATCATTTCTCGTGCAGGCTATAGAGCCGCTATGGTAAATTCCCTTTTGGCTTGGACAACGACGACAAAACGAGTATCCATGGGAACGAGCAGCTATAACTAACGCAACACACACACACACACACTCAAAAGAACAGGTTTCACCCGGAATAATGAAAAAGAAAGCAAAAAAAATTTTATAAAATAAATACAAAAAACTATTGAGAAAAAAAAAAAAAAAGAAAACCGACCGGGCCGCTCGTCGAGTGTGTGTTTTACGTGTGTCCATCAGCGACAACAGTGGAAGAGAAAAATACAAACCCATGCACTCCCTCAAGCGTGTTAAGACAGTCTATATTCTTCATATCACTTAGTTTCATTAGGCTATATATTTCTATGTATGTGAAATTGTGAATGTATTAGGTTATAGTCGAGACAGTTAAAAACAATTTCATTATTTTCTCAAGTTATTAAAAGTCCTATATATTAGGCCGAGCGTTGTAATAGCTAGATATAGACCTTTTAGATACATAGCTCGACAGCAGCTGCAATAATAGGGGATACACATGTAAAACGTTTATTATAGCCGCAAAAAGAATAGATAGATATACTTTGGGAAGCTGCTAACGTATCAGAGTCTAATAGGATACCTAGAGTCATGGTAAAGTAGTACTAAAAAAAAGGGATGGATATATTGTTACATTAAATAGAGAAGCTATATAGCTCGTCGTCAACTGTTTGATGAGATATTAATAGACGCCGCCGTTATTTTGTGTGTATCAAATATTATATACAGACGAGCTGCGCTTTGGCTTGCCGTATTATTATAGTAGCCTACATCTAAATTTATATTATACATACCGAAAGTCATATAAACCATTTGATGGAGGGGGGAGCGGATCGAAAGGCGGACCCCAAAAAAAGTTGCAATCCACGGGATGAAAGGTGGAAATCGTCGTGCAGACCTGCATCACGCATGGTACTCACGTCGACCCCTTTTGGCTGTGTCTGAAAATCATTGGAAACGATGGCGATAAATCTCGTTTGTGAGAGAGAAGACGCGCATCACGCAAGGGGTTTTTCCACCCTTTTCTTCTTCTTCTTATTGTATTCATATAGAGAGCTCTATGGAGCCCACGCATGCGGGACGTATAGCACAAGAGAGCCACAGGTATTTTTATTTAATGGCACGGACTATAATACAGGCCCAGCTAGCAGATCGAACTGAAAATCTCGATAACACGGAAACGATTTATTTTCAAATCTGTTTTTTTTTTTTTTTTTTTTGTTTTTTTTTTTGTTTAAGGAAAGAAAAAGATATACGGTTCAGTTCCTATACATATTAAGATTGCTCCAGGGTCTGTGCAACATGGAAGAAAGGAAAAACAAGAAAAAAAATCGTCAATCTGTCTGTGTGTATATATCGACGAGACGACGGATATTTATAGCTGGCCATATATTACTTGGTGGATGTTGGGAATATAAAACGAGGATCAATCACGCTCTCATGATGCGCTCTGTGAGAAGGCTGGTAGTGCGTGGTGCTGGGAGAAAGCTCCCAAAGGGAACAACAACACAGCACAACCAGAAGAACTATGGACTCATGTCCGAAATCGACCGAGCATAACGGCAGACAATTCATTTTTGCCAAACCGAAAAACAATGCAGCATCAGTAGAAGACAAAATAAAATAACAAAACACATAAAAACAACACAAGGAATAAGAAGAACCAACATAAATAACAAGAGAGAAATAAATATTGAAGAATATACACTATAAGGTGTATAATAAGGAACTGTTGTCGGATGATATGGTCAGCCAAATAACGTCAGCCCAATAACGTCCTTCCTTACTCTTCAAGAGATCATCCAAGTAAATTTTTCTTCAAAGAATAATAATAATAAGAAGGAATAATTTCAATTGGGCGCGGTTCTTCTTCTTCACTATATTTGCATGCGCACTTTTTGAGACCCTCCTGTTTTTGGATTCAAGTCCGCAACAGAGGAGTCCAATACAAAATATGCTGTTGCATATTATGCAGCGCTGGTCCTCATTCTCACGATTTCAGAACTTGGTGAGACTGACCAGCCCAGCCAGACATCACGAGAGGCTCACTTGAATCGCGCGGTCCCTTTCTCCGGTCATCGTAAAATAAATTAAAAAGAAAAAAGACGAAGAAAACAAAATTCCAGGTATAAATATAGAAAAAAGTCAATACTCACGAGGATCGACATGCTATTTTGGGTGATTCTTCTCATTCTATTCCTCCATTTATTCTTTCATACAAAAAAAAAAAAAGAAAGAAAATATGAACAGCATTGAAAGGGGCTTATTGGTATAGATATGTCAATATAACACTCACTTGTGTAATCTCATCATTTTGTATATACGTTTAAACATCTGTAATTGATGCGCTCGGCTTATTGTGCGCATCCTGTCGTGATGACGACAACAGCGCGCTCTCCGTGCGGGATGTAATATGTGATTAAACATCCACGCAGGCCGTCAGGCAGCTCAACAGCAGCAGCCAAACGATGGATGTAATATACGAAAAAGCCGCCGCTTTCACGCAAGTCAATTTCGTTTCGTCGCTAAACTGCCTCTTATGCCGCCTCTTATTTTTCCATACGTACACATTTTCTGTGTTTATTTTTTTATGTATTTTTGACGCCATCCGGCGCATTTCAAATTTGAATGGCGCACTCTTGCCTATACGCAAACATCCAAACGGCCAAAAGACGGCAAACGGCAGGGGACATATAGCCACGGTCCGTGTCCGTCGGTGAAATAACGCGACTCCCACGCCAAAAGAAAAAGAAAAAAAATACGTCGAAATCAGCGAAAAAGAGCGGAAGAAGAATTGAACGAGGACAGCTAACGATAGATAATACTATAATAAGCTTAGCAGCAGCAACGGATCCGGCCACCAAAATGATTATAGTTCTCTCTGCTGATGTGTCCGTTTCCGTCCTGGAAACGCGAGCCACTGGCCACACACAGAGACAAACAGCGCACACTAATATGCTATTCATCTATAATGAACGATCATTGCTGTTGGCGGACCCATTAATACATACGTAGAATGCGCATACACCCTGATAACGAGGACGGAAACTAAATATATGAAGGAAATGATTCGACATACTGCCTTAATTATCGTTATTTTCAAGCTAGCTATATCATTTAGAGAATTGTGAGACTGTGTCCAATACATCATTGAACTGGAAATGGAGGGCGGAATGTATAGAGATGCGTGTGTTATATATACACACTATATATTATCCATTTTTTGAGATCGTAACGCATACTAAGGAACTTTTAAAATCCGTTAATATAAAGGGGGAACGAACGAGCTAGCCGAGAAAATGAGTAATCTATCAATCGATCGATCTATCATTTGCGGAGGGAGGAACGTATTTGGATCTCTTGAACAGTTCAACATTTTCCCTGATGGCTGGCTGCGCGATGAATCCACCATAGCACCTCCAACGACGATGGTGTAGAGGCTACACACTATTATTATTATGTAGGTCTCTCCTGTCTCTTTTGAAATACTTTTAACCTCTGACCCGATTTGTTTTGTCGAGAAAAAGTTTCTTCTTCTTCTTCTTCGTCTTTTTTTAACGATATCGTTTAAATATACAAAAGAAAAGAAGAAAAAAAAAAGGAGTTAAAAAGAATAATGGGTAAAAGTTTCTCATATCCGCCCGTCTGTTAGGTTGGTCCCATACCGGTAGTGCCAATCAACCGATGCGTATTATACGTCCATAGTTTCAAGTAAAAGGAGAGAAAACTCAAGAAACTTAAAAAAATGTCATTGGGGCAAATTTTCCGCGTGACTTGGTCGTCGAAGGTATTCACTCAGCTCTTGCATCACTCGTCAAAACATTGGGCTGTTTGTGTTTCCTGCGTTTTTGCACCACCTGTACAATAATGGATTTCATTCAAAATGCCACAGGCAATTGTCATCTAGTAGTAGCTCAATCATCCAAAAAAACGCTTGAATTCAAATTATAATATATATCTACAGAGATTCAAAAGAAAAATACAGACGACGATGGCAAAACGGACTGGATCTTGTGTTGTAATATATCCGGTAGCCGTGTTAAATATGATTCTTATTATTGTTTCTATATTTTGTTGTCTCTTGTTTCGTTTCATTCGACGCATTGGATTTGTCTAGTGCACATTCCAGCGACTCATTCAGGAAGAAAAGGAAAGTTTAGCAACGACCAAAATAATAAAAAACAAAACAAAAAACCCCAAAATATTCCTAGATAAGAAAAACTGGAACTCGACGATAGCGAGCTTCAGGCTTCATTATACATCCGATAAACAGGAATGACAACGACCAAAAGAAGAAGAAAAAAAAAAAAAGGATTGGTGGTGACCTCCATTCCATCGTGGATGCCGGCCACTGTTGCACCAGGCACCACCGCAATATCATCAGTATATAGGAACGCTGGAAGGCGTCTTGGCGCTGGAATGAAAGAGAGAAGCAATAAGCAAAGCAGCACACAAACTCTATAGGTATATACACACACAACACACACACACAAACGATGAGTGTTTTCTTCTTCTTCTTCTTTCTTTTGCCTGGATTTGCTGTGCGATGTCTACGTGATGCGTATATAGCTATATATAAGAGTGCTGTGTGTGTGTGTATGCAAAGGAGAAAATGTGTGCTTTGCATTAACATTCATGCGCCCAGAGTTTGGCTGTATAGTAAGGAAGTGAGGTATGCTGATGTCCTGATTATCAGCCGGATGCCATCGACATATCGTCGCTCGGTTGAGCTGTTGGGCCCCTGGCTTCATTCAATACGGCACAATGAGTCTCAATGGAAACCAAAACAGCAAATAAATATAACAAACTATATATCAATCAAATGGTGGATGATTGCGAGTCAATCAATTGAAATCAGATATAATAGCGGCTGGCCGTTTTGAACTTGTTTTGACATTGTCAACTTGAACCCGGCGGTGAATAAAGTCAACGTATTACATAGAAGTAGGTAGGATAACATTTTGTCACAATATCCTTTTTTCTCCCCATCATAATGCTGGACGCTTAGTAATAATTCAGCTATTCAGCACCACGACATCATTGTACGGTGATTAATCACTGGACGAGAGGACGAGACGGATTTTTACAAGTTGATGCCAAGGTACCGAAACCAGCATCAAGAGACGCGCCAGATGTACGTATATGCACAGTCTCATATGTAGGATTGAATAAGTTCTCTTTCTGCTGACGCGACTGGGTTTTTGTTTTGTTTTTAAAATCCAATGTGACATGTAAATACACTTATAATACTTGGGACAAAATAGAGTACTATAAAGGTCCGTTTCTTTATTGAATGAATGAATGACATCAATCAAATGTGGCCCATGATGGGCGAGCTTAGAAACCGATATTAACTTCTCCTATATAAGTCTCTCCTATCCGGTTAGATAATACAACGTATTCTATATCTACGTGTATAAAGTATAATATAAATATAAGCTGGATGCCTCTATAAACTTTGTCTAAGATTGCCATATAGAAATCTATGGCTATCACAACTTATTGCGTACACGTCTAACTTATAGAAACTCAATCAGACACACACACACCAATGTATTGTTGCGATTTATATTTCCCCTTCCAAAAAGGGGATTCTGTGTGCTGTTATCGGATTTGAGATGCTGATTTTTAACGGGGATTCGACGATCAGAGTACGGCTATTGCTGGATCGCTGCCAATTTCCAAGCCAAAAGAGCAGCCAGTGGCATCCATATAGTATCACATATGTATACACACAGTCGCTGTGTGGTGCCCAGTGCCAGGAATCCCGGAATATGGGTATGTAGGATAAGAACATCCTTCTGGGCATTGGGCGCTGTTGGGGCCCATTAATGGCCCAATGGAAGCGCGTTTGTATTTGTCGCCACCGCCGATATTGTTTATTGGCCTGAATGCGACTCTCTTCGGGCTCATTTTTATAAATATAGGCATGAATAAACAAATGAATGACGTACTAGAAATCAAGAATAACAACCTGCTGACTGTTGAATGTGTATCACTGAGCAAAAATATTTAAAAATCGAAAGAATTCGCCTGTAGCTTCGCTTTTTGAAAATTTTGACTTTGCGGGCTCATGATCGCGCGTTTTGCGATGACGACGAAAGAGAGCCGGACGTGCAAGAGAGAAGGGAGGAGAAGGAATTGGGGAGAAAGAGAGAGAGAGAGAAAAGAGCAACTTTTTTTTCTCCGGCCCCGCCTTCCCTTCTCTCTTTCTCCTGTTTTTCTTCCTCTTCCTATTTTCACCTGCCGTGCCGTTCTTATGTAGGACCCCTTCGACTGTCGACAGGTTTTTTTTTCTTCTTCTTCTTCTTTTTCTTCTTCTTTCGTTCTTTCTTTCTCTTCTTCTCTTTCTCTTTCTCTCGGCAAGCTCTCCCTTACCCGCCTCTCTCTCCCTTTTGCACCCACCCACCCACCCCTCTCTGCTGCAACAAGACCATCTAGCAGGTTCTCTCTCTTATGTATAGCAAAGAAAGGTATGTCATCTCCATCCCACCTTATCCATCCACCCCGGCACAGGACTATCAGCCACTGCTGCTCCCCTCACCCCACCAAAAAAAAAGTTTTTGCTGGTGTGTGTGTGTGTGTGTGTGTGTGTGTCTTCGCTTAGATTCTCTCTCAGCAGTTCTCTCTTTCTAACGTCGAGAAAATACAAGGCCCAACCCGCCCGCCCAAAACGCCCGCCCGTCGATGGTACGAATGTAGGTCAGTGGTATAAAACGCATCGAGCACCGATCACTTGTGTCTGTATCCACGTGTCCTCACCAGGTACTGGTTCTCCTCTTTTCTTCAGCTCTGGTACTCTCTGCTCGCTTCTTTGCCTCAGCATCGACACTTTGAAAAACAAATTTCGACGACTGTTTATTCGGACTATCTCGTCTCAACCAGCATCAGCAGTTATTCGGCACTAGCAGTGAAAACCAAAAACAATTACCTTCATTTCACAAATTCTCGACAGTGATCCGACCGAGTCGTGAAAGACTTTTTTGGCCACTTTCGTAGCGTTTGCTTTGACCATCGAGTGTCCATCGACTGACGAGGATCGAGAAGCCAAGCCGTCTCCTAAGGACGACGGCCATCATCGAACAACTCACCGCGAATCTGTCCTGACAGATCGTCGTTTGGCAGTTTTGCCAATTGTCACTCTACACCGTTGAAATCAACCGACGCAGCAATGGCAAAGGTAAGAAATTCTACTTTGAAGACGATTTACGAATCGGGGCAAACACCAGATCTCTCTCTATACGGATATATCTCTCCCTCCTTTCCTATATTCATTTCCGGCTACTGATTTCAAAATCTGGACACACATACAAATTGTCCAAGTAGAGTACCGTAACGATAGAATAGATCCCTCTCTGTAATAATAGATGAGATAGAAAACCGACATTGGGTCAGTATATAGTTAGACAGCAGTCCGCTTTTAGCAGGCTCAATCTAGGTCGATCCATTATACTGATTGATCGCCGGCTTAGAGAGGGCCAATCTAGGTCGCTCCTCCATCTCTCTTTCTCTTAGTTGAGTTTTTTTTTTTTTCTTTTCTCTTTCATCTCCTTATTTTTATTTGGTTTTTGCTTGGATGTCCTTTTTCGTCCTCTGTACAAGTTGCCGGTGCATTACAGGCAGCACAGACAGGGTCGATCTAGGTCGAGCATGGCTTCCTTTGGTCGCCAGTCAGCCACCGGCCGGCATTTCTCTCCTTTCTCTGCTTATGGGTTTTAGATGGCAAACTCCGAGTACAGAGGCTTTGAACTAGGTCGACCCCGTCATCTTTCGCACAATTCCTGTCACAACCACCTCCATATTTTTCTATAGAAAAGGTCGACAAATAAAACGGAGAGAGACAGGGGGGAAAAACAAAAAAAGAGAGAGATGATTGCCATCTCTTTACTGCGATTCAAAGGACAACAAGTAAATAGTTTCTATGTGTATTTGCCCCTTTTTTTTGCGTTTTATTTGCTGGTCGTTTTTAATAATGGGGACACGGACAGAAATTGCACTTGGGATAAGGCGACCGAGAAAAAGTAGGTGTATGCGGACACTTAAATAGTATAGCCTTCCTCCCACTATACGCACATTTACACACACAGCAGAATAGTCCATTCATTTGACGATGGCTAGTGTGGGAAACTAAAAACAAACAGACAGAATTTACGTTAAAGAAACACTGTCAATATTAGACGATGAACAGCAGACAAGGAACGGAAAGAAACGGAATAGGGACGTAAAACCTTTTTTTTAATCGTGTGATATAGTCCAAAAGTAGCTAGAACGGCATGTATACTATATAAGAGAGAAAAAAGACATCAACATGTCTTGACAATAGCTAGAAAAAACAAAAAAAAAAACATGCCGGATAGAGTGTCACCGGTTTGTAAACGGTGCGTTTTGTGTATGCTGGAATGTTGGCACAACAGCAATTTAAGCGGGCAACCGGGCGCGTCATTCACACACACACACTCTGTGTCTGTCTCTCTATGTGTGTGACTGTGTGTGTATATCTGAATTTAATGCATAGCGGGACATGTTGAACACAATGAAAATACAAACAAGCGGGTAAATAATAATGATAAAAAAAGAGAGAAAAATAAGACAAGCGACATTTGTTTAACTGTCTAGTACTAGCTCAGCTATAGTTCGTTCATTTATTAATGGCTTCTGTTTTCATAGTTAAATCTTGTAGATGAAAATGTTGACATCTTTGTTTGTTTGTTTGTTTGACGTTGTGCGAAATGCGATGATGTTATTCATTCTTCCGTTCGATTGAAAATAAAAGAAAGAAAAGGGTTTTGTTTAAAAAGAAAAGAAAAAAAAGAAGAAGCTTGGTGCGCTGACTAAATTGGTTATTGTCATGCGTGTTGGAATGAGAAAGTATATCCAGTCGAGTGGTCTCATCGAGAAAAGAAAACAAAAAAAAAATAACACGACGACGGCGATGGAGAAAATCTTGTTGAATGGAAACATGTGCGGCTGCGGTCGTTTTAATCTACAAAACAGAAGAAAATAAATAAATACACACAAAAAAAAAAATTAAAATCTCGCCAAGCGTGTATGTTATATGCCGTGCTTTAGTCTTTTCTCCGCGTCGTTCGGGAGAAAGCGGGCAGTCCGATCGCATAATTAGTTTTCCCCTCGCAGCGGTGAGTCCATCGCGAGCCTTCTTCCTCTTCTTTTTTTTTTTTTTCTCTCTCTCTTTTTCCTATTTGAAATGTGGCCCCAATCCGAGAGAGTGTCCGCTAGCCATAGCCCAGTCTTATTTTCTCCCCCTCCCCCTTCTTCTACCCCTCCCTTCTCCAAACGAGAAACCAATACACGGAGTACACAGTCGAACAGGTAGAAATAGAAAAGATAATTTCTTTCAAGACCCCAACGAAACCAGAAAAAGAAGAAGGAAAAATAGGCTCACATACATAAGAGATGGGCGCGGACCCAAAGAGAGAGATAGAGAGAAAGAAGGGTGGAGTCCCTGCAGGTGGGAGGTGGTGGGCAGTCAGTGCTGGAAGCTATAGGAGGAGGGCAGAGGCTAAAAAGTGTGTCACACACCTACATACAAGGAGAGAGAGGGCTCAACAACAGGTAGACAGACAGAACAACCAGAGGTACTGTGCCCGGTTAGAAAAAGAAAAAAAAAGGGCTCAATCTTTTCTTTTAAAAAAATTCCAAAGAGACTCAGCGTCGACTACCGGGTTATCCTACACGAGAGGTACACACACGAGCCAAAAGCGCACTTTGCTCTCTCTCTCTCTTTTCTGGCGCTTAATATTTAAAAAATAGGAGTCTGGTAGTATATAGTAGCTCCCGCGCGCACATATCATCACCGGTGAAAAGGATAAGAGAGGAAAATAAAGGGGCTCGCGACGAATGATGATGATGATTGCGCTGCTAGTGTGGTGGTGTAGTAGTAGTAGTAGTCCTACAGTACGTATAGTGTGTTGTTGAGCGTTCCAACGGGCTTCTTCTATCGTTGGCCTACTTCTTGTTCTATCCGTGACTCTATAGGATAAACGAGACGCTGGCTCGTTTGCATAAAACTAAATGTAGTAGTTTTCCTTTTTTTTGAATGCCCCTTTTTCTTTTCTCTCTTCTTCTTGCCGGAGATTTGTTTTTTTTTTTCAAAATAAGAAACCGGTTAGATAATTTTTTTTTGTGGGCGCTCATCTTCTTGTCGCCTCCATTCGTTTCGGAAAATGGATGAGATATTATTCTGCCGTGTTGCGCATTCTTTTTCTTTGCCTGGAAGAAATTGGCAAAAAAAATATACGACCAATTGTAATTCCTGGCGCGATTTCAAGCCATTTCCGCATCATCCTTTAAATTGAACCCGCATACGAATTTTGTGTGGCACTGAACTTGAACCGTGGCAATGGTCGCATTTGATACGGCGCGGAGTTGGATGATTACGTCGTCTGGTAGAATAAAAATTCTCTCACCTCTTTGCACCCGTAAAAAAATAAAGAAATGATAATAATATAATGAAAATAATTGTCTTCATTCTTACCTACAACCTTCTTCTAATATTATCCAGCGCACCGGAAGAATAATAGGAGCAATAATAATCATAAAACAAAAATTAGATTAAATTAAAGCCAGACCGCGTCTATACAAATGATTATTATCGTAATTTCTCTCTCTCTCTTTGTTTAAGATTAATTGTTTTCCTTTTTCATTCCCAGTGAAGTTGACCTTTACGTCGTTTTTTTCTTTCATGCACAGCTGAAAGTGGTCGTCCTTTTTATTTTAAAAACCATGAAGGCATGAAAAAAGGTTCAAATTCCTTCTGATGACTCCATGCAGTGAATGTTGTATCACAGATAACTCCGAATCTTTCCCTTTTTCATTTCTTTAGCTACCGCGTACAGACGAAGTTTTTTTTTTGTATAATTTTCCTTTTCAAGGGGGTAATTCTCTTTTGTGTTATTTTCTTTGAATGAGAATTCCTTTCCCTCATCTTCCATCCCCTTACACAACAGGTATAGACAGGAGAAAACGGGAGAAAACGTGGGGTGGCGGCAAAGATTCAATGGATGGATAGGGGAAAAAAGAGAAAACTTTCACCTGTTTCTCCCCAACCAGAAAGAGAAAAAAAAAACCATCCGACAGGTGTTGTGTGTGTGTAGCGGCCGCTTCTGTTAAAGTTGAGAGGGAGAAAGGAAGAAAAAAAAATGACTCAACAATGTCTCAGACCCCAAAACCCCCATAGGCACACCACGCCAACGTAATGTTACAACAAAGTGTAAAAGATCTTGTTTTGCAAGGTGAGAAAAAAAAAACAGAACTGGAAATAAATTTTCGATTTAGTAAAAGAAACGGAGGAGAAAACGGAATCCGGGAACATCGAAATTTTCAATCCCAAAAGGGAAAGAATGTGAAAATCAGAGAAATAATAAGTTAAGGAAGAAATCGCTGCTGCACAACCGACTGTGGGTCAGTGGCACAAAACAGAACTGAGGTGCGGCTTCTTCTCGATTATTATGGCCACGACTGGCAAGGAGAGAGATAGAGAGAAAGAAGGAAGACTCTTTTGCTGGAATAGGGACACGAAAAAGAACAACAACAAGAGAGGCCCTTATCCAAGCAATGGCGTGTCTAAACGCAATGTCTAGATAAGCCGCCCATATAGTGGTGGTGGTATGCCCTGTCTGTTTGCAGCCCAGTAGGCAGCGCAGCAGAGAGTCGTCTCGCTCGCTCTTGGGCTTCTTTTCTTTCACATGTAGAAGAAAATCAAATACCAAAAAATCAGAATGGATGCGGACCGGTTTCTTTTTTTTTTCTTTTCGTTCCTTCCTTCTTCTCACTCTGCTGTTTTCTTTTGGTTGTTGTTGGTTAGCTTTTTCGTCTTTATGGACTTGTGTTGTTACCAATGTTTTGTTCTTTTTTTGTTTCCATGCATGGCGGATGTAAGATATGTTGCGGGGCTCACATTTGGGCCGATCTGCCGCTCGAAGGCATCCCCGACTTTCACGGATTCGTCTATAATGTCTTTTACCTATATGTTTAGTATATATGAGCTGAAACTCAATGAACTAAACTGGCGAATCAGAGTCTTGCTGCTGTCAGCACAGCAGAGTTTCACCTGACTTGGGCCTTAAGGCGCAGCTCTCTCATACATTCACATTGGAGAGAGAAAGAGAAAAGAGAGCTGGAAGCAGTGTAGGTGGTACCAATGACCGCTTCATATTCCTCCTATGCTACTGCCGGTTCCCGCACTGCCTAGAAATTCTTTCACGAGAGAGAGAGAGAGAGAAAAGCAGATTTTCAATGGGTTCCCATCGTGTGTGTGTCATATTTTTTCTTTCCCGTTTGTAGGGCGCCGGGCTCGCTTGCCACTTTCTCCAAGAAGAGGAGGCCCCGGCTGTGCGTGTAACTTTTGGCTAGGCTCCCACAGTCCCCAATCTATACTACCTGATCCCCTTCCGGGTGTTTTCTATTTATTTCTCATTTCTTTTCTCTTCTCCTTTTCTGGCTACCAAAAATCTACTCTTGCGCGTATAAACACACACACACGCACTAGTAGTACCTGTTTCGGTCGTAATGGGGTCCCGGCGGTGGGCGCATCGGTCGCTAACAACAAACTTAGTACCACAACAACAACAACGACGACGACTATATACACACAATGACGGTGTGTGTATATGTATATAGTACTGTGCGTGCCTCGAATGCCAGAGAACTTGTTTCTTTTCTGTGCGATCCGAACCTTGGGGCATCTCTAGCCTTTTCTAATAACAAGAAAAAAGCAATGGGCACACATAAACGCATCTCTTTTTCACTTGCGACGCTCGTCAAGTCAGATAGATTGGGAGAAAGAAAAATGGGCTGGCACACTTGGCACACTTGCCAGGAGAAAATAAATCGAACGAAATAAATATCAAAAAATCAAATGAAACTCTTGAAAAACTAAGGCGAACTTTTTCTCTCTCCTGTCATCGTATCTCGCGCCATTTTCTCTTTTCTTTTACACTCATCAGTTCGTGCTGTAATTGATTAGCGCCAACAGTAGGGCAAACAGCTCGATGTCATCGCCTGGATGGCTTGTAACGATCTAATAGTATGATATGAGTCAACTCGATCCGCAGGCGACTTTTTTTCAATTTTCCCATTCAACTCGATTAGGCTGGCACTTGCAAACTGGCACAATGGTCTCGTGAATCTTCTTCTTTCCTCCTTTCCATTCCGCCCAACTGTTTGTATGTAGACCGCGAATAATGGCGCAAGAAACTAGCGTAAAACCATTAACAATAAAGCGCACCAAATGTGCTATACTACTCTATACCTTTATAGATAATAACGGTGCAATATCGAAAGAATGATTGAAATTGATTTGTTATTTTATTTTTGTTTCGCTCTCTTTAGTTTTCCGCTTGTCTGCTGCTCTTGGCGCTGACTGCCCTAGTCAGCTGTTGGGCTGAACCGGAACCGGCCGGACCTAATCCGTACATTCCGGATCAAGCTGAAGAAAGAACATGGGGACATCTCCGTTCGGGAGGCAACAGTTACGGCTATAGCGCACCCAAAGCACCCAAGGCTCCCAAAGCATCGTACGGCGCTCCTAAAGCTCCAAAGGCTCCAAAGGCAAGCTACGGCCCACCAAAAGCAAAGGCTCCAAAGGCACCTAGACCAGCTTATGGCGCTCCACCCAAGGCTAAGGCTCCAAAGGCACCAAAGGCTTCTTATGGCGCTCCGCATGCTCCCGCTTATGGAGCTGCTCCTCAGCCAGCCTACCATGCCCCACAGCCAACCTATCACGCTCCTCAACCAACTTACGCTGCTCCTCAGCCAGCCTACTCCACTCCTCAGCAATCTTACGCTGCTCCTCAACCATCTTATGCTGCTCCACAACCGTCGTACGCGGCTCCTCAACCGACTTATGCTGCTCCTCAGCCATCTTACGAACAAGCTGGACCAATCTATGTAGCTGAGCCAGCTTATGCTTCAGCTCCAGCTCCTTCGTACGCTCCTGAACCATCGTACGCCCCGGCACCTGCTCCAGCTTATGCTCCCGAGCCATCTTATCCAGCACCCGCACCAGCATACGCTCCAGAGCCATCTTATCCAGCACCCACACCAGCATATGCTCCTGAACCATCTTACGCTCCAGCACCAGCTCCAGTCTATGCCCCAGAGCCATCTTATCCAGCACCTGCTCCAGCCTACGCTCCTGAACCATCTTATCCAGCTCCTGCTCCGGCCTACGCCCCAGAGCCATCTTATCCAGCACCCGCACCAGCATATGCTCCTGAACCATCTTACGCTCCAGCTCCATCATACGCACCTGAGCCAACATACGCCTCAGCTCCGGCTCCAGTGTACGCACCTGAACCAGCATACCCTGCACCTGCACCACAATACGATTCTCAACCAATCTACGCACCGGCTCCTTCTCCATCATATGCCCCAGAGCCAACTTACGCTGCTGAGCCTTCTTATGCTCCTCAACAGCCATCGTACGCTCCTCAACCACAGCCGTCTTACGCTCCTCAACCACAACAATCTTACGCTCCTCAATCGTACGCTCCTCAACCATCTTACCATCCAGCCCCAGTTTCTTCTTATGGCGCTCCCGCAAAGGCACCTAAAGCATCATACGGTGCTCCCGCGAAGGCCAAGGCTCCAAAGGCACCCAAGGCTTCTTATGGCGCTCCCGCAAAGGCACCTAAAGCATCATACGGCGCACCAGCTAAACCCAAAGCTCCAAAGGCACCCAAAGGTCAATATGGCGCTCCTAAAGCACAGAAGGCTCCAAAGGCACCCAAAGGACAGTATGGCGCACCAAAGGCTCCCAAGGCACCCAAGAAACCTAAAGGTACTTACGGTGCACCAAAGGCTCCAAAAGCTCCCAAATCTTCTTACGGATCACCTAAGTTGCCCAAGGCACCCAAGTCTACCTACGGACCCAGCAAATCCAAGTTCAAGTTGCCCAAGATCAAGTTGCCCAAGATCAGCTTCAAATCCAAGGGTAAAGGACAGAGCTACGAAGTTTTGGACCCACCATACCCCAGCCACGGATACGAAGAGATCCCTCAACCTTATCCCATCACTTTGGTCTACCAGCAACAACCCGTCTATCACCCAGCTCCTCAGCCATCTTACTCTCAACCACAACAGTCTTATGCTCCAGCTCCTCAACAATCTTATGCTCCAGCTCCTCAACAATCTTACGCTGCTCCTCAGCCTTCTTATGCCCCTGCTGCTCCTCAGCCATCATACGCTCCAGCTCCTGAACAGTCGTATGCTCCAGCCGCTCCTCAGCCATCTTACGCTCCTGCTGCTCCTCAGCCATCATACGCTCCAGCTCCTGAACAGTCTTATGCTCCAGCTGCTCCTCAGCCATCTTACGCTCCTGCTGCTCCTCAACCATCATACGCTCCAGCTCCTGAACAGTCTTATGCTCCAGCTGCTCCTCTTCAGACTGCTTATGGTTCAGCTCCAGCACAAGAGCCAGCATATGCTCCTCAACCTTCTTATCCTGCACCTGCTCCTTATGAAGCACCTGCCGCTTCTTCGTACTCGGCCGCACCAGCTCCGGCACCCATTCCCGATCAAATCTACTCTGCCGCTCCCGCACAAGATCCCGTCTACGTTCCAGCACCGGCTGCAGCCCAGTATTCCGCTCCTGGTGCTTCCAGCTACTCTATCGTCCCCGTTGCTCCATCTCACGAGAACTGCGAATCATGCGCTACGAACCCATGGGTACCGCTCGGCGGAACTCCCGTCTATGGAGTTCGCCCCGAAGATGTCCGCTCTCTGCCTTCAGCTTCAGCACCAGCTCCAGTTGTTCCTGAATACACACCAGCAGCTCCAGTTGCCGTTTCTTACTCTGCCCCTGTCGCTGTAGAATACACTGCTCCAGCTCCCAGTTACGATTCCCCCGTCGAAGAAACCATCGCCATCAGCCAACCCTTCCAAGAAGAAGTTCCCGAGGCTGTTGCTCCATCCAGCGACTCATACAATGACTTGGTTGCCGCCGCTCCTACTTACACCCCAGTAGAAGAAGCTCCTCAACCAGCCACTCCAGATGTTGTTCAGGAACCCATTCAATCTTACTTCATTCCGGCCGAACCAGTAGCCGTTCCAGATGTCGAAGTACCAGTAGCCCAGGAAGATTACCTTTTGTTGTCTCAACCTGAATCGACGTCCGCTCCATTCATTCCTCTGCCTGTTGACGAGCCGGCCATCGTGACCGCTGCACCCGAGTCTTACACCTACTCTTCTTATAGCGTTCCCGAAGTTGAACAGGAGCCAGTAGCTGCTCCCGTCGAAGTGCCCGCCACTGTACCACAAGAGGAACCAGTCCAGACCTACGAAGCTGTCCAGACCTACGAAGCTCCGGCTCCCGTAGAAGAAGCACCCCAGCAAGTGGCCGTGTTCTTTAGCGCACCCGCCCAACAGGTGGTGGCTGCACCGGCCATCGAATACCTACCGCCGTCAGCGTAAGTTCAAAAAGTCTTTCTTCAGTTTTTTGAACCATCACCGCACCGCGGCCATTTGATCATAAATATGCAAATTTTTTTTCATTATTATTATTGATTTCTGCACCTTTGTCCCTTATTATGTTTTTTTTACAAGTGTGTTATCTTTTCATACTTACCTTGCCTAAAAGAAGCATAGTGGCACTCCTTAACATTTTTATCGTTGGTGTGAGAGCGAGAAAACACAAATGACAAACCCCCTCCCCCAGAAGGAACGAGAAACAGCGAACAAGACAAAGAAACTTTTACAAAAGAAAAGAAAAAAAAATGATGATGAAGGTGATTTGAAGACGATATAAAAATTGGATTGGAAATTACATATATAACAAACAATAGAGGCTGACGTGTTTGAGAAGGAAATCGGTGACTGGTTTATCGGTTAGTCTTCTCTGACACGTCTCACAACCAAAATTTCAAAAAGAAAAAAACCTTTTCAATCCACCGGTTGAATGGTTTTGAATCCAATCCGATTTTGATGCTCAAGTTCTCCCTCTCTACCCACACGTCATTAAACAAACCAAATGCTTGTTTATTATCGTATATACATATACCTTACCCTCTCGTCTCGTCGCGTCAGTTCCAGATTCTTAATTCATTCTTTCATGATTTCTTGATGATGATACAAATATTCTTGATTTTCTCTGTCCTACCTTTTTTTTTATCAACACCAACGCAATCTCCTTCTTCTTCTCTTTCTTTCTCTGTCGCACACTCCTATTATTTCCATCAGTCCACTCATCCGCACATCAATTCCCGTCCGTTTTAACGACACCAGCGGCGTTTACATCAAATTGAACGCCGAATTATACCATTTGCTCACTCTTATTCTGCATAATTTCCCAATTTTTTTTCCATTTGTTCAATGACAATATCTATGAATATATATTATATATATATATATGGTAGGACTCTTTCCCTCCAATTCTTCTTCTCGGTCACAAAACGAGAAGGAGATGGATTTCATTGAGAGAGTGTGTGGTTAGAGCAACGTACGAGAGACGCTGGACACAGAAGTTGTCTGTTCTAGTAAAGAGACGAGTGGTCAAAGAGTTCTATTATATATATACGAGTGGCGAAGAATTACTTTTCTTGATTTTTTTTTTCAAAGATTTGATTTTCCCAATTTTTTTCCCCCAAGTATTTTCCGTTTGAATTTTTTAAATGCTACAATGTTTTCTTATTTTTGCTTTCGTTCTCGTCTGCATCTTTAAGCTTTACTTTATTATCGCTATACCGAAAAGCAAACCCACCTCTCTCAACCAAAACCAAACATCCATATTCTTTTTTTTTTATTATTATTATTATTATTTTACAGTTACATATTTCCTCCACATTTTACATTTGTTCTTTCATCTTGATTCATTTTGCTGGACAACAACCATTCCGTTATAACTTTTTATTTCTCTTTCATTTTAAAATTTGCAAAACGTCAAATCTGTCTTCCTTTCATGCAACATTTCAAAATTTTCATTATTCATTTTGGATTGTTGAAGTGGAGCATCCGCTTGAATCGCCGAGCGCTGTAAATCGGACTCATCCCCACTGTATTCTTTAAAAAAAAAAAAGTGAATAAGAAAATTCCAAATGATTTAAAAAACAAGAAAGTAAAAGAATTTCAGAAAAAAAAAGTAAATGCTAAATGCTAGAATGAACAAATAAAAGCGCGTGAATTAACCAGTACAATAAGATGACAAATATGAACAACGAAGAAAAAGAAATAACCAATTCATGGCAAAAAGAAAGAATCGCATTCTCTCTCTAGTGTTTTTCTTTTTTTTTTGACTCCCTTTTCTTTCTTTCTTTCTCTTTCTCAACTCTGTTGATGTATGTGTGCGTGTGTGTGTGTGTGTCTGTTTGAAAGAGAACAAAATATAAAACAAAACTACACTGGCTGCATTCTTCAACCAACTGTATATGCATCATCCTATATAGCAAAACTTATTTCGGGCCACATCATCAATAAAAAACAAAATGTATTCCTTCAACGGCACTTGTTGGCGCTCAACGTTCATCATCCCAACAACATTCCGTTTGTTGTTGCTGACTTCAACTCTCCCCTTGGTCCCGCGGCCGATGACATATACAGCACCTCTTACCTGACTGACTTTCTCTCCATACATTTTTGGCCAACTCCTTATCTTCTTCTTCTTCTTCTTACAAACACACAGACTGACCTGCTTTTGATTCGGACGCTCTCTTCTTTCTCTCTGTCTCAAATTCCTTCTCTTCTCTGTCCTGTTATTCTTTTATTTTTTGTCTAAATCTTTTGTGCTGATGACGAAGCTTATTTAGATTTTTGCTCACGACCAACTTCCTTTCCCGGGTTTCTTGAATGTTTGAACCGTTGCGACGTCATTTGACATGATTCCTAGTACCACCACGGGTGTATTTATCCTTTGAACCCTCCTCCTCTTTTGACACACTCCACCCTTGATTACGTAGTAGTACCTACACAATTGCATGATGACGCGTTTTGATTCCTTTTTTTTTTACTATTTGACTATTTGACTGAACTGAACCAAAACTGACTGAAAACCAAAACTGGCATGTACTGTTGTCTATGTGTGTGTGTGTTTCACGCAGTGAGACGGACGAATCCATAGACGTTGACATCAGACAGAAGGAGGAGACTCCAATCGACTACCAAGACGTTGCCGCTGTCCCGGACCCCGTCCCAGTCCCTGCCCAACCGGAATACGAAGCTGAAATCCCCGTCGTCGCTGAGCCGGTCTACGGTTCACGTATCACTCAACGCCTGCCCGAAGGTACCCATTCTGGTTTCATAAAAAGTATTGCCGTATAGACGACAGGATCTTGTGATCGAACACGATAAAACAAAAACAAAAAACAAACAATATCAATTGGTTAGATAAGAAATGATGGGAAAGAACTACCAAAAAATGGTCATAATTACCAAAATTATGATGCTGGTACATATGTTATTAATAAGTATGACACACCTTTTCACTCAAACGTGTAGGCATACAAACCTAGATTACTTTTGTCCGGTTTCGATGAGGATAAACAAGTGAGAAAAAAAGCGATCACGTTGGGGTTTTCCAATCGTGTGCACTACTTACGATTGGAATCGATTCAAATAATTTTCATATGGGAGAAATAGTTTAACCAGAAAGGGGTCCGTAAAAATAGGTTTTTCTTTTCATGATATATGCTCGTACTAGAAGGAACACTTCTTGAAACACTTTGTTACAGGCTTGAGCCGTTGGACAAGAAAATATTAGGGACTACAAACCAGCTCAAATGAAAAACACGAAAAATAAAATCTAAAAAACAAAAAACAAAAAAAAAGAAACTTACATAAAAAGAATCGCATTGAGAGAGTATAGAGTGCCACGCAGTTTGCGTCGTGTCGTGTGTGTGTCTAAAATACGAAACAATAGAGAAAACGAAACAAAAATCACAAACACTACATCAAAAGTCACGGTGTACAAAAACTCCGTTCGACGAAAGAACATTTAATAAGATAAGAAACGCGGCACGCCAACCCACCTTGATTTCTCCACAAAACCGTCGCAAAAACAAAACCTTAAATTCAAACCCTGTTTCCCGATTCCAAACCTTTTAACCATCCCCCCCCCAAAAAAAAGACACAATCAATGAAGCGAAACGATGTAATAACCTTTTCGCTGTCCCGTGTCCTCCTCCCTTCTCTAATTCTTACCACAGAAATGCATTACCCCTCCGAGGCAGAAGAAAAGAAAACAATTGAATAGCCTAGTAACGAACAGTAGTAGTTTAGCGCTTCCACCAATTACCCATTGTAGTAGCAAAACCCAAAAATAGAAAAATTAGACAAGACAAGAGGAAGATTACAGTGAAATATTGTTGTGCGTAGAGCACCTTCCGGTTTTAGCTTTTTTTTCCTGTATCGTTTTGTGCCAATTATTAGCTTTCTTTTATCTTTCTGTCTCTTTGCTCTCTTTCTTGCTTCTTCCTATCACTAGCTTTTGAAAAAAATTTTGTTTCCTTTTTTGTAATTATTTTATTTAGAAAAATCGTTTTCAGTTGGTATAGAAAACGAAATGAAATCAATCTTTACCTTCCGGTATATGCATTTTACAAAAAAAAAAATGAGTTCTGAATTTTGAATTACGTCATAGAAAATATTGTTTGCTCTTCTCTTGCCTATCCCACCTGAACGGTCGATTCTTCTTATTACTTTTTTTTCTTTATTACTGTTGTTACACAATGAGGGAGGGATGGGGGCCATTGGACATCATCGCAGAATCATCAGCATCGCTCGAAGACTCCTTCTTTCCACTATCCTCGAAAACAAAGACTTTCTTATTTCATTTCTCTCTCCTTTTCCGCATTAAAGATCAATCAACCATATAATATTTCGATTCTGATACAGCATAGATTTTTGACAGTTACAATATAGCTTAGGCGCCTCGACTTGGCCCGGGGCGCCGCCATCTCATCAGCTACAGCTCGACCGCTTTTACCGGAGAACCAATATCCAATCTAAAAGAAGCCTTTTTTAAAAGTTATTCCAATCCAATTTTTTCAGCCTTATAGCCTATAGCCTCATATCACACACACATTACACAAACATCTTCCCCCATCCTTGCCTTAATAGACCTATTTCCTGCTATTCTTGCTCTCGCAAAACGAGAACATGACGGCAGAAAGAATCCCGAACCGCACACACAATCAAAATTCATTCCGCTCTCTCTACCTGAACAACAAAAAAAAAAGAAAAGAAAACCTTGCTCCCGATTTCCTTTCCCTTCATCTTGTGTGTTCCTCTCCCCACCTTTCTCCCGTTTGATTTTTGTTTTACCCGTAAAGCGCGGAAGTGGAACACACACGCCGTTCAATCGTCGAGACACAATGGCACATCACTGGCAACACACCGAAACCAATGATTTAAAAAAAAAAGAAAAGAAATGAAACCTTGATCCTTTATATTTTCGTATGTTACTACTACCTGTTTGCCCAAATCACAAAAAAAACCTTCCCCGCACCCTTTTTTACCCTCACAAAAAACAATCAACGGGCGCTCGCTGCAGCTACGACCTGATTTACTATTGCAGAAACTCAGCCCGCTCCGTACAGCGCCGAAGAAGAAGAAGAAGAAGCACCAGCTCCAGCAGTTGTTCCATATAGTCCGCCGGCCTTGGTCTACGCAGTTCCTGAACCGGAGCAGCCCGTCGTCGTCGAACAGCCCGTTGTCCCAGTGTCACCCATTTCCACCATCGATGCTGTCGTTTGGAACCAGCCGGAAGAGGATCAGCAGGTATTGCAGGAATTCGTTCCCGTCCGCCAGGAAGAGGAGGTCTACATCGAGCAACCACAAGCCCCTACGTACGTTCAAGAGGAAGAGGCTCCCAGCCAAGAGGGTAGCCTTTTGCTTTCCGTTGGACAGGAACTTAGCCAGGAGCCGGAATACCAGGAGCCAGTCCGCCAGATTGAACCGGAACTTGTTCAACAACCAGTTTACCAAGAGCCTGTCGAGATTCAAGAGCAGACATTTCAGGTAGAGGAGCAGGAGGTGCCGACAGTCCAGCAGCCCGTTGAGATCCAGCAGGAGCAAGAGCAATACGTTGAACCCGTCCAGATTCCACAAGAGCCCGAGCAGACTTACCAAATCTCACAGGAATATCTACCACCCTTCCCGACTTACAAGGAAGTCGAAGTCGAACAAGAAGAAACGCCAGTCCTTCCCGAATACGAGCCCGCAAAGATTGCCCAGCCAGAGCTAGAGATCGTTCAAGAATACGTAGAGCCCATCCAGCAGGTTGTCGTTCAGGAACCCGAAATCATCGCAACACCCGTGGTGATTCCCGAGGTCGAACAAGAATACGTAGAGCCAGTTCAGATTGTTCAAGAACCCGAAGTTGTTCAACAGGAGTTAGTCGAACCAGTCCAGATCCCTGAATTGCCCACACCAATCCAGGAAGAACCCGAACAGTCATACCAAGTTGAACAAGAGATCGAGAAGCAACCCAGTCCGAAATATAAAGAGCCAAGTGATCAGCAATTCAATTTCCAGCAGACGATCGAAGATTTCGCCAAAAAACAGACGGACGAGAATTTGACTCCAGTCATCTCGGCTAACAAACAAGCAGGTAGAGGTCGACCCATTCGACCGCGCCCCATCATTTTCCAGCGAACGGAAGAAGATTTATTCCAAAAGGGTTTCCCTGAAGTAGCCGCACCGGAAGGTGACGATGTTCCCTTAGATGAGCAGGCCGCCATTCGTGAGGCCATCTTTGAGCTCAAAAAAGAGAGTCGATCGGGTTAAAGATTCTTTCGCTCTGTTGTTGTTTTTAAAACTCTTCTTCCCCATCAGCAACATTTTATCATCATCTGTCTCCTTCACGGCTCAATCAAGCAGCAGCGACATTGATTCGAATCATCGACAGCTCTGTGATTGTGCGCCCAATGTTGTCATAATCAAATTTCAAAACCAAAACAGAAAATCAATCAGCTATAGGAAAAAGAACTAACACACATATCGAACTCAAATGTCTCGTTGTACAACACAACCGGCCCGAACTTCTTTCTCAACTTCAAAGCAGATACCTACAAAATCCACAAACAACAAAATCCACACCACATATTTTTCTTTGTTAAAAAAAAAAAATGCACACAAATCCTTCAAGGAGTATTTGAGGACGTACTCGCCTGGTGCACGTACTGTCAGCCCAGCATCACTCGCGGCCGTGCTTCTTTTGTAAATAGATGACAACTTTTCTCTTTTACTACATCTACTTTTTGACTTTTGTCTGTCTTTTAATCTCCCCCTGTATAAGTCCTCACAATTGTGTTCGTGGACGACACTCTCTTTCTCGTTTTCTTGCCTTGTTATTTCATTCAGGCCAGAAAATGTTTTCTTTATATTATTTTTTTTTTTTTTTTTTTTGTTCGTTTCTTTTATACACTCTTGTGTGACTGGATGATGCTGATGATGTTTTTCAACTTCCCCTTTTTTATTTTAACATGAAACTCGCGCGGGATATTATTATGGTTTGCCCGACAGCGGCTGAAACACCATTTATTCTTATAACTTCTTATATTTTGTTTTTCTTGTTGTTGATGTTGTTGGTTTCTTTTGGTTATCATTTGTTTTTCATTTTTTTTTTAATTATCATTATTTCGTAGAAAGACTTTGGGGAACGTAGTGAACTTAATTGAAAAACAAGGATATGAATAAACCTGAACAAAATAGAGGATGCTAGGAAAGTGGAAAACCCAATGTTATTATGTATAACCGTCAGTCTTTTCTTGTTTTGTTTTTTTTTGGACTTGAAAGCGCGCGTGTGATCTGCCATTTGGAATTGGTCGAGATCCAACTAACTCACATTATTGTATAACCAATCAGCCAACAAACAAAACCAACAACCCAACCAACGAGAGATGATATGTGTATGTGGTAGTCAATGTTGCTCAACCAAGTTTGGCTATCGTATCGTAGATATTCCTCTTGAATCTTGATATACCCTTCGAAATTTCATAAACCCCTTTTTCACTGTTTGTTCTTTCCTCTCTCTCTCTAATGTTTCAACTTTTTTTTTTTTTTTTTTAAATTGCAATTCTTTAATTTCTCTTTGATATGCTGTATCTTCCACCCTCCCACCTTTCACATCGATATTCCCTTTTTTTATGAAACCATAATAAATATATTCGGATTGTCCGTTTTTTTTTTCGATGTCAAAAGATTTCCGTGTTCAGTTCATTTCTATTTAAACCCTTCGAGTCATAACCTACTCTACTGGAGTCTAGTTCAGCAGACTCAACTACCGATTTCTCCTTCATCTCTTTTTGTTTTTGTTTTGTTTTTCGTTTTGTTATTCTTGACTTCTCTTTTCCCTCCAGCCAATGATGACGTTACGTGAACGCTCATTGCTTATTCACTTTGCCCTGATTCTCTTTCTGTCCCGTTTCAACTCATGTTTCCACATCTTAATCAGCGAAAACACAAAAGCCATTCACGGACGTATGATCAAATGTAACACGAGCAAGATAAGTGTGCATCCATTTTCCCCCTTTTTTTTTTCTTAAAATTTGATTTGTGGATTCCGAGAGCGGAACGGAAAAAAATCAAAACATGAAGAACCCGCGCGTGCATTAGACCGCAGTCCGGAAAAATTCGTATCACTTAATAATATTAGACTTACTTTGAGCTCTATTTGAGCTACGGAATTTGAAATGATATTTGGGTTATCGGATATTACTCTTCATTTTATTATGAGAAAGCATTTGACGTGTTTCTTTTTATTATTCGACGTTTCTACATTTCACAACAATAGGACGACCAATATCGGAACTATAAAATTCCAATATTGCTTTGAATGAATGAGTTCATTTGTTATCCGCTTTGCTGAGAGAGTGCCATCTGAAGTAGTGGTACCACTTGAATGGTTGACAAATCAGATAAGATGGTCTCAGCAGAGTCTTGTGACACGATGCGGTGTAAATTTTCCCGACGTAAACTGAAGACGCTAGCGGCCAGCAGGGGTAACAGAAGCATCGAATCGAAACCCAGAATGAGATCCCACAAGAAGAGCAACTGGTCCGGAATGAGAAAACCACTGAAAGCTTGAACCATCCAAGGCATTGCGATTCTCAACCTGGTAGGGAGGGAAGAAAAAACGAACGAGTTTCAGTGTTGAGTTGATATTAATGCTTTCCTTTCGGAGGAAATAAAATAAACGGAAGGTTGAATAGAAAAGGTGTTAAATACGCAATAGGACAGGAAGTGCTGTGTAACATAATGTAGAACAGCAATTCAGTTATTATTACGGTTCAATGTTGTTATTGAGACAATGAATCCAGAGCTCCGGTTCCTGCTGTTGAAGAAGTCGTTCAAATAGAACAGACAGAGCGACAATACCCTGGTTGTGGGACGACAATCGATGTAACCTCGACCAATACTTGATGTACATGGCGCGCAGCGTGTAGTAAATATCTTCGGCCTCTTCGTGAACGTAGCAAAGTGGAGCCACTGCATATAAGAAAAGAGAAAACCCCCCAACAACTGCAATAAATAACGATTCCATTAAAAACAAAGAGAAAAACAAAATGTTATGACTTGTCTAGCGCTTCGTCATTATTTCGCTCGTTTTTCACGCACTTGCGGACCCGCGCTAAAATGTGTACCGATTTATTAATTTTCTCTGCTAATTTCCTTGTCGACTGAACGTGACGATAGCGTTGTCGCTTTACCACGTACCGTACATGGCCCAGCCATAGAAAGGGATGCAGCTGGACGGCGGGAAAGCGGACGTCACGGCGGATTGACCACCGATAGCATCGCCATCGGCTTTTGAAGTTCCGCTGTTCCTATTAACGCCACTGTTGCTAGAAGTAATGTCGGAAGCGGGAGCGAAGCGGGCCGCTGTTTGCGCTCTCGACCCGAATTTCGAGCACAATTGGTGGCAGACGTAAGGGTCCCGAGAAAAGCAGAGCGACACCTTCAAAAACGAGAATAGAAGAAGAAACGGTGATCAAGCGGAACCATCAGCAGGAAGTGAACCATTGTCATTGGTATACACACGTAAGCAGGTACACAATAAGAGCATTACATATCCCAAATGGTTGCAGATTGCCAAAAGCGAAAAACTTACTTTCCTATATTAAAGAGACACTAAATAGCCTTCGTTTTTTTTTTGTTTTCTTTTTTGATATACCCACACAGCGCCAGGTAATATGTAGAAGAATGGAAGAATAAAGGTGTGGTGTCTAAACAATGCAGATTGCCTTGGGTGGGCGCGCGCATGTCAGAAATATGGCTATCAGGAAAAATCAAAAGAGAAAAGAATTTTTTTTTTAAAAGATGGTTACGTCACCTGGTAGATCAGATCTTCGAAAACAAAGTAATGCTCGTCTCTCGACGCCGTTAGCTGAATGTCCTGGAAAAATGATGAAAGAGAAAAGAATATAGTGTCACCTTTTAGTTTATATTATGTTTCCACTTTGTTTGTTCTATCTCTTTTCTTTTTTTTTTCCTCTCATGTTTTTACGACGCTCTTATAGTAGACGGGAGTAATGGCGGAACGAGCTGAAAGAGCGTCAAAGAATTTGTCACGCGGGAAATTTTATACGGCCGTGTGTGTCTAAAAGAACAGCGAATGGGGGCACGGGCACGCACTTCTTTCCCTCTCATTCATGCAGCCATTCATAAATAAAATTCGTTGCTCTTCAAAAGATTGTTTCACGACCGAAAACAGCTCACGAATTGAAAAATAAGGAAAAAAAGCAAATCGAGATTTCGTGCAAGTGTCATTCATCCTCTTATTGCGAGAAGAGAAGAAAAATAAAAAAAACGAGTTGCGCCCACTTGACGTTTGGTTACACAATGTACGTACCACTTGCATTGAGGTAGGCAGTACTGCCTACCTCAATGGTAGCTAGATCGTCATTGTTGGTATTATGTCAGTCAGATGATATTCAACTCTAAAAAAGTTCTTTTCTTCTTTTGATCTCTCTCTTTTCCAGTGTGAAACCCGCCCGGGACTAAAGCCGTCACGATTTTTTTTTTCTCGTTTTACATTTAATCTCTCTATATAGAGTCTGCGCACAAATAGCAAAATGGCATGATGCACATCAGTAATTCTGTCATGAAAGAAAAAAGCATAAGCCGACCAGGAGATCTTCGTCATGTAAAAATGCGTCAGACATGATATAGATGTACTATGCAATTGCATTTCAACATCAAATTTTGTTTAAAATTTATTTGACTAAAATGTGTACGGTAAGTATACCTTCATTATAATTTTGTCTGTCAAGTACTCGGTTTGAATGACGGCTTGCCTTTTGGCCTGGAAGTAGGTCTTCTCCTGTTGTTCCCGTTTGATATTTTCATAAGAAAATAAACATGAAAACGAATAAAACAGTTGCCCTTTTCAAAATATACCATCCGGTACAATATTAAATGATTGAAAGAAAAATAATACAAACTTTTTCGCCAACGTAGGATAGAAGAACTTGTTTCCAGAGACGTCCGCGCAAATGAGACGGACATCCACCCTTGACGAATTCCTCCGACAGCAGGATATCATTCTCCGCTGCCACTGGATGGCGACGTGGTGTTACACACGACAGGAAATGATATGAAAGACATTGAATTAAGCAAACATGTGCATATGTAGAAGAGCCAATTAATGCGTCAAAAAGGTCAACAAACCTTTTGTTCCGAGAGTGATCCGATGATTTAGTAAGGTCACGTTTGAATTGCCCTGCAGTACCAAGGATGAGCCAAGCCCCAAAAACGGGTCAACGCTCGTGCAAATGTCGGAAAAGAGCTCTTGCTATTTGTGCATGACGCAAACACGAATGAGGATAGCCAGCAAGACAGGCGTGGAAAAAAGAAAACAAATTAAAGTATACATTTACCTAGTAATATAACATTCTCTTAAGAATATAGACAGGAGAGAGACGAGATAGGGGGGAAACTGGGACGAAATTGAGCCCTTTAATAATATGTCGGGATTTCAAGATGCACCTCTGGAGCTCTCTATTGTATATATGCTACTGCATAAATACAAGAGTAAACACTGCAGGGGGAATTGGCAGAGTAGCCAATTCGTTTGAGAAACGAACCACGCCCACGGACAGTGGCAAAGCCAAGACTACATTCTTTTTAGTAGATGGATTATCAGCAAACGTCAGCCAACATTAGTGTCCGAATCATGTTACGCTGTGCTGCAGTTATACGTGCATCATCAATCGAAATCGGTGGGGAATGGAAGGATCTTTATCAATTTTTCATTTTACTTTTAAAAGAAGATGTTTCATTTCCAGGAAAGTGTAAAATGAGCGCTTGCTGGTAGCTTCCGCATAACAACTTCCGTGGTAAAAAAAACAGCTGTATATGGAGGGGTGTAGTGCTCTATATAGACTATGGACAGAGCGCAACGCTGCACCAAGTCACAAGAGCGCTAAGTTATTCATATTAGGGCTTATTCCGTTAAACTGTCGGGAATTGTCAGACAACACTGATGCTGCTGTGGATGTATTGATCGTCACTGTAATGTATATGATGTCAGACAAAGCAGAGGAGATTCAGAATGAGAGAGAGAGAAGGAATAGAGAAGGGAATGGATATATCATGAGAATCAGCAAGTAAAGCGAAGCGGAAACGCCATCGGGTAAAGTATTGGAAACTCACCAACTCTTCAAACGACGGAACGTTTAATGGTATTTTGACCGCGCTCCATTTCTCCTCCAACCTGCAGCAGCGGATGTATAATTAATAATTATATAGTGAGCTCGTATCGACATGCTAAACACATATATCTACTACATTAGCCGTACTACATTATGCATCGCAAGTATAGCATGAACAAGGCTCTCTTCATGCACAAACGCTACAAAACAAATTAAAATGAAACCGGTTAATGGAGTAATCGGGATCCCGCAGAGCGACCACCGCTTCGTACAAGTCCTGAGTTGAGTAGAGATTACGGATCGAGCCCACGTCTGAGCACACAGAAGGTATTCATGATTCAGACAGTAGTACACAAATGAATATGCTTGAGATTTAGCCGGAATATTCACAAGTTGGCCAAACAAAGTCTCTCTGTCTGGCTAACTTGGCTATCCCAAATACCTTCAAAGGTAGACCATTGTTGTATACTTGATTATTGTGTATACGCAAACAGACATTCCGTTAAAATGAAAAGTCTGCTCACGGTTTTTTTTTTTTACCTTGATCGTATGTGCTCAGCTCGTCCCATTTAGATGATAGTTCTTGAGCTTCTGATGAGGAGCGTTGACGAACCAAAGAGAGTTTCAAATCCGTTTGGAGATTCAACAGGGCTGCTCGTTATGTAATGTCATTACACCCATTCCGAAATCAGTCGGCGATAGATAATATAGTTGTACGTACGTATATAGATAGATGAAATTCAAATAAATTCAACGACGAATTACTATTTTCAAATGCATAGACAGGCATGATAATATGATGACAACAAAATAGAAAACACGTATACCTTTGCTGACACGACGCTCGAAATGGGTCTATCGCCAAAGGGAAACATGGATAGGTGATTGTTACAGACAATTTACTTGAGTTGTTGTTGACAAAGAGATAATCTGCGTGCAATCATACTTGAGCTTTCCTCATATAGGTCAGTTGTTCCTGTTCGTCCTTCATGTTTTTGCGTCTTCGAGACAACACGAGTGCGTTCTTGATGCACGTTTCGATGCCATTGAGCCGGAATGCGTGTCGTAAGTCGGCCAGGAAGTTTCCAGTGCCCAGTGGAGTTGCAATACAAATGTGCTACAAAAAAACAAAACTCCGTTCATATTTTAATTACAAACTTAGCAATTTATAAATTTATTATAAAATGTCTTTGACTAAGTTGTCTGATAAACACGAACGAGCATCAAATGAAACAAAATTGAATTGATTGTCAACTAATTTTTAGGCTTTATAATAATTAAAAAGGATAGTAATAAAAGTAAAACGTACCTCGGAGGCAGCTATGACTTTTTCTAGTGTGCCTAAAATTTGTAATTCTTCCATCACGCTGGCCACCTGTTCCTGAATCGACACCTCGCTGGGTGTTGTCGAGGTGGTCGGTGACATATTTGATTCTCTTTTTCCTCACGTTTGTTAAAGACCGAACTTTGTTATGGGAAATTGGAACATCAATCGAAATTCATCGACTGAAGCCTCTCTCGTTACTAGAGACAACGAGTTAAATCAACTCACCAACTGTGACCCAATATAGCCTTCCCTTATTCGATCGATCAAACACTCGTTGTCCGTTTCCCTATAGGCTATATAGTCGCAATCCCCCGGTAATGTTGCTAAGCAATGGCCGAAATTCGTGAAAGGCCAACAAAAGGGGAGCACAGGAAGAGATTGTGTAGAAGTGAGGGAGAAGGAGAGAAAGGGGGGAAAGGTGGACGACGCCACGGATAGACGAATAGACGGGAAAGCGTCGAGGAGGGTAGAATTAGAGGGTGAGAGATTGTGCGGACTCAACTCTATAATTACTAGAATATCTAAAATATCAAGCTTTGAGCTTTGATGACGGTCTTGTAGACCGTTCCCCTCTTCTCCTACTCTCTCTCACTTCCTTGCAATCCTCCATCCCTCCACGTCGTTTGCTCCATGTTTCTTTTTGAATCCAATTTGAAATTGGCGCAAGCGCTTTGCCTGTTTTAACGGGAATCAATAGAGGCGAAACAGCATCCTCAATGCGCGGCTAGGGCTCTAATCATCCATATTTTCTCATACATTATCCATTTGGCGTCGGATTGGAACTCCAGGTCTTGAATTGAGCTGGGCATAGTCTGCCTTGAATTTCTGGATCGACGGTCGTTCCCATAAACGGTGAGTCCAACAATCTCCGTGTTTTTTTCTCAAGTTGCGCACTCTTCGTCGACGCCGATTTATTTTTTAAATAGATGCGCACTACCGTTTGCTCAGCGCGTACCCTCCTTCGACACAAAAGATCCGATCAAAATTTAAAAAAAAGACAAAAATACAATCCGACAACGTTGTAGCCGGTAATGGCGCCTGAGCCCTACAATTATTTTTTTGGTTTATAGAAAGACACTGAATTCGTAAAGTTCCTTTAATATTCTGTGACTCCCATAGAAATTGGCATTTATGCAGAATTTTTAATTTGCTGGATTTTCGTACGAGATTGCTCAGTCATCTTCGAAACTGAAGCATTGAGACAATTCGGTAATTTGTGATAAAGCTACAAATACTTTGCTGTTAAGTTTTGTTGTGATTTTCTGTCCAACTTGGCTTCTTGCTTCTTGGATTTCCTTTCTTCATGAATGCTTTATTTCGTTCACAAAGGGGATTGTTCTTGTAAATGTAACAACCCATAATAAAGTGATTCATACTATGTAAGTGAATGTCTTGTTTAGGGATGAATGATATCACTGTTGAGCTTTTCTTTTGTGTCATTCTGATTTAGTTTAGTTCCCTTACTACTTGTCCAATGCATATCCTCACATTTCATTAATAATTACAATATCTTGATTGTTTTATTGGTTTAGAGAAAAATGTCCTCATCTGTTGAGGACTTCAGTATACCGGATTTTGGTTCAATGGAACAGAATGAGGGCATGAGTGAAGACTGCAGGTTAAATATTGTCTTTAAGATTTATTATTCTCTTTTAACGTTTTGTGTCAACTTCCTTAAGATTGGAAAAAGATTCCTCCAATGATGCTGAAATGTTTGAAGATTCATCTGGGGAAGGAAGTGATGCCACCTGTGGTTTGAAGGATAATGGTGTATCTTCTCTCTCAACTTCAACTAATAAGGCAGAAAACATTGGAAAAGATGTTACTGAAAATTCAAAATCTTTAGTTCCACTTAATCAAAGTTCAAATGTCTTTGATGAAGAAACACTGATGAAAATGACAGATGAGGAGCAAAAATTCTTTGATAATTACAGAAAAGGTAAAATTTCTCAAATCTTGCTTTTACATTTCCATTGTGTAAGTGTGATTCTTTATGTGTTTGCAGCAAATCATGCTCAGTTGTCATCATTAAAGTGTACAACTTGCTCATGTCAGCTTTTTCTTGTCAATCGAGAGAACATCAGAATTCATCCAGTTTTAGGTGTACTTGTATGCAAAGTAAGTTTCATTTAATTGTGCAATTAAGTTCTAGTTAAAAACCTTATCTCCAAATTTTTAGAATTGTCGAGAATTTTACAGTAACGGCCCTTTTACCAAAGATGAAAACGGACATGATGAGTATTGTCGTTGGTGTGCCGAAGGTGGAATGATTATATGCTGCGATACCTGCACGAATGTATTTTGCAAGGTAATAGTTCTTAAAATTCAATAGTAAACGAATTTTCTTTTAATCAATTTATTTGATTAAACATGTCAGGCATGCTTAAGACGTTGCTTAGGCCGAGTGAATCTTCTAGAAATTACTGGCAGTAAGTGCAAATGGAGTTGCTTGATTTGCAACAATCTTCCGCTGTGGAGTCAACGAGCTCTATGTAGGATGGTCATGTCTGCGATGAGGTCAACCCCTGGGTATTTATTTATTCATTTTTCTTATCCTAGCTTAATTCGTGAAATAAATTTTTTGTTTTTCTGTAGCCGCAAGTCATTGTCAAGGCGATCACTGCAGGCAACAAATGTTTCAAGTGATCCTTCCATTTGGTTGCCAGCCATCATAAGTGAAGCAGAAAAGTTGGCCACATACTGTAAGGTACTAGCTTCAAAAGTAGGAGCCAGTTGGTCTAAAGAAACCGAAGAAACCGATGGAGGTCTATGTCTCGAAAACAAAGATAAAGTCATTAATTACTGCCGTAAACTTCGCAAAGCTGTCGTCACAACTCGCCTGAACATGAAGTTACTGGAGGAGAAGATGGTTTGTAGGTTTGAACAGAATTACGGCAATAGCGCCGATATCGAAGTTGATCAGCATGAATCATCTATTTTGAAGCAAGATTCATCTTCAAAAGTCGGCAAGAGGCTGATTGTGAAAATCAAGAACTTTAGAGAAGCTAACAGCAAGCAAGATTACTATGCAGAAGTTCGGGAATCTCCATCTCCCTTCTCCGGAAATCCAAATTTGAGCACATATTCTAGAAAATCTATTGGCTCTTTGAGCAGTCAAGCAACTATTCCACATTGTCCCAGTCCTTTACCAACACAGGAACAGTCCAACGACAGCGACGCGTCAACCGAAGCTGAAGCACAACCACAACCCAACGCAGCCGAAGAGACCCGATTGCCAGTAGTAGACGATCCACTCGAAAATGATGAATTTTTCGATACGTTTTCAGAACTGGTTGAAAGCAAACAAACCGAAGGAAGGCAGAGTTCAGTTGAACGTGATCATAAGCTTTCGCTGGAGCCATTTCAAGGCAAATTTTTAACGACAGAGACCAACTCGATTTCACCCGATATGTTCGCTGCCAACGAGATTGATGACGATTCCGATCTTGAGAATTCTGCAAATACTGTACCACTTGATCATATTCAGCCTAAAGTTGAGGTCAGTAACGTCGATCGTGAAGATGTCGACGCCAAGCAAGATGCGAAAATTGTTACTACACCATCCCCCAGTGCCGGTTCACATAGGGAAAGCCCTAACATAGACACCCCATCTCTCACAGGAACAGGAAAGAAACCGTTTAAATCCAAACTGTCTAGAAGTAAACCCAGCTCAAAGGAACGCGCCAGTCCGAATTTCGTGCCTGCATCGAACGACGAAGTCGTCAACTCAACGTTGAGGACCTCAACACCAGTGACAAGTCAGAACTCGAAATCTTCCAAATCCGCTGCATTATCCGAATTGGATTTGAATGAAAAAGCCAGGCGTGAACTTTTAAGGGACTCGTCCGAGTCGGACGACAGCCTAGCTGAATTGAAACTTAGCCCTCGTGTAAAAATGACAAAGAAAAGATGCAACATACCACAGGGGCTAGAGGATGATCCTAAATTGAAAGCTGAATGCGCCGTTGTTGTCAACCGCATCACTAATTTGGTAAGGAAAAAAAATCATGTCTAACTTGAGTACTTCAAAGAATTTTTTTTTACAAATTAACTATTTGATAAAAAGGCAGTTACTTACAAAGTAATTTAATCTTAAATAGTAATTTAATATACTTCATTAATTCCGTTTATTCATACAATTCCTTTTATATACATATTCTATAGAATGAAGTGCTTGCGATGGAAAACGGGAAGAGATTGGAATCCGAAGACTTGTTGCTCCTAAAACAAGTCGACCGCCTAGTTAAAAATCCAATACAAATTACTGGAAAGAGCAAGCCTGACGAATCGGATGATTCCGATTCAGGAATCTTTAAGACAAAAATGGGCGAGCTTAAAAAACAATACTCAAAACCTAAAAAAGCTACCCCAAAACCTTTCCGGATCACAGACCTTGACTCATCATCGTCGTCTGATTCTGAAATTGAAGCAGCTGTAGAAGTCACCAGTGTTACCAAATTAGGAACGGCATCTTTAATTCCTGATCGCAGTGAAGCTGTACGTCAAGCTTTGCTGGCAGATAGCAATTCTGACTCAGACTTTGACATGGACACACAAGAAACGGAGAATATTCCAGACGAAGTTCAAGAATCAACAGAGGAGAAAATAATTGATGAATCTGATGTAGCGATTGAAACCGATGACAATGGAATAATAGGATTGAAAGAAGAAGTTGTCGGTGCAAACACAGATGAAGAAGGCAGTGTTAAAGCCTCGAATCTCAAAACTGATAAGCTATTGCGTATGTCTCTTGATGATCCCGAAGCCGAATCTGATTCGAAGAAGTCGCAGAAAGGGAAGGAATCCAAGAAAGATAAAAAAAAGACGAAAGAAAGGAAGAAGCGACGCATTCATTCAGACTCAGATTTTGAGTCTTCAGAATCGGAAAAAGAAAAAAAGAAACGGAAGAGGAAGCGTTCAAGTCCATCGGATGATGAAGGTTCGGATGATGACGATTTCAGCAAAGATGACAAAAAGAAATCCAAATCACGTCGTCGAATCAAGAAAGCTGCTCAAACAAGCGACTCCGATAACTCAAACGATTCAGATATTGAGGTTCTTAATGAATCTCAGCGTTCTGAAGCTGGCGGATCGAAAGGTAGAAAAAATATCAAAAAGATCATGAAAGACACAAATCTAAAGGTGAGTCAACGTTAAAATGTGATTACTCTACAAGTTAATTTGTTTTATTTGCCATTATTTTTCAATCATAAACAGGATGAGACTAAAGCCGCTGCCAAAGAAGAAGAAGACCGTAAAAAGCGTATAGCTGAGCGTCAAAAATTTTACAATGAAGCCTTTGTTGGCGACTTGGCTCTTATCAACGCCCAGACAGACCATCTGGTCTTAGATTTCGACCCAAAAACCAAAGAGGAACTCGTTACAGTGGACAAAAAGATCGTTACAAAACTGAAGCCTCATCAGGTCAAAGGTGTTAAATTTATGTGGGATGCTTGCTTCGAATCCCTCGAAAGAATCAAGGAGCATCCTGGCTCTGGATGTATTTTGGCCCATTGCATGGGTTTGGGTAAGAGTCTCCAAGTCGTCACACTGGTACACACAGTATTGACCAACAAAGCTTGCCAGGTATTTCTCATGTTCTTTTCTCTCAGATTTGCTGCTTCTAGGTATGAGTAAAAAAATATATGTAGTTACTGATTGTACTTTCCTTTGATCCAGGTCGATCGTGTACTGGTAGTTTGTCCACTTAGCACAGTTCTCAACTGGGTCAACGAATTCAATGTATGGCTTCCGCCAGATTCGGGCGTTGAAGTGTATGAAATGGCCAGCGCAAAGGGTAATAGCAAAGACATCCGAATTTACACGCTACGCAGTTGGCTGGAAGGTGGAGGGGTGATGATCATTGGCTATGACATGTATCGCAATCTAACCAACGAGAACAACAAGAAAATAAGTAAAAAGGAACGAGACGTTTTTACTCGTTCCCTAGTAGAACCTGGACCACAGCTTGTCGTCTGTGATGAGGGCCATTTACTGAAGAATGAAAAGACAGCACTGTCCAAAGCAATGAATAAGATCGGTACTCGAAGAAGAGTGGTTTTAACAGGCACTCCGCTCCAGAACAGCTTACTAGAATACCACTGCATGATTCAATTCGTCAAACCTAATCTATTGGGAACAGTTAGAGAATTCACGAATCGATTTGCTAATCCCATAAAAAACGGACAAGCTGCCGACTCTACTGACTCCGACGTACGGGTTATGAAACGACGAGCTCATGTATTGCACAAAATGCTCGAAGGTAAATTTCGTTTTATTTTTCTCCTTAGAATTTCAATCTTAAGAATCTTTATTTTGCTTAGATTCCGTTCAACGATTTGATTACGCCGTTTTGACACCATTCTTGCCTCCGAAGCACGAGTATGTCGTGTCAGTGAAGTTGTCTGAACTGCAAATCAAGATGTATCAGTATTACCTGGAGTTTCACGCCAAAGGTGGTCCGAGTAACATCGGTCGAGGAAAAGGTGCCGGACTCTTTGCCGATTTTCAGGAATTAGGACGAGTTTGGACGCATCCCAAAGCATTGTTATTGGCTGAGCTCAATCGTGAAGCTAAGGCTAAAAATAATAGCGATTCTGAAGGTTCATTGGCGGATTTCATTGACGACCGAGGGGAAACCCCCGTAAGCGACGATGACGGTGGCGTTGTTTGTTTGGACGATAGTGGTGATGAAAAAGAAACATGTACGTTTAGTCTCCAAATTCAAATTGCCATTTTCTATTTAATTTTTCAAATGTTAAATGTTGTTTTGCAATGTTTGTTTTTTTAAACATTTTAGCAGCAACACCTAAATCAAACAACTTTAGAATGAGAACACGGGCTGCTCGTGGAGATCAGCCTCCACCAGAAGATGAATTAGGCGTTACTACTCCAATGTCCAGCACCTGGTGGTCCCAATTTGTTCAAGATGAAGACATGATCAAAATGGAACACAGTGGCAAACTGATACTTCTCATGGATATTCTTCGTCAGTGCGAGCTCATTGGTGATAAGGTCCTGGTTTTCAGCCAGTCCCTTGTTTCGTTAAATTTGATCGAAGAATTTCTCGCAGCTGAGGACGAGAAAAATGAGAAAAATCGTGCGAGCCTGGCAAGCACTGACGTAAGTTTAGGTTTTCAACAATCAACATCATTCATTTTCTTTACAATTTTCGTTGTCTTTTCTTTTACAGTTGAAACAGGATCCTATTGGGACATGGCGTTTTAATCATGACTACTTCCGATTAGATGGACAGACCTCAGCGGAGTTGCGTAAAAACGCGTGCAATGCTTTCAACAATCCATCCAATCTTCGTTCTCGACTGTTCCTTATTTCGACAAAAGCTGGTGGCCTGGGAATCAATTTGGTTGCAGCAAACCGTGTCATTATTTTTGACGCGTCGTGGAATCCTTCGCACGACGTTCAAAGCATTTTTCGCGTTTATCGGTGAGTGTTTAAATTCCACTACCGAATTTGACTTCTAATCTAAATTTTGAGTGACTTAATTTCATTATGTACTTATTTAAGGTTTGGCCAAAAGAAACCGTGCTACATCTATCGTTTTTTGGCTCAAGGCACCATGGAAGAGAAAATTTATGATCGTCAGGTAATAATAACTATATAATAATAGTATAAGTCATTAGGTCATTAAAAGTCTAATGTCTTCGTTTATTTAAAAAATTCTAGGTTACAAAATTGTCATTATCATGCCGTGTTGTCGACGAACAACAAATCGAACGCCATTTTAATTCGGCGGATCTTAATGAGTTGTACGTCTTCGAACCTGATAGCCATTTACGCCGACCTACTCCCCTTCTTCCAAAAGATCGTCTTCTGGCTGAGCTTACCATTCAAAGAAAGGACTGGATCGTTACATACCATGAGCATGACTCGCTTCTTGAAAACAAGTCTGAAGAAGAACTGACTGAAGCCGAGCGCAAAGCCGCATGGGATGACTTCGAAAATGAAAAGCGTGGCGTCAACCCTATGATGGGCATGATGATGAATGAAATGCCTGGTTTTATGACTATGCCTGGAATGCCAGAAATTTTAGGAGGACTCGCTGGGCGATCGGTTGCTGGTATTCCACTGAGTAGCATAGCGGCCATGATCTATAACTCTAATCCTGGGATTAATCAGGACGAGTTCCTTGGAAGACTTCGACTCACAGTAAGTTAATTTTTGAAGGAATCATCGTTCTTTGCTTTTTGTTTTGAAATACTTTTACTGACTTGATTTTTCTCTATTTTAGGTGGATCAACTTCAAAACTTTTCTGTCCAACAAGCAGCTGCAGCTTCTGCAGCCGCGGCCGCTGCTTCTGCCCAGTCTGCAGCATTACAGCAGCCCGGTGATGCTCAGAGATTACTTATGCAGCGTCAAGTAGCTGCTGACCAGCTCAAACGCCAATTTGGTAATGCCCCTCAAGCACCAGGATTACCAGGTAGTTTTCTCAATTTTATTTGATAAATTGAATTTTTGGTTTTGACTGTCTTCTTCTTAGGGCCCAGTGGTTTAGGTGCATCAGCTCCACCAAGATCTCGCGGCAGGCCTACGATAGGCCCACACCAGCGAACAGATTTGTATGGATTGGCCCCTGTTATTTACAACTCCGCTACAGGTTCGAATCAACCAGCAGAACCGAGTGGTATTTGAAATTTTATTCATCTCTGGCACGATTCTAGAATTTCTAATCCGCCTTTTTTAACAAAAGGATCGAATTCTGTATCTAAGAAGCCGTATTAAACAACTTTGAATGCAGTTAGGAGAATCAACGTGTTCTCCCAAAGATGGTCATCAGTTTAATTTTGTATCAACTTGTGCTGTGTTTGAGGAGCCATATTATTATCCATGTCGGCCAGGCTTGGTTGATAAAGCCTCTCGCGAGATTCCTAGGGAAATCACCAGTTTCAATTTAATCGGCTGTGGGTGATTGATAATTTTTTTTACTAGCTTAGTTTTTTTTAAATTGTCCTCCGTTTTCCTCCCTTCGGTTATTTTTTTCCTTTCTCTTTAATTGGAGATTGTGATGGAATTAGTTGTTCCTGTATTCCCTTATCTTGTGCTTTATTCCGTTTATACCTATCCCAATTTGTTTTCAATTAAATACATTCACCAAGAAATGTCATGATATTATTGATTTCTACCTTTCACTCTTTGATTAATTAAAACTTATCGATTCACATTTCACAGAAAAATCTTGAAATTTACTTTTCTTGACTTGATGTACTTTATTTTATTTTTCATGTGATAATGCTTTATTGTATTCTTAATATTGTTCGAATCGAATCTCACAAATTCGTAAATACAATTTGAACGAGTACCGTGACATGGCCACAACAAGAACATTAGTACAACTTGATCTTTTTTGGGTATTAGTGTATTTGAAAGTTATTATTTTATATTTTTAGACGCGTAACCTAAAAAATTAGTCTGCTAGACCGCAAATCCACGTGTATAGTAAGCATAATCTATAGTTCTACATCCAATACTTTGATTTGTAGAGTTTTGTTTGGGGATTTGAAAAGCTTGGTGTCAACCATATGATGGGCGTGATGATGAATGAAATGCCTGGTTTTATGACCATGCCAGGAATGCCGGAAATGTTAGAAGGACTCGCTGGGCGATCGGTTGCTGGTATTCCACTGAGTACCATAGCGTCCATGATCTATAACTCTAATCCTGGGATGAATCAGGAAGAGTTCCTTGGAAGACTTCGACTGACAGTGAGTTTATTTTTGAAGGAATTATCACTATTTGCTTTTTGTTTTGAAATATTTTACTGACTTTATCTTACTCTATTTTAGGTGGATCAACTTCAAAAATTTGCTGTTCAACAAGCAGCTTCAGCTTCAGCAGCCGCGGCTTCTGCCCAGTCTGCAGTATTACAGCAGCCCGATGATGCTCTCATGTGATGTATTCTTAATATTGTTCGAATCGAATCTCACAAATTCGTAAATACAATTTGAACGACTCCCGTGACATGGCCACAACAAGATCATTAGTACAACTGGATTCTTTTTGGGCATTGGTGCATTTCAAAGTTGTTTTTTTTAGACGCGTAAAAATTAGTCTGCTAGACCGCAAAGCATTTTAATCTACAGTTCTACACTACATCCAACAGTTTGATTTTTAGAATTTTGTTTGGGGGTTTGATAGGATCATAGTTTTTAAAATCACAATTGATGTGGCGATCGTTAACTTCATCAGCAAAGATATATTCAACTGTTTCTAAATTCAAAGAGAAACCAAATGCATCTGAGGTTTTAACGAAGTATTTACTTCAACGAGATCTCCCTCCTTGGACTTCTTATTTTGTGAAATATAACGATATAATCAATGATCAAAGAGGATTTTCTCACTTTAACTGGGCTGTGAAAGGCAAGAATTATCACATCCTTCGAACTGGTAAACAAAAACTGTTGTAGTAATTATTAAATTTCTGATTACTATTAAATGATTATTAAACCAGATTAAATTTTTGATAGGTTGTTATCCATACATAAAATACCATTGTACCTGCCGCCCCCATGAAGATTTGACAGCAGAAGACAGTTTGTTCAGAATCATCAAGATCATGAATTTAGGTCTTCCTTGTCTTGCATATGGAATAGCTGCAGAATTCTTAATATCTCATAGGGAATTTGTAGAAACATCTAAAGGAAGAGTCACCATTCACTTTCTATATAAAGAAGACGTTGGAGCTCACTTCTAGTTTAATGGATTTTTTGATTGTTCGTGTGATTAGAGGTGAGATATTGCTGCATAATTCATAAAAATTAAACTTTAAAAACAAATTTATCTTCAATTTTTTTATAGGGGAGAATTTTCCTTCAAAAGAAGGAGAGCTTAGGCTTAAAGTTACATGGGGAGAAGATGAATCTATTATGGAACCAGTGTGTTACTCAGAAAATGTAGTTATAAATCTAGAAGTGGCTTTCCTTGTATCTGAAGTTGATGAAAGAATTACAAACATGGAAAATCTATCCCTGTTTTGTACCCATGTCTCTTCAGATGGTACACAACTAGATTATAATCCAATTGATCTGTCATTTTGTGAAAAATCTAAATCGAATGGAAAGGTACGAATAATTGATAAATCTTGCTTAAAAAATATTAAAATTATTTGTTTCTATTGGTAGTGGTACAAATGCGTCTCCAGTGGCAGTTCATCGATGGTGAAACAACCTTCTCTCTTTATATCAATTTTTGGCGAGTCTAATGAAGAGACTAATTCAAAAGTAGATTTGGCGATAAATCAAAGAGATGAGCTGAAACTTAAATTGACACAAGCAACAACTGATGCTGTAAAAGAGAAACAGCTAAAACCAGTTCTCGTCAATGACGAGTATTTCCTTATACAAGACCAAAGCGACACGAGCGAACAGGTTTTCTTCAATATGTCAGTGACTATATCATTTGCCGAAAACCTCTTCTACTTGTTTCCATCAAAGAGTCTATGGCCGTCGGAAAACATCCCATTCGAGTTCCGGTTTAGTTTGTTTGGAAGCCCTATTCGATTTCAACCATTCAACTGTTCACGGAACCTCACCGAAATTGGAGAAAGAGCAACTGCTAAATTAAAAGGTTCGCCAAAAAGCGTATTAAACTTTCTGAAACAGTCCATGCAAACATTGAGTATAATACTTTTCTGCGAAGACATTCCCATTGCTGAAGCCATCATACCCATAAGAGAGCGCATTGAACATTGTCAATTAGAACATCGGATTTTAGAAAAACTGCATCTTGAACCGATAAACATTTCGGGAATTTTCCCCATGTGCTCACTGTTGGAATTGAATGCATTGAATGAAAGTTTTACGACGCCGCAAGTTGGTGTTGTGGTTACATTGTCAGAAGCAGAGCCAAAATCTACAACGCAGCCAACCAATCAAACTTACACCGCTCTATCCCCTAGTGTCCATTCGTCTATTGCTTCATCGGAAACTGTGAAAACTTGCTCGGAAAAAGTTATGTTCTCTTCAAAGCAAAACCGTCGCAGTCAAGAAAAAACTCGAGAAACTGAAGATCTAATTTATGCTGCAGCATTGGAACTTGAAGTTTGGAAAGAAGAGCAAAAACTATTGGAAAAGGAAAAGCAAGAACGCGCCAGATCATCCTACATGGAGCTTTTTAACAGCGAATATCGACGGCAAACAGCTATAAAAGAAGCCGCCTTTCAACGACGAGTGCACGGTGTCGAAGAACTTGAAAAACAGCTAGAAAATGCCATTCATAATACACGTCAAACCGAACTGGAGCTACAACAAGAAAGAGAACTATTGAGCAAGCAACGAACTCAACTAGAACGACAAAAGAGTGCAGTTGCTTCGGAGGTTGAACGCGTGACGCAGAGCTTTACAACCAAACATAAATTTGAACTGGAATCAGAGAGAAGGCGACATACTGATATCGTCACGGATCTGCGCCGTAAACTTAAAATTCAACAACAAAAATCTTCAGACGATTGTAAACGGATCAGTGAGCTAGAAGAAGAATTGAACAGTTTAAAGCAAGCCAAAAAATAATTATAATTTACGTTTTTTATCATGGTTTTGCTATCAGGTTAAATATATAAATGAAAATAAATGAATCATAAATGAATCATATGGTGTACAAACGTGCTATTGTTAAGTCACGATTACACAAAATTTCGCAGATATGTAGACAAATAAATATTGCAATTTTATCTCTTTGACTATTTTTGGTTGAAAAATGACAAGGTTTATTTAATTTTCAATATGGGTGGCAGCAGACATGTTCACTTTTCTTTTGAAATCTTTTTCTCTGACTTCAAAGAAGCGATGACAAATAGAAGCCAAACGTAAATAACTCCAACGGCACAGTAGACAGACATAATCAACAAAGGCAAGAAGGGCAGTTTACCGGATGGATCAACCATCGAGTGAATGCAGCTTTCGAACAATGCAACGGCGACCAGTCCATAAAGAAAGTAGCGCTCCCAAGATCGGAACTTTACCAATGTGCTTTTTGATTTGGGGTCATAATGGAGCGCGGATAAAAATGAATAGCTAGCGATGGAATAGGTAAGGATCAGAACTATTTTGAAAATGTTCTCGAACGGCGTGAACAACAAGGGGAAAAGAGATACGTGACCCGTGATGCTTAACAAAAGGAATAGTCGACAATCTTCATGGGATGATACAGCTAGCAACCTGTAAACAGTGACGGATGACTTAGTGATTTAGGCACAGACAAAAAACTTTGTAAATACTGACGTCAACGGAGTGATGACGATCAGAATGGCTTTTTCGTGGACGTGCCAACCGAAGAGAAACGACGCAAAGGCACACAACACAATAGCTCGGACAAACACACGCGGTTGGTTAGGCTGTCGGAGAAGGATCAAAATCGCTGGCTGCGCAAATTTGTGAATTCTTTGTTATCACATAGTATATAATACTTTTTATTGCGTATATACTCACCACAAGAGTCAATAACGTACAGACCAAAGTAGTTTTGGGTCCAACGGACGGAAGGATCGCGTGCTCAAATTCTTGAACTAGGCCTCCAGTCATTGAAGCGGTTGTGATTGAAACAGTCGTCCAACCCAATACCCGCGCTAGGATTCAGAACGTAATTAATGTTTACAATCAAATCAAACCATTCACTATATAAATATATGAATACCGGACACAGCTAAGATTTTATCAACGATATTATAAATTGCCCAAAAATTAGGCGCCCAGTATGCATGACAAAGCCCACGATTTTCAAACGGAAATAACCTAGACAGGACCTGGAAAATAACAAGTGTCAACAGTATGAAGATTTCAATAGGAATTAGTTTTATCCATGATACCTGCTGAAATTGGCCAACAAACGGACCATATGTTATACCAAATGTGGCAACAACTATTAACCCCAATTTTATTAGCCTCTTAAAATGAAATATCAATCTTGCTTTTTGAATTTCAAAACAGTAGCTTCGAAAGAGGTACACAAAATAAACTGGAGCAATGTAAAGATATATATGCTTTAAATTGAGAAGCACCGAGAACCAAAATGCTGCTTTCAGGTTTTCTTTCTATAAAAATACAAATAGAGTGTAATTTAAGACCTCTTTCATTTACAAATCAAGATACTTTACCTGAAGGATAGAGCCAATTGAGAGAAGCAAAATTCCTGTCAGAAACCCATTGTACTGGAAATGAATGTGATCCACTATAAACAGTCCAACATTACATAAAAGTAAAAAAGCTAAAATAGTTGGAGAGCTAAACCATTTAACAGAATCGTTTAATAATTTTCCTCCTTGATTGGTTCTAATTGAGTTCGAACACCTATAGGGAGAAACAACATTTAGACAAAAAATAATTGGAAAATATTTGAATCAATGTTACTTTTGTACTCCAAGTGCATAGACAACATCAGTGGCAATCACTGAGATTCTTTGAAAGAGAATTGTGTTCTGTGAAGCGTAGTTTAGATTTTCTACTTTCAGCATTTCAGGATCAAACAAATAGGCCAACCAAGAAAGAAGGTACTCAAACCACGCAAACAAAGGAGGATAATCTAGCGTCCATTGAGAAGTATCATCGACATACCATTGGTTTAGTGGTAGGCTGTGTGTTACGGCTAACCAGTTACGATGAACTTCAAAATCAGTCGATCGGCTTTAAGTAAAGCAATTTGAAGTATAAACAGATAAAATAAAGCATTTGAATATTACTTACTAAGAGTGTATGAAGAGTAGCTTTCCAAAAGTAATGGAAGCAAATATTCGCCACAGCATATTCAGTACGTTAAATCCAATCAATTAGATAACAAAATTCTAGCACTTAGTTGCCGGCAAAGAAAACAATTTTTTGTTGATTTCAGCAGACGACGTCATCAAGATTTTGTTGACATTCGTCATGGAAGCCTTCTCTTACTCGAGTTGTATTCCACTCGCAAAAGTTAAGACGCTTAACACTTAAGACTTTTAAGATTTAAAGAATTAAGAATTTAAGATTCATATTTCATAAGAATCTTTAATATCGGATGGTTGGATAGCGTATGAAATAACTCCAGCACACCAGCAGTCCATCAGCTGCTTCAAAGTACATCGATGTACTCCCCATGGCTTGACGACAAGAATTCAACCAAATAGTAAATTAATAACTTCGTAATTAGCTAATCTTCATACAGCACTCATTTTCATCTACGTGACAAAATTCGCTTATTATTAGAGCAAAAAAAGTAGCTGGCGAGTTTCCAAATAGGATGCGCGCATCATTACGTAGTTGATTATGTTTAAAGTTAACTTATGTCAGCTTAAAACACAGATTAAAAGAAAATCCGATGTAAGCTTTACTTTATCGGCCTATTTACCCTAAAAATATTTTTATGTCTAACCTGACTTTTATGAGTAGCTGAGCCGAGTCGATTATTTAAGACCAGTGTGCCAATAATTGAATCAGTGATACACAAAGTTCGCCGAGTGTTCTGGCGCCCACATAAGGAAATCTACTAGAACTTTTTCAACAATAATGAAACCACCTTTTATTATTTCATCCCGAGCCGGGCTTTTAGCCATAGTAGACAACTGCTAATATCTCAACCCGATATTTCGCCATCTGCATACTGTATGTTAACATGTTTAGCTTCGACAGTCCTCCTTCTTGTTCTCTTGAAATATTATCATAGCATGCCCTATAAGCTTGTTCTTCATTTGAATAAGGCATCAAATGAATCAAGTTATACTGAACTCAATTACTGTTTTTAGAAATTCCCTTGAATTTTCCTCGTGCATTGGAATGATTGAATTTAACTTCAACGAAAGAAAAAAACGATTGGTACATATGTTTTTCATTTCCGGACTTGATAACTTTCTCAAAGAACTTATTGATTGGATTTTAACATTTTTTTTGCCAACTGCCCAACTTTATAATTTATTAATTTAAATTTTTTAAAATAATAAAAATTTTAAACAATAAGTAAAAGACTTGGCAACGCTCCTAAGACACGAGATCTATTACTGTTTATTTTGTGATTCAATGTGCTTTTTCTTGTTATTTGTGAATTGTGATGAATCCAATTAAAGCTGCTGTACAGTATATCACGCAACAGCATTTACTAATTGAATCATTGCGATGATTCAGCAACAAACGGGTTGCTCGTGACTATCTGTGACAAAATGTTCTAAACTATTCGCGTAATGACTTTATAACTAAGCAGCAAATTACCACGAATGAAACAGCAAGACATTGATCTATGTAAGTGCTTAATAATGAGATTAATTTATTTGTTTGAAAAATATTAAGTGTCATACGAGATTCCCCAACATTTGGATGACGTTGCTGACAAGTTTTTTTTTTAAACTTTTTTTCAGCTCCACCTAAAGACATGCTTTCAGCTCAAGTGGTAAGTCACAAGAATTTCTATCTTCTTTTTCTCGCGAATTTGGTGTGTGCCTATGTTGATTCGTCCACGTGAACGATTTGCTTCGCCAAGAGCTCTTAGGTTTGTTTGTCGTGAGAACAAATCCTTTACTTTTTGTTGAGTCTCTAATTATGCGATGTCCAGATCTTTGTCACCTTGCATACACGTCGGCATTGCGGATCTTCATCAGAGACGATTTTTAACTGATGTTCGATTCTGATTGATGATATTTTTTTTGTATTTTCTTGGCATTAAGCCAAGATGTATAGTACAAGAACTATGTGGACATTAGTATTCTACATTGCCAGTAGAGAAATTTTTTTTTCAAAACTTGTCTTCCCCCTCGAAAAGTTTAAGAACGATTTTTTCTGGCTTTTAGCGTTAAGGCCTTGGAAGATAGCCCAACATCACTCAACCATTCTTTACAGTACAGAGATATACTAATACTATATAGACTCGTTTCACATTACGCATTCAAACAACGCAGTTTGAACGGCCAATAACGCCGCAAAAGTTCTCCCATTTATCCAACATCTTCGTTCATCTCATTTTCACAGAATTTCATCCGTGTGTGTTCTCCCCCCTTCTCATTTTACTTGCTCTCACATTCCCTATCCTCTGAAAGCGGAACTATTGATTGGTGTGGCACGCACAATTCAATTTGGAATGCAGATGAGCTGCTGTGTAATGATGATTATTATGGCGAGCAACGGTGAGCTCTCGCTACACTATGAGGTCCAGCAAGAGCAATTTGAACCCAGACGAAAAGGAAAGATGGATGGATGGAAAGGGCGACGACGTGATTCTTGGTTGGGAGGATTCCGCATTAGATCATACACCCTGCTGCATCTTCCTGACGACTCAATTAGCGGATTGAGATGGCTGACTGGCTTGGTTTAGCCATGAGCAAAGGCAAAAGAAGCTTGACGTTAGAATTTTAGAGAGGGCAAGACAAATCAAGGTATTCGACAGTTTTCCAACCTGGCTGGCTGAGTTATATTCTTCCATGCGCATTTCATTCTACGAATACGTACGTAATAAACTAGTGGCTCCTATTTCGTCGTCTTTATAAACAAACACGGAGATACACTCACACACATAGAGGATAAATCAACTACGACGGAATATCAGATGCATGAATCAAATTCATTTTTCATGATGGCACGGCACCTAGTTTTTGCCTGTCCGCCCTTGTGCATCGTGACGGCACACGGCCAATTTCTCGAGCACAACGCGCCATGGTATTATACGCAGTAGATTACCCCAGTAGGTAAACATTAGCCCCGAGTTGTATGCTAGTGTGGGATTAGGTTGTTGATTTGATGTGAGTGCCAAGTTAACACAGTAGACAGACAGGCGTAGATTTATCAGGGAATTTCCTCGATGAGATTTCCAAATCGAATGAAATTGATGGATTGGCAAACGTTGGTGAAAAAAAAATATTCAGTTTAAAGGAAAAAAGCTCATTCCTGTCTCACTCTTTCTTTTCAATTGAACTTTTGTTCGCAATACAGTGTCCGACGTTGTCTGGGGCGATTCGAAAGTGTCTTGGTGCGTCCTGTTAACAAGGAAACACCATTAAACAACAATAACAATATCATCAACAATAACAACAACAACAACAACACGGACGTTTCGGTTTTCATTTGTTGGCACCATCGTCAGTCGTACCCTCCGAATGCTTCCGCCTCCCATCCCATTTCTTTCTTTTCTTTATCCTCCTGTCGAGGCGTGCGGCCGGAGATATCTAATTAATTTACCGATCGATATCCGTACACTGAAGCTGTGTGTCACACAGTTCTACTCCCTCTCTCTCTCTCTACGAGATTTCTCTCATCTATCGCTGACCCTTTGCGTTCGTCCCGCTCGCCCTTCGTGCAGTCCCCCCTTCCCCCTCGTTATATCAACCAAACTGATCAAGATGACGTTGCTTGCTTCGTTGTTTTTCTTTGCTCAGTGGTGGGAGAGAAAAAGACAGAGAAAGATCACTGAAAATCATTGGCTTACACCAAACCGAGAGAGAAAAAAGTCAATAAAACATGATTAATCACGTGAAAAAGGAATAGCCGAAGTAGTACCTAAATACGTGGAACTAGGTCTCTGGGTTTGGTAGATAGGAGCTGGAGCTTAAATATATTGGAACAACAATAAACCGTAGTTACGTACATGTAGTTGTATAAGAAGGCACACAAGAGGCTTTGTTTCATCCCAGTAACGAAGAACGCTCCCGCATATAGCTTGCGCTTTGCCTCATCTCTTTTACAAAGCGATCCCTGTAGGAGCCCTAAAAATCTAAGAGAAATCGCGTTGTCGGTGTAATATCGATCGGAATAACCGGGTTCCCATTTCGCCGTTGTTCGTTAGCAACGCATAATTTTACAAATAGGAAAAGGGGGGGAGGGAGAGAGAATGACAAACGGTATTGATTACGTCTTGGTATTCTATTAGTCTGTACGGAACACTCACGGGTATTCATTTTTGCCTTATTTTTCGCTTGATTGCATTTGATTACCAATTTTTCAAGACAATGGATACCATTAGTCTTTTTCTTGACGGGATGTTGGAAGCTCTTCAATGTTGATCACCATATTGATGTTTATTTTGGAACCCCAAGTTTGTAATCAAATTTGCCTTTAATTACATTTCTCTCTCGGGATGAGTTTAGCGTTACCAAGGAAACGGACCGCTCTCTCACTCTATTGACTTGTTGATTAAATATCAATTACGATTTGAAATGCTCTTCCATCATATTAAGCGCGTTACCACGGTATTGTCCGCTCCAAGGCTTTCTCTTCGGTGCCATCAACGGAAATCTGCAGTTCTGCACGCTCACAATCGAGTCTCAATCAACACACAGTTAATTGAATCAACCTCGACTGTACACTTTGCATGCCATATATACCCTATACTTCGTCCGGTCCCCTCTCTCTCTCTCTTTATATATGCATACACGCATTCTGTTTAGTATAGTTGTTTGAGATTGGCGCCACACTGACTGATAAATTAACAAACTACACACAAGACTCATATATTGTATTGCTCTAGAAATCGGAATATTTATACATCGGAGCGAATCCTGATAAGCCATGAGTAAAACAGTCAATGGTTAATGTCATTATTATTCCACGGAGAGGGGGAGATGAATGAGTTCATCCAACTTGCATTTGCCGTTGTATCTACCAAAAGATTGCACAGAGATTTTGCTGGATTAAATGGCCATCGCTCAACGAGCTTCAACGGAATAGCGCAGTTGGCTCAAAAGTCCAGATTATGAGATCTTCTTGACTGGTAGGCCTACTAGAGATCTTCAGATTGTATGGCATTTTCTTTGGCTCTTCATACATAAATAATGCACGTATTTTTCATCAAATGGATGTGTTTAAGCCAGATTGAATGAATGGGATCAAAGAAATAATAACATCATTCTAGAAAGCAGAGACGGAGAAGGGGGGGGATGCTTTTTGAAGAGCTCCGCTCTCACGTCCTTTGGGTTTGACGACTTGATTGATTAGCCGGTTGCAATGGACGTGGACGTCCGTCGACAGACTTAAACAGACCAACCACGGGTGCCACTTTGAACTCTATGCTAGCGAGAGAACTTTACTTCTCTCTCTCTCGCTGAGACACTGCGCACAACCCCAAGTAACTTTATTTTAGTTTTTTTTGGTCCTCAATTTAACCTGATGTGAACTTTATTGTCTAGTGACTAACAAAGTTCTTGTTTATTTTTAATTAACGAGAAAAGTTTCATTACACTCTTTCTATAGTAAACCATGTGTTTGCAATACGCCAGGATCTAAACGTTGCCTTTCGAGGGTTTGATGTCGCAAATTGGTTTTTTGGTCGCTGTTTTTTTTTTTTTAAACTACCCGCCAGATGTTTATTTACAGGCGTTTTTTACTTTCACTTTTTTTCAGCTTCTATCTCATCATCATATCAAAATGACTAGAGGCTTATATATTGTTGCTTGGTATGCATCAATAATACCTATAGAAAGATATGGCTTAACGGATCTTTATATATTTTGATATGGGCTATTCCATTTTTATTGTATTTATTTATTTTTGGTGCCAGACGGGAAGAAAGGGGGGGGGGAATTCTCAAATAGGAAAAGGAAATCAAGCCGAGAAAAAAAAAGGAAAGAAGAAAAATAAAAGTAGAATATAAATAAGCTGAGATCAGACAACAGGAAAGAGGTATTTGCAATATGACGAATCCTGATGCGCGTCATGCGAAGAAACGAGTAAAAGAGAAAACGTCCTTCTTTTTTGTCGATCCTCGTCACCAGATGGAGGAGCTACGGTCTGGATACGCAATATACCCAAATCTTCTCCTTTTTTTTGGTACTTATTTTTTGTCCTCCTTTTCAAACTTCTTTGTCGTGTGTGTCTAAAGGGGATCATCCTCGGAGCAAACGCGAGAAAAGAGAGACAAAATACGAGATGACATATCCCCCCCAACCTTTTCTCCTCAACTCTTGGAAAAGAGAATTGCTCCGTCGTTTCAAGGAGAATCTCGAGCAATCAAAATGTTAATGCCGAGCACTCTACGTCCGCCGCAGCATTCCCATAAAGGCAAGAAAAAGGAAATATGGCAGGTCGATTTTTCTTTCCTTCCTATCGGAGTCACGCAGCACTTATAACCATTCGCAGTCATATTTTTATTTCATTCCTAGACGACGACGACGACGTCGACGGCGTAATAATAAAATAAGTTTCTAAATCAAATCCCTATATTTACTTTTGACTCGCCGAGGTTCTTTTTCTTTGACGTTGCTCATGGCATCGATGGATCTCGTCCTTATATCTTGCTGCATCCATTTTGTTTTTTTTTTTTTTATTTCATAGTATATACATATAAGTTCCTTTAGCAAACGTTGGCCTTAAAATAAATGCCGAGATTCGCCGTTATTGCTCTTTGCCTGTCTATTTTACATCCCTTCCGCGTTTTACTAGCGATATATATATACCTTAGACAATCCCACGTTATAACTGCCGTTTCGTCTATTTGTTGTGCCAGAACCATGAACTGCTGGCCCCAAAAAAACGACGAAATCTTGTGATGAAAGTGTGTATAGCCTGGCAAAAAAATATGTTGAAGGAGATGACGAAAGGTCTTTGGGTTCCTGAAAAACGAATCAATAGAAAACATCAAGTGCTGTCGACCCATATAACATCTAATATGAAACTAATGCTGATCCTTGTCCTTAAACGAGTACAAATCACCCAGCACGAAATGTTTGGATCGTCAAATCCCGAGTTCATTTATATTCGTTGCGATCAAAAAGGGGCGCGGTCGTGTTTTTCCTTTTGCCGCGGACAGAAACGATTTCCAAATTGACAGTAGGAGAACTTGAGCCGAGTTGTTTTTCTCTTCACTTTCCACCATTTTTCAATACTGACACATTTATGTCCTGTTCATTTACTTTTACGTCGAAAATTCCATTTCAGTTTCTCTTCAATGGAAATTCAAAGTATCTCGAGAGAAATTTCAAGGGAATTTTAAGTTTGTTTCAGACAGAAACTCCACCCGTGGGAATGGCAAGAACTGTTGCTATGGTGTTTGTTTGTTTTTTGTTTTTTTAGCGCGTCCATAATACATAGTCGTATGGTAGTTAGCACATCAGCTGCCGCTTCAACAACAACAACAAAAAATTCTCTTTCAAGGAGAAAAGAAAAGCTCCTTCTTCTTTTTTTCTTCTATACCAACCAAAGAGGCAAAGGTCTTTGGTCGTTGTCGGCTTTTTGTAACATAAGTATATACAGCTGGTCCTTAACGAATCGGCTTTGTTGTGTCACCATGAGAGAGACAACGGCTGCTGCTCCTTTGCGACTCGACTCGAGAGAATTGGCACAAGACAACGGCCTCTTTGATGCTAAGGAGATTCGCTGCAAAAGGTAGATAAAAATATACACATAAGCTTTTAGTTTCTTTCGGATGTAATTGGAATAAAAACCAGATATAAAAGAGCGTCGAAAATACCAAATTTCTGGGCGATGAGTCTAGTGGATAGAAAGGCCATTTTTTCTTTTTACAGCAGCACACAGAAAAAGAAAAAAAAAACGGGAAACAAAACACCATACCTTATTTCTGTGTACACACTGCTATCCTTTTTGGGTTTTCCATGGCGACGAAACGACCGACCGGTAGCTTCTTTTTTCATTTGAGCGGATGTTGAATGCAGTCGCGGCTACACTTGACGGGGAGGAAACGAGACTCGGGTCAACGGGATTCGCCAATGCCAGGGCAACAAGTTCCTTCCCCAATTTTTTTCTCATTTGTTCTCTTCTGCACACGGCCCTTGTATCCTTATGGGGGCACGGCGACGACGTCTACTCTTTTTCTCTCCTCGAGTCCTCTCCAAACTGGTGGACCAATTTCCCATGTTGAGACACGGACCGCTGTAGCGCATACATCATCTCTCTTATCTTAAAGCACCACTATTTTTTTTTTCTTTTTCTTCTTCTTTCTTCATCTTGGTCTTTTGCTTTGATGCACCCCGGTAACAGACCCCGTAGATGATTCCGCAATTAGAAAGATCCTTATTCCCTCCAGCCCCCAAAACTACCTTTATTAATGTATTAAACCGAAAGTATTCCTGCTACTGCGTGAAGATTGAGAGACGGTATACTATAGGACTTACATTTCGAATCAGGAGCGAGAGATGGTATAGTATATATAATACAACATGTATAGATCAGATCTATATCGATTTGGAATAGAAAGAAGAACGAACAGACGGACAAATACAGACGGATAGCCCTCCACGTTTTCCCTTGGTCTTATTGTGACACTCGATTGTATTCCATTAAGGATTCTGTGGAAACCTTTTACCTTCGCAGCTCAGCGCTACTTATAATGGTAATTTACAATTGAAGATAGTGACAAGTGCATTATTGACTGAGCGACGGACGCCTCAGTCTTCGAATGGATGTGTTGAACGTAATCACATTGCCGATTGCAGGCGGGAAAGGATCGGAAAAGATGGAAGAGAAAGACGCAGAGAGAGAGAACCAAGAGTTTTGATTATAAGTAGTGGGGAATCCTTTTCCCACCACTCTCTACATATAATATACATCTATTCCGTAATCAACTATTCACCAGACACATCACTTCCACCCATTTCCTCCTCTCCTGGGAGATAGTGGGAACTCACTACAATCGTGAATATATACATATAGCTTTCAATCATCGTTTAACTAATAAACAATTCCGCCACCATTTACTCGTCCCTCAATCAGTAGACCACCAGCCGTCAGAGCCAGTACACAACTCTATTCAACTGTACGCTATGGGGCACAAGGAAAAATTGTTTTGTTGTTTATTTTTCTTTTTTTGATGGAAATACATCGCTACGGGACTATAAGGCCTATATACAGTTCCTACACTGTGGGAGATAGAACTCGCCAACAACTAAAGCTTCAGTTTCTTTTGTTTTTTGTTTCTTTTCGTTTGTTTCTTCTTCTTCTGACGTTTATTCTGTCCTCTTTTTTTTATTTCTTATTGGGCACTAGATTGCACAACAATAATGGAACTCCTACACGACAAGGAAATAAAAGAATAGTGTGTAGGCTAGAGACTATTATGGTAGTCTATGGACATATCCATCAAGGAGGATATATCTCTCGAAACGAAATAATGGAACAAGACGCCGTTGCGTCTCTATATGTTGTTCCACGGGTTTTGGTTTGCTTGCTCCTGGATCGATATCGCCCCTGCCACGAGTCGTGAGAAAGATAACTCGACTATTTTGTTTTTGTTTTATTTTTATCCAAGTATTCCTTTGCTTGGTCTTATATTCACGTTAGAAAAGATTCGGATCAAAAGGAGAAAAAAAAAAAGCTCATTCCGTTTTCTTTTTTGGCTGTATAGTGCCATCGTTACAAGCAACTGATTGTGACCGTCTAGTTGATATCTGGAGAGCGCAGTGCCGTCGTAGCGGCACGGATCGTTATAAGACATGAGGACAGGTGTAGGTACTACGTATGTTGGGAAATAGGGAGTTTCTCCCTTTTTTTTTACTTCTCCTAGTAATTGAGTTTGTTTGTTGTGTTTCCTTCTCGTCGGGAATTGAGCTTGGGTTGTTTTGAAAATAATTTGGCAAGAAATGCTTTCCGACAAAAGTCCTATATCTGAAACTAGGAGCACAGACTAGGCTAACCGCTACAGTTTCTATTTCCTCTCTTCTTCAACTCCCTCATGTCTTTGACCAAGTTTAGTGTAGGCGAAACTGCTGACAACTTTTCAGGGCAGCTCAACACAGAGACTCATCGCACATAGTCCTAAAGAAACTGAGAGCAGCTGAAAACGGAACAAAAGAAAGATAAGAAAATGGTGAGTGAGTGAGTGCGTATAAGAGGGTCAGCAACGATTTTGGTGGCTACTCTCTTGCAGTTGAGTTTCAGAGCTGTGAGTTTTCCATGATATATTTACAAGAAACAAGAAGATGGAGACATGTCTCCTTCTTCATTAGTGTGTTGCTGGACTTGGGGAGTCCGTCCCCTTTTCTGTTGTGCGTCGTCTTCGATCCACCATAAACCTTCCGGTCAGACACATCCATTCCCAGGATGCGCTCTATACAGAAGTATAGTAGAAGTAGAATATAGACGTACATCTATCTATACACAAGATGTAAAAAAAAAAACCAAATGGGGTTACTGTCGTATATTTTGAACGTGACCAACGTCCAATTCATGCAGGTCCAGAAAAAGTCATCCATTATTTCAAAAGTTGAAGTGTGTCTGAGTTATTGATTCTTTTTATAACTGCAACATTTCTTTTGTTTTGTTTGAATGTATTTTTTGGATTGCGGCTTTTTTTTCCGTCAAACCACTTCTCACTTGATCCCTCCTTGCTTGTCGGCCGCTGTGTGCCCCTTTACGTTATCGGCTCTATTCGTACACGTCATACCTGCCTCTTCTGCCTATGGGATATATCCGACAATTGCATTTCTCTTGTTGCCAGACGCGCTGTCAAAGTTTTTTTTTTTAGTGCTGCACGAACAGAACGAGAGAGAGAGAGATAGAGGTAGAAAGGAAGATAAAGGAAATCCTCGAGAAATGTGATGGGATGTATAATAAAAGAAAGTGTGTCCTGCATTCTTTAAGTAGCAAGAAGGAAAGAAATAAAAAGGAATGAAAGAGCGGCTACCGACGTTACCGTTCCCTATATAGGATCGGGTCGGGATCGGCAACTGCTGTGAGAGCGTTCATCGTCCTATGTGTACTGTATAGCTAGCCATTGACGTCTGAGAATTCCCAACGAGCCGACGTTTCTCATCGGTGGGCGGGGACAGTGTCGCAACCTTCCGGGCCAATTGCCAGTGGATTATACAGACTTGCTCCACAACTGTTTATCTTTTAGATATATACGTCAGATAACTCTTTTTTTCTTTTTTAGACCTTGTTTTACTTTTATTCTCTTTTTTTGGTTTTGTTTTCTACTTTTCTTTTGAATTTCTTTTTCTATAGAATGGCAATATAACTTTGATCCAAACTATATAGAGTGCCACCACCAACAGTACCGTGTCGGAAAACCTTTTTATTCGACAAAACGGCATCTTTTTTTTCCCCAATTCGTGGACGGGATGCAACGCGCCACTTGTCACCTTGTTAACAGGGCGGCAGTGAGTCCACGGGTCGTCGTTATTCCGACACACTGCAGCTGAATAAATCAGTCATTGTTATTTTCGTCTGTCCCACACAATGCTGCATCAGCACAGCACGTTATTACGTGGGGTTATTATTTATTTGTTTCTCTTTTTACAGATAAAATGGGTCAACATCATTTGATGGGTTATTTGATCTAATCGTCGATGACTGCGAAAGATCAAATCAACTATAGAGGAAGAGAGAAGTGCGTCGCAGTAATGGCTTTGTTCCACGGGTTGATGGTCATCATCTCATTTCAAAGTCAATGAGAACCTGATCGCTAATACTAACTTTCGGTCGGCTCGAGTCTTCTCTATGGGTCCCGGAAGTCGATGTGAATGATTGATGGACCCAATATCCTTTTGTTTGCGTCCGCTTTGCACTGACTGTGTGTGCGAACACTCGGCATAATCTAAACTTATTTATACACACAGTACGCACAATCTTGATTCTATTAACACGAAAAGGAGAAATATCATCTCTGCTGCTCCATTTGATGTAAACCTCAGCCCAGTCCATTGGAATGATCGGTCGTGTAGATAAATGACAAATCAATACACGACGAATAAAACGCGTCGAAAAGAAAGATCAAAGGGAGAGGATATATCCAAATGTACTTTTTACTGCACATAAAAAAGTGTAAAAAAAAAACAGGGGATCTTCAATGAAGACGGGGCTAGAAAGGCGTTGGTGTTGGCGGTAGCATTTTCATTCGAGCTGTTGGGCTTCTATCCAATCTCCAACTGTTTCAGAGTGTAGACAAAAGTATCAGATAAGTGGAAAAATAGAGAGAAAAATCTTGTTGGCAGGTTGACTCGTTCCTTCTCTATCGATAATAAAAGTAAATAAAGAAAGAAAGAAAAAAAAAGGTATAAAAGAGGCAAAGCCAAAACCATCTTGCCCATCTTTGATCCTTTGCAGCACGCATCGATGCACGCCTTTATTTCTCGTCTGCGAGAAACATTTTCCATCGTTTTTTTTATTTCGGGTGGCCGTTGTATTTTCTATGTCGACACTTCTTCCTTATTCCATTTCTTTCACTCCATACGCCCACCCAAGAAAACAAACGTTTCACGATCTACTAGCCTAGTATAGTACTACCGTGCCGTCAAAATAGAGAATAGACTAGAGAAGATTGAAAAGATGAAAGATACACACAGCAAAATAATGGGGAAAGCGCTCCACTCTGCGTACAAAAGTCTGATGGTCGAATGATGGGCCCAGGATTTGGTGGACTTTACAGCGGCAAGTGAATCAAAACGGACAAAGAAAAGGGGAAAAGATATAAATCAAAAGAAGAAAATGGAGTCATTTCTCACGTGACGTGACGTGTATTTATATAAAACGTTAAAGCCATCACTGTATTTACAGTTACGTTGCGGCCTTTCTCGACCCTCAAAGTCTATTTCGTAGTATGTACTCAGTGTGGAAATGTTTTGTGTGTGCGAGTGTGTGTACACTGCTATAGAAAAATCTGACCGGTTTGGAACGCTTTTCGGATTTAATGCGTCAGTTTTTCTGTCTGTAGAAGAACTCAATCGGGAAAAAAAGCATCGAGAAAAATAAAAAAAACAGGAGAACTGGTTGTCTATGACGTTCGATTTATTGTTATTCTTTCCCATCGGAATAATATTATGAGGGGCTAGATTTTCCGTATTCCGTAGAAATGTGGATATGACGCAGCATCGTCGAACGTATACACGGTCTATATGAAATTCTATGTGTATATCCAATTATGCAAAGTCGAATAAGTGTTTTAGCCGCTGGGGACGCGTCTCGTACACTGCCAAGTGTTTGATTCTCAAGAACGATATAGCTTTGCGTAGGGGTTGGCAAGATGATTTGATGCGAGCATGTTTCTCTCTCTACTTTCTATTTGACCTTTGACAGTATCACCGTATGTGTACCGAGACACCTTTCCAAAAAATGGAGCGCAAAGTTTTGAACCAAGTTCCTAACTATTGGGATTCGGGATAGTATACTTACTGTACACTAGTATACATATATCTAGACCAGATCAGCATAATATGGTCGATGAAAGTTTCTATTTTCAGTCAGTCAACTCAAGTCATGTCATGTCGATTGCGAATGCGGATGGCAACTTTATGTTTTCCAACTTTCCCTACACACGCCTACACAGTCAAAATCTGTCGAGATTCTTTTTTTTGCACATGCCACACGAATAACTGAAGGTTAAGAAGTAAAACGAGGTGAAAGGAATTCTTTTGTCAGTTTCTTTGTGTTATGCTGTGTGTATAGTGCATAACGGAGTATGTCAATATATTTTATGTAATATTTCAATATAGTACACGGTTGAACAAGAAAGCGCCAGAGAATACAGTACACAGTTGGATATCATATATATATATATTATATATATAATATAGGATTGTTATTTAATAATTCAGGAGAATAGCTGGAGAGACATTTTATATTCCGCTGACGTGCTGTTGCGTCGCATTGGTGCGTGGCTGGTTTTTGTCGTTGGCATTTTGGCATTTTGGGCGGTAGCTGAGTGTGAACTGTGTTGGCGGTGTTTAATCAGCGTCGTAAGTCATCCCATTAATCAAATGGGAACAGAGCAGTATGAGAAAGCCACACAACAACATCAACAACAATACGGCCGATTGACTCTGTTTGTTACGGTGCTCTGCTGCATTTAAATAGGTCATTTTTATAGAGCGCTCGAGTGGAAGCGAATTTCAGTCAAGTCGAGAGAGAAGCACAGCAGGGAGAGGGACAGGAAAAGAAGGTCACCGGGTTTCGATTGCGTAATACATGCTAATACAAATATACATCTTTCAGTCGCTATAGTACAACAGTCAGAAACACACACCACCCACATAGACTGATAGACAATCGATGCAGCAGCGAATCGAATATCAAATCAGCTGACATCAAGTTCTTTTCCTTTTTATTTATTTATGTCATTTTTACTATTTGAATTTTTGGCTTTTACGGACTATAGTCAAATTGGCGGTTTAATCGAATTTGTTTTCTCTTTCAGAGAAGTCAACAAAACCATTAAGTGGCAATGGGAGAGATTCAATTGGGAATTCCCCCATGTGTACAATTTTGCACATTTATTATTTCGCTTATTTCGCCTTCTTTTATGTCTTTGTGTGACGGACCGTGGCTAATAGCTTTAGACTCACACCAAAACATCTTAATTGAACATCAAGGCCGCGGCCGGCCGCCACATCACACGCATCCATACACTTTGATCCGGCGGTCCGGTTTCCACGTCATTTTTAATTTCTTTTGCCAAAATGAAAAGAAATGATACACCAATTTTTTGTTTGCTCAGAGTTACATACAACTATACAACATGAGATTCATTTAGTATTGCACTTGATAATTATTTATGTAGTCAATCGAGGAAGAATAACAGGCTTTTCATATATGCATGAGAAATCCGAATTAAAAAAAAAATTTAATGTAAACATTACTAAGTAGCTTCTATTAGGATCGACTGACATCGACGCTACGACAATGAGAGTACATGGAATCGTGGGCATAGCATTGGTGATGGTGGTGAAGCTGAGCCAAAGTGCTGTTGGTCGTTGTCGCTAGAGACGATCTGCCGCTGCTCGGCGATGATATGAAATGACTGGGATTCTTCAGCAACTGTTGAAGTCCAACGCTATCGTCTTCTATGTCTCGGGCCAACTGTTCTGTGTAAATGACCGGCGGCGGAGTTGGTATCAATTCCATCGTCGACAGACCCCATTCGGCAAAGCCGTCCGTCGAATAATTGCAATCCATCTGAATAACAGGTCCCGTCCAAAATAACAAGATGAATGATGAGATTTTCAACGTCATTTTTATAAATAATTACCTGATCCCTGTCGTAGCCGAGATTGCTATTGGACAAGTATTTGCCGTCGTCGCCGGCTTTGCACGGGCTGCTGAACGAAAGGCCCAACAGCAGGGCCACGAGCAAAAAAAGGAAGACGGCCCCGACGGCCCCGTACACTGTCACTTCTGATCCAACTGTCGCCACCATCGACGACATCTCTATGCTGCTCATCATCCCTCTGTTTTCATCCCGTGCGAGAAAATAATATAATAGAACAACCCAAGAATAACAGATAACTATTAGTAAAGTTAAGAAGATTTCTGCGCAGGTTGGTGATTATTACTACTGGCTTAAATGTTTGAATGGATTATGTCAAGAATATTTGGAAATCTGTAAAGGAGCTTTGTTTGGGCTTTGCTGTGCAGACCCAAGTTGGTCGACTGCTGCGTAACAACCAACTAGAGATGATGACATCGCTAACAAGGTGGAAACAAGACCATCCGCCCTGTACTAATTTGGAGTGGCTAATACTACTGACTACGTATATGGAGTAGTGTCATCGCTCTAACTTTGATTTGGCGTAAGATTCGGCTTTTGGATTGATATTGTCGACATTTAAACAGAATTCAAGTAGAAGTTAGGCCGGTTGTTGAAAAAGTCGTTGAATATTGAGTTTCATTTTTTGCTTATTAATTAGCCGATTATTGTCGTTTCACTAATATAAAAATCACGATTGTTTTACAAACGGGAGCTATTACGGGATATGATAATCGATTATGCAACCAGCTACGTCGCATGAGTGATTTTAACTTCTTCCGTGTTATGCAACGATATCAATTAAAATATTCACGCTCTAATGTGCACGTTAAATCGTGCTGTCTATTTTTGATTCGCAAGAAACAGTCACCCTAGGCAACTTATCAATTTCCTTGGTATATTACACATCAAATATAATCACTCGGTGTTGTGGAATCGAGTCGAAATCGTTAAATCTAACCAGGCGCCCAAAAGAATCTATACTACCTGATGAAGTAGTCTACATTATATTGACATCGCTAATTAGAGTTGGTCTCACACTTATCGTGCGTGGTGTATCTATTCGCGCCTGATGATGCGCAGATACAATAGTTTTAGGGTCGTGGTCCTTCGGGACACATCGGTAGGGTTCGACTGCTACACTCGTAATGGGAGCAGCACCACGGTGAGTGGATCCGCAGTCGTGCAAGATGATCGCATTCGACGCCCTATCGAATGTCTTGTTATACACACACATACAACAATTCAAACAAGTCACAGATGAACGGACGTTTGCTATGGCTGCGATTTCTATATTTAGATGTAGGTTTCATAGCAATCAGAGCATCATCGTTCCCCTCAGGAACAACTCATCAACTCGCTATATTTGTATACTCCTATATACCTGGCCGTCGCCCGTTTAATGATGTCATTCCTTCCACTTATCCATGGGGCAATAGAAACTCGGCTAAAAGCAATAACTTGGCCGCATCTGGCAAGCGCTGCAATCAACTCAGGAGCCGCTCGATAGTTTTTTCCGGTATTTCATTATTAACGTCTTGCATTATATCCAACAAAATGCATTTCTTGGTTTGGTATGCCTCTCATATTTTGAATGGAATCTGGCCCAGGTTTATTCCCTGAATGCGGGAAGAAAGCGGCCAGCAATATATGTCGTTTCATGTTTCCTTTTCTGTCATTCAGTCAACATTTCTAACGTTTTTCGTTCAGAACGCGGGGTTGTGTCGCTACACTATCTGTCACTCCGACCTAATATGAAACGTTTTCGTTAGAAATGCTAAGGCCATTTCTATTGGTATTTGTATATATTTATTTACGGTCGGATTTGGTTGACGTTTTGAATCGCTGAATCCCCCCCCCCCCTCCTCTTCATCCAAAAAAAAAAAAAAAAAGAAAAATAGAGGAAAAGACATTTTTTACTTGTAAGGTTGGAATAACAAATGTAGTGTGAAGGGCGTCGTGAAAATAGAAAAGAAATCGAATATAAATCACGTGCCGGAGCTCTCTCTCTTTCTATACGGTACCGATCGTCGTTTTCCGCTGCCATTGCTCTGCCGACGGGAGTCGTGAGAGAAACGCACGAAAAGATTGAGTGAAGAAGATCCGAAAAGTAAAAAATAAAAAAAAAATAAACCCTCGCAAAACAAATAAACAAAGAAAAATAGAATAATACAAAAGAAAAACCAAAAAATAAAAGGATAATATAAAAGTGGGAAAATGTGCATCTTTACAAATATCTTTATAGTAGAGTCTAAGAGGATAAAACAAACTTTGCTATCCTCTTTCTTTCTTTTCAAACAACAGTCTAAAATACATAGAGACGGATAAATGAAATAATAGATCCAAAGTTAAAGAGAAAATAAAGAGTGCAAGTAACAAAAAAAAAGAAAAAATATTTTAAATAAGAAAAGAATTGCACTTATATTTCACTCTCACTCTCACGGGTTTGTTACTTTTTGCCCTGGCTACTCTATATAGACTAGATGAGCCAACTAAAAAGTTTTGTTGTTCTGGAAAGAAAAAAAGAGGAAGAATAAGAGAAGTCGTTTATCAGCAACTTGGCAAAAGTTTTCGTGCCAACGTGTTCATCATCGACTAGAAGAACGCTATCTAATACACACCCCTTCCATTCCAAAAGGCAAACATACAAATCAACATTACTTCTTCTGATGTCTTTTTTTTTCTCTCTCTCTCTCTTCATTCTCACGAAAGAAAAAGGAAGTTGCAAACCTTTGGATGGCATATAAAAACGTCTATATAGTGTATAAATTATACAATTGTAGCTTTCTATACACAGCAGCAGCAGCACCGTCGTTTTCAATTGGATTTTCATCCGATTATTGTGTTGTGTGTGTGTGTGTGTATGTACACACATCAATAGACAAATCAGGTTTTGCCCTCCTTTGCCTCGGGGACGCCGGCATACGTAATGCGATCGAGTTTCGATCGGGGTCGTCCGCTTCCCTCTATTTATTTTCCAGTGTCAGAGCTCGTGACGATAATGTCAAGGCGAAAATAAAGCAGTTAGTAAACACCACCCGCCTTTTTCTCTCTAGTTTTCTTTTCTTATTCGTTTCAGTGTACCGTGGTATATTGTATATTCGACATCACCGGTGATTTATTGCCGATTGTTTTGCCCGCGAGTTTTTTTTTTTCTTCTGATTTGAAGATTTGTTTTCGCTTCTGTTTGTGATTTTTTTGATTTGTTATTTGTTGAGCTGTCAACGACAGCGGCCGGCGCAACTCTAATAACATTGCCACGCTCTTCTCCGGCTACAGCACTCCAAAACACTACATATAGACCCAATTGTGTACGAGCTGTTGAGAGTGTGTGGCGTCAGGAGCAGAAGCACTCGACATGCCTTTGCAATTCTTTTGTATAAAATGTAAACAAAAAACAGTGGACTCGACACGAACGCACTGCAATAACTGTAGCTATTCCAGTCTCGACACAACAGCAACCAACAGCAACATCCCCATATTTCTCTCTCTTTCTATACGGGATGTCATGATGTGCTGTATTTTGAGGAAGGAAGAAGAAGGATCACCCCAAAAGACGAATAATGTATTACCCCTTTTTTTCACGATTGCCCGCTATAGGCTACTGTAGCGAATTTGATGGATGAAGAAGTCAGCAGGGTCCACTCTGTTCACATCCTCTATATGTATTTATACAAATGGGGTCACGAGATGTAAAAATAGCTTTCCCGCGTCTTGATTTCATATGGTAACGACAGTGCTGAACTTGGTCGATATGTAGTAGTATACAGACACTGAATATAACTAACTGTGGAAATGTTGTTCTCTTATTCATATACGGTCCTTGCTTGACATAAACTGATGGGCTCTAACATAAATAAACATGAACTAATGCGAAAGAGAAATGGAGATTTTTATCGTCGTCATAGATGAATTAGATAGTAGGGACCCTGGACTGACCTTTGGTCGATAGTGTCGTCGAAGCGGATGATGCGATCGACTTGGAATTCGTGGCCGGATAACTCCAGTAAAGTGACATTACCCTGTCCGAGTGCCTCCAGTCCAGCGGCGCCCGTTCCACCGTAAACGAGATGTGACGGTTCAACGCTAATGTTAGCAACGATAGCCTGTGGCGTTAGAAGGATCCTGTTGATGACCACATCCTGCATGTATCAATCCCAGACAGTTTAGTTTTCATATTAGAACCAAAAAAAAAACCAAAATAAAAACTGACGTTGTAATCGGCGTCAAGGCGAGCCGCCAGATTGAGACGGAGGTAAGTTCCCAGGTCGCGCTGTCGACGATTGGCCACCGTGGCGTTGCCGTTCAGAATGAAGAGCATCCACGGCCACAATGGAGGAATTGGAAGAGGAGATGTACTAATAGGGAGAAGATTCTTGTCTTCTGTCGACGATGACGATTGAGTTGGCGCCAATTTCGAATCGGAAGAATAAGACGAAGAAGATTCTCCGCTGTCGAACGATTCAGCTGACGATTCAACATCCGCATACGTTGGATGCACAGTGGACGTCACTTGGGCCGTCGTCGATTGGGTCGGTGAAGGCAACGTCAATGAAACGGCCGTAGATTCTGCTGTAGTCGTTTCTAAATTCAATTCAGTGTCATTCAAAGTCGCCGTGACGTCCATCACCGAACCAATTACAGTCTGCGTTTCCTCCGTTGTTGCTGGACTGGTCGCATCAACGGCCAGACCAGATAACAAAGGATTCAACACCAAACTGGGCTGAAACTTTGTTGTCGCAACTGGAGTCTCTGCTGTCTTTGGTAGTACAGACGTCGACGACGAAGACACAGACATCAGGATGTTGGTTTCCGTTCCGACTTCCATCTCGAATTTATCTAACAGCAGCAAAGTCTGCTCCTGTTTATCAAACTGGATGGGCGTCGTCGTCGTTTCGCTGACTGGCACTGCTGCGGCGCCAGAACAGCAAATGAGACACACGGTCAACATCACGAACGAATAAGCCATTCGATTCGCCATCGTTTGGCAATGAAAATAAAAGTTTCGCCACCACCAACTTTTTGATTTGCCCAAGAATTTCACGAGAATGTTGCGCTTTCTTTTCGGTTAAATGTTTAGTCGTTGATGATCAATCAAACGTCGTCCATCAATCTGGAAGAAAAAAAAAGAAGGAAATGCGGGGGGGGGGGGAAAGAAAAATCTCGTTAAGACTTTTGAATCGTGTTTAGTCGTTGAAGCGTAACGTCATTCATCATGTGAAAAATTCGGGAAATAAAGGGCGTGTAGGTTTTTTTTTTCGGTGAGGTGATTATACAGGAGGACGTCTTGCCTCATCATCGACAGGAGGAACAGAAGACGACAGTCAAGAGGAAATGTGACACGCTAGTCGTCGTGAAGGCGTCTCAAATCGAACGAGATGATTAGCACGTCAAATGACGACGACGACGACGACAGAAATATCGAACAAAAAAAAAAAGAAAAAAGAAAAATCGGTTGTCCTCGTGACGAAGCAAATCATAATCTGAGCCTGTCACTAGGGGCAACACAAATGCATCAGTCATCGTTATCGGCCTGGGCTTTCTCTTTTTTTTTTTCCCCTCACATCTTTCGTCTGTGTACATTATTATAGGAGGAGTGATGTAAACATCGTTTAGAACACGATGAGCTCTCCTTGTCGATTCTTTTAAATATAATAACAAGATGATGATTATTATTAGCAACTCATCATTTTCCGTTGTATTAATATACTGTACTAATTGCCGGTCGTGCGTTTTATCTATAGTATACGAGGTAAGTCTTATTTTCCCTTCGTTGTATTTATAGTATACTGCGTGTAGAAAAAGGGATTTGTTATTATCAGACATGCATGGTGGAGCTGAGATCCGTCTGCCATGGTTAATAAGATGGTTCCGCCGAGGAACTATATTATATACTGCTGCTATACATACATTTTGGATTGAACTGCTGAAACTGGACTCTGTGGCGCTTCGAGTCTTTACGCTCTAACTGATGAATAGACGAGAGACTTGCAGCTTGGGTTGCCGGTATCATGAAGCATCATTCTAAAGACCTGCGAAATATCCACCGTAAAGTATGGAGACCAGTCTCTAAGGACAGGACAGACTATGGTCCGCCAGTGGGGAGGCTTTCATCTTCTTCTCCTCTAATCATCTCGATGCTCAAGCACTTTGCCTGCCCCGTCTTACACGGACACACTGTGTGTGTGTATATATGTGGCCCCTGCTACCTAGTAGATATACAAACAAGGAAACGGGGGGAAATGAATCTCGAAGGAGTACAGAATGTGTAGCAGCTGCTCCTGCGTATAACGGATTGAGCTAATACGAAGCGAATGAAAAGTAGTCTGCTGGAAGCTGAGCGGTAAAGTACAGCAGAATGTATATTATGCATATACTTGAAACCCATACATATACAGAGGGCTTAGATACATGCGTACGATCGTCATGCATTTCTCTATCACTTTTTTAAAACGTTGTACGGGGTGCTGGTTTGGTGATTCTTCTATAGAAGTGTTTAGATTTTCCCCTTTTTTCAAGCGTTTGCCAGCTGGAAAGAGCGGCCCGTATGTTCAAATCACGACGGAAATAGTTTCGGGAATAATATGACATGTTATATGGCCGTCGTATAGATGGCTGGTTGACAACCGAATATGAAGAAACGTAGGTAGTACTGTATAGTAATACAAAAAAACGACAAAGCCCTCTTTTCAAAAAAAAAGAAAAAAAAAGAAAAGCTTCCCAATATAATGTAATAAAAAGAAGAAGAGCTCTATCTCTTCATGCTGGGTTTTACTCCTTGTGAGAGGTAGTACATAACGACGAGCGACGATAAACACACACACCGTAGCAGACAGACAGTCATCATATAAAAAAACGAAGAAAAGTATTGAAGAGGAAGATTGGCAAGTATATATACAAGCAGCAGCACACAGCTGTGTGTAACAACCTGGTATAGTACTATAGTAGTTGTTGTTGTTGTTGCTGTAACAATCTACTCGTTTTGGCGGTCTTGACGTCTGCTGAGAAGAAGACCGACGACCGATCGAATCTCGTCTGAAATCGGTTTACTATTGTTGCCATTGAAATTGACTGTTGATTTGTGGATAGAGACCGGGAGGGAAAGACGTACGATCAGGTTCTATATATATATACTATATAATCCTATATAGTGAATTTCTTGTATTTATTACCGTCGGACCTGACCGCGTTTCCCATTTACTTTTTTTTTTCTTTTCGAGTTGCGTGGTTGCGATGTTTGACCGGCCCATCGTATGTAACAAACACGGCAATTGGATAATCTATCAGAGATTGTCAACGACAGTCAATCGATAACTTATTATACTCAGACTATATACTTTTCTTTCTAATAATGTGATTTCATTTCAAATGATCTCGTCTGATCATCGAGCTTATAAAAAGTTTTGGCTTCAATCATTTTCAAAATTTTTATTTTGTTAGGATATGGAAGATGGTTAGTTCCACCTGACGTCAAATAATAAAGAAAGATCAAATGAAATTAAATGGGTTAAGTTTTCTTTTCGCTACCCATTCCAGCTGGGTAAATCAGAACAGTAGTAGTCTCTATTAGTATAGCGGAACATATATGAGAATAAGAAAACGCAAAAATGCTTGTCATTGCATAAGTGATGGTATACTCCAACTTTCTTTTCTTTCCTCGTTCTATTCTTTAAGTCCTTATAAATTCGTGTCTCTCTCTTTTTGGAATGTGCCGTGAAATTCTCCACCCCGTGTGTTTGTGTGTGTGCAGAGCACTTTTATGTTGCAGTATTCATTTCGATGAGGGAATCATGTACGCGCGGCATCAATTGACGAAAATCGAAAAAGTGGACGAACAATTATTCATGGTTCTATCTCGCTCTCTTCTTCTTCTTCATTCAAGCGAATTATTTGGATAAAACTTTGACTTCGATGGCTTTGAGAATAATCTTTATATCGACCGACACACGCCTGCTGTATTTCGTCTTTGTTCCTGTAATATACCGCTGCTATTCGATCCATTCTAGAAATGTATTTTTTTAAAAATACAAATAAATATAGGCTTCATTTATTATAAATATGGTGTACACATATACAAGCTCGTTTAGATTTTTAGAACTCATTAGGCTTGTTAGTTTTGTTTTTAAAAAGCCAAAGGGTTCTGCATCTTGGCCGACTGCTTGTTATATATATTAAAACAAACAAAAAGAAAACAAATCTCCTTTTATTTCTTCCTATTTTTGGCGTATGCAATATATACTATAGTTTCGATTCGGTTGTGAGTTTTTTGTTTGTTTTTTTGTTTGCCTTTTTCGCCGATAGTTCTCCGGCTCACAGTTGCTGAGTGAAGCGTCCGTGCGTGCGATCCCCCCCGAGTTATAAAAGAAAACGCGGACGCGATGGAAAAAGTAGAAAAAAAAAACAGCAAAAAAAAGCTGTTGGGAAGTATAAAAGGGTAAGGTGAGGCTATCCATGCAGAAACACAGGGAAATAAATCTTGTCAATGTTTTAAATGTTATATATCCTATATTCTCTCCTTTGCTGCTCTACCGAAAAAAGTTTTTTGCCGAGCAAAAGTTTTCACGGAAAAGAGTATTAAATAACTTGACAAAAAAAGAGAAAGAAAAGGACGACGACGAGTATAAGTAACAGGAAAACTATATATGCTGCGCCATGTCGCCTGCACCTTTTTCCCTACGTCGTCTGCTAAAGCTTCGACTTGTTGTGTTTTTGTGCTCCCGATTTTTTGGATATTGTGTTTTCTTTCCTGGTTTGTTTTCAGCAGCTTTTGATTTATCTCGTTTGCGAGTGAATCTGGAATCTGTGGATTGCCCTTTTGCCTAGATTTTAATAATTTTGCAATATTCTTTCTTGTTTGTTGTTTCCCTCCATTACCTGTGTATTTTTCCCCACCCCCTTCATTTAATCTGTCAGCAGCCTGACCTATCTCCCTTTCTCTATCCCATCTTCCTTCACATCCTTCTGCTGCCCTCTGTGTCATTTATCAGTTTTCTAATTTTGTATTTTGTTTTTCTCTCCAGTTAGTAGATTTCTGTGCCCGTTCATCATTTAATAAGGAAAACAGTGTTATAACCCTGTTTCAGCCGTAAGTTGCGAAATTCTTTTTCAGATTTTTTAAAACAGGAAGTGTGTGGTATCAATTCCACCCCGTCCGGTCTGGTTATAAGCATAACTGTAAAAGGCTTGGTCCCCTAGTTTTTTATTGCTCTAAAGAGCCAAGATCTCCGGCGATCTTGCTCCTCCTCCCTAAGCGAGTGGCAAGGCCAGTCTACAATCCGTTCAGGGTCGTGTTGCTTCTGCGGAAGTGGCGGAAACTTTCCTGTGGTCTGTGGAGGCCTTGAGGGGCTTGGAAAACTGGTCACTCTGCTCACGCTTGGGTTGAGGGGCGAGGGAACTGGAGATAGTTTTTAGTTTTCTTCTGACGCCGTGCTCGTCTTTGCATATTCCTTCCCTGTGTCGAAGAGGATCGTCCATCATTTTCTTCTCTCTTCCTTCTGGACACTTGCTCCGCTTTTAAACGACTGCTCGTAACTGATAGCCTCTATTCTTCTTCCACTTCCCTCATTCTGATGAGGGATGATGATGATGATCCAGGTGGAGAGTCCTCCGCCTGGGGTCCTACTTCCCTGGCGTTCAGTAACCCCACCCCATCTCAAAGCCAATCTAGCTCCTGTAAATCTTGCACTCTTCAGTTCATCCCGAGTGATTCCAGATATAAATACTGTACTGGTTGTAGAGCCAAAATGTCGTCCAGACCTAAAGCGTCCGCGACCAAGAGAGACAGCTCAACTGCTCTGTTTTCCCTACAAGAAACCAATCAGCCTAAACAACACAAAGATGATAATTTCCCCTTCCAATTTGACAAAGCTTTCGAAATGGATGTCGATTCTTTTCTTGCACTTGATTCAGCAGCTCAAACGCTCAAATTCAAATCCTTTTTTGCCAAACTAGATGAGGAAGCTATTTGTTACAAATCAGAAAAAGCTTTAATGATAAGGAAATTAGAGAAGCTGGAAAAAGAAATCGAAATTAAAGCCACTCTCCAGACTGAATTAACTCTAGCAAAAAAAGATCTTCTTACTGCCAAACTATCACTAGCTGACAAGGATATTCGTCTTTTTGAGCTGCTAGCATCTACCAAAACAGTTAAGACATCTTCATTGGCTCCTCCCCAATCAACCTCTAACCCTCCAAGTAGCAATTCTTCGACTATTAAAAATACCCCCTTACATGCAGTGGTACCTAAAAGACCAGTCTTGATCGCTCATGTAGGGAACAGCGCCTCCGGCCGGTTGCCTATGAGCGAAATCTCAAACGATAAGATCGACAAGCTTTTTGAACTTGATGGAGACGGCCCTGTCGTCCAAAACATTAAAAAAATCGATGGACGAGTAATTTTGTCATTTCTAGACGTTGCCTCTCGCGACAAAGCCCAGGAGCTTTTCAATAAGAACCCAGCCCAAAATGTGTTTCGCTCTGTTTCGGTCCCTGAAAAACAGTATCCCGCTCTGATCAGGTTTCGAGAGTTACAAGGTATCTCCCTTCTAAAAGGTTTTGAAAATAAGGATGCTAGGGTAGCACAAGAGAAAGCGCTTAAACATAGACTTCAAGTCGACAATTCTTCCTTACGGGGTGAATTGGAGTCAGTGCGAGTTCTGCACCAGCATCCGAACAGTAAATCATTCCTTGTCCGAATCACTGTCACAAACAAGTCCTTCAGTGAACAATTAATAAAAAATGGTAGAGTCCTCCTGGATGGCCTTACTCATGCGGTTGTCGAGTCTGACCCAAGAAAAGAAGTACGGCACTGCTCAAAATGCCAAAAGTATGGACATATCCATCATTTTTGCAAATCCGCCACCTCAGTCTGTGGGAAATGTTCGCAGAGCCATGCTACTTCCTCCTGTCCCTCTACACCAAAAGATTTTAAGTGTGCAAACTGTTTGCAAAACCATCAAGTTGGCTCCAACGCTTGTCCTACTCTAGCAAAAGCCGTAGCTCAATATCTTGCATACATTTCCTCTGATTAAGCATGCCAGTCAACCAACACAACATCAGAAAAGCGCCTGCCCCTCTCAAGTGTTTCCAGATCAACCTCAGACACTCTCGTAGTGCCGCTCTCAACCTCGCGCAATTGATAATAGACCTAGATATCGATGTGGTCTTGATTCAAGAGCCTTTTGCTAAAGTCTCCTCCTTGTCTTCCTCCATTGAGGTAAAATTCATTCCACCTGGCTACGCCTCTTTTCACTGTCTCTCCTCAGAGCATGCTTTTGGTTCTGCTATCATCATCAGAGCCTCTCTCAAAGCTTCCCTTTGTAGCTTCGGCCTAAGCAATAACTGCTGTGGTATTAAGTTACCCAACAAAGTATTCTTTTTCTCTATCTACTGCAGACCGTCCCTTCCTTGTATTCCTTCTCACCTAGCCTCTATTCTTGTAGATATTCCCTCGTGGGTAAAAAAGGTTGCCACACTGGGCATTGACTGCAACGCGAAGAATAAGTCCTGGAACAGCAGTCGTACCAACAAAATCGGTGCGGAGCTCGAGTTTTGTTTTCTAGACCACGCCTTGTCCATTTCTAACGTTGACATTGCTCTGCTGCCTCACAAGCCATTGAACACCTCGTTCGTCGACGTAACTCTTGAGGGTGACTCTGTCTCTCTCAGTGGCTGGCATTATCCGTTCTACCCGTCATTATCTGACCACCCGTTTATTATGTTCTTTGTTGAATATGATCGTTTTTTTTCAAACGTCGGTTGCCAAAGCTGACCGTCTTCCTTCTCCTCAGCATTGCGATATTCCTCTCTTCCTCACTAGCCTCGAGAGCTCTTTGGCTGACATTCCCTGTCCCGACAGAATCCAATCTCTTATCTCTACAAAGGAAATTGACGATGTTATTGATTCCCTGAACTCGGTCATAAAATCGTCTGCACTAAAGAGCAAACTCGCCTTCCACCCCTCTCGCGCTCCAGCCAAGATGCCTTGGTGGTCAGCTAAACTCTGGGTCCTTCGGTCTAAACTTAAAGCTTTGTACAAGTTGAAATGTCATGAACCTTCGCTATGTAACATTACTGCTTACACTCAACAAAAAGCGGCCTATCAAAGATCTCTTAGAGCGGAAAAAAAAGAAAGCTGGAAGTCCTTCTGCAATCGCAATCTAAATGGCGATATCTTTGGGGAAATAAAAACACTCACCAACTCTTCGCCTCCTATCACCTTTCCCAACGAACTATTAATCGATGGTATAAGCATTTCTGACCACTCAGAAATCCTCTCTGCATTCAGCTCCCATTTCTTCCCTGTTAATTCGCCCGATAGTCCTTCTCATAAAATTATATCAGACTCTGTCAAGAATTACTGTGACGTGCCTCTCGCCTCCTCCGACAGTTATGTCACTTTTCCTGATCTAAAACTGGCTTTCGAGTCCTTGCGCCTTACCAAGTCCCCTGGCCCGGACGGTATTTCCGCGGTTTGGTTGAGCCACGCGTTTGAGCTTATCAAATCCCACTTAGTAGCCCTCTTCTCTGCCTGTTTTACCTTAAGCTACTTTCCGACTAAGTGGAAATCTGCCTCCATCATCATTCTGAAAAAGAATAACAAAGCCAACTACAGCCATCCTAGCTGTTTCAGACCCATTAGTATTCTCAATGCCCTTTCCAAACTGTTAGAAAAAATTATTCTCGCCAAATTGAAACGCCTAGCGTCGGCTAATAACTGGTTCAGCCCTAATCAGCATGGCTTTAGGTCTGGTTTTTCAACCGAAACAGCTACTCTCTCTCTCACGAGCCTTATCGAACGCAATAAAAAAAAATAAAGTCATCACCTGTTGTGCGTTCCTTGATATAAAGTCTGCTTTTGATGCAGCTTGGCATCCAGCAATTCTAAATTGTCTGATCAGTAAAAACTGCCCAGCATTCCTAGTAAAACTTCTTGCTAATTTTTTTAACTCGCGTTCCTGCATCCTATCTTCTCCTCTCGCTTCAAATACAACTGATACCGAGCTTGGATGTCCGCAAGGCAGCGTACTTTCTCCATTCCTATGGAATATATTGCTTGAAGACCTACTGTGTCACAATTTTCCGTTCCCGTTCCGCTTCTTTGCTTACGCAGATGATATTGTGGTCTGTACCGTGCATAAAGATTTTAACTTGGCGCATGCTCATCTTCAGACAATATGCGACGCAGTAGTAGCTTGGGGTCTTTCCGTCAAACTTACTTTCAACGGCGCAAAATCGTTCTTTTTAATCTTCTCCTCAAATCGTAACCTTCCACCCCTAACGTTAACAGTAGATAATATTACTGTCCCTAGGTCAAGCTCATGCGTGTATCTCGGTCTCACAATTGACGACAAACTAAGCTGGAATCTACACATCTCTATCAAATGCAATGCGGTTAAGAAAATGCTTTTTCTCATCCTAAAATGTTGCCGGCTGTCTTGGGGTTTATCTCGTAGCTCAATTTCCCTTCTATACAACTCCTCGGTTATTCCCATTATCCTATACAACTGCTCTGTTTGGGCTTCAGCAATTAGGAAAAAACGAGTTATTGCTTCCCTTAAAGCTTCGCAACGTCCTTTCGCACTAGTCTTAGGTCGGCTGTTCAAGTCCACCTCTACAGACGCGGCCCTCGTCCTCGCCAATATAGTTCCCCTTCATCTGAAAGTATTGGAAGTTGTTACTAAGAGGTTGATCTCCTCAAATGCTGCCCTTCTGCCTCCGTCCTCTCGTCTCATCGCGGGTGATATCCCAGATAAAATTTTATCTTCCTGCAATCCTGCCGAAATCTCTCTGCGTCTTCATAGAGACAGATTGTTGAAATCAGAAATCTACATTTTATGGAATCAAATCTGGTCTTCTGCGACTACCGGAGCCCAGACACGTTTGTTTTTTCCCTCAGTGGAAGCCGCTGCCATCCTAGACTCTCCTCTAACCCCTTTTTTCTTATGTAGCTTTCTTTCAGGTCATTGCGTGCTTAACAATTTCCTGTTCAAGATTAAAAGGAAACCGTCACCACTCTGCTCCTGTTTGTCCGGCGATGAGGAAGATATCACTCATATCATTTTTGTCTGCTCGAATTATGTATCTCACAGAGAGAAGCTTAGTGCATGCGCGTCCAATCTTAATCTGCTGTGGCCAGTCCCGCTTCATGCGTTCGCTCAACATAAACCTTTGTGGCTCGCCCTTTCAAATTTTCTGTCGTCCACTAAACGTTTCAAACCCCGGTACTGACCGTCCTCCTCATCGCTCATTTAACTAGCCTTTTTCCTGCGTTCTGGCTACATTCTAATGCATCGCTCGTTCCATCTATTTGGTTTGAGTCTGGCTTTCTGTGTTGTCTCTGCGGTCTCAGTCCGGGTGTCGCCCACTGGCTGTAGCGGGCGCCTTAATCGGGCCGTGGCCGTGACGGACGTCCGAGGTTTCGTTGGGCTGGCCTTAACCAGTCAGCCTCGCGATTAATCGGACCACCCAGTGGGTCAGCCTGGTCAGCCTGGTCGGACGAGTACTCCCAGTCCCAGCTTGCTTGTCTGTTGGCTTCGGAATTTATCACATCTTCTCCTGTCAGTTTACCGTTGTTCTGTCCTTTTGTTGTTCGCTTGTTTTAATTTTTTATCGTTTGTTCCCGCTCTTTAACTTTACGACAATAAACAGGTAACATTCGCCTCAGCGAATATACACCTTTTATAAAAAAAAAATGTCGCCTGCATTGGCTAAAGATTTGCATTCTCTATATACATGTATACATGCATATAGAGAGAGAATGAAACGTGTGCGTCCGTGGGTGGCCATTTCAATCTGTGCCGTCGTACACAAACGAAATTAAAACCAGTTGGAGAACATTTTCTTTTTTTCTTTCAATTTTTGTCGCAATCTTACGCGTAAATACTTCTCGGCTTTATAATACAGAATAACCGTAAAATTTGATTTCGTATAGCTAAGCAAATTGCAGGTATTGGAAATAAAAAGACGGTGGTAGACCATAACCGATTCCGTTAGGTTTCTTTTAATTATGTGAAAGAAATATATACGTCATTTTGAAGGGACAAAAATTGTGCCCAACGATGAAAGGAGACGGAAATTCAGTGGAATTAATCCGGATAGACATCAATACAGGAACGAGATAATATTGTCCTATAGTCATTCTCTCTTCGTCTATATTATAGATGATGTCTAAATGTGAATGAAGGAAGATGAATGGTTTTGAAAAGAAGAGGATTTTCAGAGAATATTGGTGTACAAAAGAAGAAATATAATAAATGAAATTTTCTTTTTTCCCCCCGTTCGCCTTTTGGGAATCAAAAGAAAAGTATTAGTTCCATATAATTTGGAATGCCTTTTTCTTCCTTCTTTCTCTTGGTGTATTTCGTCGCACCCATTGGAGAGCCGGCCGTTCATTTTTTTTTTTGTGGCTGGGAGGGTTTTTGTTGGTTATCCCCATTTTCGTGCTGCGATGCTTTTCGTCTGGAATCGAAGGCCAGATGATGTTATATAGATCCGTTATACGTTGATGCCCAGATTTCAGAGCCAGCAACGCCGAAGAAAAAGTGGGTCCTTTATTCAGTCACTGAGACACAGACACACAACGTCGTCAAAGTCGAAAAACACGCCGCCCGTCTCGCTTGGCTTCTTCTCTCTCAATGTCGTCGTTGTCTACACACTGTCTATAGCCTTCCTTCTTTCTCTCTTTTCATTTTTTACTAGATATTCTTATACGTATACGTACTGTACACACTTTCCCTTGTTTGTCTTTGCGGTAAAGGCAGCGAACGTGAGCCCACTAGCCAGCCGCACATCGATCGTTCGACCTCGTCGGGATGTTGTCATCCATGTTGTTGTCATCCAAATGGTGAGATAGAGACGACATACCACCACCACCACCTGCCCTGTTATGCTATAAATATATTTTTCGCGTGCCAAGCAAATCGAATTGCGAAACGAAACAAGAGAAGTGAGAGGATCGGTGATCGATAAATGGCAAAAAGAAAAAAAAGCAAATAAACTTCGATATCAGACGAAAGAGCAACTAAATAAATTTATAAAAAGGTCCACCAGGCAGAAAGGCCCTGCAGACACTCCGACGTTATTCGTGTGTGTGCGGGGTGGGCGGTGGTCCAGCAGAGACTGTGTAGAGAGTAGTAATCAACCTGCCACTTGGCATTCAACTCAAACCACTGTAAAATGCCTAGAGGCTTTTAACATTTCAGCGGTTTGAGCAAAGAAATTCCAAGACACTATAAACAATTTTCTACTGACGTTTGCTGCTGCTGCTGCTGTGTTTTCATTTCACACATTCTTCCATCATCCTTTATTTCACTCTTGTTGATCTAAGCTCCTTTTTTTTTAAAAAAAAAAGAAAAATCCCCAACCTCGTCGGAATACATGAGCGACGACGACGGCAATAGTTGATGAGGAATACGTGGAAAATGTCGGCAGTTCCGTTTGAAAACGCCGTCGCCTCCGTTGTTGGCTTCACAATATCCGCAAATACTCTTAATCTAAAACAGGAAGAACTATATATCTGCCACAATATGAAACTTGGCGTCAAGTCGACTCACGCCCGATCCTTTTTTTCCTAATAATCAGGAAGAAATGTTCACTTCTATATACATCAGTAATATGATGAGAAAGAACAGTCAACTGGTTTTTGATCGTTTCTGAAAATTCAATGCGATCAAAGATTTTGTTAGCAAGTTATACTGTCGACTCTTGTTGAATGTCATTTCAGTTGATGAGCTTTACCAAATAAAAAGCTGACAATTGCCAACTTTAATACTTAACTATTTCCTTCATGTAATTCATTTATTTTTGTCTCTTTCTTGCCTTTATTTTCGTTTCCATTCAACTTGCACACGCAAAGTTTGGCCTCCCACACGTTTTCGATACTCCACGGTTCCAATTTTTTTTTTTGTCACGTTTGTCTCATCAGGGAGAAACACTGATGAATATTTGATACAAAGCCATTAGCATCGGGAATAACCCGAGTGAATAGCAAAAGAAACAAAAAACAGAGAGAGAGAGAATAATTCAACTTTTATCAAGTTATTCACGAGTACGAGAAAAGGAAAAGAGATCAACTCTTATTCTTCAATAAAATATAAATATAAATTTTGTCTGTGCTGTTGTTGTTGTTGTTGTTCAGTACAACGAAACGACTTGAACCGTTCGACTTTTTAAAAAGATGAATAAAGAAACTTACCCCCACAGTAGTAGTAGAATATAATTGCAGTTTATAGCACGAACGGAAACTTGTTGTTTTATTGTTTTGTTTTTTTAAAGAAATAATAATTTAACAAAGAAATGATGTCGTGTTTTAATTGAAACGCGCACGCGCCCGCGTCTCACCGAACCTCGTCTCTTTTGCCTTCCAGTTTTCAAAAGGAGTTGCTGATGTACGTATAGAAGTGAACGTTCTGTGCCAAAGTCGGGCAACTACTGGATGTCGGATCCGTCGTGGGCTGGCCTTTTTATAGGCAACTCTCCTGGCTGCTGCTGCTGCTCTACTATATTACATGGACGACGTATACACAGACAGTGATATGCTGGGAGTATTGCAGCATCACAGAGTCTTTCGGGGCATTTTCTTTTATCATCGCTTTGCCAACCACATTCCCAACAGGAGAAGAAAAAAAAGAGCTCCTCGGCTCGGCAATATAAGTCACGGTTCTGGCGTTCTTTCTTATATGCCTGATGATGATTCTATATAGTCTAGTCTTCTTATTTTCTGAGAAATATTTCCACTCTGCACTATATAATAAGATGTTTATGTATACTATACGTTTTGCTTTCTGTGTGTGTGTGTGTGTGTGTGTATGATCTTTGACGGCTGAAAGACCGACTTGTGAGAACGCCATTTGATTGGCATCAAATCGTTTATTTGTTTTTGTTTTCACGGTCGGTGACGTGAAGATGAAGACGATTGAAGCGCGGCGCATTGCTGCTTCTGCTGTTGCCTATACTGTTAGTGGTGGAAGGGAAAAAGCAATCCAGAGCGAAAATCATTGAACCGCGTCCGCGTTTTCTTCTGTGAAGGAAACCAATATTATAAAAGCTTACTAGTCTCTCTCTTCCCCCTTATGTGAGGATCGTCGGGAAATAATAAGAAGAAGAACCGCATATAGTGATGGGGTGGGTGGGCGTGGGGTGAGTGCGTAAACTATATAGCCGGTCCCGGCTTTTTCATCATCACACAGCATTCAATTGAAAGAGTGTTTTTTTTTCTTTCTTTTTTGCGCGGGACTGCGCATAGACTTCAAAAGAGCTTGCAGCGAAATCGTTCTCGCGTATAGCAGCGCTATCTCTATATAGGCTGGCTGCTGCTGGCACACTATATTATTCTTTAAGCACTTTCGACCAGCCCGCCGCCCTTTCAATATCACACAGAGTTCAAAGAAGAATATAAGAAAAACAAAACAATATATATAAAATATACTACAGCAGCAAAATAAATAAGAAGATTTGAATTTTCTATTTCAATGCTTAAAGCTTATGTGTGCTATGTGCTGATGGCGGAGAAAATGGAATGGTTATGTGGCAATGATCACGGGGGGTGGCTACAAATAATAAAAAGGGAAATACTTGTTTATTTTTACCCACAATAATGCAATGATGAGAATCGCTATGTAGTTTCTGGGGGCATAGTCAATTGATATTTGGATCTCTATTTCTTTTTGCTTAATGTGTTGTATATAATATAAATATCTTATAGAAGCTAGGTACTATACTATTTATAATGTTGTTATTGCCATCTAAGGCTGTGTTGTTTGATTGCTTCTTCGGCATCTCCCTTCCGGGTAAAGGGGGGGGGGGGCGACACGCTCCACCACGCCCGCCAACATCAAATTGATTGCCATCAGAGCGTTCGTTCGTACGAGAATGTAAGCGCATCATCTAACGACTTTTCTCTCTCCACCACTTTATTTATTTTCTTTAAAAAAAGAATAATCGTCGAAAAATTTATTTAAGGATGTGTGTCTGGGTGTGTCTTGTGTGCTGGATAGATGCGCATTATTATCGTCTCAAAAACTTTTATTTATTTTTTCCAATCAACAAGAAAACTTTCGAGCGACTTTTATTAGACCGGATGATAAAAATATATTTTCTCGATTTTTTTTTTTTTTTTTTTTTATGTTGTCAGACGGAATTGAAAGGGGCCCGCCAACCGTTCAGTTTCATCGCTTGGCGTGTCTTTGCATTTCCGTTCGTTTTTTTCCCCTCCCCTTCTACGAATCCCAGCAGCATAGTTTGAACATAAAAAATAAATAAATAATAATAAATACTATCCCGGGACATCAACAAAGTGTTAGCCCCTTGGAATCATCGCGACGTTACGCCAGACGAGTAAAGAAGAAAAGAATAAAATAGAGACATAAAAAGACGGATGACGTCTACAGTGGAGACGACCAGCAGGGGGCGAATAGATCACGTCCACCCAGCAAAGAGAAACGATAAAGGGCCATCGAAGAAGTTCGTGAGTCTATTTGAATAATCCAGCACATTATTTGCAGGCGCTTTGTTGTATAGAGTCCGCGTCTAACAGGGTCAAGGGCATTCGCGTTCACTTATTATAAACAGTATAATAATAACAGAGTGCGAACTCTGGATTATGTTTCTATTCTTCTTCCTGTTTTTTTTTATTTATTGTATTTTTTGTTTTTATTATCGTACAGCTCAGATGGGATGGATGAAAGTTGCATGTAGCGGCCGGAAAACAAATTCCTCGGGGGAATTTCTTTTCTTTTTTTTTCCCACTTTTTCTTAAGTTTAAACGGCCTGACGTGTGGCCGTCCATCGTCTCTGACAGCAGATGCTCAAAATAATCCCCTAGTGAGTTATTGCCGTTGGTTTTGATTTGTGTCTTCCGTTTGATATATATAAGAGACCACTACTGCAGTGTATTTACAGTCTATAATCTGTCCTTGTCTATTTAGAAAGTATACATACAGAAAACTTCTTCATATTTACTCGTATCCTCTTTTGAACTATATGCATAGCTAGCTTGATGTTTTTCTTGATTATCTTTCTCGTTTGATGAGTTATTTGTTCGTAACCAAACTTCTTCATTCATTTAAAGCCTCTTAAGATTCCCTAATGATGTTGACTTTATTGCCCATTGCTGGCCTTTCTCTAAACATTTTGACATGCCCTGACCATCTTACGGATGTTTATCAAACGGTGCATTTTAAAAGTGAAATGAGTCTTGGGGATGGTCGTTCGATTCGTGTTAAAATTTCATCTTGCTTGCTGTATATAGCGAATACTATGTGTAGGATTTGCTGTACAATATCTAAGATGTTCGCAAAGCTCAAAGCCATTGGAGCGCGGAATAAAAGAGAGGACAAAGGGCGAAACGTCTATCATTTCCACACAGTCCGTCCACCAGCCGTGATCCACTCATTCTTCGCTCACACAGAACAAAAAGAAGAAGAAAAAAAAAAAGAGAGTGACGAGGACAATGAAATATATACAGAATGATAGAACATATCCTTTTCCCTTTAGGCAACAGTATGTGTTTGTGTGTAGTGTACACATACATGTATACTTTGAAATGTGTACTGGTAGCTGCTATATACTATTACGTGTAGTTGATGATCAATTAGGAGCAGGAGCCGGCGGCTGAGGTGTGTAATAATACACACAATCCATAGATTTATAGTTTGTTTTCTTTTCAAAAAAGAGACAAGGTTTATTTGTGCTGATGTTTGAAAAGAGCAACATTACAAGACCCACTCCATTCCTATAGTGAATGGCTAGTGTGACGATGCTAACAGTTAGCTAACAAACCAGCAAGAGAGGCTTTAGGCTTTTGCTGCCGCATAAAAGACGTGGAATCCGGTTGAGCCAAAAGCCTTGGCATAGATGGGAGCTGCTGCTGCATCAGAGACTCGTCTCTATCGTATAGTAGTCGTAGTAGCCTAGTAGCCTTAGCTTCACAAATGCGTGTCGGCTCGCTTCAGTTATTACTTGGTCGCCTTACACTTCCATTAGTCTCCTCCTCCTGGACTTCATCTGAGAAAATATAAATAAAACACAGCAGCAACAACAACAGAAAAAAGTAAGATAGTTCCGGGCCTAGTTGTCGACGCCCTTGTCCCTTCTGTATAACGTTATCGACGAACAGCTCCGCGCACATTTTTGCTCGTCTGGCGTTGTTGTTTTGTTTCACAGCAGATTTACCGACGGTCCGATTTCTCGGACCGAATATCGTCCTGCAATCTTTTGTATATCACATAAAAGAAACTATACACTGCTGCTACTAGTGAGACGACGACGACGTATTGTTTTCTTCTCTTTCTTTTCGGATCAAGTCTGAGGATACAATATCTTGGCTGAAATACAATATATAGGCCTATGTGCGCTGTACTGACACAACACAAGAAATGGCAAAAGAAGAAGAACATCATTATAGAGTGAATGGATGAGGAAACAATAGAGAAAAAAAGGCTCCCGAAAAAAGAAAGACTGTCAGATGAGAAATAGACCAAGGTTTTTGTTGGCTTCGTTCCCCATACACGGCTGGATAGTAGTTTTATACTATATCCCAAAACAGAATGCCCTCTATATCTATGGATGTTAAAAGTAATGCCAGTCGATGGTGACGTATTAATAGGGTTTTTTCTTCCTCTTTTTCTTCCTCAGATTATCGTCCGACTTTCTTTTGGTCGACGACAACATGCCACTCTGTAAAAGTAAAAGCATAGAATTATTTAATAAGATAAAATCGAATAGCTAGATAAATACAAGCATAAGAATAGATTTGGGTTTTGTTTTTGTTCCCCTAGGACATAAACTTCTGACTAAATGGAGTAGAAAAGCTTCAAGTTCTGCCTCAAATATTTGCAACTTACAAATAGATATAGAATATATGTTATAGCTATGTTTCCGTTACATAATGGCGCAGACTCTTAGATTTTTCTGAGGGAGTTTCTCGACAGCCAAGATCCAAGTGATGGATATCTTCCTCTCGCTCTTCTCCAATCGACATAATGGATATGTGAGCAGCTCCTAGCACTGTGATGCTGTGAATGCTTTTTAACTCTGACATTTGGCGTTCGTTGGGAGTCCTACGATGCTATTGCTGGCCTGCTATTCGTCTTTAATACTGATAGGCTGGCTGGCTGGCCGTGCACTGTGTAACATAGTTGTGTGATGCCCGTCGACATATGCTGCTGCAGATCTTGATAACAACTATCGTCATCCGCTTGCTGGCACACGCCTTCCGGCACTCTTTGTGTCCGGATTCTTTTCTTTTTGCTGTCTTCTCTCTCAGCAGCAGCAGGCCAGTTCAAGGATTCCGGTTACCTTGTATTATTAGACGGAACGAACGGCTGTTAACGGCTGCTGTAAGATATTTTCTCGATTCATTGATTAGTGACAAGAGAGAACTGGCAGAAGGAGATGACGAGCGAGACGAGGCCGGCCGCTGTAGCTAGAGAGAAAATCCTCTACTAGTCGGGAGAGACACTTTGTGGGCATTGCTCATTACTGACGGCACACGCTCTCATTTAGAAGCTAACAATCGATGGATGAAGAGACAGACAGACAGACATAAAAAAAGAATACAAGGAAGGAACGCCTTATTAAAGCTCCTATATACTCGTGTATAGGTAGTATACCGTCTAAATTCACAGCAGTAGACATGACGATAGTTATAATAGGCTACCAAACAAGAAAAGTTGCGCTCCCGTCATTCGTTAATAGGTTAATAGAGTAAAAATAAGGTCTGTCATCGGAGGGACGGCCCACAAACGCCCCATGATGCTCAACAGTCAGCGACGTATTAAAAATCGCGTGGATGAGCGAAAATTGAAATCCCCTTTAGAAATGAGTTGATGGCTTCTCATTTTATATAGACCTATAGAATCGAAAATTCAGCATGGTTTCTATGGAACATGTTCCTATGTTTGAATGGAAAATCATTTGATCCGCTTCGTAATGTATATTGCAAACGGGACAGTTATGCTTTTTTCTCTATCGAATCTCTCATTCTTGTACTATATGCAGCATATGTTTATTATACAGCAGCGATTGGAAGCTTCTGGTTCCTTTCCGGCATTACATTACACATAAAAGCCGCGATGGTATATCTTTCCCTATTCATACATTGGTAAAAAAAAGGACAGCTTTGCATAACGGCTTGATGATGGTGAACTTTCACAGCAGGCGCTCTGAAACTTGTCGGCTCGATAAAGACGGTGCATCAAAAAGTCTTTTACATTTGGCATTCACTGTGACTGTGCTTGCAATGTTAACTCGTCGTCAATCTTGACAAGACGAAAGTTATGCACCCAAATCGGCAAATCTCGTCTATATACACATGGAAACGGGTTAAAACATCCTGCTGCACTCGGCTTCTGACTATAGTGTAGTACGTGGTCCTTCGTCCTTAAATGTCTCCAGGCTTTTGCGAATCTCCCTAGAGGAGCTAAAGAGGAAAAGAAGCTATTAGGATTTTTATACTTTCTACCCTAGTAGAAACTCTATATATATGCAAATATTCTACCAACATAAGAGCGACGAGTGTCCTGTATATATACTGCAAGGAAGCGTATAGACCTCACACACAAAGGTGAAATGAAGTGCACGTGAACGCGTTGACGGTCAACTGCTGAGCTTCTGTGCGATCATCAATCGTCCAGACCCTGTGGAACTACTATACTATTATACAATTACTCTAGTTTATACATGAATAAAGTTAACGCAGATTCATGGCCACTCGCCAAACGTTTTTCGGGAGATTTATGTAGGGTGAGAAGAGAGAACGGGGAGTATAAATTCGATTAACATGTATACACGGCATTACCAATTACCATGCATTACAATGATCCCTTTCCGTTCTACTGGTCACTGTATTCACATCCACATATAGGAGGGGGGAATGTGTTTACCGTAAACGCTAATCGGGTTAATCCCATGACAAAGCAGGGCCCCTCGATTCAAAAATTAATGACAAATAACATTTTATTCAGCTCGTCTACAGCAGAGACATTCTTTGTAGGAGTCATCGTCTATACCAACCGTTTTTTTAAAAATAACAGATGACGATCGATCACAAACAAATGCTGTGTATGTATTGACTATGGGAGCATGTTGAGTAACGAATATACAATCTAATAGTTTCATTCCAGCAGTTATATAGGCTCCTTTTTTTAAATATAATTAAGCTAGGATGTTCTGGACAGGTTGAATCATAATAGATGTCTAGGCCGAGGGCCATCACAGAAAGGTCAAGGAATAATCGCTGTCGTACACACAAAAAGGTGAATTATTTTACGTGAGTTTAGAGAATCTTGGTGAGTAACTTGAGGTGAGAGATTGCCAATTAATGTTCGCTAGCGTAATGTGTTGGCTTCTGGCACGTATTTCATTTGATGGTCATTTTTTTGGCCGAATTCGATAGAGCGAGGAGAACAGCCACCGTGTCCAGTTCTTTTTGCATGGCCTTTTCATTATCCAAACTTATTTCACTCGCACGATTTCCTGCAAAGAAATAAACGTTTTATTTTTTAAATTAGTTTTCAGGGTTTACAAAATAGAGATCCAGTTAATTTTGTTTACCAAACATGGTCAAAACTTTGGTACGAAAATCTAAAACGGTCGTGACGGGATTTCCTGTTAGGGTCAACTCCTCAAGACAGGGTAAAGCGGCCACAAGACGAATCGTGTCCAGGTCAGCAATTTTGTTAGAGCGTACGTCCAGCGTGACTAAACCGTAGAGCTTTCCCAGTCCATCTAGATTTGTCAAGCGATTCTGAGCGAGAAGAAGTGATTTTACGTTGCCTAATTTTGTATGGAGATCGGGTAGTTGGCGGATGCGGTTGTTTGACAGATTCAGTTCCTCGAGTGCCGACAAACTCGACAAATTAGTCACTGATTCTAGGGCGTTGCAACTCAACCATAGCCGGCGAAGTTTAGGCACCAAGCAGATGGCAGCAGGACTAACCTCTGTCATATTATTCTCAGAGAGGTCAAGCGAAATCAACTCCCGCCAAGCATAAGGACTGTCAACCTATTAAACAGAAATGCTGATAAGAATAATGGCTTTTTTTTTTAAAAAAAGAAACAACTAACGAATAAAACCGTACCTTAACCTCAAGGTTTTTGTGGACACTGTCACAAACGAGAATTTCAATCATTGTTTTGAGTCCACAAGAATGTGCCGAAAGCGTTTCAAGGCTAGTTCTTAAGCTTCTCGCACACATGAGGCTACTTACATTGGCACCGTTAAAACACAAGTGTTTGAGGCTTTTAAAAGCTGAGAGATCAAAGGGGAGATTGTTCAAAATTAAGTTGCTGTTTCTATAGAAATCTCGATTCCCGACGATTTCAAGAGATTCAATGTTGGCCAAAAAATCCAAGACATGAGCAAAATCTTGTTCTTTATTTAACTGCTCAACTGGGGAACGAGGTAATTGAATTTTCTGAGTCACAGCATGTAGCTTAATAAACAAAAACAGATTCAAATGATGAGTTATTAATTCCATCTCGTAGAATGATTTGTGAATTGTAATTGATGTTTACCTGCAAGGGATTCATGGATATGGTTTGCCCTGACAAAATTTTTGTTTCTCCATTAACATAAAGTTCAGCAGCCATTTTTCTGACTAGAGAATAAACTTCATACTCTTCAAATTCAAAAAAGAACACACCTCAAGTGGTAGAGCTTTTTCAAGGAATTGAACAATTTTTTTCAGGTAGATTTCCAAATCTGAGCGTCTCCTCTCTATAAATTCTGGATCTTTGTTTCCAATTATCTTCTTAGCAGGTAAAAGGTCTTTTCGAAGACCATGGTTGAGGACGAGTTGCTGATGAAGCAAGTCAAAGTTTTTGTATCGCTGTTTCACCAACCACCAAATTTCACCTACACTCACTTTAATGACATAAACGGTACATTCTTCCTCTTTCTCGGCGAATGGAATGCATACGTCGACTTTTTGTTGACAAACGTCACGACTTTTAGAAAACACGTAAAGCGCCATAGTTTTTTTTTTTAAAGTCGACGGAAAGGAACAGCTCATCAGAGCTGATTAGTTCAATGAATATACGACTGCACTTTTACGCTCGCTCGCTCTTTGTTATGAAGCAGACGACGCTTTGACGAATTACGGCATCAGCTGATTTTTGACAGAAGGCCACTTACTCACTTCGTTTTGGAACGACGACGACGATAATGTGTTCACTGCCTAAACTAAAAGAATTTGAGTGCGATGTTTCTTCTCACAACAAAATACTTGCACCCTTAAGCTGACGGTAGTACATTTTTACACAAAATAATTTAAATTTACGATGTACATGATAACCGATTAATATCCGTTTAATGATTCATATGCATTGATAATAAAGGTAGAGGGGTCGTCGTCTAAAGGAGACGGAGAAAAACAGATCTCTATAGACATGCACGCAAGTGAATTATCAACCGCTGTGCATCTTTTGCAACAAGCCAGAGACCAAATTGCAACACTTGTGCGATCAAAGAATAAGACATAAATGCAACAATAGAGTAAATGGCAACATAACAAATAAGATCACAATGTTTGGGCTCACATTTAACCAACAATGATGGATTTCAATGTTTCTTTCTTGTCTTTCTTGACTGATGAAATCCATTTTCCAATAAATTGTTTTTCAATCTCTCTAGCCTTTAAAACTGATGGGGGGTCATTTGGATCACCAGCTCTGAGATCAAGATGGTGAGCTCCTTCTGGGATTATAATGGCCACAATTGAATCAGAGAGGGATTTTGTAACTCCTCCAGTAGACCTTTAATTGAAGCAAAGTATTCAAATATATATATTTTATATTAAAATGCTCTCAAGAAAAATTTTAAATATTTTTATAGTAAAAAAAAAAACTTCTGTGTATAAGGGAAACAACAATTCAATTCTTACCATGGGTCTAGCAATCCATTGCTGAAAACAATATTTGAGGATGAAGAGATGTTCCTGCCTCCATAAATCAAAGGTGCCATAAGTGGTCTAGGATTGACTTTCCATTTCTTCAGGCATCTTTCAGAATATTTCTCTATGTTCCAGGGCTGAGCTTCAAACATGTCATTAATTCCATCCCCACACATTGGCATCACCATTTCAGTACAAGCCTTAAAAAAAAGAAAAATATTCAAGTTGATAAAAACAAACAAGTTTTTTTAAAATAAATACTTAGTGGATTATTCAGTTACCTGGAAATCCCAGCCCATATCTCCCAAAGACTGGTCAGCTTGTTGACTCACATCTAAACACTTGGTTTGGCCAGTAAAATTTGCATAAACTGACAATCCTTTAAAAAGCTCGATTAGAAGAGAATGGTCGTCCAGACTAGAGTTCGTTAAATGCTCACAAACTGCCTGTAAACGAAAATGAATTACAAACTAAACCTAAAAAGAAACGGGTAAATGTAGTGGTTTACTTTAACAGGGTATGCAGGCAAAGGAGCCAAAAAATTGGCCGCATATGGATAGTTCACCATCGCAAGATTTGTCCATACATTTGTAAGCCAATCTTTCAAGTTTTCCACATCGTCAGTTCCATTTAAGGGTACACATAAATTCCAATTAGTTCTAATCCATTCTTTCCCTTCATCTATTATTAGAGTGATAAATTAATATTTAGCGTGTTTCTATATATTGGTAAATATGTTAATCAACTTTACCGTTTGATAAAACTGAAGAGAGAGATTTCCAAGATTTCCGAATTGTTTCTGAACATTCGGTTGATGCCGACGCAAAATCAGCAGTGACTACCCGATTAAATGCGTCACACGGAGTGAGTCCCGTAAATTGCAAAAATCGGAGCTGAAGCAGCAATTGCTCTATTAATAAAAAGTCCTGGATTTATTGCAACCACTCTTTCTATTAATAAGCAAAAATAAAGTATATACCCAGTTATAATATGAGGATACTTAATACGCATCCATGCAGCCAACATTCCTCCATAAGATCCCCCAAATGCAATAACAGGACTATCTGCAGCTCCTGAGTTTGTGGACTTCACATAACTAATCAACTCAGCAAAATCTGCAAGAGCTTGTTCAGAGGTCAAATATCCCAAATATTTTGCATCCTGTTGAAAAACAGAAAAGCTGATGCAAATGTGATATAATTTATGATTTAAGAAGTTCTTACAGAATAGCTTTTGTTGCCATAAGGAAGTGATTGGCCATAGTATCTGTGCTCAGCAAAAATTAACATTGCTCCAAACTCTTCTGCAATATCCCACATAAATCCCTAGCAACACAAATTTCATTCTTAGTCAGCAGTCAACACTCAGCATATCATATCTTAAAAACACAATCAGCATAATTTCCAAAGATTTACATAAATATTAAAAAAATGGAACTTACAGTATTTTGAGCAAACCATTCTATATCTCCTTCATTCCCTGTGTAGAAAAATATTGGACCTCCACCTCTTTTCCAGTAAGTAGAATTGACTAAATAGCGTTGGGGATAAGTATCTTGATTGGCAAAACTGAAGTGATCAACCTAGAATCATTAACAGTAAATATTAAATAGGCCAGATATGTCACGTTGATTTTTCACGAGAATAAAACAAATGCTTACTTGTTGCTTGAAAAAAAATGTTTTCCATTCGTACGCATGAACGAATGAATGATGGAAAAGAAAACATAAAAAAGATAACAGCAATGTGCGATGCATACTGGAGGCCACGAACGAAATTTTCGAATGCGGAGAAAAAACTGCCAATAACAAACCCAAGGCCTGTAAGTTGGATTCTTCCCAAGGCAACAGATTTAAAGACCCACACAACACTGTTGTCGGGAGGAAACAGAGAGCAAAAAAATAAACAAATAAGAATTTTGGCTGTATCCTTTTTGTTCCTAAGTCGTATTTGTCATGTAACAGCGTTGCTGACTCTGCGCACCTAAAATGCGAGACAACGTGCGGAACGGACCCCAATTTTCGGGAGTTAGGAACTTAGGAGTTAGGACTTAGGACGATAAAAAACAGGAATAAAAAGTTGAAAAAGAATAATAAAGAATTGGAGAGAAAAGAATTAGATAGTTGTTTGATTCAAAAAATCATCAAAGGAATAGCGAAAGAGTGACTACTAAAATCATGTAAAATTTATACTGATAACAGTTTCCCATTAGGGATTTGTCGCCAAAGGCCTAATTCCTACCTACTCTCGCTGTGTGTGCGACGACGATTTCCAAGGTCCGAGAAATCGTAATAACCGTGGACTGCTTGTTAAAATAAAATTTAAATTTTGGGATGGTAAGTTCAAGAGAAGGCTCACCTTTAGGAATACTAGTAGGAATATTCGGATTCTGCCAGGGTCTCCGCCGGTCTCCGCTCTCCGTGTTGTATTTGGGGTCTTTAGTTGAAATCAACCGGACAGATGGCGCTGTTCTTCTCAACGACATGAGTACGTTAGAATGGTTAGATGGTTTCAATTTTTCAAAGCCTTAAAGGGTTTTCTGGTTTCTGTTGAAGATATGCAAATTCTTATCTCTTTGTAGAAAACATGATTTTTTAAGGCAACGTTGATTGATTGGATTCGACCCTTCGCCCAGGTAATCAAATTAAATAAAAACTTGCGTTTTTAGTTGTATTTCTCGTGCAAGAATTTATAATTGTGACCGCTAGGTAGAGACAGTCAACGAGTACTTCCCCCCCCCCCCAATTTTAGGAGCAAATATCTCGCAAATTAAACATTTTTCGCATAGGGTCAATTTATAAGACTGTTATTTATATTTTGAGGTTTATCAATGAAAGAAAAGAAAAAAAATGGTAGCTGACATAAAAAATCGTCGAAGTGTTCCGTCCTCTAGCTCAAGTAGTCCATGGCGGAAACCAAAAGTGGAAGCACTGGAAAGTGGAAACTAAACAAACATCTATCTAGTATAGTATCTTACTATCTTCGAAGGTGGATTGCGGACGGTGAACAGAAAGTCAAGAACGTCACAAAAACCTTAGGTTGCCTAATTTTTAAATTGATTATAAAGGAGATCCATTCCTTATTCTAATTACCTGCTTATTGTTATATTTCAAAACATAATTCTGTATAATTCTAAATAATTAAGGATGTCTTCTCCGTCCCGCCGAAATCTCCACACGGAGTTGCTCCAAAGAAAGACGACAAGGAAGAAAGTTTTTGGGATAAAATCGGAACTCTTGGAAGAAAAAAGAAGATAAAAGAAGGTTTGTGTTTTATTTTTAGTACTTATATATAAATATAGTGCTAATTAATTTTGTTCCACTTGTTTTATTACCACCCACTCATATTTCTGTTCTACTACATTGCCTTATATGGTCATTGTAATTCAGAACCATTCCTGTGTCAATGAATTCTGACATGTTTCTGCTGTGAAATGTTTCAGTTATAATAATGTGTTATGGTTAAGTTCATTAATGTTAATTGCAGTTTCTGCTTCATTTACATATAAATATTATAAGTTTATTTTTCACAGTACAAGAAGTTCAAGAGGAAGGAAAAAATGCTATTGACTCTCCGGGAAACCCCATGGCACCTTCCTTGCCACCAGAAGAATACGCTCTTGGTAAGTTGTTGTTATAATTTGTTTTTACTCTGCAATCAGCTCATTTGATTAATGTAATTGTGTCTGGTAAATACTAGACGAAAATGAAGAAAGATCAATGGTGGAGCCAAAGTCTATGGAGGATATAAAGCTGAAAGCCTTAATTGCTGTTCTTGTTGATTGGATCAATGATGAACTTGCTGAACACAGAATGATTGTTCAAAATGTTGATGAAGATCTCTATGATGGACAAGTGCTCCAGAAACTTTTAGGTAACATAACAGTATACTACACTTTTATCTGTTTTTTTTTCCCCCTCCTTTAAATTCATTTATATGGAATTTTACAATATGATAATATTCCCTTTTTCTCTCAGAAAAACTTACTGGTCAGAAGTTAGATGTTCCTGAAGTGACACAGTCTGAAGAGAATCAAAAAACAGAAACTCAGAACTGTTCTTGCTTATGCAAATAGAGTAAGTTAATAATTCAAAAGTCTTGTCAATATGCTTCCTTATCTATACTTTAGAATCAATCTTTATTTAAAATCCTTTCTCATTTTGGTAAAACGAATTTTTTGTGGTTTTCCATACGTTAAACCTTTTAAATATATGCAGTTGAATAGAATATGCGATGCATGAACAGTGATTTGATAAAAACGTTCAATTTTTACATGTTCAAAATTAGGTTTTAGGTTTAGCTCGAACATCATCTGCTCGATGGAGCGTGGAAAGTATCCATTCTAAAACATTAGTGTCCATACTTCATCTTCTGGTATCATTAGCTCGTCAGTTTCGAGCTCCCATCCGCTTGCCAGAAAATGTTGTCGTGAATGTGGTTGTTGTTACGAAAAAAGATGGGGTCCTTAGCCATCGCATCGTGGCTGAAGAAATAACATCCACTTATGATGACCTTGGTGTACGATGTGAAAGAGATGCGTTTGACACCCTATTTGATCATGCTCCTGATAAACTACAGGTAAAACTTGACTTTTTAGAAATTTCTTAAACAATGGACATAATTTAATTCGAGGGAAAATTCGGCGGAAATCTCATTAGGTTGTGAAAAAATCTTTAGTGACTTTTGTCAACAAGCAACTTAATAAAATCCATCTTGAAGTTACGGATTTAGACACCCAATTTCATGATGGTGTTTATCTTACATTGTTGATGGGAATGTTGGAAGGATATTTTGTTCCTCTTCACGAGTTCTTTCTAACTCCCAAGGATTTTGATCAAAAAGTTCACAATGTTGCCTTCGCGTTTGAACTGATGCAAGATTCAGGATTACCTAAGCCCAAGGCTCGCCCCGAAGGTATGTATATAAATATACTATGTACATGTGTAAATATATATTAATTTTAAATTTTTTCTCTGGCTTCTATAGACATCGTTAACCTGGATCTGAAATCAACCCTCCGTGTTCTATACAATCTTTTCACTAAATACAAACATGTTAATTAACTGCAACGCTAATTTTTAGAGAATCGTACAAACTTGCTTAAAATTTCTTCTGACGCATATGACTGGCCTAAATACCGCAATATTAAGAATCTATAAAACTGTTTTTACATTGAAATAAAACAAATAATGTTTTGATCAAAAAATAACCAATAGAAAAAAATATTTCTTTTTCTTGACCATTTTAAAATCAGATAATGCTTTCCAATGTTAATAAACAACCTTTCCACCTCTTTGGTCTAGTTCAAGTAATAATTAAATTGTTAACTGTTAGTTGTTATCTTTCTAATAAATCTTTCTAAATAATAATGGTATAATATGAATATACTGTCCTCAAATGCTCCGTTAATTTCCAGTTAACTTTGGTTAACTTTTATAAGGTTACGGTTACCGGTATACACACGGATCATGAAGTATGAAAATAACAGATTTCACTGTGTCTGGAGGTTACTTTACAGAGCACAGACCAAAAATAGATAATCTCTTCTTGGTCTGTGTTTTTACAGAAAAAGAGCTCGCTATCATGCATTTAAGCGAGCATTTAAGTTGAGAATAGGCTTAATCTTGAAAAATGAGGAAGCTTTCGCATCTTGCGTTTTCTCAAAACCACCAAGTTCTAAAACCAACTCTTTAATGTAATACTGATAGATTGACGATAAAATAGGACAGAAATTTATTTTTCGTAATTTGTTATTTAAAATTTTTACGTTATTTTCAAAAAAGATCGACCCTAGAGGGAAACTCGCGCGCGAAGCAAGGGGTAAGATTTCCACGTCTCCACGTTTACGTTTTAGCTGTTAAAAACGCCCTTGGCTGTCATGGATCTTATGACGTCCTTCGTCTGCTAGTGTTAGGATGAAATTATGGACGTAACCGATTGTTGTGATGTTTTCTCTAATAATTCTAATATTGTTGAAAATTTAAAAAAGATCTGTACAAACTTTAGATCTAGAAATCCTACCCCACTTGATAAAGCAGGATTGGGTGTATCCACTTTTTGTGCGGCCAATCACCCGTTTGAATCTTGCGGTTCTAATGGATTACCCCTGACAGCAAATTCAGTTCAGATCCTTGGAAAATTTCAGTCTCTTTCCCAGCTTGAACACCCTAACCTGTGTGCGTATGTTGAAATATGCCGTATTCAGCATGGTAATATTATCAATAATTATGGTATGGAAGTTATATGGATGATAATGTTAAATTGATTTTGAAACAGAGAGAGTTATTGTTGTGGCTGAACATTACTCTACTTCTTTGCAAACACTGATCTTGAAAAAGAAAATATTTGGATTGGATTTGCAAATCCATATAGCCAGATCAATAATAGAAGCTCTTCGATATCTCCATAGTAAAAATGTTGTTCACCAGAACTTTCATTCCAAAAATATTCTCATATCTTCAGAGGGAAGAGTCAAACTCAGTGCCTATGGGATATACTATATGACTCAATCTAGTACCCTTGTCTCATTTCCAATAGGGTATGGATATAATTTCTTTTTTGTGAAGTAAAGAAATTTAAAAATATAAATACTTTCATTTTATTTTGTTTTAGTTATCCAAAGTATTTAGCACCAGAAGTTTTACTTCTTGGCTATGATCCTTCAAAATCATGGTTTGATAAATCTACAGTCTGTGATGAAACTTTAACTCTGTACAGCTCTAAGCCAAAATCAGATATTTGGTCATTGGGAATGATTCTCCTAGAAATGGGTAATCCAATATCAACTATTAAACAAAATTTAAAATATAGATTTTATTAATGTTTTATTAATAAATATAACTAGTTCTTGGGATGGAATTTTTGAATGAATCAAGATCCAAACTGTGTAACACTTTAAGAAAAGTCATGAGCTGGATCCATGCAAGAGGAAGTGCAGTTGAAAGAATTGTTGCAGAAGCAGAGGCTACTGAACAGTGGAAGGTGCTATTCTTGTTGCCTAATCTAATTTTTCTTTCCAATGATGTTTTATGGGGTCGTTTAACAGAGTGTCCAACCCGAATTGAAAGAAGTAATTGAAAGTTGTCTTCAAGTTCTTCCTGAAAATCGACCGACAGCTGATCAACTACTGGAATATCCTCTATTTGGTTCTCGGTTTAACGTACCCGCCGCAGTTTTCAAGTTTCCTGTTCAACCTCTTCAACCGGATTTGCTGCGAATTCATCAATTAATGAGTAAGCTACCATTGTCCGAAGTGTACCATTTTTGGCACCTTGTTGGCGGTGATGTAGAAGCTGAATTACGAAAAGCTGGAATTTTAAGGAACAAACCTGCAATATTTTCTCTTCCTTGGTAATATTGTTATCCCAAGTTGATTTGATGAGATAGTATACTTGTAATATCAACATTTTGCAGTGTTGTACTCGAGGAAGGAGAATCTTTTGGACAAACTAAAGATCGAACAACCCTGTTCGATGATTCCGTGGTTGAGATATCTTTGGAAGCTCTTTGCGACGTTTACAGCATCTTCCGTCTTCAGTTTTTGATCCGTTAATGGATGGCGCGTATGATCCAAATCAATTTTTAAAATTTCATTTTAAAATAGCTTCAAACCCATTCGTTATTTTTTAGGGGTTACGTTCTATTCAGCATTAACGATCACCAGACACTGAGAGAAGCAGCACAGTTACCTCTTGTAATAAAAGAAAAGGACATCGATTATCAACTCTACCGAATCGTCATGTTTGACAAACAGCTTCGAGTATGCAAGCATGTTCTTGTATATTAAGCGTATACTGAATAGCTCGTTTAATAGGGGTATCCTTTGACGAGACAAGCCATCGTCAAAGAGGCCCGGGAGGATGTTCCACCTTTCTGCCGGGCACGCGTTTGGGCGGCATTGCTGAAAGTTGATCCATCTTATTCAGCCATGTATGCCGCCATTGATAAAGAAACCAGTCACTCCTCTGACAGACAGGTTTATTCAATGATGTTTACATTTCATTGCAGTTTTATTTTTATTTTCTAGTTTGGTTTTTTAGATTGAAGTTGATATTCCTCGCTGTCATCAATACATGGATTTGCTTGCTTCTCCTGAAGGTCACGCCAAATTTAAGCGTATTTTGAAAGCTTGGGTCAACCAGCATCCGCAATATGTTTACTGGGCAAGGCCTCGATTCGCTTACCGCTCCTTTCTTGTTTCTTCATTTTAACGATGAAGGTATTAAATTCATCATTTTTCTAGTTTTAGGTCAGCTACGTCTAATTCATTTCAACTATTATTTATCTCGTTTCAGCGTTAGCGTATGCATGCCTCGCTGCCTTCATACCGAAATACTTAAATAACTTCTTCTGGAAAGACAATTCATCCGTAATTCAAGAATATCTCGCCAAATTCTCACATTTAATTGCCTTTCACGATCCAATTTTACGTAACCATTTGGACTGTATTGGATTCGTGCCTGACTTATATGCGATCCCTTGGTTCTTGACTATGTTTGCTCGTGAGTAATGACCAGGACTTAAATCTTCTATTTAAAATGTTAATTATTCGTTATTTCTCAGACGTGTTTCCGCTTCACAAAATTTTTCATTTGTGGGACAAGTTGTTACTAGGGAATGCCTCGTTCCCTCTTTGCATAGGCCTAGCTGTCTTGCAGCAACTCCGAGAATCTTTGCTAGAATCAGGCTTCAACGAATGTATTCTCCTTTTCTCGGACATGCCTGAAATTGACATTGAACGATGCTTGAAAGATTCTATAGAAATATTCTGTAGCACGCCCCAGAGCGTTACTTTTCGACAACACGAACCACCTTCAGCCAGTCCAAAAGGCAACAGATCTTTCTGGGATTTCAGTCTAATCGGATCGAATTGTATGGATGGCGATGAGGAGATTGACACGAGCTCTCTCGTGAGTTTCACCTCCTTTATATTAATTTAATTTAAAAACTATTTTTGTTATATTATTGCGCTGATTCTATAGACAATGGATTCTATTTCAATTGCTGTTCTGAAATCGGAACGTTGCCCTCGTATTAGTGCTGAAGATTTTATAGAACTATTGGATTTGAACCACAAAAGATTCGCTCGTCCCAAAATGGTAGTTGTCGATGTCCGAAATGCTAATAAGTAAATACAATTCGAATGATTTATGAGCTAAAATGTGATTTTACAATAAATTCGTTGTTAGATTTCAGAATGGAGCCGTACCCGGTAGTATAAATCTCCCGTATCAAACCTGTTGGACAACAGACGGAACTCTTATACCGTGCGAAGAAGTTGAGCAATTGGACAGAGCTCGTGGCAAGATCGTATGTGTGATAGGAAGTAGCTGTAACGATCTTGGCCTTAAATTTTCAGAAATACTTCTCGATTTGCAATGGCCTCGAGTTTGCACCTTACATAAAGGATTTGATGTACTACTTAAAACTCAAATACTCGTAGTTCCGGCTGCGGTCGGAATGTGCTGATGATTCTTTTTTCCAGCTATTACATATTGACAAGTCATGGCTCCATCTGAATTAAATACCATCTCACCGGGGAGTTATACCAGTCCACTAATAAAGAAGTTATACAACATAAATTTTTTTCGGATTTATTAAGCTCATCAGTTTTCAGTGTTCTCCTTTTGTTTCAACATGTTTTTAACGTCCTCCAAAGCAGAACGATCACGAAGAACTTCTTCTAAATCTAAACACAAATTTTCAAAAAAATTAACTTCGAAATTTTATATAGAAAGCTCTTTTTAGTTCACCTGACACAAGTTGATTTCTCGTTCGCTTCAAGCGCTCTACCTGGCGTGCGTATTCTAACAGCTGTAAATCTTTGCGATTTATTTGGGAGCGTAATTCGCGCAGCAGAGTATCTTTGTCCCGAAAGAGCCCAACTGTCTCGGGAGCTCTTCCTTGAACTTGCGATAAACTTTTTCCTTGGATTCCAACTAATACAAATAATTTTTAGGTAAATGTTTCTTAACTCGACAGTCTTAGCAGGAATTCAACTCACCTCAGTTTCTAGTTGATAAATTTTATTTGTTAAACGATTCTGCTGTTTCTGGAGGATATTGTTCTCTATTTCGAGTTGGGTAACTCGTTTCGAAATACGAGAAGTGTGTTGAGACTGTATTTTCAATAATGTTGGCCAGCGGTTGGATTCGTCGTCTAAAAGATACTGTCAGATTATGCATCTGGGTGTGTATGTTTAAGGAATTTCTACATTGTAACTTACCTACGCCGTATATGGCTAGAAACGCTTCTTCGTATTCGTTAAGATTTTTCGTTTGATTCTCAATGCGTAGTTGATACTCCTGTGCCCGTCTCTCGTGTTCAGTAATATCCTGCTTTAAATTATCTATACTGGCTTGAGATAGTTGTTTAGTCTCGCTCAATTCTTTTTCTAACTTCGATTTGGTGGATGCTATAAAACTTAAGCGTTGAACAAGCTCATTCTTTTTAGTCTCCGCCTCTTCGAGCTGCAAGCGCTTTTTCTTTTCATTCACTTCTAACTCCCGCACTTTCGATTTCAGCTTGGTGCAACTTTAGGGACACAAAAAATGTCAAGAGTTACAGTACTTGATCAGGAAGCAATAACATTAATTTATTTACAGATTCTTCCAATAATTCGCTTCTTTTTCAGCGTTGTCTCGGCGTTGCTCATTTTCTAGCATTTTAGAGTTTACAGTTTCTGCGCCTGAACATCGTAACATTTGAATTTGTTTTTGTAATGATTGTCTGAGTTTTGTGACTTCATCTTGTAATCGATTCTCGTATTGGGTCCTATAAAATAAGAAAATTGTCGAAAGTTAAATGAGCTCATTTATTTAAATCCATTTTCCTTTTCTTACTTCAGTTTAGTAAATTTTTTCTTCCACTTTGCGGCAGTTTTTTGAAATGATGCATTTTCTCGATCTAAAGTCTCGCACTTTATGATAAGTGAATTTTGACTGGCCTTCAATCGGCAAAATTCCTCGAAATTGAACTCGCCATTTTCTATATATTTTAGGGTTTGTTGATGTCTAACAGTGAGTTCTGTTAATCTTTTTTCTAATCCGCTTACATTTTCCTTTGTCTTACCCGCGGTCTCTACAAGCACCTGATTTTCAGACAACAGCCTGAAAATAAAATATTAAATTTTCGTCGTTTTAGTATTGGTGATCTTGAGAAGCTTAAATATTTGCAAAAACCATCAAATATCATCGGCCCTTTTTCTTAACCTTTTAATCTATAAGGATTACCAAGCTGATCACTAATAGAATAATCTAAGAAAAGGAAAGATAAACTAGTGACGGTTGTCATTTGTCAAGTATGACGGCCTTTCCAAGGCATTTCTTACGAAATGCAAAATATGAGTTTCAATAAACGGACTTAGCATATACTCGGAGGGGGAGTGGTCTACGTTGTTTGTTCTAAGGATTCAGTTGTAACAAGATTATCTCTTTTATTTGTACGGTTTCTCCTTTCCCGGAAACAACTATAACTCGATTGAAAAGTAACACATACGATATCCATAAATTATATTATATTGTGCAACCGCACATTAGAGTTGTATCATCAATTTAATAATTAAAACTTGTTAATCACTCAGAGGTCTTATTAGTTTTGGTCTTTCTATTTAAAATGAATTTTAAATTATATGTAATTCATTTCAAAATGAAAGATAATGAAAAATGCATCCATTTCCTCATTCATGACATTTCAAGAGTTTCTTATTGAACACCACTATTGTAAAGGAAACATGATACATGCCTCAAATTTTTGGTCTGTAAATCCAAAATATTTTGTGATAGGGAATTGTTCTCCTTTTTTAGGGTCTCATTTTCTCTACAATACAGGTGAGCATGCTGTTTTAATAACTCAATTTCCTGTTTCTTGTCGAACAAAATTCTTTCTGTTTCTACACTTTTTTTCGACACCGACAACTTTGTTAGCTGAAGTTCACTGCGCAAACGTTTCACAATATCCTGATGGTGTTTCTCTTGTTTAGACCGTTTTTCACTATCCACGATTGACGATATTTCACTAATTTCATGATCTTGACTTGGTGCACTTACAGAAACAGTCAAATCAGTTGGAACAGAATCATCTCCGATTGAAGATACTTCTTTGAGTTTACTTTCTTCATTCAATGGAGTAGAAACAGAGACGCTATCAACCATCTTCTCGTTTGTTTATTTCACTTGAAAATTTCAAAGACTAGACGCGACTGGTAGCTATGGCAACGGTTTTAAGGCTCCAATAAAAACAAGCCTCGTGTCAGGAAACTCCGCCCTAACTTCCATACACGTATTCGTCTTGCTTCAGGCACTCGGCACTTCGGCGTTGTTCAGTTGGTCTCGAGTGCCAGTAGATTGACGATTCGTTTTTTCAGTAGTGTGGTTTTGACCGGTGAATATTTCAAACGTTTCCGACACAGGGGTAAGGAAGGCTCGTTATTTCATTGCGAAACGTGGCAGTTTATCTGCTAAGAAGAAAATGCTCTGTGAATGTGTTAACGCATCTAATTGAAAAAATTAAATTATTATATCGATTATACAATTCTAAGCCGTTCACTCCTATTTGTCTTTTTTGCAGGGTGTCGTCGCGAACCTTCCAGAAATGAGACTTATTTTCTTAACAGTCTTATGGCTGTGTCTAAGTATTGCTGTACACTGTGATGAGGAGGACAGAGAAGAGGCGACAGTTACTGAAGAGCTTCCTGAGGGTGTTGCTGTAGAAACAGATGAAATAGTTTATGTCAGTCCTACACCCAATGGTCACATTTATTTTGCTGAACATTTTGATGTTCCTGAAGAATTTGAAGCCAAGTGGATTCGGTCCCAAGCAAAGAAAGAAGGTGCTGATGAAGAAATTGCCAAATATGATGGTAAAGGCTATTTTGATACTTTATGGGCCATGCGCTAAAAGTTTTTAATGAATTGCATTGTCTTCTGTTATCAGGTAAATGGGCTGTTGAATCATTGATGAAAGATGGTTTGAAGGGTGATTTGGGTTTGGTGTTGAAATCAAAAGCCAAACATGCTGCTATTTCTGCTCCATTAGACAGGCCATTTGTTTTCACAAACAAACCATTGATTGTTCAGTATGATGTTACATTCCAGAATGGACAAGAATGTGGTGGAGCTTACATTAAGCTGTTAACTCAGGAAACAGGAATGAGATTGTCTCAGTTTACAGACAAGACACCCTACACAATTATGTTTGGCCCTGACAAATGTGGAAATGATCATAAGGTTGGTGCATATTGATGAAATTCTTATGATCAACAAATTAGTTAATGTCTTTTTTTTTAGTTGCATTTCATTTTCCAACACAAAAACCCAAAGATGGTTCTTTTTCTGAAAAGCACGCTAAGAAACCCAACGCTAGGCTAGACGAATATTTCAAGGATGGAAAGCCACATTTGTATACTCTAATGATTCATCCCGACAATACTTTTGATGTGTCCGTCGATTACAAAATTGTCAACAAAGGAACTCTTTTAGAAGATTTCTCTCCACCTGTAAACCCTCCTTCTGAAATCGATGATCCTGAAGATCGTAAACCTGATGATTGGGATGAACGTGAGAAAATTGCCGATCCTGATGCAAAGAAGCCCGACGACTGGGACGAAGATGAACCTGAACAAGTTGCTGATGCAGATGCAACCAAACCAGAAGGTTGGTTGGATGATGAACCTGAAATGATTCCTGATCCTAGCGCCGAGAAACCAGAGGATTGGGATGAAGATATGGATGGCACATGGGAGGCTCCCCTCATTAACAACCCGTCTTGTGAATCAGCTCCTGGCTGTGGACTGTGGAAGGCTCCGATGAAGGCTAATCCCAAGTTTAAAGGCAAGTGGCGAGCAGCTATGATTGATAACCCAAATTACCGGGGTAAATGGAGACCACGTCGCATCCCTAACCCTGACTTTTTCGAAGACAAACATCCCTTCAATATGGCTTCAATTGTAAGATTTCTAAAATTTCTCTCTTTGTTGTGTTAATAATAGGTATAAAACAACCATGTTTCGTTTTTTAGGGGGCCGTCGGTCTTGAGATTTGGTCCATGTCGGATAACATCTTGTTTGACAACTTTATCATTACTGATGACAAGCTCGTCTCCGAACAGTGGGCAGCTGAAACATTTGATCTGAAGAGGAATCTCGTCGATAGAGATCAGGTAAGCGCACATTCTTTCTTTGCCTCATGCTTTCATTCAATCAAATTTATTGCCGTTGCAAGACCGACGTTTTGTAATATTTTCATAATTCAAATGTAAGCGACTGTAAATAATCTTGCCTGTTCATCGCCGTTAGTCCGATGGATGGAATATTCACAAGCCTTGGCATTGGCTTCAGAAATGGGGTCGCTGGACTAATAGTAACGAATGGTTTTGGCCTCTTTATGGGATCGTCACTTTCTTGCCACTTGGCATCTTTCTGATCTACTTGGTTAGATGGGTGTACAGTCCAGACGAAGAACAGGTTAGAGACACATGGGAGTAAAAATAAAAATGCCTTGAAAGCATACTCGTGTAGGAAACAGTTGTGCGTCAAAAAAGTTTTAAGCGTTCATCAGAGGAAAAATGTCTACCTCTCGACTCGCAAACAATCCCTCGTTTTGTTATCTTCCCGGCTTTAGGCGTTCGCTGAGCGCATTCGACGGTGGATGAACAAAAAAGAGAATGCATTCATGGTCTATGGCATGTATCTCTCTTTGCCAGTTACACTCTACGTCTGGTTTCTGTGGCGCAGAGTTGTTGAGGTAGCCTTTAAAAAACGACAATTTTAGCCTACCCCGTCGGTTGAAACGCTGTTATCGCTCATCCTCATCTCTCGCTCTCTTGTTTCTAAGTGCTTAACGTAGATTTGTCGCTAGTTGAGTATACTCAGTATTTTGGTTTTATATTTGCTGTAGGAGAGCGTAGTTCAACGTTTGATGAATTACACCAATAAAAATCCTTGGCTGTGGGCTGTGTACGTAATTATTGTCGGCCTGCCTTTAGTACTGATCTTCACATTCTGCTGCAATTCCCAGGTATTTATTCAAGCTTCTCTGTATTGCTATCTCTCCAAATGAGCTGTTTAGGAATAATTGCATTAAGGGAGATAACGTTAAGTTCATCCTTTATACATATGCAATTTATCCAAGCTCGTCTCGCTGCAAGTATTCTTTTCACTGACTTATCATCATTTAATATAAAGGAAAAACAAGATGCCGCTCGTGCCGCTCTGGCTAAGAAGACAGATGAAGCAGTTGAAGATGATGAAGGCGCTGAAGACCAGCAAAATGAGGATGATAGCGAAAGTGTGCCTCAGTTAGAAGGGGATGAGGAAGAAGTCAAAGATGATGAAGATGCCAAAGATGAAGTCGAAGAAGAAGGGTCAGAAGATGCGGCAGCTTCCGAAGTAAGATTAATGCACATGTGGTAATAAGAATAACAGCTAGCTAAAAAAAAAAATTTTTTTTTCAGGAACCTCCAGTGGAAAGAGAAACTCGTCGACGAGTCCGAAAAGATTAATCGCTAATATGTTGTTCGAAATTTATGTGTGGTTTATGAGAGAAATGGATGAACGAACATTAATGATTTGATATGCAAACAGAACAAGGAAAAAAAGAGGTTATCATTGTAACACGTCTAGTGTGCTATTCAGTAGAACGGAACGCAGTTTCGGGTATGTCCATTTAATACTAATTCATGTCTCAAGAGCAAAATACCACCCCCTAAAAAAAATTCTTTAAAATTGCCGTGTTGGAAGTTTCATCATTTGCAAAGTTAAAAAACAACTAATAAAAATTAATTGTCTTGAGTAAGTAACAAAATAAGAGCGCTACCGAGGCCGTTACATTTCTTTCGAATTTGGTTTTCTGTTTTGTTTTTGCTATTCGGTCTTTTATGCTCGTGCTTTTGCGATGTCGCGTGTGGATTTCGACAAATCTTGAATTCCAAATTTTGAATGGATCGCTTGTCGCCTAATCGGCAGGTTTATTTTCAAATCGACACGAGTATTAAAAGATGTAAAAACTATTTCTTCCATTTACGAAAATTGGGAAATTTAAGGGGTTAATTTAACTGGTATTTTTCTTTGTTAAAAAGCCCTGTTTGCTGTCGAGTGTGCTAGTCTCGTTTTGGGGTGATTGTAGTTCCATCTGAATATCTCGCATGTGTCTAGCCTCGTCCATTCTTCATGTAATGAAAGCTCGCATGAACATTTTATTTTATTATTTTTATTCATATTTTTCAGTGTTTTTTTTTTTTTTAAATAAATTAGTCTTAAACCATTGACAGAAAATTCCTTAATAAAACCAACGTTAACACCCTATTTAGAAAAAAGTTATCTTCCTAGCCAACATCCGGTGATCATCAATTAATACTTGAAGTTTTGAGTATTGCTCGGTGCATAGGCCTTAGCCGAAAAGAGCTAAAATACCCATTTCCGCTCTTTCTATTAGTAGCTGTCATCTTTGTTACAACGTTAATTCATAATGGTATGGGCCTTTCAAAGTAAAACTTTGTAGATGTTCAGAACGAGTTCGTTTCCAAAGAAAATGGAAATTGGGTTGACTTCTTTTATTTGTCCAATTATTTTTATATTTTTGAAATACCGGTTCAATCAAATTTACAGAGATTGTGTGCTCTAATCTAAATCTATGTAGATAAACTAGTTTTCTTTGCGTTTTGTACAATATTTTTTATGAAGAATTCTCCAGCTTTGTACGAACTTCGCACCAAAGGACGTAGCAGTGTATAGGAAACCGAGTTCCTTGCCGATTTCCTCCCATTGCGAGAATTTCTCCGGCGTCACGTACTCTTGTCACCTTCAAGTGACGCTTTGTCGGTTGCATGTACTGTCCAAGAGTTACACAATCGACATTAGCAGCACGTAGATCTTAAATGAGAAATTCTTACTATAATGGAAAAGGACAGCTAAAACCGAGTGAGAGATAAATACCTTCCATAGTGTTCCTTACTTGGTCATCTGTTACTCCTAAACCTAGCATTATCGAACTCTTAGTCACAACATCAGGTCTCACTTGTTTTGCATGACGCAAAACATCCATAGATTGCCTGAGAGAAAAAAAAACAGGAAAATGTCGTTAATTGTAATTAATTACAGGCACAATAATGTTATACACTCACCTATACTTAGCTCTGGGATCTCTTACCAACCAAGTTTAAAACTCTTCCACCGTCTCAATGTTGTGTGCGAAAACGTCTAATCCAGATTTGACTATACGTTCCACACAATCATCACAGACCAAGAAGAGAAAGACTATCATCGGCCTATAGGTCCCTATAAATGATGCTCGTGCCTGCCGCAAGTTGGCGCTGCCTCTGCTAGACGTACTTTTTTGCGGATTTTTCCCTTTCCCCAGAGCCATGAAAGGGGAGGTCGATCAACTCCATAAGAAAATTTCCCTTGGGGTGCGGCTAGGTTTTTCCGAGTTGAGACCACGTTTAACTCTTTCCCATCCTCCTACTTTTGGCATTTTTGGGAACTGCTACGACGACTGTGCTGCCATCTAGCCACTGTAACGCGTAAAAATGGCCAAAATCATTCAATTTTCAATTTATATATTGCAATTTTAAGGGAGCAAACATCGAATTGTAGCTCAGTTGGTAGAGCGACGGATAATTGATGGGAAGACCTGTGGTTTGAAGATTCGATACTCTGGAGCTGCTGTTTTATTTCATAATTTTTTTTGTACTTTTTTTCTTTTTTTTTGCATTTTTTAATGCCTAACTGATAAATCACATTATTCTATCAAGAAATGTTCTTTTTTTAAGTTTTTTGATGGAATTAGGGGATTTTTAATTTTGACATGGGACTTAGAAAAAAAAACGTAGAAAAGTTGTAGTTCACCACACACCCACAGGAGGGGCAGCACCGTCGTCGTAGCTGTTTCATTGCCGTTGCCTTATGGACTTTTTCTTATGGAGTTGATCGACCTCCCCTTTCATGGCTCTGCTTTCCCTACTGATTCAATGCTTCACACACCCGGGATTTGTGAATAAACTATGATAGCTAATTTTTTGATTTTTATTTCTTAATTATAAGCAAAAATTCTTTATATCCCCTTATTCATTTGAACTGTATTGGCCCAGCCTTATATATGCATAAAAATTTAGGTACAAAACCCCATTTTCCTCTCGTTTTCTTGGCCGTTTGCTTCTATCGTGAAACGCTGTACCAATGAAGAAAACGAGGGAAAAATGAGGTTTTGTACCTAAATTTTTATGCATATATAAGGCTGGGCCAATACAGTTCAAATGAATAAGGGGATATAAAGAATTTTTGCTTATAATTAAGAAATAAAAATCAAAAAATTAGCTATCATAGTTTATTCACAAATCCCGGGTGTGTGAAGCATTGAATCAGTAGGGAAAGGGAAAAATCCGCAAAAAAGTACGTCTAGCAGAGGCAGCGCCAACTTGCGGCAGGCACGAGCATGATTTTAAGCATCCTCTCAGCAGAGATAGGCCGATGACAGTCTTTCTCTTCTTGGTCTGTGCAATCATGGTCACCACGAAAGTCAGGTGTCAGACATTCAACCAACAGCTCTGGCTTTCTACAATCATTGGTTTCAACACTTTGTTTTTAATGCTGTTTGTCTATTGTTACCTTTTTTTAAATTCAATAACAGTTTTGGGACAAATGGTTAGATCCCTGATCAGGCAAGTCTAGTAGAAGAAGTGAAAATATTTTTTAGTTAGTTAGTTATTAATAATACTTTAATTGATCATATACGATCTCTATCTACTGATGTCAATACAACATAATGAAGTCCCCAAGCCGCAATGGCTATTGCCATAGCCTTCTATATTTAAGGAAGCCGAAAGGATCGGGCTTTTTTTTGAAGCCGTTTTGGCTTCCCTTCCTCCATTTAGGCCCCGCCCAGGTAACCCCACGGGAGCTAGTTTATCGTCTAGTGGCGATAGTTAAAAGCTTGGGTTTTGGCATTTTTATATCGATATTAATGCTCTTCTATCGATATAAATGCTCTCGGGGAAGGAATGGAAGGTTTGATTGTTACCGCCCTGACGTTTTTTTTATCGTTTATTTTGTTCATAGAATTTTCGTAGTTTGACATAAGACATGGCCGAGTGGTTAAGGCGATAGACTTGCAATGAATATCCTATGGAGCGCAGGGCGTAGGTTCGAATTCTGCAATCTTCTTTTTTTTCTTTCATAACGTATTAACGTGTAAAGTTCAAATAACCCTCCAGAGCCCCATCAACAAAAATAGTTGTTAAAAAAAACAAAGAAACACGCGATGTTTTCAAAAAAGTTTATTTCTTCGACTACTAGATGGCTCCCGTGGGTTTACCCGGGCGGGACCTAAATAGAGGAAGGGTGAGAAAAATCGGCTTCAATTTTTAACACGGTGGGTATCCCAAACCTTTCGGCTTCCTTAAATATAGAAGGCTATGCTATTGCTATCCCCCTATTGCTATGCCCGCGCGTCCATTGCTATTGTTGTATTAACTGGTTCATTTGGATCAAGAGGAGGTGGCGCTTTCGAAGTTTTAACTGAACAGAATCTGCAACCTCGTGTGCATGTATCACCCATAAGCTGCACTTGAAAATTTATTTTAATCAAAATGATATAGGAATTTTTTGAATTTTTGCAGCTGGCAATCTTTAAAGTGCTGTAACGCTTGAAATATCAGTGCCTAAATTATTTTTTCTTCATAAGATATCAAATGAAGGCTTTCTTTATGAAATCTAATAGTTCTTTCCTGAAGCTACACTATAGTCTGGGTGAAATCGATACAAACATCAAAATAATATGAGAATTTTTCAATTTTAGGAGCTGACAAACTTTTATGTGCTGTAACGGTTCAAATATCAGTGCCTAAATTATTTTTTCTTCATAAGATATCAAATGAAGGCTTTTTTTATGAAATCTAATTGTCCTTTCCTGAAGCTACACTATAGTCTGGGTGAAATCGATTCAAACATCAAAATGATATAGGAATTTTTTGAATTTTTGCAGCTGGCAATCTTTAAAGTGCTGTAACGCTTAAAATATCAGTGCCTAAATTATTTTTTCTTTATAAGATATCAAATCAAGGCTTCCTTTATGAAATCTAATAGTGCTTTCCTGAAGCTACACTATAGTCTGGGTGAAATCGATACAAACATCAAATTGATATGGGAATTTTTTCAATTTTAGGAGCTGGCAATCTTTAAAGTGCTGTAAAGCTTCAAATATCAGTGCCTAAATTATTTTTTCTTCATAAGATATCAAATGAAGGCTTTCTTTATGAAATCTAATAGTTCTTTCCTGAAGCTACACTATAGTCTGGGTGAAACCGATACAAACATCAAAATAATATGAGAATTTTTCAATTTTAGGAGCTGACAAACTTTTTTTGTGCTGTAACGGTTCAAATAGCAGTGCCTAAATTATTTTTTCTTCATAAGATATCAAATCAAGGCTTCCTTTATGAAATCTAATAGTGCTTTCCTGAAGCTACACTATAGTCTGGGTGAAATCGATACAAACATCAAATTGATATGGGAATTTTTTCAATTTTAGGAGCTGGCAATCTTTAAAGTGCTGTAAAGCTTCAAATATCAGTGCCTAAATTATTTTTTCTTCATAAGATATCAAATGAAGGCTTTCTTTATGAAATCTAATAGTTCTTTCCTGAAGCTACACTATAGTCTGGGTGAAATCGATACAAAGATCAAAATGATATGAGAATTTGTTCAATTTTAGGAGCTGGCAATCTTTAAAGTGCTGTAAAGCTTCAAATATCAGTGCCGAAATTATTTTTTCTTCATAAGATATCAAATGAAGGCTTCCTTTATGAAATCTAATAGTTCTTTCCTGAAGCTACACTAAAGTCTGGGTGAAATCGATTCAAACATCAAAATGATATGGGAATTTTTTGAATTTTTGGAGCTGGCAATCTTTAAAGTGCTGTAACGGTTCAAATATCAGTGCCTAAATTATTTTTTCTTCATAAGATATCAAATGAAGGCTTTCTTTAAGAAATCTAATAGTCCTTTCCTGAAGCTACACTATAGTCTGGGTGAAATCGATACAAACATAAAAATGATATGGGAATTTTTTAATTTTTTGAGCTGGCAATCTTCGAGCTTAGCTATGCCAGTATCCAAATTTCAATGTTTTTGAGTTTTCCCCATAACTAACGATCAAAAGTTTACGAAAAAATTATTTCGGGTAGAACAGCCAATCTTAAAGCTTTGGTGAAAGTTTCGTTGAAATTCATTCGTTAGTTATTGAGATAAAAATTTGCAAACTTTTTCATTGAAATCGAGACCAGGGAGTTTTGTATTTTCGATTTTTTTTATATGATATAAATGGTATCCTTGACAAATAATGGTTCCGGGGCATACTAGGGGACCCAAGTAAACCAACTATAGAAAACAATTGGATTATACCATAGCCATTGTGTTTATAAGCTACGCGAAGCTATGCCAGTATCCAAATTTCAATGTTTTTGAGTTTTCACCATAACTAACAATCAAAAGTTTACGAAAACAGTATGTCCGGTAGAACAGCCAATCTTAAAGCTTTGGTGAAAGTTTCGTTGAAATTCATTCGTTAGTTATTGAGATAAAAATTTGCAAACTTTTTCATTGAAATCGAGACCAGGGAGTTTTGTATTTTCGATTTTTTTAATATGATATAAATGGTATCCTTGAAAAATAATGGTTCTGGGGCATACTAGGGGACCCAAGTAAACCAACTATAGAAAACAATTGGATTATACCATAGCCATTGTGTTAATAAGCTATACGCGAAGCTATGCCAGTATCCAAATTTCAATGTTTTTGAGTTTTCACCATAACTAACGATCAAAAGTTTACGAAAACAGTATGTCCGGTAGAACAGCCAATTTTAAAGCTTTGGTGAAAGTTTCGTTGAAATTCATTCGTTAGTTATTGAGATAAAAATTTGCAAACATTTTCATTGAAATCGAGACCAGGGAGTTTTGTATTTTCGATTTTTTTTATATGATATAAATGGTATCCTTGACAAATAATGGTTCTGGGGCATACAAGGGGACCCAAGCAAACCAACTATAGAAAACAATTGGATTATACCATAGCCATTGTGTTTATAAGCTACGCGAAACTATGCCAGTATCCAAATTTCAATGTTTTTGAGTTTTCACCATAACTAACGATCAAAAGTTTACGAAAACAGTATGTCCGGTAGAACAGCTAATCTTTAAGCTTTGGTGAAAGTTTCGTTTAAATTCTTTCGTTAGTTATTGAGATAAAAATTTGCAAACTTTTTCATTGAAATCGAAATCAGGGAGTTCTGTATTTTCGATTTTTTTTATATGATATAAATGGTATCCTTGACAAATAATGGTTCTGGGGCATACTAGGGGACCCAAGTAAACCAACTTTAGAAAACAATTGGATTATACCATAGCCATTGTGTTTATAAGCTACGCGAAGCTATGCCAGTATCCAAATTTCAATGTTTTTGAGTTTTCTCCATAACTAAGAATCAAAAGTTTACGAAAAAAGTATGTCCGGTAGAACAGCCAATCTTAAAGCTTTGGTGAAAGTTTCGTTGAAATTCATTCGTTAGTTATTGAGATAAAAATTTGCAAACTTTTTCATTGAAATCGAGACCAGGGAGTTTTGTATTTTCGATTTTTTTTATATGATATAAATGGTATCCTTGACAAATAATGGTTCTGGGGCATACTAGGGGACCCAAGTAAACCAACTATAGAAAACAATTGGATTATACCATAGCCATTGTGTTTATAAGCTACGCGAAACTATGCCAGTATCCAAATTTCAATGTTTTTGAGTTTTCACCATAACTAACGATCAAAAGTTTACGAAAACAGTATGTCCGGTAGAACAGCTAATTTTTAAGCTTTGGTGAAAGTTTCGTTGAAATTCATTCGTTAGTTATTGAGATAAAAATTTGCAAACTTTTTCATTGAAATCGAAACCAGGGAGTTCTGTATTTTCGATTTTTTTTATATGATATAAATGGTATCCTTGACAAATAATGGTTCTGGGGCATACTAGGGGACCCAAGTAAACCAACTATAGAAAACAATTGGATTATACCATAGCCATTGTGTTTATAAGCTACGCGAAACTATGCCAGTATCCAAATTTCAATGTTTTTGAGTTTTCACCATAACTAACAATCAAAAGTTTACGAAAAAAGTATGTCCGGTAGAACAGCCAATCTTAAAGCTTTGGTGAAAGTTTCGTTGAAATTCATTCGTTAGTTATTGAGATAAAAATTTGCAAACTTTTTCATTGAAATCGAGACCAGGGAGTTTTGTATTTTCGATTTTTTTTATATGATATAAATGGTATCCTTGACAAATAATGGTTCCGGGGCATACTAGGGGACCCAAGTAAACCAACTATAGAAAACAATTGGATTATACCATAGCCATTGTGTTTATAAGCTACGCGAAGCTATGCCAGTATCCAAATTTCAATGTTTTTGAGTTTTCACCATAACTAACAATCAAAAGTTTACGAAAACAGTATGTCCGGTAGAACAGCCAATCTTAAAGCTTTGGTGAAAGTTTCGTTGAAATTCATTCGTTAGTTATTGAGATAAAAATTTGCAAACTTTTTCATTGAAATCGAGACCAGGGAGTTTTGTATTTTCGATTTTTTTAATATGATATAAATGGTATCCTTGAAAAATAATGGTTCTGGGGCATACTAGGGGACCCAAGTAAACCAACTATAGAAAACAATTGGATTATACCATAGCCATTGTGTTAATAAGCTATACGCGAAGCTATGCCAGTATCCAAATTTCAATGTTTTTGAGTTTTCACCATAACTAACGATCAAAAGTTTACGAAAACAGTATGTCCGGTAGAACAGCCAATTTTAAAGCTTTGGTGAAAGTTTCGTTGAAATTCATTCGTTAGTTATTGAGATAAAAATTTGCAAACATTTTCATTGAAATCGAGACCAGGGAGTTTTGTATTTTCGATTTTTTTTATATGATATAAATGGTATCCTTGACAAATAATGGTTCTGGGGCATACAAGGGGACCCAAGCAAACCAACTATAGAAAACAATTGGATTATACCATAGCCATTGTGTTTATAAGCTACGCGAAACTATGCCAGTATCCAAATTTCAATGTTTTTGAGTTTTCACCATAACTAACGATCAAAAGTTTACGAAAACAGTATGTCCGGTAGAACAGCTAATCTTTAAGCTTTGGTGAAAGTTTCGTTTAAATTCTTTCGTTAGTTATTGAGATAAAAATTTGCAAACTTTTTCATTGAAATCGAAATCAGGGAGTTCTGTATTTTCGATTTTTTTTATATGATATAAATGGTATCCTTGACAAATAATGGTTCTGGGGCATACTAGGGGACCCAAGTAAACCAACTTTAGAAAACAATTGGATTATACCATAGCCATTGTGTTTATAAGCTACGCGAAGCTATGCCAGTATCCAAATTTCAATGTTTTTGAGTTTTCTCCATAACTAAGAATCAAAAGTTTACGAAAAAAGTATGTCCGGTAGAACAGCCAATCTTAAAGCTTTGGTGAAAGTTTCGTTGAAATTCATTCGTTAGTTATTGAGATAAAAATTTGCAAACTTTTTCATTGAAATCGAGACCAGGGAGTTTTGTATTTTCGATTTTTTTTATATGATATAAATGGTATCCTTGACAAATAATGGTTCTGGGGCATACTAGGGGACCCAAGTAAACCAACTATAGAAAACAATTGGATTATACCATAGCCATTGTGTTTATAAGCTACGCGAAACTATGCCAGTATCCAAATTTCAATGTTTTTGAGTTTTCACCATAACTAACGATCAAAAGTTTACGAAAACAGTATGTCCGGTAGAACAGCTAATTTTTAAGCTTTGGTGAAAGTTTCGTTGAAATTCATTCGTTAGTTATTGAGATAAAAATTTGCAAACTTTTTCATTGAAATCGAAACCAGGGAGTTCTGTATTTTCGATTTTTTTTATATGATATAAATGGTATCCTTGACAAATAATGGTTCTGGGGCATACTAGGGGACCCAAGTAAACCAACTATAGAAAACAATTGGATTATACCATAGCCATTGTGTTTATAAGCTACGCGAAACTATGCCAGTATCCAAATTTCAATGTTTTTGAGTTTTCACCATAACTAACAATCAAAAGTTTACGAAAAAAGTATGTCCGGTAGAACAGCCAATCTTAAAGCTTTGGTGAAAGTTTCGTTGAAATTCATTCGTTAGTTATTGAGATAAAAATTTGCAAACTTTTTCATTGAAATCGAGACCAGGGAGTTTTGTATTTTCGATTTTTTTTATATGATATAAATGGTATCCTTGAAAAATAATGGTTCTGGGGCATACTAGGGGACCCAAGTAAACCAACTATAGAAAACAATTGGATTATACCATAGCCATTGTGTTAATAAGCTATACGCGAAGCTATGCCAGTATCCAAATTTCAATGTTTTTGAGTTTTCACCATAACTAACGATCAAAAGTTTACGAAAACAGTATGTCCGGTAGAACAGCCAATTTTAAAGCTTTGGTGAAAGTTTCGTTGAAATTCATTCGTTAGTTATTGAGATAAAAATTTGCAAACATTTTCATTGAAATCGAGACCAGGGAGTTTTGTATTTTCGATTTTTTTTATATGATATAAATGGTATCCTTGACAAATAATGGTTCTGGGGCATACAAGGGGACCCAAGCAAACCAACTATAGAAAACAATTGGATTATACCATAGCCATTGTGTTTATAAGCTACGCGAAACTATGCCAGTATCCAAATTTCAATGTTTTTGAGTTTTCACCATAACTAACGATCAAAAGTTTACGAAAACAGTATGTCCGGTAGAACAGCTAATCTTTAAGCTTTGGTGAAAGTTTCGTTTAAATTCTTTCGTTAGTTATTGAGATAAAAATTTGCAAACTTTTTCATTGAAATCGAAATCAGGGAGTTCTGTATTTTCGATTTTTTTTATATGATATAAATGGTATCCTTGACAAATAATGGTTCTGGGGCATACTAGGGGACCCAAGTAAACCAACTTTAGAAAACAATTGGATTATACCATAGCCATTGTGTTTATAAGCTACGCGAAGCTATGCCAGTATCCAAATTTCAATGTTTTTGAGTTTTCTCCATAACTAAGAATCAAAAGTTTACGAAAAAAGTATGTCCGGTAGAACAGCCAATCTTAAAGCTTTGGTGAAAGTTTCGTTGAAATTCATTCGTTAGTTATTGAGATAAAAATTTGCAAACTTTTTCATTGAAATCGAGACCAGGGAGTTTTGTATTTTCGATTTTTTTTATATGATATAAATGGTATCCTTGACAAATAATGGTTCTGGGGCATACTAGGGGACCCAAGTAAACCAACTATAGAAAACAATTGGATTATACCATCGCCATTGTGTTTATAAGCTACGCGAAGCTTTGCCAGTATCCAAATTTCAATGTTTTTGAGTTTTCACCATAACTAACGATCAAAAGTTTACGAAAAAATTATTTCGGGTAGAACAGCCAATCTTAAAGCTTTGATGAAAGTTTCGTTGAAATTCATTCGTTAGTTATTGAGATAAAAATTTGCAAACTTTTTCATTGAAATCGAGACCAGGGAGTTCTGTATTTTAATTTTTTTATATGATATAAATTGTATCCTTGACAAAAAATGGTTCTGGGGCATACTAGGGGACCCAAGTAAACCAACTATAGAAAACAATTGGATTATACCATAGCCATTGTGTTTATAAGCTACGCGAAGCTATGCCAGTATCCAAATTTCAATGTTTTTGAGTTTTCACCATAACTAACAATCAAAAGTTTACGAAAAAATTATTTCGGGTAGAACAGCCAATTTTAAATCTTTGGTGAAAGATTCGTTGAAATTCATTCGTTAGTTATTGAGATAAAAATTTGCAAACATTTTCATTGAAATCGAGACCAGGGAGTTCTGTATTTTCGATTTTTTTATACGATATAAATGGTATCCTTGACAAATAATGGTTCTGGGGCATACTAGGGGACCCAAGTAAACTAACTATAGAAAACAATTGGATTATACCATAGCCATTGTGTTTATAAGCTACGCGAAGCTATGCCAGTATCCAAATTTCAATGTTTTTGAGTTTTCACCATAACTAACGATCAAAAGTTTACGAAAAAATTATTTCGGGTAGAACAGCCAATCTTAAAGCTTTGGTGAATGATTCGTTGAAATTCATTCGTTAGTTATTGAGATAAAAATTTGCAAACTTTTTCATTGAAATCGAGACCAGGGAGTTCTGTATTTTCGATTTTTTTTATATGATATAAATGGTATCCTTGACAAATAATGGTTCTGGGGCATACTAGGGGACCCAAGTAAACCAACTATAGAAAACAATTGGATTATACCATAGCCATTGTGTTTATAAGCTACGCGAAGCTATGCCAGTATCCAAATTTCAATGTTTTTGAGTTTTCACCATAACTAACGATCAAAAGTTTACGAAAAAATTATTTCGGGTAGAACAGCCAATCTTAAAGCTTTGGTGAATGATTCGTTGAAATTCATTCGTTAGTTATTGAGATAAAAATTTGCAAACTTTTTCATTGAAATCGAGACCAGGGAGTTCTGTATTTTCGATTTTTTTATATGATATAAATGGTATCCTTGACAAATCATGGTTCTGGGGCATACTAGGGGACCCAAGTAAACCAACTATAGAAAACAATTGGATTATACCATAGCCATTGTGTTTATAAGCTATGCGAAGCTATGCCAGTATCCAAATTTCAATGTTTTTGAGTTTTCACCATAACTAACGATCAAAAGTTTACGAAAAATTATTTCGGGTAGAACAGCCAATCTTAAAGCTTTGGTGAAAGTTTCGTTGAAATTCATTCGTTAGTTATTGAGATAAAAATTTGCAAACTTTTTCATTGAAATCGAGACCAGGGAGTTTTGTATTTTCGATTTTTTTATATGATATAAATGGTATCCTTGACAAATAATGGTTCTGGGGCATACTAGGGGACCCAATTAAACCAACTATAGAAAACAATTGGATTATACCATAGCCATTGTGTTTATAAGCTACGCGAAGCTATGCCAGTATCCAAATTTCAATGTTTTGGAGTTTTCACCATAACTAACGATCAAAAGTTTACGAAAAATTATTTCGGGTAGAACAGCCAATCTTTAAGCTTTGGTGAAAGTTTCTTTGAAATTCATTCGTTAGTTATTGAGATAAAAATTTGCAAACTTTTTCATTGAAATCGAGACCAGGGAGTTTTGTATTTTCGATTTTTTTATATGATATAAATGGTATCCTTGACAAATCATGGTTCTGGGGCATACTAGGGGACCCAAGTAAACCAACTATAGAAAACAATTGGATTATACCATAGCCATTGTGTTTATAAGCTATGCGAAGCTATGCCAGTATCCAAATTTCAATGTTTTTGAGTTTTCACCATAACTAACGATCAAAAGTGTACGAAAACCGTATGTCCGGTAGAACAGCCAATCTTAAAGCTTTGGTGAAAGTTTCGTTTAAATTCATTCGTTAGTTATTGAGATAAAAATTTGCAAACTTTTTCATTGAAATCGAAACCAGGGAGTTCTGTATTTTCGATATTTTTATATGATATAAATGGTATCCTTGACAAATCATGGTTCTGGGGCATACTAAAGGACCCAAGTAAACCAACTATAGAAAACAATTGGATTATACTATAGCCATTGTGTTTATAAGCTATGCGAAGCTATGCCAGAATCCAAATTTAAATGTTTTTGAGTTTTCACCATAACTAACAACCAAAAGTTTACGAAAAAGTTAAGTCGGGTAGAACAGCCAATCTTAAAGCTTTGGTGAAAGTTTCGTTGAAATTCATTCGTTAGTTATTGAGATAAAAATTTGCAAACTTTTTCATTGAAATCGAGACCAGGGAGTTTTGTATTTTCGATTTTTTTTATATGATATAAATGGTATCCTTGACAAATAATGGTTCTGGGGCATACTAGGGGACCCAATTAAACCAACTATAGAAAAACAATTGGATTATACCATAGCCATTGTGTTTATAAGCTACGCGAAGCTATGCCAGTATCCAAATTTCAATGTTTTTGAGTTTTCACCATAACTAACGATCAAAAGTTTACGAAAAATTATTTCGGGTAGAACAGCCAATCTTTAAGCTTTGGTGAAAGTTTCGTTGAAATTCATTCGTTAGTTATTGAGATAAAAATTTGCAAACTTTTTCATTGAAATCGAGACCAGGGAGTTTTGTATTTTCGATTTTTTTATATGATATAAATGGTATCCTTGACAAATCATGGTTCTGGGGCATACTAGGGGACCCAAGTAAACCAACTATAGAAAACAATTGGATTATACCATAGCCATTGTGTTTATAAGCTATGCGAAGCTATGCCAGTATCCAAATTTCAATGTTTTTGAGTTTTCACCATAACTAACGATCAAAAGTTTACGAAAACCGTATGTCCGGTAGAACAGCCAATCTTAAAGCTTTGGTGAAAGTTTCGTTTAAATTCATTCGTTAGTTATTGAGATAAAAATTTGCAAACTTTTTCATTGAAATCGAAACCAGGGAGTTCTGTATTTTCGATATTTTTATATGATATAAATGGTATCCTTGACAAATCATGGTTCTGGGGCATACTTGGGGACCCAAGTAAACCAACTATAGAAAACAATTGGATTATACCATAGCCATTGTGTTTATAAGCTATGCGAAGCTACGCAGTATCCAAATTTCAATGTTTTTGAGTTTTCACCATAACTACCAATCAAAAGTTTACGAAAAAACATGTCGGGTAGAACAGCCAAGTTTAAAGCTTTGGTGAATGATTCGTTGAAATTCATTTGTTAGTTATTGAGATAAAAATTTGCAAACTTTTTCATTGAAATCGAGACCAGGGCGTTTTGTATTTTCGATTTTTTTAATATGATATTAATGGTATCCTTGACAAATAATGGTTCTGGGGCATACTAGGGGACCCAAGTAAACCAACTATAGAAAACAATTGGATAATACCATAGCCATTGTGTTTATAAGCTACGCGAAGCTATGCCAGTATCCAAATTTCAATGTTTTTGAGTTTTCACCATAACTAACGATCAAAAGTTTACGAAAACAGTATGTCCGGTAGAACAGCCAATCTTAAAGCTTTGGTGAAAGTTTCGTTTAAATTCATTCGTTAGTTATTGAGATAAAAATTTGCAAATATTTTCATTGAAATCGAGACCAGGGAGTTTTGTATTTTCGATTTTTTTTATATGATATAAATGGTATCCTTGACAAATAATGGTTCTGGGGCATACTAGGGGACCCAAGTAAACCAACTATAGAAAACAATTGGATTATACCATCGCCATTGTGTTTATAAGCTACGCGAAGCTTTGCCAGTATCCAAATTTCAATGTTTTTGAGTTTTCACCATAACTAACGATCAAAAGTTTACGAAAAAATTATTTCGGGTAGAGCAGCCAATCTTAAAGCTTTGGTGAATGATTCGTTGAAATTCATTCGTTAGTTATTGAGATAAAAATTTGCAAACTTTTTCATTGAAATCGAGACCAGGCAGTTCTGTATTTTCGATTTTTTTAATATGATATAAATGGTATCCTTGACAAATAATGGTTCTGGGGCATACTAGGGGACCCAAGTAAAGCAACTATAGAAAACAATTGGATTATACCATAGCCATTGTGTTTATAAGCTACGCGAAGCTATGCCAGTATCCAAATTTCAATGTTTTTGAGTTTTCACCATAACTAACGATAAAAAGTTTACGAAAAAATTATTTCGGGTAGAACAGCCAATCTTAAAGCTTTGGTGAATGATTCGTTGAAATTCATTCGTTAGTTATTGAGATAAAAATTTGCAAACTTTTTCATTGAAATCGAGACCAGGGAGTTCTGTATTTTCGATTTTTTATATGATATAAATGGTATCCTTGACAAATCATGGTTCTGGGGCATACTAGGGGACCCAAGTAAACCAACTATAGAAAACAATTGGATTATACCATAGCCATTGTGTTTATAAGCTATGCGAAGCTATGCCAGTATCCAAATTTCAATGTTTTTGAGTTTTCACCATAACTAACGATCAAAAGTTTACGAAAAAAATTATTTCGGGTAGAATAGCCAATCTTAAAGCTTTGGTGAAAGTTTCGTTGAAATTAATTTGTTAGATATTGAGATAAAAATTTGCAAACTTTTTCATTGAAATCGAGACCAGGGAGTTTTTGTTCTATTTTTGACCTTCTATTTTTACCGCAGACCTCCTTACAAATGATATAATTGACAAATAATGGTTCTGGGGCATACTACGGGACCCAAGTACACCAACCATAGAAAAAAATTTGTATTATATCATAGCCATTGTGTTAATACGGGCTATAACAAAAGCGCAAAATAAAAGATTTCTTCCTGAGGGAGGCTTTGAAACCCATTCAATCAACTTTTTGATTTTATTAATACTTTGTACAATCCAGGAGTAACAATTACTCCAGAAAATATTGTATATGTATAAGACTACCTATTTACCCATTTTAAAATTTTTGGAATCATACAAACATGTTCAATTTTGAAACTAAACAATTAGTTCACAGGATTACATTTTTCATTTGATTTCTGGAAGTCTTTTTTACCCTAGGCCTCCTTGTAAATGGTATCCTTGACAAATAATGGTTCTGAGGCATACTAGGGGACCCTAGTACACCAGCAGACTTCTATTTTTACCGCAGACCTCCTTACAAATGATATCATTGACAAATAATGGTTCTGGGGCATACTACGGGACCCAAGTACACCAACCATAGAAAAAAATTTGTATTATATCATAGCCATTGTGTTAATACGGGCTATAACATAACCGCAAAATAAAAGTTTTCTTCCTGAGGGACGCTTTGAAACCCAGTCAATCAACTTTTTGATTTTATTAATACTTTGTACAATCCAGGAGTAACAATTAGTCCAGAATATATTGTATATGTATTAGACTACCTATTTACCCATTTTAAAATTTTTGGAATCATACAAACATGTTCAATTTTGAAACTAAACATTTAGTTCACAGGATTACATTTTTCATTTGATTTCTGCAAATCTTTTTTACCCTAGGCCTCCTTGTAAATGGTATCCTTGACAAATAATGGTTCTGAGGCATACTAGGGGACCCTAGTACACCAACCATAGAAAAAAATTGGAAGATACCATAGCCATTGTGTTTATACAGGCTGTAACATAAGCGCAAAATAAAAATGTTCTTCCTGAGGGCGGCATTGAATCCCAGTCAATCAACTTTTTGATTTTATTAATATTTTGTACAATCCAGGAGTAACAATTAGTCCAGAATATATTGTATATGTATTAGACTACCTTTAATACCAATTTTAAAGTTTTTGGAATCATACAAACATGTTCAATTTTGAAACTAAACATTTAGTTCACAGGATTACATTTTTCATTTGATTTCTGCAAATCTTTTTTACCCTAGGCCTCCTTGTAAATGGTATCCTTTACAAATAATGGTTCCGGGGCATACTAGGGGACCCTAGTACACCAGCAGACTTCTATTTTTACCGCAGACCTCCTTACAAATGATATAATTGACAAATAATTGTTCTGGGGCATACCACGGGACCCAAGTACACCAACCATAGAAAAAAATTTGTATTATATCATAGCCATTGTGTTAATACGGGCTATAACAAAAGCGCAAAATAAAAGATTTCTTCCTGAGGGAGGCTTTGAAACCCATTCAATCAACTTTTTGATTTTATTAATACTTTGTACAATCCAGGAGTAACAATTACTCCAGAAAATATTGTATATGTATAAGACTACCTATTTACCCATTTTAAAATTTTTGGAATCATACAAACATGTTCAATTTTGAAACTAAACAATTAGTTCACAGGATTACATTTTTCATTTGATTTCTGGAAGTCTTTTTTACCCTAGGCCTCCTTGTAAATGGTATCCTTGACAAATAATGGTTCTGAGGCATACTAGGGGACCCTAGTACACCAGCAGACTTCTATTTTTACCGCAGACCTCCTTACAAATGATATCATTGACAAATAATGGTTCTGGGGCATACTACGGGACCCAAGTACACCAACCATAGAAAAAAATTTGTATTATATCATAGCCATTGTGTTAATACGGGCTATAACATAACCGCAAAATAAAAGTTTTCTTCCTGAGGGACGCTTTGAAACCCAGTCAATCAACTTTTTGATTTTATTAATACTTTGTACAATCCAGGAGTAACAATTAGTCCAGAATATATTGTATATGTATTAGACTACCTATTTACCCATTTTAAAATTTTGGGAATCATACAAACATGTTCAATTTTGAAACTAAACATTTAGTTCACAGGATTACATTTTTCATTTGATTTCTGCAAATCTTTTTTACCCTAGGCCTCCTTGTAAATGGTATCCTTGACAAATAATGGTTCTGAGGCATACTAGGGGACCCTAGTACACCAACCATAGAAAAAAATTGGAAGATACCATAGCCATTGTGTTTATACAGGCTGTAACATAAGCGCAAAATAAAAATGTTCTTCCTGAGGGCGGCATTGAATCCCAGTCAATCAACTTTTTGATTTTATTAATACTTTGTACAATCCAGGAGTAACAATTAGTCCAGAATATATTGTATATGTATTAGACTACCTTTAATACCAATTTTAAAGTTTTTGGAATCATACAAACATGTTCAATTTTGAAACTAAACATTTAGTTCACAGGATTACATTTTTCATTTGATTTCTGCAAATCTTTTTTACCCTAGGCCTCCTTGTAAATGGTATCCTTTACAAATAATGGTTCCGGGGCATACTAGGGGACCCTAGTACACCAGCAGACTTCTATTTTTACCGCAGACCTCCTTACAAATGATATAATTGACAAATAATGGTTCTGGGGCATACTACGGGACCCAAGTACACCAACCATAGAAAAAAATTTGTATTATATCATAGCCATTGTGTTAATACGGGCTATAACATAAGCGCAAAATAAAAGTTTTCTTCCTGAGGGACGCTTTGAAACCCAGTCAATCAATTTTTTGATTTTATTAATACTTTGTACAATCCAGGAGTAACAATTAGTCCAGGATATATTGTATATGTATTAGACTACCTATTTACCCATTTTAAAGAAGAAGATACCATAGCCATTGTGTTTATACAGGCTGTAACATAAGCGCAAAATAAAAATGTTCTTCCTGAGGGCGGCATTGAATCCCAGTCAATCAACTTTTTGATTTTATTAATACTTTGTACAATCCAGGAGTAACAATTAGTCCAGGATATATTGTATATGTATTAGACTACCTATTTACCCATTTTAAAATTTTTGGAATCATACAAACATGTTCAATTTTGAAACTAGACAATTAGTTCACAGGATTACATTTTTCATTTGATTTCTGCAAGTCTTTTTTACCCTAGGCCTCCTTGTAAATGGTATCCTTGACAAATAATGGTTCTGAGGCATACTAGGGGACCCAAGTACACAAACCTTAGAAAAAAAATTGGAAGATACCATAGCCATTGTGTTTATACGGGCTGTAACATAAGTGCAAAATAAAAATGTTCTTCCTGAGGGCGGTATTGAATCCCAGTCAATCAACTTTTTCATTTTATTAATACTTTGTACAATCCAGGAGTAACAATTAGTCCAGAATATATTGTATATGTATTAGACTACCTATAATACCAATTTTAAAGTTTTTGGAATCATACAAACAGGTTCAATTTTGAAACTAAACATTTAGTTCACAGGATTACATTTTTCATTTGATTTCTGCAAATCTTTTTTACCCTAGGCCTCCTTGTAAATGGTATCCTTTACAAAAAATGGTTCCGGGGCATACTAGGGGACCCTAGTACACCAGCAGACTTCTATTTTTACCGCAGACCTCCTTACAAATGATATAATTGACAAATAATTGTTCTGGGGCATACCACGGGACCCAAGTACACCAACCATAGAAAAAAATTTGTATTATATCATAGCCATTGTGTTAATACGGGCTATAACAAAAGCGCAAAATAAAAGATTTCTTCCTGAGGGAGGCTTTGAAACCCATTCAATCAACTTTTTGATTTTATTAATACTTTGTACAATCCAGGAGTAACAATTACTCCAGAAAATATTGTATATGTATAAGACTACCTATTTACCCATTTTAAAATTTTTGGAATCATACAAACATGTTCAATTTTGAAACTAAACAATTAGTTCACAGGATTACATTTTTCATTTGATTTCTGGAAGTCTTTTTTACCCTAGGCCTCCTTGTAAATGGTATCCTTGACAAATAATGGTTCTGAGGCATACTAGGGGACCCTAGTACACCAGCAGACTTCTATTTTTACCGCAGACCTCCTTACAAATGATATCATTGACAAATAATGGTTCTGGGGCATACTACGGGACCCAAGTACACCAACCATAGAAAAAAATTTGTATTATATCATAGCCATTGTGTTAATACGGGCTATAACATAAGCGCAAAATAAAAGTTTTCTTCCTGAGGGACGCTTTGAAACCCAGTCAATCAACTTTTTGATTTTATTAATACTTTGTACAATCCAGGAGTAACAATTAGTCCAGAAAATATTGTACATGTATACCTACTAATCTATAATACCCATTTAAAGTTTTTGGAATCATACAAACATGATCAATTTTGAAACTAAACATTTAGTTCACAGGATAACATTTTTCATTTGATTTCTGCAAATCTTTTTTACCCTAGGCCTCCTTGTAAATGGTATCCTTGACAAATAATGGTTCTGAGGCATACTAGGGGACCCTAGTACACCAACCATAGAAAAAAATTGGAAGATACCATAGCCATTGTGTTTATACAGGCTGTAACATAAGCGCAAAATAAAAATGTTCTTCCTGAGGGCGGCATTGAATCCCAGTAAATCAACTTTTTGATTTTATTAATACTTTGTACAATCCAGGAGTAACAATTAGTCCAGAATATATTGTATATGTATTAGACTACCTATAATACCAATTTTAAAGTTTTTGGAATCATACAAACATGTTCAATTTTGAAACTAAACATTTAGTTCACAGGATTACATTTTTCATTTGATTTCTGCAAATCTTTTTTACCCTAGGCCTCCTTGTAAATGGTATCCTTGACAAATAATGGTTCTGAGGCATACTAGGGGACCCTAGTACACCAACCATAGAAAAAAATTGGAAGATACCATAGCCATTGTGTTTATACAGGCTGTAACATAAGCGCAAAATAAAAATGTTCTTCCTGAGGGCGGCATTGAATCCCAGTCAATCAACTTTTTGATTTTATTAATACTTTGTACAATCCAGGAGTAACAATTAGTCCAGAATATATTGTATATGTATTAGACTACCTTTAATACCAATTTTAAAGTTTTTGGAATCATACAAACATGTTCAATTTTGAAACTAAACATTTAGTTCACAGGATTACATTTTTCATTTGATTTCTGCAAATCTTTTTTACCCTAGGCCTCCTTGTAAATGGTATCCTTTACAAATAATGGTTCCGGGGCATACTAGGGGACCCAAGTACACCAGCAGACTTCTATTTTTACCGCAGACCTCCTTACAAATGATATAATTGACAAATAATGGTTCTGGGGCATACTACGGGACCCAAGTACACCAACCATAGAAAAAAATTTGTATTATATCATAGCCATTGTGTTAATACGGGCTATAACATAAGCGCAAAATAAAAGTTTTCTTCCTGAGGGACGCTTTGAAACCCAGTCAATCAATTTTTTGATTTTATTAATACTTTGTACAATCCAGGAGTAACAATTAGTCCAGGATATATTGTATATGTATTAGACTACCTATTTACCCATTTTAAAGAAGAAGATACCATAGCCATTGTGTTTATACAGGCTGTAACATAAGCGCAAAATAAAAATGTTCTTCCTGAGGGCGGCATTGAATCCCAGTCAATCAACTTTTTGATTTTATTAATACTTTGTACAATCCAGGAGTAACAATTAGTCCAGAATATATTGTATATGTATTAGACTACCTTTAATACCAATTTTAAGGTTTTTGGAATCATACAAACATGTTCAATTTTGAAACTAAACATTTAGTTCACAGGATTACATTTTTCATTTGATTTCTGCAAATCTTTTTTACCCTAGGCCTCCTTGTAAATGGTATCCTTTACAAATAATTGTTCCGGGGCATACTAGGGGACCCTAGTACACCAGCAGACTTCTATTTTTACCGCAGACCTCCTTACAAATGATATAATTGACAAATAATGGTTCTGGGGCATACTACGGGACCCAAGTACACCAACCATAGAAAAAAATTTGTATTATATCATAGCCATTGTGTTAATACGGGCTATAACATAAGCGCAAAATAAAAGTTTTCTTCCTGAGGGACGCTTTGAAACCCAGTCAATCAACTTTTTGATTTTATTAATACTTTGTACAATCCAAGAGTAACAATTAGTCCAGAATATATTGTATATGTATTAGACTACCTATTTACCCATTTTTAAAATTTTTGGAATCATACGAACATGTTCAATCTTGAAACTAGACAATTAGTTCACAGGATTACATTTTTCATTTGATTTCTGCAAGTCTTTTTTACCCTAGGCCTCCTTGTAAATGGTATCCTTGACAAATAATGGTTCTGGGGCATACTAGGGGACCCTAGTACACCAGCAGACTTCTATTTTTACCGCAGACCTCCTTACAAATGATATAATTGACAAATAATTGTTCTGGGGCATACCACGGGACCCAAGTACACCAACCATAGAAAAAAATTTGTATTATATCATAGCCATTGTGTTAATACGGGCTATAACAAAAGCGCAAAATAAAAGATTTCTTCCTGAGGGAGGCTTTGAAACCCAGTCAATCAACTTTTTGATTTTATTAATACTTTGTACAATCCAGGAGTAACAATTACTCCAGAAAATATTGTATATGTATAAGACTACCTATTTACCCATTTTAAAATTTTTGGAATCATACAAACATGTTCAATTTTGAAACTAAACAATTAGTTCACAGGATTACATTTTTCATTTGATTTCTGGAAGTCTTTTTTACCCTAGGCCTCCTTGTAAATGGTATCCTTGACAAATAATGGTTCTGAGGCATACTAGGGGACCCTAGTACACCAACCATAGAAAAAAATTGGAAGATACCATAGCCATTGTGTTTATACGGGCTGTAACAAAAGCGCAAAATAAAAATGTTCTTCCTGAGGGCGGCATTGAATCCCAGTCAATCAACTTTTTGATTTTATTAATACTTTGTACAATCCAGGAGTAACAATTAGTCCAGAATATATTGTATATGTATTAGACTACCTTTAATACCAATTTTAAGGTTTTTGGAATCATACAAACATGTTCAATTTTGAAACTAAACATTTAGTTCACAGGATTACATTTTTCATTTGATTTCTGCAAATCTTTTTTACCCTAGGCCTCCTTGTAAATGGTATCCTTTACAAATAATTGTTCCGGGGCATACTAGGGGACCCTAGTACACCAGCAGACTTCTATTTTTACCGCAGACCTCCTTACAAATGATATAATTGACAAATAATGGTTCTGGGGCATACTACGGGACCCAAGTACACCAACCATAGAAAAAAATTTGTATTATATCATAGCCATTGTGTTAATACGGGCTATAACATAAGCGCAAAATAAAAGTTTTCTTCCTGAGGGACGCTTTGAAACCCAGTCAATCAACTTTTTGATTTTATTAATACTTTGTACAATCCAAGAGTAACAATTAGTCCAGAATATATTGTATATGTATTAGACTACCTATTTACCCATTTTTAAAATTTTTGGAATCATACGAACATGTTCAATCTTGAAACTAGACAATTAGTTCACAGGATTACATTTTTCATTTGATTTCTGCAAGTCTTTTTTACCCTAGGCCTCCTTGTAAATGGTATCCTTGACAAATAATGGTTCTGGGGCATACTAGGGGACCCTAGTACACCAGCAGACTTCTATTTTTACCGCAGACCTCCTTACAAATGATATAATTGACAAATAATTGTTCTGGGGCATACCACGGGACCCAAGTACACCAACCATAGAAAAAAATTTGTATTATATCATAGCCATTGTGTTAATACGGGCTATAACAAAAGCGCAAAATAAAAGATTTCTTCCTGAGGGAGGCTTTGAAACCCAGTCAATCAACTTTTTGATTTTATTAATACTTTGTACAATCCAGGAGTAACAATTACTCCAGAAAATATTGTATATGTATAAGACTACCTATTTACCCATTTTAAAATTTTTGGAATCATACAAACATGTTCAATTTTGAAACTAAACAATTAGTTCACAGGATTACATTTTTCATTTGATTTCTGGAAGTCTTTTTTACCCTAGGCCTCCTTGTAAATGGTATCCTTGACAAATAATGGTTCTGAGGCATACTAGGGGACCCTAGTACACCAGCAGACTTCTATTTTTACCGCAGACCTCCTTACAAATGATATCATTGACAAAAAATGGTTCTGGGGCATACTACGGGACCCAAGTACACCAACCATAGAAAAAAATTTGTATTATATCATAGCCATTGTGTTAATACGGGCTATAACATAACCGCAAAATAAAAGTTTTCTTCCTGAGGGACGCTTTGAAACCCAGTCAATCAACTTTTTGATTTTATTAATACTTTGTACAATCCAGGAGTAACAATTAGTCCAGAATATATTGTATATGTATTAGACTACCTATTTACCCATTTTAAAATTTTTGGAATCATACAAACATGTTCAATTTTGAAACTAAACATTTAGTTCACAGGATTACATTTTTCATTTGATTTCTGCAAATCTTTTTTACCCTAGGCCTCCTTGTAAATGGTATCCTTGACAAATAATGGTTCTGAGGCATACTAGGGGACCCTAGTACACCAACCATAGAAAAAAATTGGAAGATACCATAGCCATTGTGTTTATACAGGCTGTAACATAAGCGCAAAATAAAAATGTTCTTCCTGAGGGCGGCATTGAATCCCAGTCAATCAACTTTTTGATTTTATTAATACTTTGTACAATCCAGGAGTAACAATTAGTCCAGAATATATTGTATATGTATTAGACTACCTTTAATACCAATTTTAAAGTTTTTGGAATCATACAAACATGTTCAATTTTGAAACTAAACATTTAGTTCACAGGATTACATTTTTCATTTGATTTCTGCAAATCTTTTTTACCCTAGGCCTCCTTGTAAATGGTATCCTTTACAAATAATGGTTCCGGGGCATACTAGGGGACCCTAGTACACCAGCAGACTTCTATTTTTACCGCAGACCTCCTTACAAATGATATAATTGACAAATAATGGTTCTGGGGCATACTACGGGACCCAAGTACACCAACCATAGAAAAAAATTTGTATTATATCATAGCCATTGTGTTAATACGGGCTATAACATAAGCGCAAAATAAAAGTTTTCTTCCTGAGGGACGCTTTGAAACCCAGTCAATCAACTTTTTGATTTTATTAATACTTTGTACAATCCAGGAGTAACAATTAGTCAAGGATATATTGTATATGTATTAGACTACCTATAATACCAATTTTAAAGTTTTTGGAATCATACAAACAGGTTCAATTTTGAAACTAAACATTTAGTTCACAGGATTACATTTTTCATTTGATTTCTGCAAATCTTTTTTACCCTAGGCCTCCTTGTAAATGGTATCCTTTACAAATAATGGTTCCGGGGCATACTAGGGGACCCTAGTACACCAGCAGACTTCTATTTTTACCGCAGACCTCCTTACAAATGATATAATTGACAAATAATGGTTCTGGGGCATACTACGGGACCCAAGTACACCAACCATAGAAAAAAATTTGTATTATATCATAGCCATTGTGTTAATACGGGCTATAACATAAGCGCAAAATAAAAGTTTTCTTCCTGAGGGACGCTTTGAAACCCAGTCAATCAACTTTTTGATTTTATTAATACTTTGTACAATCCAGGAGTAACAATTAGTCCAGAATATATTGTATATGTATTAGACTACCTATTTACCCATTTTAAAATTTTTGGAATCATACAAACATGTTCAATTTTGAAACTAAACATTTAGTTCACAGGATTACATTTTTCATTTGATTTCTGCAAATCTTTTTTACCCTAGGCCTCCTTGTAAATGGTATCCTTGACAAATAATGGTTCTGAGGCATACTAGGGGACCCTAGTACACCAACCATAGAAAAAAATTGGAAGATACCATAGCCATTGTGTTTATACAGGCTGTAACATAAGCGCAAAATAAAAATGTTCTTCCTGAGGGCGGCATTGAATCCCAGTCAATCAACTTTTTGATTTTATTAATACTTTGTACAATCCAGGAGTAACAATTAGTCCAGAATATATTGTATATGTATTAGACTACCTTTAATACCAATTTTAAAGTTTTTGGAATCATACAAACATGTTCAATTTTGAAACTAAACATTTAGTTCACAGGATTACATTTTTCATTTGATTTCTGCAAATCTTTTTTACCCTAGGCCTCCTTGTAAATGGTATCCTTTACAAATAATGGTTCCGGGGCATACTAGGGGACCCTAGTACACCAGCAGACTTCTATTTTTACCGCAGACCTCCTTACAAATGATACAATTGACAAATAATGGTTCTGGGGCATACTACGGGACCCAAGTACACCAACCATAGAAAAAAATTTGTATTATATCATAGCCATTGTGTTAATACGGGCTATAACATAAGCGCAAAATAAAAGTTTTCTTCCTGAGGGACGCTTTGAAACCCAGTCAATCAACTTTTTGATTTTATTAATACTTTGTACAATCCAGGAGTAACAATTAGTCCAGGATATATTGTATATGTATTAGACTACCTATAATACCAATTTTAAAGTTTTTGGAATCATACAAACAGGTTCAATTTTGAAACTAAACATTTAGTTCACAGGATTACATTTTTCATTTGATTTCTGCAAATCTTTTTTACCCTAGGCCTCCTTGTAAATGGTATCCTTTACAAATAATGGTTCCGGGGCATACTAGGGGACCCTAGTACACCAGCAGACTTCTATTTTTACCGCAGACCTCCTTACAAATGATATAATTGACAAATAATGGTTCTGGGGCATACTACGGGACCCAAGTACACCAACCATAGAAAAAAATTTGTATTATATCATAGCCATTGTGTTAATACGGGCTATAACATAAGCGCAAAATAAAAGTTTTCTTCCTGAGGGACGCTTTGAAACCCAGTCAATCAACTTTTTGATTTTATTAATACTTTGTACAATCCAGGAGTAACAATTAGTCCAGAATATATTGTATATGTATTAGACTACCTATTTACCCATTTTAAAATTTTTGGAATCATACAAACATGTTCAATTTTGAAACTAAACATTTAGTTCACAGGATTACATTTTTCATTTGATTTCTGCAAATCTTTTTTACCCTAGGCCTCCTTGTAAATGGTATCCTTGACAAATAATGGTTCTGAGGCATACTAGGGGACCCTAGTACACCAACCATAGAAAAAAATTGGAAGATACCATAGCCATTGTGTTTATACAGGCTGTAACATAAGCGCAAAATAAAAATGTTCTTCCTGAGGGCGGCATTGAATCCCAGTCAATCAACTTTTTGATTTTATTAATACTTTGTACAATCCAGGAGTAACAATTAGTCCAGAATATATTGTATATGTATTAGACTACCTTTAATACCAATTTTAAAGTTTTTGGAATCATACAAACATGTTCAATTTTGAAACTAAACATTTAGTTCACAGGATTACATTTTTCATTTGATTTCTGCAAATCTTTTTTACCCTAGGCCTCCTTGTAAATGGTATCCTTTACAAATAATGGTTCCGGGGCATACTAGGGGACCCTAGTACACCAGCAGACTTCTATTTTTACCGCAGACCTCCTTACAAATGATACAATTGACAAATAATGGTTCTGGGGCATACTACGGGACCCAAGTACACCAACCATAGAAAAAAATTTGTATTATATCATAGCCATTGTGTTAATACGGGCTATAACATAAGCGCAAAATAAAAGTTTTCTTCCTGAGGGACGCTTTGAAACCCAGTCAATCAACTTTTTGATTTTATTAATACTTTGTACAATCCAGGAGTAACAATTAGTCCAGGATATATTGTATATGTATTAGACTACCTATTTACCCATTTTAAAGAAGAAGATACCATAGCCATTGTGTTTATACAGGCTGTAACATAAGCGCAAAATAAAAATGTTCTTCCTGAGGGCGGCATTGAATCCCAGTCAATCAACTTTTTGATTTTATTAATACTTTGTACAATCCAGGAGTAACAATTAGTCCAGAATATATTGTATATGTATTAGACTACCTTTAATACCAATTTTAAAGTTTTTGGAATCATACAAACATGTTCAATTTTGAAACTAAACATTTAGTTCACAGGATTACATTTTTCATTTGATTTCTGCAAATCTTTTTTACCCTAGGCCTCCTTGTAAATGTTATCCTTTACAAATAATGGTTCCGGGGCATACTAGGGGACCCTAGTACACCAGCAGACTTCTATTTTTACCGCAGACCTCCTTACAAATGATATAATTGACAAATAATGGTTCTGGGGCATACTACGGGACCCAAGTACACCAACCATAGAAAAAAATTTGTATTATATCATAGCCATTGTGTTAATACGGGCTATAACATAAGCGCAAAATAAAAGTTTTCTTCCTGAGGGACGCTTTGAAACCCAGTCAATCAACTTTTTGATTTTATTAATACTTTGTACAATCCAGGAGTAACAATTAGTCCAGAATATATTGTATATGTATTAGACTACCTATTTACCCATTTTAAAATTTTTGGAATCATACAAACATGTTCAATTTTGAAACTAAACATTTAGTTCACAGGATTACATTTTTCATTTGATTTCTGCAAATCTTTTTTACCCTAGGCCTCCTTGTAAATGGTATCCTTGACAAATAATGGTTCTGAGGCATACTAGGGGACCCTAGTACACCAACCATAGAAAAAAATTGGAAGATACCATAGCCATTGTGTTTATACAGGCTGTAACATAAGCGCAAAATAAAAATGTTCTTCCTGAGGGCGGCATTGAATCCCACTCAATCAACTTTTTGATTTTATTAATACTTTGTACAATCCAGGAGTAACAATTAGTCCAGAATATATTGTATATGTATTAGACTACCTTTAATACCAATTTTAAAGTTTTTGGAATCATACAAACATGTTCAATTTTGAAACTAAACATTTAGTTCACAGGATTACATTTTTCATTTGATTTCTGCAAATCTTTTTTACCCTAGGCCTCCTTGTAAATGGTATCCTTTACAAATAATGGTTCCGGGGCATACTAGGGGACCCTAGTACACCAGCAGACTTCTATTTTTACCGCAGACCTCCTTACAAATGATATAATTGACAAATAATGGTTCTGGGGCATACTACGGGACCCAAGTACACCAACCATAGAAAAAAATTTGTATTATATCATAGCCATTGTGTTAATACGGGCTATAACATAAGCGCAAAATAAAAGTTTTCTTCCTGAGGGACGCTTTGAAACCCAGTCAATCAACTTTTTGATTTTATTAATACTTTGTACAATCCAGGAGTAACAATTAGTCAAGGATATATTGTATATGTATTAGACTACCTATAATACCAATTTTAAAGTTTTTGGAATCATACAAACAGGTTCAATTTTGAAACTAAACATTTAGTTCACAGGATTACATTTTTCATTTGATTTCTGCAAATCTTTTTTACCCTAGGCCTCCTTGTAAATGGTATCCTTTACAAATAATGGTTCCGGGGCATACTAGGGGACCCTAGTACACCAGCAGACTTCTATTTTTACCGCAGACCTCCTTACAAATGATATAATTGACAAATAATGGTTCTGGGGCATACTACGGGACCCAAGTACACCAACCATAGAAAAAAATTTGTATTATATCATAGCCATTGTGTTAATACGGGCTATAACATAACCGCAAAATAAAAGTTTTCTTCCTGAGGGACGCTTTGAAACCCAGTCAATCAACTTTTTGATTTTATTAATACTTTGTACAATCCAGGAGTAACAATTAGTCCAGAATATATTGTATATGTATTAGACTACCTATTTACCCATTTTAAAATTTTTGGAATCATACAAACATGTTCAATTTTGAAACTAAACATTTAGTTCACAGGATTACATTTTTCATTTGATTTCTGCAAATCTTTTTTACCCTAGGCCTCCTTGTAAATGGTATCCTTGACAAATAATGGTTCTGAGGCATACTAGGGGACCCTAGTACACCAACCATAGAAAAAAATTGGAAGATACCATAGCCATTGTGCTTATACAGGCTGTAACATAAGCGCAAAATAAAAATGTTCTTCCTGAGGGCGGCATTGAATCCCAGTCAATCAACTTTTTGATTTTATTAATACTTTGTACAATCCAGGAGTAACAATTAGTCCAGAATATATTGTATATGTATTAGACTACCTTTAATACCAATTTTAAAGTTTTTGGAATCATACAAACATGTTCAATTTTGAAACTAAACATTTAGTTCACAGGATTACATTTTTCATTTGATTTCTGCAAATCTTTTTTACCCTAGGCCTCCTTGTAAATGGTATCCTTTACAAATAATGGTTCCGGGGCATACTAGGGGACCCTAGTACACCAGCAGACTTCTATTTTTACCGCAGACCTCCTTACAAATGATATAATTGACAAATAATGGTTCTGGGGCATACTACGGGACCCAAGTACACCAACCATAGAAAAAAATTTGTATTATATCATAGCCATTGTGTTAATACGGGCTATAACATAAGCGCAAAATAAAAGTTTTCTTCCTGAGGGACGCTTTGAAACCCAGTCAATCAACTTTTTGATTTTATTAATACTTTGTACAATCCAGGAGTAACAATTAGTCAAGGATATATTGTATATGTATTAGACTACCTATAATACCAATTTTAAAGTTTTTGGAATCATACAAACAGGTTCAATTTTGAAACTAAACATTTAGTTCACAGGATTACATTTTTCATTTGATTTCTGCAAATCTTTTTTACCCTAGGCCTCCTTGTAAATGGTATCCTTTACAAATAATGGTTCCGGGGCATACTAGGGGACCCTAGTACACCAGCAGACTTCTATTTTTACCGCAGACCTCCTTACAAATGATATAATTGACAAATAATGGTTCTGGGGCATACTACGGGACCCAAGTACACCAACCATAGAAAAAAATTTGTATTATATCATAGCCATTGTGTTAATACGGGCTATAACATAAGCGCAAAATAAAAGTTTTCTTCCTGAGGGACGCTTTGAAACCCAGTCAATCAACTTTTTGATTTTATTAATACTTTGTACAATCCAGGAGTAACAATTAGTCCAGAATATATTGTATATGTATTAGACTACCTATTTACCCATTTTAAAATTTTTGGAATCATACAAACATGTTCAATTTTGAAACTAAACATTTAGTTCACAGGATTACATTTTTCATTTGATTTCTGCAAATCTTTTTTACCCTAGGCCTCCTTGTAAATGGTATCCTTGACAAATAATGGTTCTGAGGCATACTAGGGGACCCTAGTACACCAACCATAGAAAAAAATTGGAAGATACCATAGCCATTGTGTTTATACAGGCTGTAACATAAGCGCAAAATAAAAATGTTCTTCCTGAGGGCGGCATTGAATCCCAGTCAATCAACTTTTTGATTTTATTAATACTTTGTACAATCCAGGAGTAACAATTAGTCCAGAATATATTGTATATGTATTAGACTACCTTTAATACCAATTTTAAAGTTTTTGGAATCATACAAACATGTTCAATTTTGAAACTAAACATTTAGTTCACAGGATTACATTTTTCATTTGATTTCTGCAAATCTTTTTTACCCTAGGCCTCCTTGTAAATGGTATCCTTTACAAATAATGGTTCCGGGGCATACTAGGGGACCCTAGTACACCAGCAGACTTCTATTTTTACCGCAAACCTCCTTACAAATGATACAATTGACAAATAATGGTTCTGGGGCATACTACGGGACCCAAGTACACCAACCATAGAAAAAAAATTTGTATTATATCATAGCCATTGTGTTAATACGGGCTATAACATAAGCGCAAAATAAAAGTTTTCTTCCTGAGGGACGCTTTGAAACCCAGTCAATCAACTTTTTGATTTTATTAATACTTTGTACAATCCAGGAGTAACAATTAGTCCAGGATATATTGTATATGTATTAGACTACCTATTTACCCATTTTAAAGAAGAAGATACCATAGCCATTGTGTTTATACAGGCTGTAACATAAGCGCAAAATAAAAATGTTCTTCCTGAGGGCGGCATTGAATCCCAGTCAATCAACTTTTTGATTTTATTAATACTTTGTACAATCCAGGAGTAACAATTAGTCCAGAATATATTGTATATGTATTAGACTACCTTTAATACCAATTTTAAAGTTTTTGGAATCATACAAACATGTTCAATTTTGAAACTAAACATTTAGTTCACAGGATTACATTTTTCATTTGATTTCTGCAAATCTTTTTTACCCTAGGCCTCCTTGTAAATGGTATCCTTTACAAATAATGGTTCCGGGGCATACTAGGGGACCCTAGTACACCAGCAGACTTCTATTTTTACCGCAGACCTCCTTACAAATGATATAATTGACAAATAATGGTTCTGGGGCATACTACGGGACCCAAGTACACCAACCATAGAAAAAAATTTGTATTATATCATAGCCATTGTGTTAATACGGGCTATAACATAAGCGCAAAATAAAAGTTTTCTTCCTGAGGGACGCTTTGAAACCCAGTCAATCAACTTTTTGATTTTATTAATACTTTGTACAATCCAGGAGTAACAATTAGTCCAGAATATATTGTATATGTATTAGACTACCTATTTACCCATTTTAAAATTTTTGGAATCATACAAACATGTTCAATTTTGAAACTAAACATTTAGTTCACAGGATTACATTTTTCATTTGATTTCTGCAAATCTTTTTTACCCTAGGCCTCCTTGTAAATGGTATCCTTGACAAATAATGGTTCTGAGGCATACTAGGGGACCCTAGTACACCAACCATAGAAAAAAATTGGAAGATACCATAGCCATTGTGTTTATACAGGCTGTAACATAAGCGCAAAATAAAAATGTTCTTCCTGAGGGCGGCATTGAATCCCACTCAATCAACTTTTTGATTTTATTAATACTTTGTACAATCCAGGAGTAACAATTAGTCCAGAATATATTGTATATGTATTAGACTACCTTTAATACCAATTTTAAAGTTTTTGGAATCATACAAACATGTTCAATTTTGAAACTAAACATTTAGTTCACAGGATTACATTTTTCATTTGATTTCTGCAAATCTTTTTTACCCTAGGCCTCCTTGTAAATGGTATCCTTTACAAATAATGGTTCCGGGGCATACTAGGGGACCCTAGTACACCAGCAGACTTCTATTTTTACCGCAGACCTCCTTACAAATGATATAATTGACAAATAATGGTTCTGGGGCATACTACGGGACCCAAGTACACCAACCATAGAAAAAAATTTGTATTATATCATAGCCATTGTGTTAATACGGGCTATAACATAAGCGCAAAATAAAAGTTTTCTTCCTGAGGGACGCTTTGAAACCCAGTCAATCAACTTTTTGATTTTATTAATACTTTGTACAATCCAGGAGTAACAATTAGTCCAGGATATATTGTATATGTATTAGACTACCTATTTACCCATTTTAAAGAAGAAGATACCATAGCCATTGTGTTTATACAGGCTGTAACATAAGCGCAAAATAAAAATGTTCTTCCTGAGGGCGGCATTGAATCCCAGTCAATCAACTTTTTGATTTTATTAATACTTTGTACAATCCAGGAGTAACAATTAGTCCAGAATATATTGTTTATGTATTAGACTACCTTTAATACCAATTTTAAAGTTTTTGCATCATACAAACATGTTCAATTTTGAAACTAAACATTTAGTTCACAGGATTACATTTTTCATTTGATTTCTGCAAATCTTTTTTACCCTAGGCCTCCTTGTAAATGGTATCCTTTACAAATAATGGTTCCGGGGCATACTAGGGGACCCTAGTACACCAGCAGACTTCTATTTTTACCGCAGACCTCCTTACAAATGATATAATTGACAAATAATGGTTCTGGGGCATACTACGGGACCCAAGTACACCAACCATAGAAAAAAATTTGTATTATATCATAGCCGTTGTGTTAATACGGGCTATAACATAAGCGCAAAATAAAAGTTTTCTTCCTGAGGGACGCTTTGAAACCCAGTAAATCAACTTTTTGATTTTATTAATACTTTGTACAATCCAGGAGTAACAATTAGTCAAGGATATATTGTATATGTATTAGACTACCTATAATACCAATTTTAAAGTTTTTGGAATCATACAAACAGGTTAAATTTTGAAACTAAACATTTAGTTCACAGGATTACATTTTTCATTTGATTTCTGCAAATCTTTTTTACCCTAGGCCTCCTTGTAAATGGTATCCTTTACAAATAATGGTTCCGGGGCATACTAGGGGACCCTAGTACACCAGCAGACTTCTATTTTTACCGCAGACCTCCTTACAAATGATATAATTGACAAATAATGGTTCTGGGGCATACTACGGGACCCAAGTACACCAACCATAGAAAAAAATTTGTATTATATCATAGCCATTGTGTTAATACGGGCTATAACATAAGCGCAAAATAAAAGTTTTCTTCCTGAGGGACGCTTTGAAACCCAGTCAATCAACTTTTTGATTTTATTAATACTTTGTACAATCCAGGAGTAACAATTAGTCCAGAATATATTGTATATGTATTAGACTACCTATTTACCCATTTTAAAATTTTTGGAATCATACAAACATGTTCAATTTTGAAACTAAACATTTAGTTCACAGGATTACATTTTTCATTTGATTTCTGCAAATCTTTTTTACCCTAGGCCTCCTTGTAAATGGTATCCTTGACAAATAATGGTTCTGAGGCATACTAGGGGACCCTAGTACACCAACCATAGAAAAAAATTGGAAGATACCATAGCCATTGTGTTTATACGGGCTGTAACATAAGTGCAAAATAAAAATGTTCTTCCTGAGGGCGGCATTGAATCCCAGTCAATCAACTTTTTCATTTTATTAATACTTTGTACAATCCAGGAGTAACAATTAGTCCAGAATATATTGTATATGTATTAGACTACCTATAATACCAATTTTAAAGTTTTTGGAATCATACAAACATGTTCAATTTTGAAACTAAACATTTAGTTCACAGGATTACATTTTTCATTTGATTTCTGCAAATCTTTTTTACCCTAGGCCTCCTTGTAAATGGTATCCTTTACAAATAATGGTTCCGGGGCATACTAGGGGACCCTAGTACACCAGCAGACTTCTATTTTTACCGCAGACCTCCCTCCAAATGATATAATTGACAAATAATGGTTCTGGGGCATACTATGGGACCCAAGTACACCAACCATAGAAAAAAATTTGTATTTTATCATAGCCATTGTGTTAATACGGGCTATAACATAAGCGCAAAATAAAAGTTTTCTTCCTGAGGGACGCTTTGAAACCCAGTCAATCAACTTTTTCATTTTATTAATACTTTGTACAATCCAGGAGTAACAATTAGTCCAGAATATAATGTATATGTATTAGACTACCTATAATACCAATTTTAAAGTTTTTGGAATCATACAAACATGTTAAATTTTGAAACTAAACATTTAGTTCACAGGATTACATTTTTCATTTGATTTCTGCAAATCTTTTTTACCCTAGGCCTCCTTGTAAATGGTATGCTTTACAAATAATGGTTCCGGGGCATACTAGGGGACCCTAGTACACCAGCAGACTTCTATTTTTACCGCAGACCTCCTTACAAATGATATAATTGACAAATTATGGTTCTGGGGCATACTACGGGACCCAAGTACACCAACCATAGAAAAAAATTTGTATTTTATCATAGCCATTGTGTTAATACGGGCTATAACATAAGCGCAAAATAAAAGTTTTCTTCCTGAGGGACGCTTTGAAACCCAGTCAATCAACTTTTTGATTTTATTAATACTTTGTACAATCCAGGAGTAACAATTAGTCCAGAATATATTGTATATGTATTAGACTATCTATAATACCAATTTTAAAGTTTTTGGAATCATACAAACATGTTCAATTTTGAAACTAAACATTTAGTTCACAGGATTACATTTTTCATTTGATTTCTGCAAATCTTTTTTACCCTAGGCCTCCTTGTAAATGGTATCCTTTACAAATAATGGTTCTGGGGCATACTAGGGGACCCTAGTACACCAGCAGACTTCTATTTTTACCGCAGACCTCCTTACAAATGATATAATTGACAAATAATGGTTCTGGGGCATACTACGGGACCCAAGTACACCAACCATAGAAAAAAATTTGTATTATATCATAGCCATTGTGTTAATACGGGCTATAACATAAAAAATTTGTATTATATCATAGCCATTGTGTTAATACGGGCTATAACATAAGCGCAAAATAAAAGTTTTCTTCCTGAGGGACGCTTTGAAACCCAGTCAATCAACTTTTTGATTTTATTAATACTTTGTACAATCCAGGAGTAACAATTAGTCCAGAAAATATTGTACATGTATACCTACTAATCTATAATACCCATTTAAAGTTTTTGGAATCATACAAACATGATCAATTTTGAAACTAAACATTTAGTTCACAGGATAACATTTTTCATTTGATTTCTGCAAATCTTTTTTACCCTAGGCCTCCTTGTAAATGGTATCCTTGACAAATAATGGTTCTGAGGCATACTAGGGGACCCTAGTACACCAACCATAGAAAAAAATTGGAAGATACCATAGCCATTGTGTTTATACAGGCTGTAACATAAGCGCAAAATAAAAATGTTCTTCCTGAGGGCGGCATTGAATCCCAGTAAATCAACTTTTTGATTTTATTAATACTTTGTACAATCCAGGAGTAACAATTAGTCCAGAATATATTGTATATGTATTAGACTACCTATAATACCAATTTTAAAGTTTTTGGAATCATACAAACATGTTCAATTTTGAAACTAAACATTTAGTTCACAGGATTACATTTTTCATTTGATTTCTGCAAATCTTTTTTACCCTAGGCCTCCTTGTAAATGGTATCCTTTACAAATAATGGTTCTGGGGCATACTAGGGGACCCTAGTACACCAGCAGACTTCTATTTTTACCGCAGACCTCCTTACAAATGATATAATTGACAAATAATGGTTCTGGGGCATACTACGGGACCCAAGTACACCAACCATAGAAAAAAATTTGTATTATATCATAGCCATTGTGTTAATACGGGCTATAACATAAAAAATTTGTATTATATCATAGCCATTGTGTTAATACGGGCTATAACATAAGCGCAAAATAAAAGTTTTCTTCCTGAGGGACACTTTGAAACCCAGTCAATCAACTTTTTGATTTTATTAATACTTTGTACAATCCAGGAGTAACAATTAGTCCAGAAAATATTGTACATGTATACCTACTAATCTATAATACCCATTTAAAGTTTTTGGAATCATACAAACATGATCAATTTTGAAACTAAACATTTAGTTCACAGGATAACATTTTTCATTTGATTTCTGCAAATCTTTTTTACCCTAGGCCTCCTTGTAAATGGTATCCTTGACAAATAATGGTTCTGAGGCATACTAGGGGACCCTAGTACACCAACCATAGAAAAAAATTGGAAGATACCATAGCCATTGTGTTTATACAGGCTGTAACATAAGCGCAAAATAAAAATGTTCTTCCTGAGGGCGGCATTGAATCCCAGTCAATCAACTTTTTGATTTTATTAATACTTTGTACAATCCAGGAGTAACAATTAGTCCAGAATATATTGTATATGTATTAGACTACCTTTAATACCAATTTTAAAGTTTTTGGAATCATACAAACATGTTCAATTTTGAAACTAAACATTTAGTTCACAGGATTACATTTTTCATTTGATTTCTGCAAATCTTTTTTACCCTAGGCCTCCTTGTAAATGGTATCCTTTACAAATAATGGTTCTGGGGCATACTAGGGGACCCTAGTACACCAGCAGACTTCTATTTTTACCGCAGACCTCCTTACAAATGATATAATTGACAAATAATGGTTCTGGGGCATACTACGGGACCCAAGTACACCAACCATAGAAAAAAAATTTGTATTATATCATAGCCATTGTGTTAATACGGGCTATAACATAAAAAATTTGTATTATATCATAGCCATTGTGTTAATACGGGCTATAACATAAGCGCAAAATAAAAGTTTTCTTCCTGAGGGACACTTTGAAACCCAGTCAATCAACTTTTTGATTTTATTAATACTTTGTACAATCCAGGAGTAACAATTAGTCCAGAAAATATTGTACATGTATACCTACTAATCTATAATACCCATTTAAAGTTTTTGGAATCATACAAACATGATCAATTTTGAAACTTAACATTTAGTTCACAGGATTACATTTTTCATTTGATTTCTGCAAATCTTTTTTACCCTAGGCCTCCTTGTAAATGGTATCCTTGACAAATAATGGTTCTGAGGCATACTAGGGGACCCTAGTACACCAACCATAGAAAAAAATTGGAAGATACCATAGCCATTGTGTTTATACAGGCTGTAACATAAGCGAAAAATAAAAATGTTCTTCCTGAGGGCGGCATTGAATCCCAGTCAATCAACTTTTTGATTTTATTAATACTTTGTACAATCCAGGAGTAACAATTAGTCCAGAATATATTGTATATGTATTAGACTACCTATAATACCCATTTTAAAGTTTTTGGAATCATACAAACATGTTCAATTTTGAAACTAAACATTTAGTTCACAGGATTACATTTTTCATTTGATTTCTGCAAATCTTTTTTACCCTAGGCCTCCTTGTAAATGGTAGCCTTGACAAATAATGGTTCTGGGGCATACTAGGGGACCCTAGTACACCAGCAGACTTCTATTTTTACCGCAGACCTCCTTACAAATGATACAATTGACAAATAATGGTTCTGGGGCATACTACGGGACCCAAGTACACCAACCATAGAAAAAAATTTGTATTATATCATAGCCATTGTGTTAATACGGGCTATAACATAAGCGCAAAATAAAAGTTTTCTTCCTGAGGGACGCTTTGAAACCCAGTCAATCAACTTTTTGATTTTATTAATACTTTGTACAATCCAGGAGTAACAATTAGTCCAGAAAATATTGTATATGTATTAGACTACCTATAATACCCATTTTAAAATTTTTGGAATCATACAAACATGTTCAATTTTGAAACTAAACATTTAGTTCACAGGATTACATTTTTCATTTGATTTCTGCAAATCTTTTTTTCCCTAGGCCTCCTTGTAAATGGTATCCTTGACAAATAATGGTTCTGAGGCATACTAGGGGACCCTAGTACACCAACCATAGAAAAAAATTGGAAGATACCATAGCCATTGTGTTTATACAGGCTGTAACATAAGCGCAAAATAAAAATGTTCTTCCTGAGGGCGGCATTGAATCCCAGTCAATCAACTTTTTGATTTTATTAATACTTTGTACAATCCAGGAGTAACAATTAGTCCAGAATATATTGTATATGTATTAGACTACCTATAATACCCATTTTAAAGTTTTTGGAATCATACAAACATGTTCAATTTTGAAACTAAACATTTAGTTCACAGGATTACATTTTTCATTTGATTTCTGCAAATCTTTTTTACCCTAGGCCTCCTTGTAAATGGTAGCCTTGACAAATAATGGTTCTGGGGCATACTAGGGGACCCTAGTACACCGGCAGACTTCTATTTTTACCGCAGACCTCCTTACAAATGATATAATTGACAAATAATGGTTCTGGGGCATACTACGGGACCCAAGTACACCAACCATAGAAAAAAATTTGTATTATATCATAGCCATTGTGTTAATACGGGCTATAACATAAGCATAAAATAAAGTTTTCTTCCTGAGGGACGCTTTGAAACCCAGTCAATTAACTTTTTGATTTTATTAATACTTTGTACAATCCAGGAGTAACAATTAGTCCAGAAAATATTGTATATGTATTAGACTACCTATAATACCCATTTTAAAATTTTTTGAATCATACAAACATGTTCAATTTTGAAACTAAACATTTAGTTCACAGGATTACATTTTTCATTTGCTTTCTGCAAATCTTTTTTACCCTAGGCCTCCTTGTAAATGGTATCTTTGACAAATAATGGTTCTGAGGCATACTAGGGGACCCTAGTACACCAGCAGACTTCTATTTTTACCGCAGACCTCCTTACAAATGATATAATTGACAAATAATGGTTCTGGGGCATACTACGGGACCCAAGTACACCAACCATAGAAAAAAATTTGTATTATATCATAGCCATTGTGTTAATACGGGCTATAACATAACAAATTTGTATTATATCATAGCCATTGTGTTAATACGGGCTATAACATAAGCGCAAAATAAAAGTTTTCTTCCTGAGGGACGCTTTGAAACCCAGTCAATCAACTTTTTGATTTTATTAATACTTTGTACAATCCAGGAGTAACAATTAGTCCAGGATATATTGTGTATGTATTAGACTACCTATTTACCCATTTTAAAATTTTTGGAATCATACAAACATGATCAATTTTGAAACTAAACATTTAGTTCACAGGATTACATTTTTCATTTGATTTCTGCAAATCTTTTTTACCCTAGGCCTCCTTGTAAATGGTATCCTTGACAAATAATGGTTCTGAGGCATACTACTGGACCCTAGTACACCAACCATAGAAAAAAATTGGAAGATACCATAGCCATTGTGTTTATACAGGCTGTAACATAAGCGCAAAATAAAAATGTTCTTCCTGAGGGCGGCATTGAATCCCAGTCAATCAACTTTTTGATTTTATTAATACTTTGTACAATCCAGGAGTAACAATTAGTCCAGAATATATTGTATATGTATTAGACTACCTATAATACCCATTTTAAAGTTTTTGGAATCATACAAACATGTTCAATTTTGAAACTAAACATTTAGTTCACAGGATTACATTTTTCATTTGATTTCTGCATGTCTTTTTTACCCTAGGCCTCCTTGT